>OX451735.1:1334335200-1334512700 GCA_948472305.1 Vicia faba | reverse complement strand
TGTTGTTGTTGTTTATTTGACGTAGTTGTTGTTGTTGACGTTGTTGTTGTTGTTGTTTATTTGACGTTTTTGTTGTTATTGATGTTCTTGTTGTTTTTAATTGTTGTTTATTTGACGTTGTTGTTGTTGTTTATTTGACGTTGTTGTTGTTGTTGTTGTTTATTTAACGTTGTTGTTGTTGTTGTTTATTTGACGTTGTTGTTGTTATTTGTTGTTGTTGTTGTTGTTATTTGACGTTGTTGTTGTTGTTGTATTTGTTGTTGTTATTGTTTATTTGACGTTGTTGTTGTTGTTTATTTGACGTTATTGTTGTTGTTTATTTGACGTTGTTATTGTTGTTGTTGTTGTTTATTTGACATTGTTGTTGTTGTTGACGTTGTTGTTGTTGTTGTTTATTTGACATTGTTGTTGTTGTTGACGTTGTTGTTCTTGTTGTTGTTTATTTGACGTTGTTATTGTTGTTGTTGTTTATTTGACGTTGTTAATGTTTTTGACATTGTTGTTGTTGTTTTTGTTGTTTATTTGACGTTGTTGTTGTTGTTGTTGTTATTGTTGGTGTTGTTGTTGTTGTTGTTTATTTGACGTTGTTGTTGTTGTTGTTTATTTGACGTTGTTGTTGTGGTTGTTATTTATTTGACGTTGTTGTTGTTGTTGTTTAGTTGACGTTGTTGTTGTTGTTTATTTGACGTTGTTGTTGTCGTTGTTTTTGTTGTTTATTTGACGTTGTTGTTGTTGTTGACGTTGTTGTTGTTGTTGTTTATTTGACGTTGTTGTTGTTGTTTATTTGACGTTGTTGTTGTTGTTTATTTGACGTTGTTGTTGTTGTTGTTATTTATTTGACGGTGTTGTTGTTGTTGTTATTTATTTGACGTTGTTGACGTTGTTGTTGTTGTTGTTGACGTTGTTGTTGTTGTTGTTGTTGTTTATTCAACATTGTTGTTGTTGTTGATGGTGTTGTTGTTGTTGTTGACGTTGTTGTTGTTTATTTGACGTTGTTGTTGTTGTTGTTTATTTGACGTTGTTGTTGTTGTTTATTTGACGTTGTTGTTTATTTGACTTTGTTGTTGTTGTTGTTATTGTTTATTTGACGTTGTTGTTGTTGTTTATTTGACGTTGTTGTTTATTTGACTTTGTTGTTGTTGTTGTTATTGTTTATTTGACGTTGTTGTAGTTGTTGTTGTTGACGTTGTTGTTGTTGTTGTTGTTATTTATTTGATGTTTTTGTTGTTGTTGATGTTGTTGTTGTTTTTGTTGTTGTTTATTTGACGTTTTTGTTGTTGTTTATTTGACGTTATTGTTGTTGTTATTCATTTGACGTTGTTGTTGTTGTTGTTGACGTTGTTGTTGTTGTTGTTGTTTATGTTTATTTGACGTTGTTGTTGTTGTTGTTGACGTTGTCGTCGTTGTTGTTGTTGTTGTTTATTTGATGATGTTGTTGTTGTTGTTTTGACGTTGTTGTTGTTGTTGTTGATGTTGTTGTTGTTGTTGTTGACATAGTTGTTGTTATTTATTTGATGTTGTTGTTGTTGTTGACGTTGCTGTTTATTTGATGTTGTTGTTGTTGTTGACGTTGTTGTTGTTGTTGTTTATTTGACGTTGTTGTTGTTGACGTTGTTGTTGTTGTTTATTTGACGTTGTTGTTGTTGTTTATTTGACATTGTTGTTGTTGTTGACGGTGTTGTTGTTGTTGTTGTTGTTTATTTGACATTGTTGTTGTTGTTGTTATTGTTGACGTTGTTGTTGTTGTTGTTATTATTGTTGATGTTTATTTGACGTTGTTGTTGTTGTTTATTTGACATTGTTGTTGTTGTTGTTGTTTATTTAACATTGTTGTTGTTGTTGTTGTTGTTTATTTGACATTGTTGTTGTTGTTGATGGTGTTGTTGTTGTTGTTGTTGACGTTGTTGTTGTTTATTTGACGTTGTTGTTGTTGTTGTTTATTTGACGTTGTTGTTGTTGTTGTTGTTTATTTGACGTTGTTGTTTATTTGACTTTGTTGTTGTTGTTGTTATTGTTTATTTGACGTTGTTGTAGTTGTTGTTGTTGACGTTGTTGTTGTTGTTGTTATTTATTTGATGTTTTTGTTGTTGTTGATGTTGTTGTTGTTTTTGTTGTTGTTTATTTGACGTTTTTGTTGTTGTTTATTTGACGTTGTTATTGTTGTTATTCATTTGACGTTATTGTTGTTGTTTATTTGACGTTGTTGTTGTTGTTGTTTATTTGACGTTGTTGTTGTCGTTGTTTTTGTTGTTTATTTAACATTGTTGTTGTTGGTTATTTGACGTTGTTGTTGTTGTTGACGTTGTTGTTGTTGTTGTTGTTGTTTATTTGATGATGTTGTTGTTGTTATTGTTGTTTTGACGTTGTTGTTGTTGTTGTTGACGTTGTTGTTGTTATTTATTTGATGTTGTTGTTGTTGTTGACATAGTTGTTGTTATTTATTTGATGTTGTTGTTGTTGTTGTTGACGTTGCTGTTTAATTGACGTTGTTGTTGTTGTTGTTTATTTGACGTTGTTGTTGTTGTTGACGTTGTTGTTGTTGTTTATTTGACGTTGTTGTTATTGTTGACGTTGTTGTTGTTTATTTGACGTTGTTGTTGTTGTTTATTTGACATTGTTGTTGTTGTTGACGGTGTTGTTGTTGTTGTTGTTTATTTGACATTGTTGTTGTTGTTGTTATTGTTGACGTTGTTATTGTTGTTGTTATTATTGTTGTTTATTTGACGTTGTTATTGTTGTTTATTTGACATTGTTGTTGTTGTTGTTGTTTATTTGACATTGTTGTTGTTTATTTGACGTTGTTGTTGTTTATTTGACGTTGTTGTTGTTGATGTTGTTGTTGTTATTGTTTATTTGACGTTGTTGTTGTTGTTTATTTGACGTAGTTGTTGTTGTTGATGTTGTTGTTGTTGTTGTTTATTTGACGTTTTTGTTGTTATTGATGTTGTTGTTGTTTTTGTTGTTGTTTATTTGACGTTGTTGTTGTTGTTTATTTGACGTTGTTGTTGTTGTTGTTTATTTAACGTTGTTGTTGTTGTTGTTTATTTGACGTTGTTGTTGTTATTTGACGTTGTTGTTGTTGTTGTATTAGTTGTTATTGTTGTTGTTGTTGTTTATTTGACGTTGTTGTTGTTATTTGACGTTGTTGTTGTTGTTGTATTTGTTGTTGTTATTGTTTATTTGACGTTGTTGTTGTTGTTTATTTGACGTTATTGTTGTTGTTTATTTGACATTGTTATTGTTGTTGTTGTTGTTTATTTGACATTGTTGTTGTTGACGTTGTTGTTGTTGTTGTTTATTTGACGTTGTTATTGTTGTTGACGTTGTTGTTGTTGTTGTTGTTGTTGTTTATTTGACGTTGTTATTGTTGTTGTTGTTTATTTGACGTTGTTAATGTTTTTGACATTGTTGTTGTTGTTTTTGTTGTTTATTTGACGTTGTTGTTGTTGTTATTGTTGGTGTTGTTGTTGTTGTTTATTTGACGTTGTTGTTGTTGTTGTTTATTTGACGTTGTTGTTGTGGTTGTTATTTATTTGACGTTGTTGTTGTTGTTGTTGTTTAGTTGACGTTGTTGTTGTTGTTGTTTATTTGACGTTGTTGTTGTCGTTGTTTTTGTTGTTTATTTGACGTTGTTGTTGTTGTTGACGTTGTTGTAGTTGTTTATTTGACGTTGTTGTTGTTGTTGTTTATTTGACGTTGTTGTTGTTGTTTATTTGACGTTGTTGTTGTTGTTATTTATTTGACGGTGTTGTTGTTGTTATTGATTTGATGTTGTTGTTGTTTATTTGACGTTGTTGACGTTGTTGTTGTTGTTGTTGACGTTGTTGTTGTTGTTGTTGTTGTTTATTCAACATTGTTGTTGTTGTTGATGGTGTTGTTGTTGTTGTTGACGTTGTTGTTGTTTATTTGACGTTGTTGTTGTTGTTGTTGTTTATTTGACGTTGTTGTTGTTGTTTATTTGACGTTGTTGTTTATTTGACTTTGTTGTTGTTGTTGTTATTGTTTATTTGACGTTGTTGTTGTTGTTTATTTGACGTTGTTGTTTATTTGACTTTGTTGTTGTTGTTGTTATTGTTTATTTGACGTTGTTGTAGTTGTTGTTGTTGACGTTGTTGTTGTTGTTTTTATTTATTTGATGATTTGTTGTTGTTGATGTTGGTGTTGTTGTTGTTGTTGTTTATTTGACGTTGTTGTTGTTGTTGTTGACGTTGTCGTCGTTGTTGTTATTGTTGTTTATTTGATGATGTTGTTGTTGTTGTTGTTGTTTTGACGTTGTTGTTGTTGTTGTTGTTGACATTGTTGTTGTTATTTATTTGATGTTGTTGTTGTTGTTGTTGACATAGTTGTTGTTATTTATTTGATGTTGTTGTTGTTGTTGTTATTGACGTTGCTGTTTATTTGACGTTGTTGTGGTTGTTGTTTATTTGACGTTGTTGTTGTTGTTGACGTTATTGTTGTTGTTGTTGTTTATTTGACGTTGTTATTGTTGTTGTTGTTTATTTGACGTTGTTAATGTTTTTGACATTGTTGTTGTTGTTTTTGTTGTTTATTTGACGTTGTTGTTGTTGTTGTTATTGTTGGTGTTGTTGTTGTTGTTGTTTATTTGACGTTGTTGTTGTTGTTCTTTATTTGACGTTGTTGTTGTGGTTGTTATTTATTTGACGTTGTTGTTGTTGTTGTTTAGTTGACGTTGTTGTTGTTGTTTATTTTACGTTGTTGTTGTCGTTGTTTTTGTTGTTTATTTGACGTTGTTGTTGTTGTTGACGTTGTTGTTGTGGTTTATTTGACGTTGTTGTTGTTGTTGTTGTTTATTTGACGTTGTTGTTGTTATTTATTTGACGTTGTTGTTGTTGTTATTTATTTGACGGTGTTGTTGTTGTTGTTGATTTGATGTTGTTGTTGTTTATTTGACGTTGTTGACGTTGTTGTTGTTGTTGTTGACGTTGTTGTTGTTGTTGTTGTTGTTTATTCAACATTGTTGTTGTTGTTGATGGTGTTGTTGTTGTTGTTGACGTTGTTGTTGTTTATTTGACGTTGTTGTTGTTGTTGTTGTTTATTTGACGTTGTTGTTTATTTGACTTTGTTGTTGTTGTTGTTATTGTTTTTTGACGTTGTTGTTGTTGTTTATTTGACGTTGTTGTTTATTTGACTTTGTTGTTGTTGTTGTTATTGTTTATTTGACGTTGTTGTAGTTGTTGTTGTTGACGTTGTTGTTGTTGTTATTTATTTGATGTTTTTGTTGTTGTTGATGTTGTTGTTGTTTTTGTTGTTGTTTATTTGACGTTTTTGTTGTTGTTTATTTGACGTTGTTGTTGTTGTTATTCATTTGACGTTGTTGTTGTTGTTTATTTGACGTTGTTGTTGTTGTTGTTGACGTTGTCGTCGTTGTTGTTGTTGTTGTTTATTTGATGATGTTGTTGTTGTTGTTGTTTTGACGTTGTTGTTGTTGTTGTTGTTGACGTTGTTGTTGTTATTTATTTGATGTTGTTGTTGTTGTTGACATAGTTGTTGTTATTTATTTGATGTTGTTGTTGTTGTTGTTGACGTTGCTGTTTATTTGACGTTGTTGTTGTTGTTGTTTATTTGACGTTGTTGTTGTTGTTGACGTTGTTGTTGTTGTTTATTTGAAGTTGTTGTTGTTGACGTTGTTGTTGTTGTTTATTTGACGTTGTTGTTGTTGTTTATTTGATGTTGTTGTTGTTGTTATTGTTGTTTTGACGTTGTTGTTGTTGTTGTTGACGTTGTTGTTGTTATTTATTTGATGTTGTTGTTATTGTTGTTGACATAGTTGTTGTTATTTATTTGATGTTGTTGTTGTTGTTGTTGTTGACGTTGTTGTTTATTTGACGTTGTTGTTGTTGTTGTTTATTTGACGTTGTTGTTGTTGTTGACGTTGTTGTTGTTGTTTATTTGACGTTGTTGTTGTTGTTGACGTTGTTGTTGTTGTTTATTTGACGTTGTTGTTGTTGTTGACGTTGTTGTTGTTGTTTATTTGACGTTGTTGTTGTTGTTTATTTGACATTGTTGTTGTTGTTGACGGTGTTGTTGTTGTTGTTGTTTATTTGACATTGTTGTTGTTGTTGTTATTGTTGACGTTGTTATTGTTGTTGTTATTGTTGTTGTTTATTTGACGTTGTTGTTGTTGTTTATTTGACATTGTTGTTGTTGTTGTTGTTGTTGTTGTTTATTTGACATTGTTGTTGTTTATTTGACGTTGTTGTTGTTGTTGTTGTTGACGTTGTTGTTGTTGTTGTTGTTGTTTATTCAACATTGTTGTTGTTGTTGATGGTGTTGTTGTTGTTGTTGACGTTGTTGTTGTTTATTTGACGTTGTTGTTGTTGTTGTTTATTTGACGTTGTTGTTGTTGTTTATTTGACGTTGTTGTTTATTTGACTTTGTTGTTGTTGTTGTTATTGTTTATTTGACGTTGTTGTTGTTGTTTATTTGACGTTGTTGTTTATTTGACTTTGTTGTTGTTGTTGTTATTGTTTATTTGACGTTGTTGTAGTTGTTGTTGTTGACGTTGTTGTTGTTGTTTTTATTTATTTGATGATTTGTTGTTGTTGATGTTGGTGTTGTTGTTGTTGTTGTTTATTTGACGTTGTTGTTGTTGTTGTTGACGTTGTCGTCGTTGTTGTTATTGTTGTTTATTTGATGATGTTGTTGTTGTTGTTGTTGTTTTGACGTTGTTGTTGTTGTTGTTGTTGACATTGTTGTTGTTATTTATTTGATGTTGTTGTTGTTGTTGTTGACATAGTTGTTGTTATTTATTTGATGTTGTTGTTGTTGTTGTTATTGACGTTGCTGTTTATTTGACGTTGTTGTGGTTGTTGTTTATTTGACGTTGTTGTTGTTGTTGACGTTATTGTTGTTGTTGTTGTTTATTTGACGTTGTTATTGTTGTTGTTGTTTATTTGACGTTGTTAATGTTTTTGACATTGTTGTTGTTGTTTTTGTTGTTTATTTGACGTTGTTGTTGTTGTTGTTATTGTTGGTGTTGTTGTTGTTGTTGTTTATTTGACGTTGTTGTTGTTGTTCTTTATTTGACGTTGTTGTTGTGGTTGTTATTTATTTGACGTTGTTGTTGTTGTTGTTTAGTTGACGTTGTTGTTGTTGTTTATTTTACGTTGTTGTTGTCGTTGTTTTTGTTGTTTATTTGACGTTGTTGTTGTTGTTGACGTTGTTGTTGTGGTTTATTTGACGTTGTTGTTGTTGTTGTTGTTTATTTGACGTTGTTGTTGTTATTTATTTGACGTTGTTGTTGTTGTTATTTATTTGACGGTGTTGTTGTTGTTGTTGATTTGATGTTGTTGTTGTTTATTTGACGTTGTTGACGTTGTTGTTGTTGTTGTTGACGTTGTTGTTGTTGTTGTTGTTGTTTATTCAACATTGTTGTTGTTGTTGATGGTGTTGTTGTTGTTGTTGACGTTGTTGTTGTTTATTTGACGTTGTTGTTGTTGTTGTTGTTTATTTGACGTTGTTGTTTATTTGACTTTGTTGTTGTTGTTGTTATTGTTTTTTGACGTTGTTGTTGTTGTTTATTTGACGTTGTTGTTTATTTGACTTTGTTGTTGTTGTTGTTATTGTTTATTTGACGTTGTTGTAGTTGTTGTTGTTGACGTTGTTGTTGTTGTTATTTATTTGATGTTTTTGTTGTTGTTGATGTTGTTGTTGTTTTTGTTGTTGTTTATTTGACGTTTTTGTTGTTGTTTATTTGACGTTGTTGTTGTTGTTATTCATTTGACGTTGTTGTTGTTGTTTATTTGACGTTGTTGTTGTTGTTGTTGACGTTGTCGTCGTTGTTGTTGTTGTTGTTTATTTGATGATGTTGTTGTTGTTGTTGTTTTGACGTTGTTGTTGTTGTTGTTGTTGACGTTGTTGTTGTTATTTATTTGATGTTGTTGTTGTTGTTGACATAGTTGTTGTTATTTATTTGATGTTGTTGTTGTTGTTGTTGACGTTGCTGTTTATTTGACGTTGTTGTTGTTGTTGTTTATTTGACGTTGTTGTTGTTGTTGACGTTGTTGTTGTTGTTTATTTGAAGTTGTTGTTGTTGACGTTGTTGTTGTTGTTTATTTGACGTTGTTGTTGTTGTTTATTTGATGTTGTTGTTGTTGTTATTGTTGTTTTGACGTTGTTGTTGTTGTTGTTGACGTTGTTGTTGTTATTTATTTGATGTTGTTGTTATTGTTGTTGACATAGTTGTTGTTATTTATTTGATGTTGTTGTTGTTGTTGTTGTTGACGTTGCTGTTTATTTGACGTTGTTGTTGTTGTTGTTTATTTGACGTTGTTGTTGTTGTTGACGTTGTTGTTGTTGTTTATTTGACGTTGTTGTTGTTGTTGACGTTGTTGTTGTTGTTTATTTGACGTTGTTGTTGTTGTTGACGTTGTTGTTGTTGTTTATTTGACGTTGTTGTTGTTGTTTATTTGACATTGTTGTTGTTGTTGACGGTGTTGTTGTTGTTGTTGTTTATTTGACATTGTTGTTGTTGTTGTTATTGTTGACGTTGTTATTGTTGTTGTTATTGTTGTTGTTTATTTGACGTTGTTGTTGTTGTTTATTTGACATTGTTGTTGTTGTTGTTGTTGTTGTTGTTTATTTGACATTGTTGTTGTTTATTTGACGTTGTTGTTGTTGTTGTTGTTGTTTATTTGACGTTGTTGTTGTTGTTGTTTATTTGACGTTGTTGTTGTTGTTTATTTGACGTTGTTGTTGTTGATGTTGTTGTTGTTGTTATTGTTTATTTGACGTTGTTGTTGTTGTTTATTTGACGTAGTTGTTGTTGTTGACGTTGTTGTTGTTGTTGTTTATTTGACGTTTTTGTTGTTATTGATGTTGTTGTTGTTTTTGTTGTTGTTTATTTGACGTTTTTGTTGTTGTTTATTTGACGTTGTTGTTGTTGTTGTTGTTTATTTAACGTTGTTGTTGTTGTTGTTTATTTGACGTTGTTGTTGTTATTTGACGTTGTTGTTGTTGTATTAGTTGTTATTGTTGTTGTTGTTGTTTATTTGACGTTGTTGTTGTTATTTGACGTTGTTGTTGTTGTTGTATTTGTTGTTGTTATTGTTTATTTGACTTTGTTGTTGTTGTTTATTTGACGTTATTGTTGTTGTTTATTTGACGTTGTTATTGTTGTTGTTGTTGTTTATTTGACATTGTTGTTGTTGTTGACGTTGTTGTTGTTGTTGTTTATTTGACGTTGTTGTTGTTGTTGACGTTGTTGTTGTTGTTGTTGTTTATTTGACGTTGTTATTGTTGTTGTTGTTTATTTG
This sequence comes from Vicia faba, assembly GCA_948472305.1. Lineage (NCBI taxonomy): Eukaryota > Viridiplantae > Streptophyta > Magnoliopsida > Fabales > Fabaceae > Vicia > Vicia faba. The sequence goes on along the minus strand of OX451735.1, from coordinate 1,334,503,425 downwards.
ACGTTGTTGTTGTTGTTGTTGTTGTTATTGTTGGTGTTGTTGTTGTTGTTTATTTGACGTTGTTGTTGTTGTTGTTTATTTGACGTTGTTGTTGTGGTTGTTATTTATTTGACATTGTTGTTGTTGTTGTTTAGTTGACGTTGTTGTTGTTGTTTATTTGACATTGTTGTTGTCGTTGTTTTTGTTGTTTATTTGACGTTGTTGTTGTTGTTGACGTTGTTGTTGTTGTTGTTTATTTGACGTTGTTGTTGTTGTTGTTTATTTGACGTTGTTGTTGTTGTTTATTTGACGTTGTTGTTGTTGTTATTTATTTGACGGTGTTGTTGTTGTTGTTGGTTTGATGTTGTTGTTGTTTATTTGACGTTGTTGTTGTTGTTGTTGACGTTGTTGTTGTTGTTGTTGTTGTTGTTTATTCAACATTGTTGATGTTGTTGATGGGGTTGTTGTTGTTGTTGACGTTGTTGTTGTTTATTTGACGTTGTTGTTGTTGTTGTTGTTGTTTATTTGACGTTGTTGTTGTTGTTTATTTGACGTTATTGTTTATTTGACTTTGTTGTTGTTGTTGTTATTGTTTATTTGACGTTGTTGTTGTTGTTTATTTGACGTTGTTGTTTATTTGACTTTGTTGTTGTTGTTGTTATTGCTTATTTGACGTTGTTGTAGTTGTTGTTGTTGACGTTGTTGTTGTTGTTATTTATTTGATGTTTTTGTTGTTGTTGATGTTGTTGTTGTTTTTGTTGTTGTTTATTTGACGTTTTTGTTGTTGTTTATTTGACGTTATTGTTGTTGTTATTCATTTGACGTTGTTGTTGTTTATTTGACGTTGTTGTTGTTGTTGTTGTTTATGTTTATTTGACGTTGTTGTTGTTGTTGTTGACGTTGTCGTCGTTGTTGTTGTCGTTGTTTATTTGATGATGTTGTTGTTGTTGTTTTGACGTTGTTATTGTTGTTGTTGTTGACGTTGTTGTTGTTATTTATTTGATGTTGTTGTTGTTGTTGTTGACATAGTTGTTGTTATTTATTTGATGTTGTTGTTGTTGTTGTTGACGTTGCTGTTTATTTGATGTTGTTGTTGTTATTGTTTATTTGACGTTGTTGTTGTTGTTGACATTGTTGTTGTTGTTTATTTGACGTTGTTGTTGTTGACGTTGTTGTTGTTGTTTATTTGACGTTGTTGTTGTTGTTTATTTGACATTGTTGTTGTTGTTGACGGTGTTGTTGTTGTTGTTGTTGTTTATTTGACATTGTTGTTGTTGTTGTTATTGTTGACGTTGTTGTTGTTGTTGTTGTTGTTGTTATTGTTGATGTTTATTTGACGTTGTTGTTGTTGTTGTTATTGTTGGTGTTGTTGTTGTTGTTGTTTATTTGACGTTGTTGTTGTTGTTCTTTATTTGACGTTGTTGTTGTGGTTGTTATTTATTTGACGTTGTTGTTGTTGTTGTTTAGTTGACGTTGTTGTTGTTGTTGTTTATTTTACGTTGTTGTTGTCGTTGTTTTTGTTGTTTATTTGACGTTGTTGTTGTTGACGTTGTTGTTGTGGTTTATTTGACGTTGTTGTTGTTGTTGTTGTTTATTTGACGTTGTTGTTGTTATTTATTTGACGTTGTTGTTGTTGTTATTTATTTGACGGTGTTGTTGTTGTTGTTGATTTGATGTTGTTGTTGTTTTTTTGACGTTGTTGACGTTGTTGTTGTTGTTGTTGACGTTGTTGTTGTTGTTGTTGTTGTTGTTTATTCAACATTGTTGTTGTTGTTGATGGTGTTGTTGTTGTTGTTGAAGTTGTTGTTGTTTATTTGACGTTGTTGTTGTTGTTGTTGTTTATTTGACGTTGTTGTTTATTTGACTTTGTTTTTGTTGTTGTTATTGTTTTTTGACGTTGTTGTTGTTGTTTATTTGACGTTGTTGTTTATTTGACTTTGTTGTTGTTGTTGTTATTGTTTATTTGACGTTGTTGTAGTTGTTGTTGTTGACGTTGTTGTTGTTGTTGTTGTTATTTATTTGATGTTTTTGTTGTTGTTGATGTTGTTGTTGTTTTTGTTGTTGTTTATTTGACGTTTTTGTTGTTGTTTATTTGACGTTGTTGTTGTTGTTATTCATTTGACGTTGTTGTTGTTGTTTATTTGACGTTGTTGTTGTTGTTGTTGACGTTGTCGTCGTTGTTGTTGTTGTTGTTTATTTGATGATGTTGTTGTTGTTGTTGTTTTGACGTTGTTGTTGTTGTTGTTGACGTTGTTGTTGTTATTTATTTGATGTTGTTGTTGTTGTTGACATAGTTGTTGTTATTTATTTGATGTTGTTGTTGTTGTTGACGTTGCTGTTTATTTGACGTTGTTGTTGTTGTTGTTGTTGTTTATTTGACGTTGTTGTTGTTGTTGACGTTGTTGTTGTTGTTTATTTGAAGTTGTTGTTATTGACGTTGTTGTTGTTGTTTATTTGATGTTGTTGTTGTTGTTTATTTGATGATGTTGTTGTTGTTATTGTTGTTTTGACGTTGTTGTTGTTGTTGTTGACGTTGTTGTTGTTATTTATTTGATGTTGTTGTTATTGTTGTTGACATAGTTGTTGTTATTTATTTGATGTTGTTGTTGTTGTTGTTGACGTTGCTGTTTATTTGACGTTGTTGTTGTTGTTGTTTATTTGACGTTGTTGTTGTTGTTGTTGTTTATGTTTATTTGACGTTGTTGTTGTTGTTGTTGACGTTGTCGTCGTTGTTGTTGTCGTTGTTTATTTGATGATGTTGTTGTTGTTGTTTTGACGTTGTTATTGTTGTTGTTGTTGACGTTGTTGTTGTTATTTATTTGATGTTGTTGTTGTTGTTGTTGACATAGTTGTTGTTATTTATTTGATGTTGTTGTTGTTGTTGTTGTTGACGTTGCTGTTTATTTGATGTTGTTGTTGTTATTGTTTATTTGACGTTGTTGTTGTTGTTGACATTGTTGTTGTTGTTTATTTGACGTTGTTGTTGTTGACGTTGTTGTTGTTGTTTATTTGACGTTGTTGTTGTTGTTTATTTGACATTGTTGTTGTTGTTGACGGTGTTGTTGTTGTTGTTGTTGTTTATTTGACATTGTTGTTGTTGTTGTTATTGTTGACGTTGTTGTTGTTGTTGTTGTTGTTATTGTTGATGTTTATTTGACGTTGTTGTTGTTGTTGTTATTGTTGGTGTTGTTGTTGTTGTTGTTTATTTGACGTTGTTGTTGTTGTTCTTTATTTGACGTTGTTGTTGTGGTTGTTATTTATTTGACGTTGTTGTTGTTGTTGTTTAGTTGACGTTGTTGTTGTTGTTGTTTATTTTACGTTGTTGTTGTCGTTGTTTTTGTTGTTTATTTGACGTTGTTGTTGTTGACGTTGTTGTTGTGGTTTATTTGACGTTGTTGTTGTTGTTGTTGTTTATTTGACGTTGTTGTTGTTATTTATTTGACGTTGTTGTTGTTGTTATTTATTTGACGGTGTTGTTGTTGTTGTTGATTTGATGTTGTTGTTGTTTTTTTGACGTTGTTGACGTTGTTGTTGTTGTTGTTGACGTTGTTGTTGTTGTTGTTGTTGTTTATTCAACATTGTTGTTGTTGTTGATGGTGTTGTTGTTGTTGTTGAAGTTGTTGTTGTTTATTTGACGTTGTTGTTGTTGTTGTTGTTTATTTGACGTTGTTGTTTATTTGACTTTGTTTTTGTTGTTGTTATTGTTTTTTGACGTTGTTGTTGTTGTTTATTTGACGTTGTTGTTTATTTGACTTTGTTGTTGTTGTTGTTATTGTTTATTTGACGTTGTTGTAGTTGTTGTTGTTGACGTTGTTGTTGTTGTTGTTGTTATTTATTTGATGTTTTTGTTGTTGTTGATGTTGTTGTTGTTTTTGTTGTTGTTTATTTGACGTTTTTGTTGTTGTTTATTTGACGTTGTTGTTGTTGTTATTCATTTGACGTTGTTGTTGTTGTTTATTTGACGTTGTTGTTGTTGTTGTTGTTGACGTTGTCGTCGTTGTTGTTGTTGTTGTTTATTTGATGATGTTGTTGTTGTTGTTGTTTTGACGTTGTTGTTGTTGTTGTTGTTGACGTTGTTGTTGTTATTTATTTGATGTTGTTGTTGTTGTTGACATAGTTGTTGTTATTTATTTGATGTTGTTGTTGTTGTTGTTGACGTTGCTGTTTATTTGACGTTGTTGTTGTTGTTGTTGTTGTTGTTTATTTGACGTTGTTGTTGTTGTTGACGTTGTTGTTGTTGTTTATTTGAAGTTGTTGTTGTTGACGTTGTTGTTGTTGTTTATTTGATGTTGTTGTTGTTGTTTATTTGATGATGTTGTTGTTGTTATTGTTGTTTTGACGTTGTTGTTGTTGTTGTTGACGTTGTTGTTGTTATTTATTTGATGTTGTTGTTATTGTTGTTGACATAGTTGTTGTTATTTATTTGATGTTGTTGTTGTTGTTGTTGACGTTGCTGTTTATTTGACGTTGTTGTTGTTGTTGTTTATTTGACGTTGTTGTTGTTGTTGACGTTGTTGTTGTTGTTTATTTGACGTTGTTGTTGTTGTTGACGTTGTTGTTGTTGTTTATTTGACGTTGTTGTTATTGTTTATTTGACATTGTTGTTGTTGTTGACGGTGTTGTTGTTGTTGTTGTTTATTTGACATTGTTGTTGTTGTTGTTATTGTTGACGTTGTTATTGTTGTTGTTATTGTTGTTGTTTATTTGACGTTGTTGTTGTTGTTTATTTGACATTGTTGTTGTTGTTGTTGTTGTTTATTTGACATTGTTGTTGTTTATTTGACGTTGTTGTTGTTGTTGTTGTTGTTGTTTATTTGACATTGTTGTTGTTGCTGTTTATTTGACGTTGTTGTTGTTGTTTATTTGACGTTGTTGTTGTTGTTATTGTTTATTTGACGTTGTTGTTGTTGTTTATTTGACGTAGTTGTTGTTGTTGACGTTGTTGTTGTTGTTGTTTATTTGACGTTTTTGTTGTTATTGATGTTGTTGTTGTTTTTGTTGTTGTTTATTTGACGTTGTTGTTGTTGTTTATTTGACGTTGTTGTTGTTGTTGTTGTTTATTTAACGTTGTTGTTGTTGTTGTTTATTTGACGTTGTTGTTGTTATTTGACGTTGTTGTTGTTGTATTAGTTATTATTGTTGTTGTTGTTGTTGTTTATTTGACGTTGTTGTTGTTATTTGACGTTGTTGTTGTTGTTGTATTTGTTGTTGTTATTGTTTATTTGACTTTGTTGTTGTTGTTTATTTGACGTTATTGTTGTTGTTTATTTGACGTTGTTATTGTTGTTGTTGTTGTTTATTTGACATTGTTGTTGTTGTTGACGTTGTTGTTGTTGTTGTTTATTTGACGTTGTTGTTGTTGTTGACGTTGTTGTTGTTGTTGTTGTTTATTTGACGTTGTTATTGTTGTTGTTGTTTATTTGACGTTGTTGTTGTTTATGTTGTTATTGTTGGTGTTGTTGTTGTTGTTTATTTGACGTTGTTGTTGTTGTTGTTTATTTGACGTTGTTGTTGTGGTTGTTATTTATTTGACATTGTTGTTGTTGTTGTTTAGTTGACGTTGTTGTTGTTGTTTATTTGACGTTGTTGTTGTCGTTGTTTTTGTTGTTTATTTGACGTTGTTGTTGTTGTTGACGTTGTTGTTGTTGTTGTTGTTGTTTATTTGACGTTGTTGTTGTTGTTGTTTATTTGACGTTGTTGTTGTTGTTTATTTGACGTTGTTGTTGTTGTTATTTATTTGACGGTGTTGTTGTTGTTGTTGGTTTGATGTTGTTGTTGTTTATTTGACGTTGTTGTTGTTGTTGTTGACGTTGTTGTTGTTGTTGTTGTTGTTTATTCAACATTGTTGTTGTTGTTGATGGTGTTGTTGTTGTTGTTGACGTTGTTGTTGTTTATTTGACGTTGTTGTTGTTGTTGTTGTTTATTTGACGTTGTTGTTGTTGTTTATTTGACTTTGTTGTTGTTGTTATTGTTTATTTGACGTTGTTGTTGTTGTTTATTTGACGTTGTTGTTTATTTGACTTTGTTGTTGTTGTTGTTATTGCTTATTTGACGTTGTTGTAGTTGTTGTTGTTGACGTTGTTGTTGTTGTTGTTATTTATTTGATGTTTTTGTTGTTGTTGATGTTGTTGTTGTTTTTGTTGTTGTTTATTTGACGTTTTTGTTGTTGTTTATTTGACGTTATTGTTGTTGTTATTCATTTGACGTTGTTGTTGTTGTTTATTTGACGTTGTTGTTGTTGTTGTTTATGTTTATTTGACGTTGTTGTTGTTGTTGTTGACGTTGTCGTCGTTGTTGTTGTCGTTGTTTATTTGATGATGTTGTTGTTGTTGTTTTGACGTTGTTATTGTTGTTGTTGTTGACGTTGTTGTTGTTATTTATTTGATGTTGTTGTTGTTGTTGTTGACATAGTTGTTGTTATTTATTTGATGTTGTTGTTGTTGTTGTTGTTGACGTTGCTGTTTATTTGATGTTGTTGTTGTTATTGTTTATTTGACGTTGTTGTTGTTGTTGACATTGTTGTTGTTGTTTATTTGACATTGTTGTTGTTGTTGACGGTGTTGTTGTTGTTGTTGTTGTTTATTTGACATTGTTGTTGTTGTTGTTATTGTTGACGTTGTTGTTGTTGTTGTTGTTGTTATTGTTGATGTTTATTTGACGTTGTTGTTGTTGTTGTTGTTATTGTTGGTGTTGTTGTTGTTGTTGTTTATTTGACGTTGTTGTTGTTGTTCTTTATTTGACGTTGTTGTTGTGGTTGTTATTTATTTGACGTTGTTGTTGTTGTTGTTTAGTTGACGTTGTTGTTGTTGTTGTTTATTTTACGTTGTTGTTGTCGTTGTTTTTGTTGTTTATTTGACGTTGTTGTTGTTGACGTTGTTGTTGTGGTTTATTTGACGTTGTTGTTGTTGTTGTTGTTTATTTGACGTTGTTGTTGTTATTTATTTGACGTTGTTGTTGTTGTTATTTATTTGACGGTGTTGTTGTTGTTGTTGATTTGATGTTGTTGTTGTTTTTTTGACGTTGTTGACGTTGTTGTTGTTGTTGTTGACGTTGTTGTTGTTGTTGTTGTTGTTTATTCAACATTGTTGTTGTTGTTGATGGTGTTGTTGTTGTTGTTGAAGTTGTTGTTGTTTATTTGACGTTGTTGTTGTTGTTGTTGTTTATTTGACGTTGTTGTTTATTTGACTTTGTTGTTGTTGTTGTTATTGTTTTTTGACGTTGTTGTTGTTGTTTATTTGACGTTGTTGTTTATTTGACTTTGTTGTTGTTGTTGTTATTGTTTATTTGACGTTGTTGTAGTTGTTGTTGTTGACGTTGTTGTTGTTGTTGTTGTTATTTATTTGATGTTTTTGTTGTTGTTGATGTTGTTGTTGTTTTTGTTGTTGTTTATTTGACGTTTTTGTTGTTGTTTATTTGACGTTGTTGTTGTTGTTATTCATTTGACGTTGTTGTTGTTGTTTATTTGACGTTGTTGTTGTTGTTGTTGACGTTGTCGTCGTTGTTGTTGTTGTTGTTTATTTGATGATGTTGTTGTTGTTGTTGTTTTGACGTTGTTGTTGTTGTTGTTGTTGACGTTGTTGTTGTTATTTATTTGATGTTGTTGTTGTTGTTGACATAGTTGTTGTTATTTATTTGATGTTGTTGTTGTTGTTGACGTTGCTGTTTATTTGACGTTGTTGTTGTTGTTGTTGTTGTTGTTTATTTGACGTTGTTGTTGTTGTTGACGTTGTTGTTGTTGTTTATTTGAAGTTGTTGTTGTTGACGTTGTTGTTGTTGTTTATTTGATGTTGTTGTTGTTGTTTATTTGATGATGTTGTTGTTGTTATTGTTGTTTTGACGTTGTTGTTGTTGTTGTTGACGTTGTTGTTGTTATTTATTTGATGTTGTTGTTATTGTTGTTGACATAGTTGTTGTTATTTATTTGATGTTGTTGTTGTTGTTGTTGTTGTTGACGTTGCTGTTTATTTGACGTTGTTGTTGTTGTTGTTTATTTGACGTTGTTGTTGTTGTTGACGTTGTTGTTGTTGTTTCTTTGACGTTGTTGTTGTTGTTGACGTTGTTGTTGTTGTTTATTTGACGTTGTTGTTATTGTTTATTTGACATTGTTGTTGTTGTTGACGGTGTTGTTGTTGTTGTTGTTTATTTGACATTGTTGTTGTTGTTGTTATTGTTGACGTTGTTATTGTTGTTGTTATTGTTGTTGTTTATTTGACGTTGTTGTTGTTGTTTATTTGACATTGTTGTTGTTGTTGTTGTTGTTTATTTGACATTGTTGTTGTTTATTTGACGTTGTTGTTGTTGTTGTTGTTGTTGTTTATTTGACGTTGTTGTTGTTGTTGTTTATTTGACGTTGTTGTTGTTGTTTATTTGACGTTGTTGTTGTTGTTATTGTTTATTTGACGTTGTTGTTGTTGTTTATTTGACGTAGTTGTTGTTGTTGACGTTGTTGTTGTTGTTGTTTATTTGACGTTTTTGTTGTTATTGATGTTGTTGTTGTTTTTGTTGTTGTTTATTTGACGTTGTTGTTGTTGTTTATTTGACGTTGTTGTTGTTGTTGTTGTTGTTTATTTAACGTTGTTGTTGTTGTTGTTTATTTGACGTTGTTGTTGTTATTTGACGTTGTTGTTGTTGTATTAGTTGTTATTGTTGTTGTTGTTGTTTATTTGACGTTGTTGTTGTTATTTGACGTTGTTGTTGTTGTTGTATTTGTTGTTGTTATTGTTTATTTGACTTTGTTGTTGTTGTTTATTTGACGTTATTGTTGTTGTTTATTTGACGTTGTTATTGTTGTTGTTGTTGTTTATTTGACATTGTTGTTGTTGTTGACGTTGTTGTTGTTGTTGTTTATTTGACGTTGTTGTTGTTGTTGACGTTGTTGTTGTTGTTGTTGTTTATTTGACGTTGTTATTGTTGTTGTTGTTTATTTGACGTTGTTGTTGTTTATGTTGTTATTGTTGGTGTTGTTGTTGTTGTTTATTTGACGTTGTTGTTGTTGTTGTTTATTTGACGTTGTTGTTGTGGTTGTTATTTATTTGACATTGTTGTTGTTGTTGTTTAGTTGACGTTGTTGTTGTTGTTTATTTGACGTTGTTGTTGTCGTTGTTTTTGTTGTTTATTTGACGTTTTTGTTGTTGTTGACGTTGTTGTTGTTGTTGTTTATTTGACGTTGTTGTTGTTGTTGTTTATTTGACGTTGTTGTTGTTGTTTATTTGACGTTGTTGTTGTTGTTATTTATTTGACGGTGTTGTTGTTGTTGTTGGTTTGATGTTGTTGTTGTTTATTTGACGTTGTTGTTGTTGTTGTTGACGTTGTTGTTGTTGTTGTTGTTGTTGTTGTTGTTTATTCAACATTGTTGTTGTTGTTGATGGTGTTGTTGTTGTTGTTGACGTTGTTGTTGTTTATTTGACGTTGTTGTTGTTGTTGTTGTTTATTTGACGTTGTTGTTGTTGTTTATTTGACGTTGTTGTTTATTTGACTTTGTTGTTGTTGTTGTTATTGTTTATTTGACGTTGTTGTTGTTGTTTATTTGACGTTGTTGTTTATTTGACTTTGTTGTTGTTGTTGTTATTGCTTATTTGACGTTGTTGTAGTTGTTGTTGTTGACGTTGTTGTTGTTGTTGTTATTTATTTGATGTTTTTGTTGTTGTTGATGTTGTTGTTGTTTTTGTTGTTGTTTATTTGACGTTTTTGTTGTTGTTTATTTGACGTTATTGTTGTTGTTATTCATTTGACGTTGTTGTTGTTGTTTATTTGACGTTGTTGTTGTTGTTGTTTATGTTTATTTGACGTTGTTGTTGTTGTTGTTGACGTTGTCGTCGTTGTTGTTGTTGTCGTTGTTTATTTGATGATGTTGTTGTTGTTGTTTTGACGTTGTTATTGTTGTTGTTGTTGACGTTGTTGTTGTTATTTATTTGATGTTGTTGTTGTTGTTGTTGACATAGTTGTTGTTATTTATTTGATGTTGTTGTTGTTGTTGTTGACGTTGCTGTTTATTTGATGTTGTTGTTGTTATTGTTTATTTGACGTTGTTGTTGTTGTTGACATTGTTGTTGTTGTTTATTTGACGTTGTTGTTGTTGACGTTGTTGTTGTTGTTTATTTGACGTTGTTGTTGTTGTTTATTTGACATTGTTGTTGTTGTTGACGTTGTTGTTGTTGTTGTTGTTGTTTATTTGACATTGTTGTTGTTGTTGTTATTGTTGACGTTGTTGTTGTTGTTGTTATTGTTGATGTTTATTTGACGTTGTTGTTGTTGTTTATTTGACATTGTTGTTGTTGTTGTTGTTGTTTATTTGACATTGTTGTTGTTGTTTATTCAACATTGTTGTTGTTGTTGATGGTGTTGTTGTTGTTGTTGTTGACGTTGTTGTTGTTTATTTGACGTTGTTGTTGGTGTTGTTTATTTGACGTTGTTGTTGTTGTTGTTTATTTGAAGTTGTTGTTTATTTGACTTTGTTGTTGTTGTTGTTATTGTTTATTTGACGTTGTTGTAGTTGTTGTTGTTGACGTTGTTGTTGTTGTTGTTGTTATTTATTTGATGTTTTTGTTGTTGTTGATGTTGTTGTTGTTTTTGTTTATTTGACATTTTTGTTGTTGTTTATTTGACGTTGTTATTGTTGTTATTCATTTGACGTTGTTGTTGTTGTTTATTTGACGTTGTTGTTGTTGTTGTTTATTTGACGTTGTTGTTGTCGTTGTTTTTGTTGTTTATTTGACATTGTTGTTGTAACACCCCTTCTAAATACCCAAATTAAAGGTAAAGATTAAAATCAGAGAAATAAAATTGCACGGAAGGGATGCCACAACACACATCACATTCCAAAGTTTTTAAGGAAAAACAGACAGGGTATGTTTGAAAGTATAAGCATTCCAACACAAAACAAACATACTATAAATATTTACTTCATTCTCTCGTGCAAACGCAACGGAGTTTCATAATTTCACATCATCTCCATTTATGGAGGAATCAAAACATAATTCAAGGCATCAAGCCATCATAATTCACATAAGCATATGTTATCAAGTCTCACATATACAAAACATCATATACACGAATAAGGATTATATACATCATAATCCAAATACAAAATAATCGAGTTCGACACTAATAAATCCCCCCCCCCCCATGTGTTAATACCAGAACATCGACTCGACTCTAATCAAATAAAACAGATTGCAATCCAATGCATCCGTTAGCTAGCGCCTCGCGCTACCGTCCTCGGTACCTGCACAATGCCATCAAAAGAATTGGCCAACAAAAGGGTAAGAATTCCAATAATCATATAACATGTAAGTTTAAGTAAATGAAATGGCAATAAGTAAAGCAATACATAATGATCATGTTCATTTTATCACCTGTAGCATCCTTACTCAAGGAATCCATTTCCAACACATTAACCATGTAAACCGATTATCCGAATCCTCACATCCTTGGAACATAACCATAATTCAAATAACAACAATATTGGCACATAATCAAACACATCAACACACATACATATCATGCACAATTATACATGTGACTCACAACACGACTCAACGTATGCAAATGCGGTACCGACTCGTGGACCCAAAGTTCCACCACCTATGTTTCCCTTCCGGATCAAGGTCACTACGTCTTTTCCCACAATAGGGTCACCGTCTAGATATTGTGGACCCAAAGTTCCACCACCTATATTTCCCTTCCGGATCAAGGTCACTACGTCTTTTCCCACAATAGGGTCACCGTCTATATATTGTGGACCCAAAGTTCCACCACCTATATTTCCCTTCCGGATCAAGGTCACTACGTCTTTTCCCACAATAGGGTCACCGTCTATATATTGTGGACCCAAAGTTCCACCACCTATATTTCCCTTCCGGATCAAGGTCACTACATCTTTTCCCACAATAGGGTCACCGTCTATATATTGTGGACCCAAAGTTCCACCGTCTCTGTTTCAAGACCACCATGCCATGCAATGTACAATATAACCAATGCATGCAATTAAGACTCACAATGATCTTAACATACACATGCCATCAAATCCAACCAATGGAACATCAACTATTGTACATGCATGCATACATATAATTTATCAATCTCAACGTCAAGTAAAATGTATACAAACAAGATTACTTACTCAACCAAAACATAAACCATTAACTATCAACAATTCCAAATCGGAAAGTATATTTCAACATAAAGTCATTATCAATGAACCGGCATTATTCTCAATGTTTCTCATCGCGATCGAGTCACCGGAATGTAACTCGAACGGTAATTCATCATCATCAAAAGTCATGCATTCACAAATCGGAAGCATATATCGACAATATCAATATGATCATCACATCATCATGTACAAGGACATATATCATCATTATCAACAAAAATCATTTAGTCATGAACAATTCATCACAAGCCTCCCATATCATCATGTAGCATCATCATTTTCATACAAACATGCATATTAAACATAAGCATACATGTTGTCATACCCAATCATTCAAACCATATCAAAACATAATGCATTTTGCATTTGATGTATAACTCACAAGATCATTCATTTAGTACACCAAACATCACCAAACACTTCACTAAAATACATAACAATCAAATTCACCTATAAACATAAACACTTTCTCCAATAATCACTTATTAAAATAAGCTCTTAAAGCTACCTAATTCCTCATAATCATATAGAAAATTTCACTAGCTTTCCAACGTATCAAACGGCGCCTAAATCGGAGTTACGGTTCAAAAGTTATGGCCGAAACAATTTTTGGGAAATGCCAAGTCAGAGCTTCAACACGGGCACCCGTGTGCTGCAACACGGCCCGTGTTGTGAAGCCTGCGCGAAAATCTCATTCTTTTGAGTTTTTATCATTCCACTACCATGGTTTTCTTTCCCATTTCAATACTCTTAATTTCTACAAGCTAGCACCTAATACACCCACAAACCATACTCCTAATCCAACTTCTCTAAACCATTCTAACAATCAACCAACAAAACCCTATAAAATCAACTATCCATTTTACCCCCAAATCCAAAATATATTTACCAAAACCTAACAATATGAGATGGAGAATCAAACCCCTTACCTTGGTGTGGGTTTTCTTGAAACAAGATGATAAAGATGTTGTAACTCCACCCTAGCTTCCTTTCTTTTCTTCTCCTCTTTTCTTTCTTCTTTCTCCTCTCTTCTTTTCTTCTTCCTCTACTCTTACTAACATCTCTTTTTTCTATTTTATAAAACTCTCTTTCTACTACTACCTTTCCTCCCTCTATCTTTCTAAAATTGTAATTTGGCCCCAACAATTATTTAATTCAAATTATAATATATAACCCTATTAAACAATATTACATTAATTAATATTTATTCTATATAAACCTAATCAAGCCAATTAATCAAACAAAGCCAAATATTACTACACACCAAATTAATATTACTCAAAATAGTATTTTATCATTATGAATATTTTTACTTCAAATAACCGAATTAACATTTAATCAAAAACGGGGTGTTACAGTTGTTGTTGGTTATTTGACGTTGTTGTTGTTGTTGACGTTGTTGTTGTTGTTGTTGTTTATTTGATGATGTTGTTGTTGTTATTGTTTTGACGTTGTTGTTGTTGTTGTTGACGTTGTTGTTGTTATTTATTTGATGTTGTTGTTGTTGTTGACATAGTTGTTGTTATTTATTTGATGTTGTTGTTGTTGTTGTTGTTGACGTTGCTGTTTATTTGACGTTGTTGTTGTTGTTGTTGACGTTGTTGTTGTTGTTTATTTGACGTTGTTGTTGTTGTTGACGTTGTTGTTGTTGTTTATTTGACGTTGTTGTTGTTGTTTATTTGACATTGTTGTTGTTGTTGACGGTGTTGTTGTTGTTGTTGTTTATTTGACATTGTTGTTGTTGTTATTGTTGACGTTGTTATTGTTGTTGTTATTATTGTTGTTTATTTGACGTTGTTGTTGTTGTTTATTTGACATTGTTGTTGTTGTTGTTGTTTATTTGACATTGTTGTTGTTTATTTGACGTTGTTGTTGTTGTTGTTGTTGTTTATTTGACGTTGTTGTTGTTGTTTATTTGACGTTCTTGTTGTTGACGTTGTTGTTGTTGTTATTGTTTATTTGACGTTGTTGTTGTTGTTTATTTGACGTAGTTGTTGTTGTTGACGTTGTTGTTGTTGTTGTTTATTTGACGTTTATTTTGTTATTGATGTTGTTGTTGTTTTTGTTGTTGTTTATTTGACGTTATTGTTGTTGTTTATTTGATGTTGTTGTTGTTGTTGTTTATTTAACGTTGTTGTTGTTGTTGTTGTTTATTTGACATTGTTATTGTTGTTGTTGTTGTTTATTTGACATTGTTGTTGTTGTTGACGTTGTTGTTGTTGTTGTTTATTTGACGTTGTTGTTGTTGTTGACGTTGTTGTTGTTGTTGTTGTTTATTTGACGTTGTTATTGTTGTTGTTGTTTATTTGACGTTGTTAATGTTTTTGACATTGTTGTTGTTGTTTTTGTTGTTTATTTGACGTTGTTGTTGTTGTTATTGTTGGTGTTGTTGTTGTTGTTTATTTGACGTTGTTGTTGTTGTTTTTTATTTGACGTTGTTGTTGTGGTTGTTATTTATTTGACGTTGTTGTTGTTGTTGTTGTTTAGTTGACGTTGTTGTTGTTGTTGTTTATTTGACGTTGTTGTTGTCGTTGTTTTTGTTGTTTATTTGACGTTGTTGTTATTGTTGACGTTGTTGTAGTTGTTTATTTGACGTTGTTGTTGTTGTTGTTTATTTGACGTTGTTGTTGTTGTTTATTTGACGTTGTTGTTGTTGTTATTTATTTGACGGTGTTGTTGTTGTTATTGATTTGATGTTGTTGTTGTTTATTTGACGTTGTTGACGTTGTTGTTGTTGTTGACGTTGTTGTTGTTGTTGTTGTTTATTCAACATTGTTGTTGTTGTTGATGGTGTTGTTGTTGTTGTTGACGTTGTTGTTGTTTATTTGACGTTGTTGTTGTTGTTGTTGTTTATTTGACGTTGTTGTTGTTGTTTATTTGACGTTGTTGTTTATTTGACTTTGTTGTTGTTGTTGTTATTGTTTATTTGACGTTGTTGTTGTTGTTTATTTGACGTTGTTGTTTATTTGACTTTGTTGTTGCTGTTATTGTTTATTTGACGTTGTTATAGTTGTTGCTGTTGACATTGTTGTTGTTGTTGTTGTTATTTATTTGATGATTTGTTGTTGTTGATGTTGGTGTTGTTTTTGTTGTTGTTTATTTGACGTTTTTGTTGTTGTTTATTTGACGTTGTTGTTGTTGTTATTCATTTGACGTTGTTGTTGTTGTTTATTTGACGTTGTTGTTGTTGTTGTTGTTTATTTGACGTTGTTGTTGTTGTTGTTGACGTTGTCGCCGTTGTTGTTATTGTTGTTTATTTGATGATGTTGTTGTTGTTGTTGTTTTGACGTTGTTGTTGTTGTTGTTGACGTTGTTGTTGTTATTTATTTGATGTTGTTGTTGTTGTTGTTGACATAGTTGTTGTTATTTATTTGATGTTGTTGTTGTTGTTGTTGACGTTGCTGTTTATTTGACGTTGTTGTTGTTGTTGTTTATTTGACGTTGTTGTTGTTGTTGAAGTTGTTGTTGTTGTTGTTGTTTATTTGACGTTGTTATTGTTGTTGTTGTTTATTTGACGTTGTTAATGTTTTTGACATTGTTGTTGTTGTTTTTGTTGTTTATTTGACGTTGTTGTTGTTGTTGTTGTTATTGTTGGTGTTATTGTTGTTGTTATTGTTTATTTGACATTGTTGTTGTTGTTGTTGTTTATTTGACGTTGTTGTTGTGGTTGTTATTTATTTGACGTTGTTGTTGTTGTTGTTTAGTTGACGTTGTTGTTGTTGTTGTTGTTTATTTTACGTTGTTGTTGTCGTTGTTTTTGTTGTTTATTTGACGTTGTTGTTGTTGTTGTTGACGTTGTTGTTGTTGTTTATTTGACGTTGTTGTTGTTGTTTTTGTTTATTTGACGTTGTTGTTGTTATTTATTTGACGTTGTTGTTGTTGTTATTTATTTGACGGTGTTGTTGTTGTTGTTGATTTGATGTTGTTGTTGTTTATTTGACGTTGTTGACGTTGTTGTTGTTGTTGTTGACGTTGTTGTTGCTGTTGTTGTTTATTCAACATTGTTGTTGTTGTTGATGGTGTTGTTGTTGTTGTTGACGTTGTTGTTGTTTATTTGACGTTGTTGTTGTTGTTGTTGTTTATTTGACGTTGTTGTTGTTGTTTATTTGACGTTGTTGTTTATTTGACTTTATTGTTGTTGTTGTTATTGTTTATTTGACGTTGTTGTTGTTGTTTATTTGACGTTGTTGTTTATTTGACTTTGTTGTTGTTGTTGTTATTGTTTATTTGACGTTGTTGTAGTTGTTGTTGTTGACGTTGTTGTTGTTGTTGTTATTTATTTGATGTTTTTGTTGTTGTTGATGTTGTTGTTGTTTTTGTTGTTGTTTATTTGACGTTTTTGTTGTTGTTTATTTGACGTTGTTGTTGTTGTTATTCATTTGACGTTGTTGTTGTTGTTTATTTGACGTTGTTGTTGTTGTTTATGTTTATTTGATGTTGTTCTTGTTGTTGTTGATGTTGTCGTCGTTGTTGTTGTTTATTTGATGTTGTTGTTGTTGTTGTTGTTTTGACGTTGTTATTGTTGTTGTTATTGACGTTGTTGTTGTTATTTATTTGATGTTGTTGTTGTTGACATAGTTGTTGTTATTTATTTGATGTTGTTGTTGACGTTGCTGTTTATTTGACGTTGTTATTGTTGTTGTTTATTTGACGTTGTTGTTGTTGTTGACGTTGTTGTTGTTGTTTATTTGAAGTTGTTGTTGTTGACGTTGTTGTTGTTGTTTATTTGACGTTGTTGTTGTTGTTTATTTGACATTGTTGTTGTTGTTGACGGTGTTGTTGTTGTTGTTGTTTATTTGACATTGTTGTTGTTGTTGTTATTGTTGACGTTGTTGTTGTTGTTGTTATTGTTGATGTTTATTTGACGTTGTTGTTGTTGTTTATTTGACATTGTTGTTGTTGTTGTTGTTTATTTGACATGGTTGTTGTTGTTTATTCAACATTGTTGTTGTTGTTGATGGTGTTGTTGTTGTTGTCGTTGTTTTTGTTGTTTATTTGACATTGTTGTTGTTGTTGACGTTGTTGTAGTTGTTTATTTGACGTTGTTGTTGTTGTTGTTGTTGTTAATTTGACGTTGTTGTTGTTGTTGTTGTTAATTTGACGTTGTTGTTGTTGTTGTCGTTGTTGTTAATTTGACGTTGTTGTTGTTGTTTATTTGACGTTGTTGTTGTTGTTGTTTATTTGACGTTGTTGTTGTTGTTGTTGTTTATTTGACGTTGTTGTTGTTGTTATTTATTTGACGGTGTTGTTGTTGTTATTGATTTGATGTTGTTGTTGTTTATTTGACGTTGTTGACGTTGTTGTTGTTGTGGTTGACGTTGTTGTTGTTGTTGTTGTTGTTGTTGTTTATTCAACATTGTTGTTGTTGTTGATGGTGTTGTTGTTGTTGTTGACGTTGTTGTTGTTTATTTGACGTTGTTGTTGTTGTTGTTTATTTGACGTTGTTGTTGTTGTTTATTTGACGTTGTTGTTTATTTGACTTTGTTGTTGTTGTTGTTATTGTTTATTTGACGTTGTTGTTGTTGTTTATTTGACGTTGTTGTTTATTTGACTTTGTTGTTGTTGTTGTTATTGTTTATTTGACGTTGTTGTAGTTGTTGTTGTTGACGTTGTTGTTGTTGTTGTTGTTATTTATTTGATGATTTGTTGTTGTTGATGTTGGTGTTGTTTTTGTTGTTGTTTATTTGACGTTTTTGTTGTTGTTTATTTGACGTTGTTGTTGTTGTTGTTATTCATTTGACGTTGTTGTTGTTGTTTATTTGACGTTGTTGTTGTTGTTGTTGTTGTTTATTTGACGTTGTTGTTGTTGTTGACGTTGTCGTCGTTGTTGTTATTGTTGTTTATTTGATGATGTTGTTGTTGTTGTTGTTTTGACGTTGTTGTTGTTGTTGTTGACGTTGTTGTTGTTATTTATTTGATGTTGTTGTTGTTGTTGACATAGTTGTAGTTATTTATTTGATGTTGTTGTTGTTGTTGTTGTTGACGTTGCTGTTTATTTGACGTTGTTGTTGTTGTTGTTTATTTGACGTTGTTGTTGTTGTTGACGTTGTTGTTGTTGTTGTTTATTTGACGTTGTTGTTGTTTATTTGACGTTGTTATTGTTGTTGTTGTTTATTTGACGTTGTTAATGTTTTTGACATTGTTGTTGTTGTTTTTGTTGTTTATTTGACGTTGTTGTTGTTGTTGTTGTTGTTTATTTGACGTTGTTGTTGTTGTTGTTTATTTGACGTTGTTGTTGTGGTTGTTATTTATTTGACGTTGTTGTTGTTGTTGTTTAGTTGACGTTGTTGTTGTTTATTTTACGTTGTTGTTGTTGTTGTTTTTGTTGTTTATTTGACGTTGTTGTTGTTGACGTTGTTGTTGTTGTTTATTTGACGTTGTTGTTGTTGTTGTTGTTGTTGTTGTTAATTTGACGTTGTTGTTGTTGTTGTTGTTGTTAATTTGACGTTGTTGTTGTTGTTGTTGTCGTTCTTGTTAATTTGACGTTGTTGTTGTTGTTTATTTGACGTTGTTGTTGTTGTTGTTTATTTGACGTTGTTGTTGTTGTTTATTTGACGTTGTTGTTGTTGTTATTTATTTGACGGTGTTGTTGTTGTTATTGATTTGATGTTGTTGTTGTTTATTTGACGTTGTTGACGTTGTTGTTGTTGTTGTTGACGTTGTTGTTGTTGTTGTTGTTGTTGTTTATTCAACATTGTTGTTGTTGTTGATGGTGTTGTTGTTGTTGTTGACATTGTTGTTGTTTATTTGACGTTGTTGTTGTTGTTGTTTATTTGACGTTGTTGTTGTTGTTTATTTGACGTTGTTGTTTATTTGACTTTGTTGTTGTTGTTGTTATTGTTTATTTGACGTTGTTGTTGTTGTTTATTTGACGTTGTTGTTTATTTGACTTTGTTGTTGTTGTTGTTATTGTTTATTTGACGTTGTTGTAGTTGTTGTTGTTATTTATTTGATGATTTGTTGTTGTTGATGTTGGTGTTGTTTTTGTTGTTGTTTATTTGACGTTTTTGTAGTTGTTTATTTGACGTTGTTGTTGTTGTTGTTATTCATTTGACGTTGTTGTTGTTGTTTATTTGACGTTGTTGTTGTTGTTTATGTTGTTTATTTGACGTTGTTGTTGTTGTTGACGTTGTCGTCGTTGTTGTTATTGTTGTTTATTTGATGATGTTGTTGTTGTTGTTGTTTTGACGTTGTTGTTGTTGTTGTTGTTGACGTTGTTGTTGTTATTTATTTGATGTTGTTGTTGTTGTTGTTGACATTGTTGTTGTTATTTATTTGATGTTGTTATTGTTGTTGTTGACGTTGCTGTTTATTTGACGTTGTTGTTGTTGTTGTTGTTTATTTGACGTTGTTGTTGTTGTTGACGTTGTTGTTGTTGTTGTTGTTTATTTGACGTTGTTATTGTTGTTGTTGTTTATTTGACGTTGTTAATGTTTTTGACATTGTTGTTGTTGTTTTTGTTGTTTATTTGACGTTGTTGTTGTTGTTGTTGTTTATTTGACGTTGTTGTTGTTGTTGTTTATTTGACGTTGTTATTGTGGTTGTTATTTATTTGACGTTGTTGTTGTTGTTGTTTAGTTGACGTTGTTGTTGTTTATTTTACGTTGTTGTTGTTGTTGTTTTTGTTGTTTATTTGACGTTGTTGTTGTTGACGTTGTTGTTGTTGTTTATTTGACGTTGTTGTTGTTGTTGTTGTTTATTTGACGTTGTTGTTGTTATTTATTTGACGTTGTTGTTGTTGTTATTTATTTGACGGTGTTGTTGTTGTTGTTGATTTGATGTTGTTGTTGTTTATTTGACGTTGTTGACGTTGTTGTTGTTGTTGACGTTGTTGTTGTTATTGTTGTTGTTTATTCAACATTGTTGTTGTTGTTGATGGTGTTGTTGTTGTTGTTGACGTTGTTGTTGTTTATTTGACGTTGTTGTTGTTGTTGTTGTTTATTTGACGTTGTTGTTGTTGTTTATTTGACGTTGTTGTTTATTTGACTTTGTTGTTGTTGTTATTGTTTATTTGACGTTGTTGTTGTTGTTTATTTGACGTTGTTGTTTATTTGACTTTGTTGTTGTTATTGTTATTGTTTATTTGACGTTGTTGTAGTTGTTGTTGTTGACGTTGTTGTTGTTGTTGTTATTTATTTGATGTTTTTGTTGTTGTTGATGTTGTTGTTGTTTTTGTTGTTGTTTATTTGACGTTTTTGTTGTTGTTTATTTGACGTTGTTGTTGTTGTTATTCATTTGACGTTGTTGTTGTTGTTTATTTGACGTTGTTGTTGTTGTTGTTGTTATTTATGTTTATTTGACGTTGTTGTTGTTGTTGTTGACGTTGTCGTCGTTGTTGTTGTTGTTGTTTATTTGATGATGTTGTTGTTGTTGTTGTTTTGACGTTGTTGTTGGTGTTGTTGACGTTGTTGTTGTTATTTATTTGATGTTGTTGTTGTTGTTGACATAGTTGTTGTTATTTATTTGATGTTGTTGTTGTTGTTGTTGACGTTGCTGTTTATTTGACGTTGTTGTTGTTGTTGTTGTTTATTTGACGTTGTTGTTGTTGTTGACGTTGTTGTTGTTTATTTGAAGTTGTTGTTGTTGACGTTGTTGTTGTTGTTTATTTGACGTTGTTGTTGTTGTTGTTTATTTGACATTGTTGTTGTTGTTGACGGTGTTGTTGTTGTTGTTGTTGTTTATTTGACATTGTTGTTGTTGTTGTTATTGTTGACGTTGTTGTTGTTGTTGTTGTTATGGTTGATGTTTATTTGACGTTGTTGTTGTTGTTTATTTGACATTGTTGTTGTTGTTGTTTATTTGACATTGTTGTTGTTGTTTATTCAACATTGTTGTTGTTGTTGATGGTGTTGTTGTTGTTGTCGTTGTTTTTGTTGTTTATTTGACGTTGTTGTTGTTGTTGACGTTGTTGTAGTTGTTTATTTGACGTTGTTGTTGTTGTTGTTGTTTATTTGACGTTGTTGTTGTTGTTTATTTGACGTTGTCGTTGTTGTTATTTATTTGACGGTGTTGTTGTTGTTATTGATTTGATGTTGTTGTTGTTTATTTGACGTTGTTGACGTTGTTGTTGTTGTTGTTGACGTTGTTGTTGTTGTTGTTGTTGTTTATTCAACATTGTTGTTGTTGTTGATGGTGTTTATTTGACGTTGTTGTTGTTGTTTATTTGACGTTGTTGTTTATTTGACTTTGTTGTTGTTGTTGTTATTGTTTATTTGATGTTGTTGTTGTTGTTTATTTGACGTTGTTGTTTATTTAACTTTGTTGTTGTTGTTGTTATTGTTTATTTGACGTTGTTGTAGTTGTTGTTGTTGACGTTGTTGTTGTTGTTGTTGTTATTTATTTGATGATTTGTTGTTGTTGATGTTGGTGTTGTTTTTGTTGTTGTTTATTTGACGTTTTTGTTGTTGTTTATTTGACGTTGTTGTTGTTGTTGTTATTCATTTGACGTTGTTGTTGTTGTTTATTTGACGTTGTTGTTGTTGTTGTTGTTTATTTGACGTTGTTGTTGTTGTTGTTGTTTATTTGACGTTGTTGTTGTTGTTGACGTTGTCGTCGTTGTTGTTATTGTTGTTTATTTGAAGATGTTGTTGTTGTTGTTGTTTTGACGTTGTTTTTGTTGTTGTTGTTGACGTAGTTGTTGTTATTTATTTGATGTTGTTGTTGTTGTTGTTGACGTTGCTGTTTATTTGACGTTGTTGTTGTTGTTGTTTATTTGACGTTGTTGTTGTTGTTGACGTTGTTGTTGTTGTTGTTGTTTATTTGACGTTGTTATTGTTGTTGTTGTTTATTTGACGTTGTTAATGTTTTTGACATTGTTGTTGTTGTTTTTGTTGTTTATTTGACGTTGTTGTTGTTGTTGTTGTTGTTGTTTATTTGACGTTGTTGTTGTTGTTGTTTATTTGACGTTGTTGTTGTGGTTGTTATTTCTTTGACGTTGTTGTTGTTGTTGTTTAGTTGACGTTGTTGTTGTTTATTTTACGTTGTTGTTGTTGTTGTTTTTGTTGTTTATTTGACGTTGTTGTTGTTGTTGACGTTGTTGTTGTTGTTGTTTATTTGACGTTGTTGTTGTTGTTTATTTGACGTTGTTGTTTATTTGACTTTGTTGTTGTTGTTATTGTTTATTTGACGTTGTTGTTGTTGTTGTTGTTGACGTTGTTGTTGTTGTTGTTGACGTTGTTGTTGTTGTTGTTGTTGTTTATTCAACATTGTTGTTGTTGTTGTTGTTGACGTTGTTGTTGTTGTTGTTGACGTTGTTGTTGTTGTTGTTTTTGTTTATTCAACATTGTTGTTGTTGTTGATGGTGTTGTTGTTGTTGTTGACGTTGTTGTTGTTTATTTGACGTTGTTGTTGTTGTTGTTTATTTGACGTTGTTGTTGTTGTTTATTTGACGTTGTTGTTTATTTGACTTTTTTGTTGTTGTTGTTATTGTTTATTTGACGTTGTTGTTGTTGTTTATTTGACGTTGTTGTTTATTTGACTTTGTTGTTGTTGTTGTTATTGTTTATTTGACGTTGTTGTAGTTGTTGTTGTTGACGTTGTTGTTGTTGTTGTTATTTATTTGATGTTTTTGTTGTTGTTGATGTTGTTGTTGTTTTTGTTGTTGTTTATTTGACGTTTTTGTTGTTGTTTATTTGACGTTGTTGTTGTTGTTATTCATTTGACGTTGTTGTTGTTGTTTATTTGACGTTGTTGTTGTTGTTGTTATTTATGTTTATTTGACGTTGTTGTTGTTGTTTTTGACGTTGTCGTCGTTGTTGTTGTTGTTGTTTATTTGATGATGTTGTTGTTGTTGTTGTTTTGACGTTTTTGTTGTTGTTGTTGTTGACGTTGTTGTTGTTATTTATTTGATGTTGTTGTTGTTGTTGACATAGTTGTTGTTATTTATTTGATGTTATTGTTGTTGTTGTTGACGTTGCTGTTTATTTGACGTTGTTGTTGTTGTTGTTTATTTGACGTTGTTGTTGTTGTTGACGTTGTTGTTGTTTATTTGAAGTTGTTGTTGTTGACGTTGTTGTTGTTGTTTATTTGACGTTGTTGTTGTTGTTGTTTATTTGACATTGTTGTTGTTGTTGACGGTGTTGTTGTTGTTGTTGTTGTTTATTTGACATTGTTGTTGTTGTTGTTATTGTTGACGTTGTTGTTGTTGTTGTTATTGTTGATGTTTATTTGACGTTGTTGTTGTTGTTTATTTGACATTGTTGTTGTTGTTGTTGTTTATTTGACATTGTTGTTGTTGTTTATTCAACATTGTTGTTGTTGTTGATGGTGTTGTTGTTGTTGTCGTTGTTTTTGTTGTTTATTTGACGTTGTTGTTGTTGTTGACGTTGTTGTAGTTGTTTATTTGACGTTGTTGTTGTTGTTGTTTATTTGACGTTGTTGTTGTTGTTTATTTGACGTTGTCGTTGTTGTTATTTATTTGACGGTGTTGTTGTTGTTATTGATTTGATGTTGTTGTTGTTTATTTGACGTTGTTGACGTTGTTGTTGTTGTTGTTGACGTTGTTGTTGTTGTTGTTGTTTATTCAACATTGTTGTTGTTGTTGATGGTGTTGTTGTTGTTGTTGACGTTGTTGTTGTTTATTTGACGTTGTTGTTGTTGTTGTTTATTTGACGTTGTTGTTGTTGTTTATTTGACGTTGTTGTTTATTTGACTTTGTTGTTGTTGTTGTTATTGTTTATTTGATGTTGTTGTTGTTGTTTATTTGACGTTGTTTTTTATTTGACTTTGTTGTTGTTGTTGTTATTGTTTATTTGACGTTGTTGTAGTTGTTGTTGTTGACGTTGTTGTTGTTGTTGTTATTTATTTGATGATTTGTTGTTGTTGATGTTGGTGTTGTTTTTGTTGTTGTTTATTTGACGTTTTTGTTGTTGTTTATTTGACGTTGTTGTTGTTGTTGTTATTCATTTGACGTTGTTGTTGTTGTTTATTTGACGTTGTTGTTGTTGTTGTTGTTTATTTGACGTTGTTGTTGTTGTTGACGTTGTCGTCGTTGTTGTTATTGTTGTTTATTTGAAGATGTTGTTGTTGTTGTTGTTTTGACGTTGTTGTTGTTGTTTATTTGACGTTGTTGTTTATTTGACTTTGTTGTTGTTGTTGTTATTGTTTATTTGATGTTGTTGTTGTTGTTTATTTGACGTTGTTGTTTATTTGACTTTGTTGTTGTTGTTGTTATTGTTTATTTGACGTTGTTGTAGTTGTTGTTGTTGACGTTGTTGTTGTTGTTGTTATTTATTTGATGATTTGTTGTTGTTGATGTTGGTGTTGTTTTTGTTGTTGTTTATTTGACGTTTTTGTTGTTGTTTATTTGACGTTGTTGTTGTTGTTGTTATTCATTTGACGTTGTTGTTGTTGTTTATTTGACGTTGTTGTTGTTGTTGTTTATTTGACGTTGTTGTTGTTGTTGACGTTGTCGTCGTTGTTGTTATTGTTGTTTATTTGAAGATGTTGTTGTTGTTGTTGTTTTGACGTTGTTTTTGTTGTTGTTGTTGACGTTGTTGTTGTTATTTATTTGATGTTGTTATTGTTGTTGTTGACATAGTTGTTGTTATTTATTTGATGTTGTTGTTGTTGTTGTTGACGTTGCTGTTTATTTGACGTTGTTGTTGTTGTTGTTTATTTGACGTTGTTGTTGTTGTTGACGTTGTTGTTGTTGTTGTTGTTTATTTGACGTTGTTATTGTTGTTGTTGTTTATTTGACGTTGTTAATGTTTTTGACATTGTTGTTGTTGTTTTTGTTGTTTATTTGACGTTGTTGTTGTTGTTGTTGTTGTTTATTTGACGTTGTTGTTGTTGTTGTTTATTTGACGTTGTTGTTGTGGTTGTTATTTATTTGACGTTGTTGTTGTTGTTGTTTAGTTGACGTTGTTGTTGTTTATTTTACGTTGTTGTTGTTGTTGTTTTTGTTGTTTAGTTGACGTTGTTGTTGTTTATTTTACGTTGTTGTTGTTGTTGTTTTTGTTGTTTATTTGACGTTGTTGTTGTTGTTGACGTTGTTGTTGTTGTTTATTTGACGTTGTTGTTGTTGTTTATTTGACGTTGTTGTTTATTTGACTTTGTTGTTGTTGTTATTGTTTATTTGACGTTGTTGTTGTTGTTTATTTGACGTTGTTGTTTATTTGACTTTGTTGTTTTTGTTGTTATTGTTTATTTGACGTTGTTGTAGTTGTTGTTATTGACGTTGTTGTTGTTGTTGTTATTTATTTGATGTTTTTGTTGTTGTTGATGTTATTGTTGTTTTTGTTGTTGTTTATTTGACGTTTTTGTTGTTGTTTATTTGACGTTGTTGTTGTTGTTATTCATTTGACGTTGTTGTTGTTGTTTATTTGACGTTGTTGTTGTTGTTATTTATGTTTATTTGACGTTGTTGTTGTTGTTGTTGATGTTGTCGTCGTTGTTGTTGTTGTTGTTTATTTGATGATGTTGTTGTTGTTGTTGTTTTGACGCTGTTGTTGTTGTTGTTGTTGACGTTGTTGTTGTTATTTATTTGATGTTGTTGTTGTTGTTGACATAGTTGTTGTTATTTATTTGATGTTGTTGTTGTTGTTGTTGTTGTTGACGTTGCTGTTTATTTGACGTTGTTGTTGTTGTTGTTTATTTGACGTTGTTGTTGTTGTTGACGTTGTTGTTGTTTATTTGAAGTTGTTGTTGTTGACGTTGTTGTTGTTGTTGTTTATTTGACGTTGTTGTTGTTGTTGTTTATTTGACATTGTTGTTGTTGTTGACGGTGTTGTTGTTGTTGTTGTTGTTTATTTGACATTGTTGTTGTTGTTGTTATTGTTGACGTTGTTGTTGTTGTTGTTGTTGTTATTGTTGATGTTTATTTGACGTTGTTGTTGTTGTTTATTTGACATTGTTGTTGTTGTTGTTGTTGTTTATTTGACATTGTTGTTGTTGTTTATTCAACATTGTTGTTGTTGTTGATGGTGTTGTTGTTGTTGTCGTTGTTTTTGTTGTTTATTTGACGTTGTTGTTGTTGTTGACGTTGTTGTAGTTGTTTATTTGACGTTGTTGTTGTTGTTGTTTATTTGACGTTGTTGTTGTTGTTTATTTGACGTTGTCGTTGTTGTTATTTATTTGACGGTGTTGTTGTTGTTATTGATTTGATGTTGTTGTTGTTTATTTGACGTTGTTGACGTTGTTGTTGTTGTTGTTGACGTTGTTGTTGTTGTTGTTGTTGTTTATTCAACATTGTTGTTGTTGTTGATGGTGTTGTTGTTGTTGTTGACGTTGTTGTTGTTTATTTGACGTTGTTGTTTATTTGACTTTGTTGTTGTTGTTGTTATTGTTTATTTAACGTTGTTGTTGTTGTTTATTTGACGTTGTTGTTTATTTGACTTTGTTGTTGTTGTTGTTATTGTTTATTTGACGTTGTTGTAGTTGTTGTTGTTGACGTTGTTGTTGTTGTTGTTGTTATTTATTTGATGATTTGTTGTTGTTGATGTTGGTGTTGTTTTTGTTGTTGTTTATTTGACGTTTTTGTTGTTGTTTATTTGACGTTGTTGTTGTTGTTATTCATTTGACGTTGTTGTTGTTGTTTATTTGACGTTGTTGTTGTTGTTGTTATTTATTTGACGTTGTTGTTGTTGTTGACGTTGTCGTCGTTGTTGTTATTGTTGTTTATTTGATGATGTTGTTGTTGTTGTTGTTTTGACGTTGTTGTTGTTGTTGTTGTTGACGTTGTTGTTGTTATTTATTTGATGTTGTTATTGTTGTTGTTGACATAGTTGTTGTTATTTATTTGATGTTGTTGTTGTTGTTGTTGACGTTGCTGTTTATTTGACGTTGTTGTTGTTGTTGTTTATTTGACGTTGTTGTTGTTGTTGACGTTGTTGTTGTTTATTTGAAGTTGTTGTTGTTGACGTTGTTGTTGTTGTTTATTTGACGTTGTTGTTGTTGTTGTTGTTTATTTGACATTGTTGTTGTTGTTGACGGTGTTGTTGTTGTTGTTGTTGTTTATTTGACATTGTTGTTGTTGTTGTTATTGTTGACGTTGTTGTTGTTGTTGTTGTTGTTATTGTTGATGTTTATTTGACGTTGTTGTTGTTGTTTATTTGACATTGTTGTTGTTGTTGTTGTTGTTTATTTGACATTGTTGTTGTCGTTTATTCAACATTGTTGTTGTTGTTGATGGTGTTGTTGTTGTTGTCGTTGTTTTTGTTGTTTATTTGACGTTGTTGTTGTTGTTGACGTTGTTGTAGTTGTTTATTTGACGTTGTTGTTGTTGTTGTTTATTTGACGTTGTTGTTGTTGTTTATTTGACGTTGTCGTTGTTGTTATTTATTTGACGGTGTTGTTGTTGTTATTGATTTGATGTTGTTGTTGTTTATTTGACGTTGTTGACGTTGTTGTTGTTGTTGTTGACGTTGTTGTTGTTGTTGTTGTTGTTTATTCAACATTGTTGTTGTTGTTGATGGTGTTGTTGTTGTTGTTGACGTTGTTGTTGTTTAT
The DNA here is from genome assembly GCA_948472305.1 of Vicia faba. Lineage (NCBI taxonomy): Eukaryota > Viridiplantae > Streptophyta > Magnoliopsida > Fabales > Fabaceae > Vicia > Vicia faba. Next base: position 1,334,475,845 of record OX451735.1, on the reverse strand, counting down.
TTGACGTTGTTGTTTATTTGACTTTGTTGTTGTTGTTGTTATTGTTTATTTAACGTTGTTGTTGTTGTTTATTTGACGTTGTTGTTTATTTGACTTTGTTGTTGTTGTTGTTATTGTTTATTTGACGTTGTTGTAGTTGTTGTTGTTGACGTTGTTGTTGTTGTTGTTGTTATTTATTTGATGATTTGTTGTTGTTGATGTTGGTGTTGTTTTTGTTGTTGTTTATTTGACGTTTTTGTTGTTGTTTATTTGACGTTGTTGTTGTTGTTATTCATTTGACGTTGTTGTTGTTGTTTATTTGACGTTGTTGTTGTTGTTGTTATTTATTTGACGTTGTTGTTGTTGTTGACGTTGTCGTCGTTGTTGTTATTGTTGTTTATTTGATGATGTTGTTGTTGTTGTTGTTTTGACGTTGTTGTTGTTGTTGTTGTTGACGTTGTTGTTGTTATTTATTTGATGTTGTTATTGTTGTTGTTGACATAGTTGTTGTTATTTATTTGATGTTGTTGTTGTTGTTGTTGACGTTGCTGTTTATTTGACGTTGTTGTTGTTGTTGTTTATTTGACGTTGTTGTTGTTGTTGACGTTGTTGTTGTTTATTTAAAGTTGTTGTTGTTGACGTTGTTGTTGTTGTTTATTTGACGTTGTTGTTGTTGTTGTTTATTTGACATTGTTGTTGTTGTTGACGGTGTTGTTGTTGTTGTTGTTGTTTATTTGACATTGTTGTTGTTGTTGTTATTGTTGACGTTGTTGTTGTTGTTGTTGTTGTTATTGTTGATGTTTATTTGACGTTGTTGTTGTTGTTTATTTGACATTGTTGTTGTTGTTGTTGTTTATTTGACATTGTTGTTGTTGTTTATTCAACATTGTTGTTGTTGTTGATGGTGTTGTTGTTGTTGTCGTTGTTTTTGTTGTTTATTTGACGTTGTTGTTGTTGTTGACGTTGTTGTAGTTGTTTATTTGACGTTGTTGTTGTTGTTGTTTATTTGACGTTGTTGTTGTTGTTTATTTGACGTTGTCGTTGTTGTTATTTATTTGACGGTGTTGTTGTTGTTATTGATTTGATGTTGTTGTTGTTTATTTGACGTTGTTGACGTTGTTGTTGTTGTTGTTGACGTTGTTGTTGTTGTTGTTGTTGTTGTTTATTCAACATTGTTGTTGTTGTTGATGGTGTTGTTGTTGTTGTTGACGTTGTTGTTGTTTATTTGACGTTGTTGTTGTTGTTTATTTGACGTTGTTGTTGTTGTTTATTTGACGTTGTTGTTTATTTGACTTTGTTGTTGTTGTTGTTATTGTTTATTTAACGTTGTTGTTGTTGTTTATTTGACGTTGTTGTTTATTTGACTTTGTTGTTGTTGTTGTTATTGTTTATTTGACGTTGTTGTAGTTGTTGTTGTTGACGTTGTTGTTGTTGTTGTTGTTATTTATTTGATGATTTGTTGTTGTTGATGTTGGTGTTGTTTTTGTTGTTGTTTATTTGACGTTTTTGTTGTTGTTTATTTGACGTTGTTGTTGTTGTTGTTATTCATTTGACGTTGTTGTTGTTGTTTATTTGACGTTGTTGTTGTTGTTGTTGTTTATTTGACGTTGTTGTTGTTGTTGACGTTGTCGTCGTTGTTGTTATTGTTGTTTATTTGATGATGTTGTTGTTGTTGTTGTTTTGACGTTGTTGTTGTTGTTGTTGTTGACGTTGTTGTTGTTATTTATTTGATGTTGTTATTGTTGTTGTTGACATAGTTGTTGTTATTTATTTGATGTTGTTGTTGTTGTTGTTGACGTTGCTGTTTATTTGACGTTGTTGTTGTTGTTGTTTATTTGACGTTGTTGTTGTTGTTGACGTTGTTGTTGTTGTTGTTGTTTATTTGACGTTGTTATTGTTGTTGTTGTTTATTTGACGTTGTTAATGTTTTTGACATTGTTGTTGTTGTTTTTGTTGTTTATTTGACGTTGTTGTTGTTGTTGTAGTTGTTTATTTGACGTTGTTGTTGTTGTTGTTTATTTGACGTTGTTGTTGTGGTTGTTATTTATTTGACGTTGTTGTTGTTGTTGTTTAGTTGACGTTGTTGTTGTTTATTTTACGTTGTTGTTGTTGTTGTTTTTGTTGTTTATTTGACGTTGTTGTTGTTGTTGACGTTGTTGTTGTTGTTTATTTGACGTTGTTGTTGTTGTTGTTGTTTATTTGACGTTGTTGTTGTTATTTATTTGACGTTGTTGTTGTTGTTATTTATTTGACGGTGTTGTTGTTGTTGTTGATTTGATGTTGTTGTTGTTTATTTGACGTTGTTGACGTTGTTGTTGTTGTTGACGTTGTTGTTGTTGTTATTTTTGTTGTTTATTCAACATTGTTGTTGTTGTTGATGGTGTTGTTGTTGTTGTTGACGTTGTTGTTGTTTATTTGACGTTGTTGTTGTTGTTGTTGTTTATTTAACGTTGTTGTTGTTGTTTATTTGACGTTGTTGTTTATTTGACTTTGTTGTTGTTGTTGTTATTGTTTATTTGACGTTGTTGTTGTTGTTTATTTGACGTTGTTGTTTATTTGACTTTGTTGTTGTTGTTGTTGTTCTTGTTTATTTGACGTTGTTGTAGTTGTTGTTGTTGACGTTGTTGTTGTTGTTGTTATTTATTTGATGTTTTTGTTGTTGTTGATGTTGTTGTTATTTTTGTTGTTGTTTATTTGACGTTTTTGTTGTTGTTTATTTGACGTTGTTGTTGTTGTTATTCATTTGACGTTGTTGTTGTTGTTTATTTGACGTTGTTGTTGTTGTTGTTATTTATGTTTATTTGACGTTGTTGTTGTTGTTGTTGTTGTTGACGTTGTCGTCGTTGTTGTTGTTGTTGTTTATTTGATGATGTTGTTGTTGTTGTTGTTTTGACGTTGTTGTTGTTGTTGTTGACGTTGTTGTTGTTATTTATTTGATGTTGTTGTTGTTGTTGACATAGTTGTTGTTATTTATTTGATGTTGTTGTTGTTGTTGTTGACGTTGCTGTTTATTTGACGTTGTTGTTGTTGTTGTTTATTTGACGTTGTTGTTGTTGTTGACGTTGTTGTTGTTTATTTGAAGTAGTTGTTATTGATGTTGTTGTTGTTGTTTATTTGACGTTGTTGTTGTTGTTGTTTATTTGACATTGTTGTTGTTGTTGACGGTGTTGTTGTTGTTGTTGTTGTTGTTTATTTGACATTGTTGTTGTTGTTGTTGTTATTGTTGACGTTGTTGTTGTTGTTGTTGTTATTGTTGATGTTTATTTGACGTTGTTGTTGTTGTTTATTTGACATTGTTGTTGTTGTTGTTGTTTATTTGACATTGTTGTTGTTGTTTATTCAACATTGTTGTTGTTGTTGATGGTGTTGTTGTTGTTGTCGTTGTTTTTGTTGTTTATTTGACGTTGTTGTTGTTGTTGACGTTGTTGTAGTTGTTTATTTGACGTTGTTGTTGTTGTTGTTTATTTGACGTTGTTGTTGTTGTTTATTTGACGTTGTCGTTGTTGTTATTTATTTGACGGTGTTGTTGTTGTTATTGATTTGATGTTGTTGTTGTTTATTTGACGTTGTTGACGTTGTTATTGTTGTTGTTGACGTTGTTGTTGTTGTTGTTGTTGTTTATTCAACATTGTTGTTGTTGTTGATGGTGTTGTTGTTGTTGTTGACGTTGTTGTTGTTTATTTGACGTTGTTGTTGTTGTTGTTTATTTGACGTTGTTGTTGTTGTTTATTTGACGTTGTTGTTTATTTGACTTTGTTGTTGTTGTTGTTATTGTTTATTTGACGTTGTTGTTGTTGTTTATTTGACGTTGTTGTTTATTTGACTTTGTTGTTGTTGTTGTTATTGTTTATTTGACGTTGTTGTAGTTGTTGTTGTTGACGTTGTTGTTGTTGTTGTTATTTATTTGATGATTTGTTGTTGTTGATGTTGGTGTTGTTTTTGTTGTTGTTTATTTGACGTTTTTGTTGTTGTTTATTTGACGTTGTTGTTGTTGTTGTTATTCATTTGACGTTGTTGTTGTTGTTTATTTGACGTTGTTGTTGTTGTTGTTGTTTATTTGACGTTGTTGTTGTTGTTGACGTTGTCGTCGTTGTTGTTATTGTTGTTTATTTGATGATGTTGTTGTTGTTGTTGTTTTGACGTTGTTGTTGTTGTTGTTGACGTTGTTGTTGTTATTTATTTGATGTTGTTGTTGTTGTTGTTGACATAGTTGTTGTTATTTATTTGATGTTGTTGTTGTTGTTGACGTTGCTGTTTATTTGACGTTGTTGTTGTTGTTGTTTATTTGACGTTGTTGTTGTTGTTGACGTTGTTGTTGTTGTTTATTTGACGTTGTTATTGTTGTTGTTGTTTATTTGACGTTGTTAATGTTTTTGACATTGTTGTTGTTGTTTTTGTTGTTTATTTGACGTTGTTGTTGTTGTTGTTGTTGTTGTTTATTTGACGTTGTTGTTGTTGTTGTTTATTTGACGTTGTTGTTGTGGTTGTTATTTATTTGACGTTGTTGTTGTTGTTGTTTAGTTGACGTTGTTGTTGTTTATTTTACGTTGTTGTTGTTGTTGTTTTTGTTGTTTATTTGACGTTGTTGTTGTTGTTGACGTTGTTGTTGTTGTTTATTTGACGTTGTTGTTGTTGTTGTTGTTTATTTGACGTTGTTGTTGTTATTTATTTGACGTTGTTGTTATTTATTTGACGGTGTTGTTGTTGTTGTTGATTTGATGTTGTTGTTGTTTATTTGACGTTGTTGACGTTGTTGTTGTTGTTGACGTTGTTGTTGTTATTGTTGTTGTTTATTCAACATTGTTGTTGTTGTTGATGGTGTTGTTGTTGTTGTTGACGTTGTTGTTGTTTATTTGACGTTGTTGTTGTTGTTGTTGTTGTTTATTTGACGTTGTTGTTGTTGTTTATTTGACTTTGTTGTTGTTGTTGTTATTGTTTATTTGACGTTGTTGTTGTTGTTTATTTGACGTTGTTGTTTATTTGACTTTGTTGTTGTTGTTGTTGTTATTGTTTATTTGACGTTGTTGTAGTTGTTGTTGTTGACGTTGTTGTTGTTGTTGTTATTTATTTGATGTTTTTGTTGTTGTTGATGTTGTTGTTGTTTTTGTTGTTGTTTATTTGACGTTTTTGTTGTTGTTTATTTGACGTTGTTGTTGTTGTTATTCATTTGACGTTGTTGTTGTTGTTTATTTGACGTTGTTGTTGTTGTTGTTATTTATGTTTATTTGACGTTGTTGTTGTTGTTGTTGTTGACGTTGTCGTTGTTGTTGTTGTTGTTGTTTATTTGATGATGTTGTTGTTGTTGTTGTTTTGACGTTGTTGTTGTTGTTGTTGTTGACGTTGTTGTTGTTATTTATTTGATGTTGTTGTTGTTGTTGACATAGTTGTTGTTATTTATTTGATGTTGTTGTTGTTGTTGTTGACGTTGCTGTTTATTTGACGTTGTTGTTGTTGTTGTTGTTTATTTGACGTTGTTGTTGTTGTTGACGTTGTTGTTGTTGTTTATTTTAAGTTGTTGTTGTTGACGTTGTTGTTGTTGTTTATTTGACGTTTTTGTTGTTGTTGTTGTTTATTTGACATTGTTGTTGTTGTTGACGGTGTTGTTGTTGTTGTTGTTGTTTATTTGACATTGTTGTTGTTGTTGTTATTGTTGACGTTGTTGTTGTTGTTGTTGTTATTGTTGATGTTTATTTGACGTTGTTGTTGTTGTTTATTTGACATTGTTGTTGTTGTTGTTGTTTATTTGACATTGTTGTTGTTGTTTATTCAACATTGTTGTTGTTGTTGATGGTGTTGTTGTTGTTGTCGTTCTTTTTGTTGTTTATTTGACGTTGTTGTTGTTGTTGACGTTGTTGTAGTTGTTTATTTGACGTTGTTGTTGTTGTTTATTTGACGTTGTTGTTGTTGTTTATTTGACGTTGTCGTTGTTGTTATTTATTTGACGGTGTTGTTGTTGTTATTAATTTGATGTTGTTGTTGTTTATTTGACGTTGTTGACGTTGTTGTTGTTGTTGTTGTTGACGTTGTTGTTGTTGTTGTTGTTGTTGTTTATTCAACATTGTTGTTGTTGTTGATGGTGTTGTTGTTGTTGTGGATGTTGTTGTTGTTTATTTGACGTTGTTGTTGTTGTTGTTGTTTATTTGACGTTGTTGTTGTTGTTTATTCGACGTTGTTGTTTATTTGACTTTGTTATTGTTGTTGTTATTGTTTATTTGACGTTGTTGTTGTTGTTTATTTGACGTTGTTGTTTATTTGACTTTGTTGTTGTTGTTGTTATTGTTTATTTGACGTTGTTGTAGTTGTTGTTGTTGACGTTGTTGTTGTTGTTGTTGTTATTTATTTGATGATTTGTTGTTGTTGATGTTGGTGTTGTTTTTGTTGTTGTTTATTTGACGTTTTTGTTGTTGTTTATTTGACGTTGTTGTTGTTGTTATTCATTTGACGTTGTTGTTGTTGTTGTTTATTTGACGTTGTTGTTGTTGTTGTTTATTTGACGTTGTTGTTGTTGTTGTTGACGTTGTCGTCGTTGTTGTTATTGTTGTTTATTTGATGATGTTGTTGTTGTTGTTGTTTTGACGTTGTTGTTGTTGTTGTTGTTGACGTTGTTGTTGTTATTTATTTGATGTTGTTGTTGTTGTTGACATAGTTGTTGTTATTTATTTGATGTTGTTGTTGTTGTTGTTGACGTTGCTGTTTATTTGACGTTGTTGTTGTTGTTGTTTATTTGACGTTGTTGTTGTTGTTGACGTTGTTGTTGTTGTTGTTGTTTATTTGACGTTGTTATTGTTGTTGTTGTTTATTTGACGTTGTTAATGTTTTTGACATTGTTGTTGTTGTTTTTGTTGTTTATTTGACGTTGTTGTTGTTGTTGTTGTTATTGTTGGTGTTGTTGTTGTTGTTGTTGTTGTTTATTTGACGTTGTTGTTGTTGTTGTTTATTTGACGTTGTTGTTGTGGTTGTTATTTATTTGACGTTGTTGTTGTTGTTGTTTAGTTGACGTTGTTGTTGTTGTTGTTTATTTTACGTTGTTGCTGTCGTTGTTTTTGTTGTTTATTTGACGTTGTTGTTGTTGTTTATTTGACGTTGTTGTTGTTGTTGTTGTTTATTTGACGTTGTTGTTGTTATTTATTTGACGTTGTTGTTGTTGTTATTTATTTGACGGTGTTGTTGTTGTTGTTGATTTGATGTTGTTGTTGTTTATTTGACGTTGTTGACGTTGTTGTTGTTGTTGTTGTTGATGTTGTTGTTGTTGTTGTTGTTTATTCAACATTGTTGTTGTTGTTGATGGTGTTGTTGTTGTTGTTGACGTTGTTGTTGTTTATTTGACGTTGTTGTTGTTGTTGTTGTTGTTGTTTATTTGACGTTGTTGTTGTTGTTTATTTGACGTTGTTGTTTATTTGACTTTGTTGTTGTTGTTGTTATTGTTTATTTGACGCTGTTGTTGTTGTTTATTTGACGTTGTTGTTTATTTGACTTTGTTGTTGTTGTTTTTGTTTATTTGACGTTGTTGTAGTTGTTGTTGTTGACGTTGTTGTTGTTGTTGTTGTTATTTATTTGATGTTTTTGTTGTTGTTGATGTTGTTGTTGTTTTTGTTGTTGTTTATTTGACGTTTTTGTTGTTGTTTATTTGACGTTGTTGTTGTTGTTATTCATTTGACGTTGTTGTTGTTGTTTATTTGACGTTGTTGTTGTTGTTGTTATTTATGTTTATTTGACGTTGTTGTTGTTGTTGTTGTTGACGTTGTCGTCGTTGTTGTTGTTGTTGTTTATTTGATGATGTTGTTGTTGTTGTTTTGACGTTGTTGTTATTGTTGTTGACGTTGTTGTTGTTATTTATTTGATGTTGTTGTTGTTGTTGACATAGTTGTTGTTATTTATTTGATGTTGTTGTTGTTGTTGTTGACGTTGCTGTTTATTTGACGTTGTTGTTGTTGTTGTTTATTTGACGTTGTTGTTGTTGTTGACGTTGTTGTTGTTTATTTGAAGTTGTTGTTATTGACGTTGTTGTTGTTGTTTATTTGACGTTGTTGTTGTTGTTGTTTATTTGACATTGTTGTTGTTGTTGACGGTGTTGTTGTTGTTGTTGTTGTTTATTTGACATTGTTGTTGTTGTTGTTGTTATTGTTGACGTTGTTGTTGTTGTTGTTATTGTTGATGTTTATTTGACGTTGTTGTTGTTGTTTATTTGACATTGTTGTTGTTGTTGTTGTTTATTTGACATTGTTGTTGTTGTTTATTCAACATTGTTGTTGTTGTTGATGGTGTTGTTGTTGTTGTCGTTGTTTTTGTTGTTTATTTGACGTTGTTGTTGTTGTTGACGTTGTTGTAGTTGTTTATTTGACGTTGTTGTTGTTGTTGTTTATTTGACGTTGTTGTTGTTGTTTATTTGACGTTGTCGTTGTTGTTATTTATTTGACGGTGTTGTTGTTGTTATTGATTTGATGTTGTTGTTGTTTATTTGACGTTGTTGACGTTGTTGTTGTTGTTGTTGACGTTGTTGTTGTTGTTGTTGTTTATTCAACATTGTTGTTGTTGTTGATGGTGTTGTTGTTGTTGTTGACGTTGTTGTTGTTTATTTGACGTTGTTGTTGTTGTTGTTTATTTGACGTTGTTGTTGTTGTTTATTTGACGTTGTTGTTTATTTGACTTTGTTGTTGTTGTTGTTATTGTTTATTTGACGTTGTTGTTGTTGTTTATTTGACGTTGTTGTTTATTTGACTTTGTTGTTGTTGTTGTTATTGTTTATTTGACGTTGTTGTAGTTGTTGTTGTTGACGTTGTTGTTGTTGTTGTTGTTATTTATTTGATGATTTGTTGTTGTTGATGTTGGTGTTGTTTTTGTTGTTGTTTATTTGACGTTTTTGTTGTTGTTTATTTGACGTTGTTGTTGTTGTTGTTATTCATTTGACGTTGTTGTTGTTGTTTATTTGACGTTGTTGTTGTTGTTGTTGTTGTTTATTTGACGTTGTTGTTGTTGTTGACGTTGTCGTCGTTGTTGTTATTGTTGTTTATTTGATGATGTTGTTGTTGTTGTTGTTTTGACGTTGTTGTTGTTGTTGTTGACGTTGTTGTTGTTATTTATTTGATGTTGTTGTTGTTGTTGTTGACATAGTTGTTGTTATTTATTTGATGTTGTTGTTGTTGTTGTTGACGTTGCTGTTTATTTGACGTTGTTGTTGTTGTTGTTTATTTGACGTTGTTGTTGTTGTTGACGTTGTTGTTGTTGTTGTTGTTGTTTATTTGACGTTGTTAATGTTTTTGACATTGTTGTTGTTGTTTTTGTTGTTTATTTGACATTGTTGTTGTTGTTGTTGTTGTTTATTTGACGTTGTTGTTGTGGTTGTTATTTATTTGACGTTGTTGTTGTTGTTGTTTAGTTGACGTTGTTGTTGTTTATTTTACGTTGTTGTTGTTGTTGTTTTTGTTCTTTATTTGACGTTGTTGTTGTTGTTGACGTTGTTGTTGTTGTTTATTTGACGTTGTTGTTGTTGTTGTTGTTGTTGTTTATTTGACGTTGTTGTTGTTATTTATTTGACGTTGTTGTTATTTATTTGACGGTGTTGTTGTTGTTGTTGATTTGATGTTGTTGTTGTTTATTTGACGTTGTTGACGTTGTTGTTGTTGTTGACGTGGTTGTTGTTATTGTTGTTGTTTATTCAACATTGTTGTTGTTGTTGATGGTGTTGTTGTTGTTGTTGACGTTGTTGTTGTTTATTTGACGTTGTTGTTGTTGTTGTTTATTTGACGTTGTTGTTGTTGTTTATTTGACGTTGTTGTTTATTTGACTTTGTTGTTGTTGTTGTTATTGTTTATTTGACGTTGTTGTTGTTGTTTATTTGACGTTGTTGTTTATTTGACTTTGTTGTTGTTGTTGTTATTGTTTATTTGACGTTGTTGTAGTTGTTGTTGTTGACGTTGTTGTTGTTGTTGTTGTTATTTATTTGATGTTTTTGTTGTTGTTGATGTTGTTGTTGTTTTTGTTGTTGTTTATTTGACGTTTTTGTTGTTGTTTATTTGACGTTGTTGTTGTTAATATTCATTTGACGTTGTTGTTGTTGTTTATTTGACGTTGTTGTTGTTGTTATTTATGTTTATTTGACGTTGTTGTTGTTGTTGTTGTTGACGTTGTCGTCGTTGTTGTTGTTGTTTATTTGATGATGTTGTTGTTGTTGTTGTTTTGACGTTGTTGTTGTTGTTGTTGTTGACGTTGTTGTTGTTATTTATTTGATGTTGTTGTTGTTGTTGACATAGTTGTTGTTATTTATTTGATGTTGTTGTTGTTGTTGTTGACGTTGCTGTTTATTTGACGTTGTTGTTGTTGTTGTTGTTTATTTGACGTTGTTGTTGTTGTTGACGTTGTTGTTGTTGTTTATTTGAAGTTGTTGTTGTTGACGTTGTTGTTGTTGTTTATTTGACGTTTTTGTTGTTGTTGTTGTTTATTTGACATTGTTGTTGTTGTTGACGGTGTTGTTGTTGTTGTTGTTGTTTATTTGACATTGTTGTTGTTGTTGTTATTGTTGACGTTGTTGTTGTTGTTGTTGTTGTTATTGTTGATGTTTATTTGACGTTGTTGTTGTTGTTTATTTGACATTGTTGTTGTTGTTGTTGTTTATTTGACATTGTTGTTGTTGTTGTTTATTCAACATTGTTGTTGTTGTTGATGGTGTTGTTGTTGTTGTCGTTGTTTTTGTTGTTTATTTGACGTTGTTGTTGTTGTTGACGTTGTTGTAGTTGTTTATTTGACGTTGTTGTTATTGTTTATTTGACGTTGTTGTTGTTGTTGTTTATTTGACGTTGTCGTTGTTGTTATTTATTTGACGGTGTTGTTGTTGTTATTAATTTGATGTTGTTGTTGTTTATTTGACGTTGTTGACGTTGTTGTTGTTGTTGTTGTTGACGTTGTTGTTGTTGTTGTTGTTGTTGTTGTTGTTTATTCAACATTGTTGTTGTTGTTGATGGTGTTGTTGTTGTTGTGGATGTTGTTGTTGTTTATTTGACGTTGTTGTTGTTGTTGTTTATTTGACGTTGTTGTTGTTGTTTATTTGACGTTGTTGTTTATTTGACTTTGTTATTGTTGTTGTTATTGTTTATTTGACGTTGTTGTTGTTGTTTATTTGACGTTGTTGTTTATTTGACTTTGTTGTTGTTGTTGTTATTGTTTATTTGACGTTGTTGTAGTTGTTGTTGTTGACGTTGTTGTTGTTGTTGTTGTTGTTGTTATTTATTTGATGATTTGTTGTTGTTGATGTTGGTGTTGTTTTTGTTGTTGTTTATTTGACGTTTTTGTTGTTGTTTATTTGACGTTGTTGTTGTTGTTATTCATTTGACGTTGTTGTTGTTGTTTATTTGACGTTGTTGTTGTTGTTGTTTATTTGACGTTGTTGTTGTTGTTGTTGACGTTGTCGTCGTTGTTGTTATTGTTGTTTATTTGATGATGTTGTTGTTGTTGTTGTTTTGACGTTGTTGTTGTTGTTGTTGTTGACGTTGTTGTTGTTATTTATTTGATGTTGTTGTTGTTGTTGTTGACATAGTTGTTGTTATTTATTTGATGTTGTTGTTGTTGTTGTTGACGTTGCTGTTTATTTGACGTTGTTGTTGTTGTTGTTTATTTGACGTTGTAGTTGTTGTTGACGTTGTTGTTGTTGTTGTTGTTTATTTGACGTTGTTATTGTTGTTGTTGTTTATTTGACGTTGTTAATGTTTTTGACATTGTTGTTGTTGTTTTTGTTGTTTATTTGACGTTGTTGTTGTTGTTGTTGTTATTGTTGGTGTTGTTGTTGTTGTTGTTGTTGTTTATTTGACGTTGTTGTTGTTGTTGTTTATTTGACGTTGTTGTTGTGGTTGTTATTTATTTGACGTTGTTGTTGTTGTTGTTTAGTTGACGTTGTTGTTGTTGTTGTTTATTTTACGTTGTTGCTGTCGTTGTTTTTGTTGTTTATTTGACGTTGTTGTTGTTGTTTATTTGACGTTGTTGTTGTTGTTGTTGTTTATTTGACGTTGTTGTTGTTATTTATTTGACGTTGTTGTTGTTGTTATTTATTTGACGGTGTTGTTGTTGTTGTTGATTTGATGTTGTTGTTGTTTATTTGACGTTGTTGACGTTGTTGTTGTTGTTGTTGTTGATGTTGTTGTTGTTGTTGTTGTTGTTGTTGTTTATTCAACATTGTTGTTGTTGTTGATGGTGTTGTTGTTGTTGTTGACGTTGTTGTTGTTTATTTGACGTTGTTGTTGTTGTTGTTGTTGTTTATTTGACGTTGTTGTTGTTGTTTATTTGACGTTGTTGTTTATTTGACTTTGTTGTTGTTGTTGTTATTGTTTATTTGACGCTGTTGTTGTTGTTTATTTGACGTTGTTGTTTATTTGACTTTGTTGTTGTTGTTTTTGTTTATTTGACGTTGTTGTCGTTGTTGTTGTTGACGTTGTTGTTGTTGTTGTTGTTATTTATTTGATGTTTTTGTTGTTGTTGATGTTGTTGTTGTTTTTGTTGTTGTTTATTTGACGTTTTTGTTGTTGTTTATTTGACGTTGTTGTTGTTGTTATTCATTTGACGTTGTTGTTGTTGTTTATTTGACGTTGTTGTTGTTGTTGTTTATGTTTATTTGACGTTGTTGTTGTTGTTGTTGACGTTGTCGTCGTTGTTGTTGTTGTTTATTTGATGATGTTGTTGTTGTTGTTGTTTTGACGTTGTTGTTGTTGTTGTTGTTGTTGTTGACGTTGTTGTTGTTATTTATTTGATGTTGTTGTTGTTGTTGTTGTTGACATAGTTGTTGTTATTTATTTGATGTTGTTGTTGTTGTTGTTGACGTTGCTGTTTATTTGACGTGGTTGTTGTTGTTGTTGTTTATTTGACGTTGTTGTTGTTGTTGACGTTGTTGTTGTTGTTTATTTGAAGTTGTTGTTGGTGACGATGTTGTTGTTGTTTATTTGACGTTGTTGTTGTTGTTTATTTGACATTGTTGTTGTTGTTGACGGTGTTGTTGTTGTTGTTGTTTATTTGACATTGTTGTTGTTGTTGTTATTGTTGACGTTGTTGTTGTTGTTGTTATTGTTGATGTTTATTTGACGTTGTTGTTGTTGTTTATTTGACATTGTTGTTGTTGTTGTTGTTTATTTGACATTGTTGTTGTTGTTTATTCAACATTGTTGTTGTTGTTGATGGTGTTGTTGTTGTTGACGTTGTTGTTGTTTATTTGACGTTGTTGTTGTTGTTGTTGTTTATTTGACGATGTTGTTGTTTATTTTACGTTGTTGTTTATTTGACTTTGTTGTTGTTGTTGTTATTATTTATTTGACGTTGTTATAGTTGTTGTTGTTAACGTTGTTGTTGACGTTGTTGTTGTTGTTGTTATTTATTTGATGTTTTTGTTGTTGTTGATGTTGTTGTTGTTTTTGTTGTTGTTTATTTGACGTTGTTATTGTTGTTATTCATTTGACGTTGTTGTTGTTGTTTATTTGACGTTGTTGTTGTTGTTGTTTATTTGACGTTGTTGTTGTCGTTGTTTTTGTTGTTTATTTGACGTTGTTGTTGTTGGTTATTTGACGTTGTTGTTGTTGTTGTTGACGTTGTTGTTGTTGTTGTTTATTTGATGATGTTGTTGTTGTTATTGTTGTTTTGACGTTGTTGTTGTTGTTGTTGACGTTGTTGTTGTTATTTATTTGATGTTATTGTTGTTGTTGTTGACATAGTTGTTGTTATTTATTTGATGTTGTTGTTGTTGTTGTTGTTGACGTTGCTGTTTATTTGACGTTGTTGTTGTTGTTGTTTATTTGACGTTGTTGTTGTTGTTGACGTTGTTGTTGTTTATTTGACGTTGTTGTTGTTGTTGACGTTGTTGTTGTTGTTTATTTGACGTTGTTGTTGTTGTTTATTTGACATTGTTGTTGTTGTTGACGATGTTGTTGTTGTTGTTGTTTATTTGACATTGTTGTTGTTGTTGTTGTTGTTGTTATTGTTGACGTTGTTATTGTTGTTGTTATTGTTGTTGTTTATTTGACGTTGTTGTTGTTTATTTGACATTGTTGTTGTTGTTGTTATTGTTGTTTATTTGACATTGTTGTTGTTTATTTGACGTTGTTGTTGTTGTTGTTGTTGTTGTTGTTGTTTATTTGACGTTGTTGTTGTTGTTTATTTGACGTTGTTGTTGTTGACGTTGTTGTTGTTGTTATTGTTTATTTGACATTGTTTTTGTTGTTTATTTGACGTAGTTGTTGTTGTTGACGTTGTTGTTGTTGTTGTTTATTTGACGTTTTTGTTGTTATTGATGTTGTTGTTGTTTTTGTTGTTGTTTATTTGACGTTGTTGTTGTTGTTTATTTGACGTTGTTGTTGTTGTTTTTTATTTAACGTTGTTGTTGTTGTTGTTTATTTGACGTTGTTGTTGTTATTTGACGATGTTGTTGTTGTTCTATTAGTTGTTATTGTTGTTGTTGTTGTTTATTTGACGTTGTTGTTGTTATTTGACGTTGTTGTTGTTGTTGTATTTGTTGTTGTTATTGTTTATTTGACGTTGTTGTTGTTGTTTATTTGACGTTATTATTGTTATTTATTTGACGTTGTTATTGTTGTTGTTGTTGTTTATTTGACATTGTTGTTGTTGTTGACGTTGTTGTTTTTGTTGTTGTTTATTTGACGTTGTTATTGTTTTGACGTTGTTGTTGTTGTTGTTGTTTATTTGACGTTGTTATTGTTGTTGTTGTTTATTTGACGTTGTTAATGTTTTTGACATTGTTGTTGTTGTTTTTGTTGTTTATTTAACGTTGTTGTTGTTGTTTATTTGACGTTGTTGTTCTGGTTGTTATTTATTTGACGTTGTTGTTGTTTATTTGACGTTGTTGTTGTCGTTGTTTTTGTTGTTTATTTGACGTTGTTTTTGTTGTTGACGTTGTTGTAGTTGTTTATTTGACGTTGTTGTTGTTGTTTATTTGACGTTGTTGTTGTTGTTTATTTGACGTTGTTGTTGTTATTTATTTGACGGTGTTGTTGTTGTTATTGATTTGATGTTGTTGTTGTTTATTTGACGTTGTTGACGTTGTTGTTGTTGTTGTTGACGTTGTTGTTGTTGTTGTTTTTGTTGTTTATTCAACATTGTTGTTGTTGTTGATGGTGTTGTTGTTGTTGATGTTGTTGTTGTTTATTTGACGTTGATGTTGTTGTTGTTGTTTATTTGACGTTGTTGTTATTGTTTATTTGACGTTGTTGTTTATTTGACTTTGTTGTTGTTGTTGTTATTGTTTACCTGACGTTGTTGTTGTTGTTTATTTGACGTTGTTGTTGTTGTTATTCATTTGACTTTGTTGTTGTTGTTTATTTGACGTTGTTGTTGTTGTTGTTGTTTATTTGACGTTGTTGTTGTTGTTGACGTTGTCGTTGTTGTTGTTGTTGTTGTTTATTTGATGATGTTGTTGTTGTTGTTGTTTTGACGTTGTTGTTGTTGTTGTTAACGTTGTTGTTGTTATTTATTTGATGTTGTTGTTGATGTTGACATAGTTGTTGTTATTTATTTGATGTTGTTGTTGTTGTTGTTGTTGAAGTTGCTGTTTATTTGACGTTGTTGTTGTTGTTGTTTATTTGACGTTGTTGTTGTTGTTGACGTTGTTGTTGTTGTTTATTTGACGTTGTTGTTGTTGTTGACGTTGTTGTTGTTGTTTATTTGACGTTGTTGTTGTTGTTTATTTGACATTGTTGTTGTTGTTGACGGTGTTGTTGTTGTTGTTGTTGTTTATTTGACATTGTTGTTGTTGTTGTTATTGTTGACGTTGTTGTTGTTGTTGTTATTGTTGATGTTTATTTGACGTTGTTGTTGTTGTTTATTTGACATTGTTGTGGTTGTTATTGTTTATTTGACATTGTTGTTGTTGTTTATTTGACGTTGTTGTTGTTGACGGTGTTGTTGTTGTTATTGTTTATTTGACGTTGTTGTTGTTGTTTATTTGACGTAGTTGTTGTTGTTGTCGTTGTTGTTGTTGTTGTTTTTTTGACGTTTTTGTTGTTATTGATGTTGTTGTTGTTTTTGTTGTTGTTTATTTGACGTTGTTGTTGTTGTTATTTATTTGACGTTGTTGTTGTTGTTTATTTAACGTTGTTGTTGTTGTTGTTTATTTGACTTTGTTGTTGTTATTTGATGTTGTTGTTGTTGTTGTATTTGTTGTTATTGTTGTTGTTGTTATTTATTTGACGTTGTTGTTGTTATTTGACGTTGTTGTTGTTGTTGTATTTGTTGTTGTTGTTGTTCATTTGACATTGTTGTTGTTGTTTATTTGACGTTGTTGTTGTTGTTTATTTGACGTTGTTGTTGTGGTTGTTATTTATTTGACGTTGTTGTTGTTGTTGTTGTTTAGATGACGTTGTTGTTGTTGTTGTTTATTTGACGTTGTTTTTGTTGTTTATTTGACGTTGTTAGTGTTGGTTATTTGACGTTGTTGTTGTTGTTGTTTTGACGTTGTTGTTTTTGTTGTTGACGTTGTTGTTGTTATTTATTTGATGTTGTTGTTGTTATTGTTGACATAGTTGTTCTTATTTATTTGATGTTGTTGTTGTTGTTGACGTTGCTGTTTATTTGACGTTGTTGTTGTTGTTGTTGTTTATTTGACGTTGTTGTTGTTGTTGACGTTGTTGTTGTTGTTTATTTGACGTTGTTGTTGTTTATTCAACATTGTTGTTGTTGTTGATGGTGTTGTTATTATTGTTGACGTTGTTGTTGTTTATTTGACGTTGTTGTTTATTTGACTTTGTTGTTGTTGTTGTTATTGTTTATTTGACGTTGTTGTTGTTGTTGTTTATTTGACGTTGTTGTTTATTTGACTTTGTTGTTGTTGTTGTTATTGTTTATTTGACGTTGTTGTAGTTATTGTTGTTGACGTTGTTGTTGTTGTTGTTGTTGTTATTTATTTGATGTTTTTGTTGTTGTTGATGTTGTTGTTGTTTTTGTTGTTGTTTATTTGACGTTTTTGTTGTTGTTTATTTGACGTTGTTGTTGTTGTTATTCATTTGACGTTGTTGTTGTTGTGTATTTGACGTTGTTGTTGTTGTTGTTATTTATTTGACGTTGTTGTTGTTGTTGTTGACGTTGTCGTTGTTGTTGTTGTTGTTTATTTGATGATGTTGTTGTTGTTGTTGTTTTGACGTTGTCGTTGTTGTTGTTGTTGACGTTGTTGTTGTTATTTATTTGATGTTGTTGTTGTTGTTGTTGACATAGTTGTTGTTATTTATTTGATGTTGTTGTTGTTGACATTGCTGTTTATTTGACGTTGTTGTTGTTGTTGACGTTGTTGTTGTTGTTTATTTGACGTTGTTGTTGTTGTTGATGTTGTTGTTGTTGTTTATTTGACGTTGTTGTTGTTGTTTATTTGACATTGTTGTTGTTGTTGACGGTGTTGTTGTTGTTGTTGTTGTTTATTTGACATTGTTGTTGTTGTTGTTGTTGTTATTGTTGACGTTGTTGTTGTTGTTGTTATTGTTGATGTTTATTTGACGTTGTTGTTGTTGTTTATTTGACATTGTTGTTGTTGTTGTTTATTTGACATTGTTGTTGTTGTTTATTTGACATTGTAGTTGTTGTTGTTGATGTTTTTGTTGTTGTTGATGTTGTTGTTGTTTTTGTTGTTGTTTATTTGACGTTTTTGTTGTTGTTTATTTGACGTTGTTGTTGTTGTTATTCATTTGACGTTGTTGTTGTTGTTTATTTGACGTTGTTGTTGTTGTTGTTTATTTGACGTTGTTGTTGTCGTTGTTTTTGTTGTTTATTTGACGTTGTTGTTGTTGTTGTTTATTTGACGTTGTTGTTGTTGTTGTTGACGTTGTTGTTGTTGTTGTTTATTTGATGATGTTGTTGTTGTTGTTTTGACGTTGTTGTTGTTGTTGTTGTTGTTGTTGTTGACGTTGTTGTTGTTATTTATTTGATGTTGTTGTTGTTGTTGTTGACATAGTTGTTGTTATTTATTTGATGTTGTTGTTGTTGTTGACGTTGCTGTTTATTTGACATTGTTGTTGTTGTTGTTGTTTATTTGAAGTTGTTGTTGTTGTTGACGTTGTTGTTGTTGTTTATTTAACGTTGTTGTTGTTGTTGACGTTGTTGTTGTTGTTTATTTGACGTTGTTGTTGTTGTTTATTTGACATTGTTGTTGTTGTTGACGGTGTTGTTGTTGTTGTTTATTTGACATTGTTGTTGTTGTTGTTATTGTCGACGTTGTTGTTGTTGTTGTTATTGTTGTTGTTTATTTGACGTTGTTGTTGTTGTTTATTTGACATTGTTGTTGTTGTTGTTGTTGTTTATTTGACATTTTTGATGTTTATTTGACGTTGTTGTTGTTGTTGTTGTTGTTTATTTGACGTTGTTGTTTATTTGACGTTGTTGTTGTTGTTTATTTGATGTTGTTGTTGTTTATTTGACGTTGTTGTTGTTATTATTTATTTGACGTTGTTGTTGTTGTTGTTTATTTGATGTAGTTGTTGTTGTTGACGTTGTTGTTGTTGTTGTTTATTTGACGTTTTTGTTGTTATTAATGTTGTTGTTGTTTTTGTTGTTGTTTGTTTGCCATTGTTGTTGTTGTTATTTATTTGACGTTGTTGTTGTTGTTGTTTATTTAACGTTGTTGTTGTTGTTTATTTGACGTTGTTGTTGTTATTTGATGTTGTTGTTGTTGTTGTATTTGTTGTTATTGTTGTTGTTGTTGTTTATTTGACGTTGTTGTTGTTATTTGACGTTGTTGTTGTTGTTGTTGTATTTGTTGTTGTTGTTGTTTATTTGACGTTGTATTTGTTGTTGTTGTTGTTTATTTGACATTGTTGTTGTTGACGTTGTTGTTGTTGTTGTTGTTGTTTATTTGACGTTGTTGTTGTTGTTGGCGTTGTTGTTGTTGTGGATGATGTTTATTTGACGTTGTTATTGTTGTTGTTGTTTATTTGACGTTGTTAATGTTTTTGACATTGTTGTTGTTGTTTTTGTTGTTTATTTGACGTTGTTGTTGTTGTTGTTATTGTTGGTGTTGTTGTTGTTGTTTATTTGACGTTGTTGTTGTTGTTGTTGTTTATTTGACGTTGTTGTTGTGGTTGTTATTTATTTGACGTTGTTGTTGTTGTTGTTGTTTAGTTGACGTTGTTGTTGTTGTTGTTTATTTGACGTTGTTGTTGTCGTTGTTTTTGTTGTTTATTTGACGTTGTTGTTGTTGTTGACGTTGTTGTTGTTGTTTATTTGACGTTGTTGTTGTTGTTGTTTATTTGACGTTGTTGTTGTTATTTATTTGACGTTGTTGTTGTTATTTATTTGACGGTGTTGTTGTTGTTGTTGATTTGATGTTGTTGTTGTTGTTTATTTGACGTTGTTGACGTTGTTGTTGTTGTTGTTGATGTTGTTGTTGTTGTTGTTGATTTGATGTTGTTGTTGTTGTTTATTTGACGTTGTTGACGTTGTTGTTGTTGTTGTTGACGTTGTTATTGTTGTTGTTATTGTTGTTGTTTATTTGACGTTGTTGTTGTTTATTTGACATTGTTGTTGTTGTTGTTATTGTTGTTTATTTGACATTGTTGTTGTTTATTTGACGTTGTTGTTGTTGTTGTTGTTGTTGTTTATTTGACGTTGTTGTTGTTGTTTATTTGACGTTGTTGTTGTTGACGTTGTTGTTGTTGTTATTGTTTATTTGACGTTGTTGTTGTTGTTTATTTGACGTAGTTGTTGTTGTTGACGTTGTTGTTGTTGTTGTTGTTGTTTATTTGACGTTTTTGTTGTTATTGATGTTGTTGTTGTTTTTGTTGTTGTTTATTTGACGTTGTTGTTGTTGTTTACTTGACGTTGTTGTTGTTGTTGTTTATTTAACGTTTTTGTTGTTGTTGTTTATTTGACGTTGTTGTTGTTATTTGACGTTGTTGTTGTTGTTGTATTAGTTGTTATTGTTGTTGTTGTTGTTTATTTGACGTTGTTGTTGTTATTTGACGTTGTTGTTGTTGTTGTATTTGTTGTTGTTATTGTTTATTTGACGTTGTTGTTGTTGTTTATTTGACGTTATTGTTGTTGTTTATTTGACGTTGTTATTGTTGTTGTTGTTGTTTATTTGACATTGTTGTTGTTGTTGACGTTGTTGTTGTTGTTGTTGTTTATTTGACGTTGTTGTTGTTGTTGTTGTTTATTTGACGTTGTTAATGTTTTTGACATTGTTGTTGTTGTTTTTGTTGTTTATTTAACGTTGTTGTTGTTGTTTATTTGACGTTGTTGTTCTGGTTGTTATTTATTTGACGTTGTTGTTGTTGTTGTTTAGTTGACGTTGTTGTTGTTGTTTATTTGACGTTGTTGTTGTCGTTGTTTTTGTTGTTTATTTGACGTTGTTTTTATTGTTGACGTTGTTGTAGTTGTTTATTTGACGTTGTTTTTGTTGTTGACGTTGTTGTAGTTGTTTATTTGACGTTGTTGTTGTTGTTTATTTGACGTTGTTGTTGTTGTTTATTTGACGTTGTTGTTGTTATTTATTTGACGGTGTTGTTGTTGTTATTGATTTGATGTTGTTGTTGTTTATTTGACGTTGTTGACGTTGTTGTTGTTGTTGTTGACGTTGTTGTTGTTGTTGTTGTTGTTGTTTATTCAACATTGTTGTTGTTGTTGATGGTGTTGTTGTTGTTGTTGACGTTGTTGTTGTTTATTTGACGTTGTTGTTGTTGTTGTTGTTTATTTGACGTTGTTGTTGTTGTTTATTTGACGTTGTTGTTTATTTGACTTTGTTGTTGTTGTTGTTATTGTTTATTTGACGTTGTTGTTGTTGTTTATTTGACGTTGTTGTTTATTTGACTTTGTTGTTGTTGTTGTTATTGTTTATTTGACGTTGTTGTAGTTGTTGTTGTTGACGTTGTTGTTGTTGTTGTTGTTATTTATTTGATGATTTGTTGTTGTTGATGTTGGTGTTGTTTTTGTTGTTGTTTATTTGACGTTTTTGTTGTTGTTGTTTATTTGACGTCGTTGTTGTTGTTGTTGTTGTTTATTTGACGTTGTTGTTGTTGTTGACGTTGTCGTCGTTGTTGTTATTGTTGTTTATTTGATGATGTTGTTGTTGTTGTTGTTTTAACGTTGTTGTTGTTGTTGTTGACGTTGTTGTTGTTATTTATTTGATGTTGTTGTTGTTGTTGTTGACATAGTTGTTGTTATTTATTTGATGTTGTTGTTGTTGTTGTTGACGTTGCTGTTTATTTGACGTTGTTGTTGTTGTTGTTTATTTGACGTTGTTGTTGTTGTTGACGTTGTTGTTGTTGTTGTTGTTTATTTGACGTTGTTATTGTTGTTGTTGTTTATTTGACGTTGTTAATGTTTTTGACATTGTTGTTGTTGTTTTTGTTGTTTATTTGACGTTGTTGTTGTTGTTGTTGTTGTTTATTTGACGTTGTTGTTGTTGTTGTTTATTTGACGTTGTTGTTGTGGTTGTTATTTATTTGACGTTGTTGTTGTTGTTGTTTAGTTGACGTTGTTGTTGTTTATTTTACGTTGTTGTTGTTGTTGTTTTTGTTGTTTATTTGACGTTGTTGTTGTTGTTGACGTTGTTGTTGTTGTTTATTTTACATTGTTGTTGTTGTTGTTTTTGTTGTTTATTTGACGTTGTTGTTGTTGTTGACGTTGTTGTTGTTGTTTATTTGACGTTGTTGTTGTTGTTGTTGTTTATTTGACGTTGTTGTTGTTATTTATTTGACGTTGTTGTTGTTGTTATTTATTTGACGGTGTTGTTGTTGTTGTTGATTTGATGTTGTTGTTGTTTATTTGACGTTGTTGACGTTGTTGTTGTTGTTGACGTTGTTGTTGTTATTGTTGTTGTTTATTCAACATTGTTGTTGTTGTTGATGGTGTCGTTGTTGTTGTTGACGTTGTTGTTGTTTATTTGACGTTGTTGTTGTTGTTGTTTATTTGACGTTGTTGTTGTTGTTTATTTGACTTTGTTGTTGTTGTTGTTATTGTTTATTTGACGTTGTTGTTGTTGTTTATTTGACGTTGTTGTTTATTTGACTTTGTTGTTGTTGTTGTTATTGTTTATTTGACGTTGTTGTAGTTGTTGTTGTTGACGTTGTTGTTGTTGTTGTTATTTATTTGATGTTTTTGTTGTTGTTGTTTTTGTTGTTGTTTATTTGACGTTTTTGTTGTTGTTTATTTGACGTTGTTGTTGTTGTTATTCATTTGACGTTGTTGTTGTTGTTGTTTATTTGACGTTGTTGTTGTTGTTGTTATTTATGTTTATTTGACGTTGTTGTTGTTGTTGTTGTTGATGTTGTCGTCGTTGTTGTTGTTGTTGTTTATTTGATGATGTTGTTGTTGTTGTTGTTTTGACGTTGTTGTTGTTGTTGTTGACGTTGTTGTTGTTATTTATTTGATGTTGTTGTTGTTGTTGACATAGTTGTTGTTATTTATTTGATGTTGTTGTTGTTGTTGTTGACGTTGCTGTTTATTTGACGTTGTTGTTGTTGTTGTTGTTGTTTATTTGACGTTGTTGTTGTTGTTGACGTTGTTGTTGTTGTTTATTTGAAGTTGTTGTTGTTGACGTTGTTGTTGTTGTTTATTTGACGTTTTTGTTGTTGTTGTTGTTTATTTGACATTGTTGTTGTTGTTGACGGTGTTGTTGTTGTTGTTGTTGTTGTTTATTTGACATTGTTGTTGTTGTTGTTATTGTTGACGTTGTTGTTGTTGTTGTTGTTATTGTTGATGTTTATTTGACGTTGTTGTTGTTGTTTATTTGACATTGTTGTTGTTGTTGTTGTTTATTTGACATTGTTGTTGTTGTTTATTCAACATTGTTGTTGTTGTTGATGGTGTTGTTGTTGTTGTCGTTGTTTTTGTTGTTTATTTGACGTTGTTGTTGTTGTTGACGTTGTTGTAGTTGTTTATTTGACGTTGTTGTTGTTGTTGTTTATTTGACGTTGTTGTTGTTGTTTATTTGACGTTGTCGTTGTTGTTATTTATTTGACGGTGTTGTTGTTGTTATTAATTTGATGTTGTTGTTGTTTATTTGACGTTGTTGACGTTGTTGTTGTTGTTGTTGTTGATGTTGTTGTTATTGTTGTTGTTGTTGTTTATTCAACATTGTTGTTGTTGTTGATGGTGTTGTTGTTGTTGTGGATGTTGTTGTTGTTTATTTGACGTTGTTGTTGTTGTTGTTTATTTGACGTTGTTGTTGTTGTTTATTTGACGTTGTTGTTTATTTGACTTTGTTATTGTTGTTGTTATTGTTTATTTGACGTTGTTGTTGTTTATTTGACGTTGTTGTTTATTTGACTTTGTTGTTGTTGTTGTTATTGTTTATTTGACGTTGTTGTAGTTGTTGTTGTTGACGTTGTTGTTGTTGTTGTTGTTGTTATTTATTTGATGATTTGTTGTTGTTGATGTTGGTGTTGTTTTTGTTGTTGTTTATTTGACGTTTTTGTTGTTGTTTATTTGACGTTGTTGTTGTTGTTATTCATTTGACGTTGTTGTTGTTGTTTATTTGACGTTGTTGTTGTTGTTGTTGTTTATTTGACGTTGTTGTTGTTGTTGACGTTGTCGTCGTTGTTGTTATTGTTGTTTATTTGATGATGTTGTTGTTGTTGTTGTTTTGACGTTGTTGTTGTTGTTGTTGTTGACGTTGTTGTTGTTATTTATTTGATGTTGTTGTTGTTGTTGACATAGTTGTTGTTATTTATTTGATGTTGTTGTTGTTGTTGTTGACGTTGCTGTTTATTTGACGTTGTTGTTGTTGTTGTTTATTTGACGTTGTTGTTGTTGTTGACATTGTTGTTGTTGTTGTTGTTTATTTGACGTTGTTATTGTTGTTGTTGTTTATTTGACGTTGTTAATGTTTTTGACATTGTTGTTGTTGTTTTTGTTGTTTATTTGACGTTGTTGTTGTTGTTGTTGTTATTGTTGGTGTTGTTGTTGTTGTTGTTGTTGTTTATTTGACGTTGTTGTTTTTGTTGTTGTTTATTTGACGTTGTTGTTGTGGTTGTTATTTATTTGACGTTGTTGTTGTTGTTGTTTAGTTGACGTTGTTGTTGTTGTTGTTTATTTTACGTTGTTGCTGTCGTTGTTTTTGTTGTTTATTTGACGTTGTTGTTGTTGTTTATTTGACGTTGTTGTTGTTTATTTGACGTTGTTGTTGTTATTTATTTGACGTTGTTGTTGTTGTTATTTATTTGACGGTGTTGTTGTTGTTGTTGATTTGATGTTGTTGTTGTTTATTTGACGTTATTGACGTTGTTGTTGTTGTTGTTGATGATGTTGTTGTTGTTGTTGTTGTTGTTGTTGTTTATTCAACATTGTTGTTGTTGTTGATGGTGTTGTTGTTGTTGTTGACGTTGTTGTTGTTTATTTGACGTTGTTGTTGTTGTTTATTTGACGTTGTTGTTTATTTGACTTTGTTGTTGTTGTTGTTATTGTTTATTTGACGCTGTTGTTGTTGTTTATTTGACGTTGTTGTTTATTTGACTTTGTTGTTGTTGTTTTTGTTTATTTGACGTTGTTGTAGTTGTTGTTGTTGACGTTGTTGTTGTTGTTGTTGTTGTTATTTATTTGATGTTTTTGTTGTTGTTGATGTTGTTGTTGTTTTTTATGTTGTTTATTTGACGTTTTTGTTGTTGTTTATTTGACGTTGTTGTTGTTGTTATTCATTTGACGTTGTTGTTGTTGTTTATTTGACGTTGTTGTTGTTGTTGTTTATGTTTATTTGACGTTGTTGTTGTTGTTGTTGACGTTGTCGTCGTTGTTGTTGTTGTTTATTTGATGATGTTGTTGTTGTTGTTGTTTTGACGTTGTTGTTGTTGTTGTTGTTGTTGACGTTGTTGTTGTTATTTATTTGATGTTGTTGTTGTTGTTGTTGTTGACATAGTTGTTGTTATTTATTTGATGTTGTTGTTGTTGTTGTTGACGTTGCTGTTTATTTGACGTGGTTGTTGTTGTTGTTGTTTATTTGACGTTGTTGTTGTTGTTGACGTTGTTGTTGTTGTTTATTTGAAGTTGTTGTTGGTGACGATGTTGTTGTTGTTTATTTGACGTTGTTGTTGTTGTTTATTTGACATTGTTGTTGTTGTTGACGGTGTTGTTGTTGTTGTTGTTTATTTGACATTGTTGTTGTTGTTGTTATTGTTGACGTTGTTGTTGTTGTTGTTATTGTTGATGTTTATTTGACGTTATTGTTGTTGTTTATTTGACATTGTTGTTGTTGTTGTTGTTTATTTGACATTGTTGTTGTTGTTTATTCAACATTGTTGTTGTTGTTGATGGTGTTGTTGTTGTTGACGTTGTTGTTGTTTATTTGACGTTGTTGTTGTTGTTGTTGTTGTTGTTTATTTGACGATGTTGTTGTTTATTTTACGTTGTTGTTTATTTGACTTTGTTGTTGTTGTTGTTATTATTTATTTGACGTTGTTATAGTTGTTGTTGTTAACGTTGTTGTTGACGTTGTTGTTGTTGTTGTTGTTATTTATTTGATGTTTTTGTTGTTGTTGATGTTGTTGTTGTTTTTGTTGTTGTTTATTTGACGTTGTTATTGTTGTTATTCATTTGACGTTGTTGTTGTTGTTTATTTGACGTTGTTGTTGTTGTTGTTGTTTATTTGACGTTGTTGTTGTCGTTGTTTTTGTTGTTTATTTGACGTTGTTGTTGTTGGTTATTTGACGTTGTTGTTGTTGTTGTTGACGTTGTTGTTGTTGTTGTTTATTTGATGATGTTGTTGTTGTTATTGTTGTTTTGACGTTGTTGTTGTTGTTGTTGACGTTGTTGTTGTTATTTATTTGATGTTATTGTTGTTGTTGTTGACATAGTTGTTGTTATTTATTTGATGTTGTTGTTGTTGTTGTTGTTGACGTTGCTGTTTATTTGACGTTGTTGTTGTTGTTGTTGTTGTTTATTTGACGTTGTTGTTGTTGTTGACGTTGTTGTTGTTGTTTATTTGACGTTGTTGTTGTTGTTGACGTTGTTGTTGTTGTTTATTAGACGTTGTTGTTGTTGTTTATTTGACATTGTTGTTGTTGTTGACGGTGTTGTTGTTGTTGTTGTTTATTTGACATTGTTGTTGTTGTTGTTGTTATTGTTGACGTTGTTATTGTTGTTGTTATTGTTGTTGTTTATTTGACGTTGTTGTTGTTTATTTGACATTGTTGTTGTTGTTGTTATTGTTGTTTATTTGACATTGTTGTTGTTTATTTGACGTTGTTGTTGTTGTTGTTGTTGTTTATTTGACGTTGTTGTTGTTGTTGTTGTTGTTTATTTGACGTTGTTGTTGTTGTTTATTTGACGTTGTTGTTGTTGACGTTGTTGTTGTTGTTATTGTTTATTTGACATTGTTTTTGTTGTTTATTTGACGTAGTTGTTGTTGTTGACGTTGTTGTTGTTGTTGTTTATTTGACGTTTTTGTTGTTATTGATGTTGTTGTTGTTTTTGTTGTTGTTTATTTGACGTTGTTGTTGTTGTTTATTTGACGTTGTTGTTGTTGTTGTTTATTTAACGTTGTTGTTGTTGTTGTTTATTTGACGTTGTTGTTGTTATTTGACGATGTTGTTGTTGTTGTATTAGTTGTTATTGTTGTTGTTGTTGTTTATTTGACGTTGTTGTTGTTATTTGACGTTGTTGTTGTTGTTGTATTTGTTGTTGTTATTGTTTATTTGACGTTGTTGTTGTTGTTTATTTGACGTTATTGTTGTTGTTTATTTGACGTTGTTATTGTTGTTGTTGTTGTTTATTTGACATTGTTGTTGTTGTTGACGTTGTTGTTGTTGTTGTTGTTGTTTATTTGACGTTGTTGTTGTTTTGACGTTGTTGTTGTTGTTGTTTATTTGACGTTGTTATTGTTGTTGTTGTTTATTTGACGTTGTTAATGTTTTTGACATTGTTGTTGTTGTTTTTGTTGTTTATTTAACGTTGTTGTTGTTGTTTATTTGACGTTGTTGTTCTGGTTGTTATTTATTTGACGTTGTTGTTGTTTATTTGACGTTGTTGTTGTCGTTGTTTTTGTTGTTTATTTGACGTTGTTTTTGTTGTTGACGTTGTTGTAGTTGTTTATTTGACGTTGTTGTTGTTGTTTATTTGACGTTGTTGTTGTTGTTTATTTGACGTTGTTGTTGTTGTTATTTATTTGACGGTGTTGTTGTTGTTATTGATTTGATGTTGTTGTTGTTTATTTGACGTTGTTGACGTTGTTGTTGTTGTTGTTGTTGACGTTGTTGTTGTTGTTGTTTTTGTTGTTTATTCAACATTGTTGTTGTTGTTGATGGTGTTGTTGTTGTTGATGTTGTTGTTGTTTATTTGACGTTGATGTTGTTGTTGTTGTTTATTTGACGTTGTTGTTATTGTTTATTTGACGTTGTTGTTTATTTGACTTTGTTGTTGTTGTTGTTATTGTTTACTTGACGTTGTTGTTGTTGTTTATTTGACGTTGTTGTTGTTGTTATTCATTTGACTTTGTTGTTGTTGTTTATTTGACGTTGTTGTTGTTGTTGTTGTTGTTTATTTGACGTTGTTGTTGTTGTTGACGTTGTCGTTGTTGTTGTTGTTGTTGTTTATTTGATGATGTTGTTGTTGTTGTTGTTTTGACGTTGTTGTTGTTGTTGTTAACGTTGTTGTTGTTATTTATTTGATGTTGTTGTTGTTGTTGACATAGTTGTTGTTATTTATTTGATGTTGTTGTTGTTGTTGTTGTTGAAGTTGCTGTTTATTTGACGTTGTTGTTGTTGTTGTTGTTTATTTGACGTTGTTGTTGTTGTTGACGTTGTTGTTGTTGTTTATTTGACGTTGTTGTTGTTGTTGACGTTGTTGTTGTTGTTTATTTGACGTTGTTGTTGTTGTTGTTTATTTGACATTGTTGTTGTTGTTGACGGTGTTGTTGTTGTTGTTGTTGTTTATTTGACATTGTTGTTGTTGTTGTTATTGTTGACGTTGTTGTTGTTGTTGTTATTGTTGATGTTTATTTGACGTTGTTGTTGTTGTTTATTTGACATTGTTGTGGTTGTTATTGTTTATTTGACATTGTTGTTGTTGTTTATTTGACGTTGTTGTTATTGTTGTTGTTGTTTATTTGACGTTGTTGTTGTTGTTGTTTATTTGACGTTGTTGTTGTTGTTTATTTGACGTTGTTGTTGCTGACGTTGTTGTTGTTGTTATTGTTTATTTGACGTTGTTGTTGTTGTTTATTTGACGTAGTTGTTGTTGTTGTCGTTGTTGTTGTTGTTGTTTTTTTGACGTTTTTGTTGTTATTGATGTTGTTGTTGTTTTTGTTGTTGTTTATTTGACGTTGTTGTTGTTGTTATTTATTTGACGTTGTTGTTGTTGTTTATTTAACGTTGTTGTTGTTGTTGTTTATTTGACTTTGTTGTTGTTATTTGATGTTGTTGTTGTTGTTGTATTTGTTGTTATTGTTGTTGTTGTTATTTATTTGACGTTGTTGTTGTTATTTGACGTTGTTGTTGTTGTTGTATTTGTTGTTGTTGTTGTTTATTTGACGTTGTTGTTGTTGTTTATTTGACGTTATTGTTGTTGTTTATTTGACGTTGTTATTGTTGTTGTTGTTGTTTATTTGACGTTGTTGTTGACGTTGTTGTTGTTGTTGTTGTTTATTTGACGTTGGTGTTGTTGTTGTTGTTGTTTATTTGACGTTGTTAATGTTTTTGACATTGTTATTGTTGTTTTTGTTGTTTATTTGACGTTGTTGTTGTTGTTGTTATTGTTGGTGTTGTTGTTGTTGTTTATTTGACGTTGTTGTTGTTGTTGTTTATTTGACGTTGTTGTTGTGGTTGTTATTTATTTGACGTTGTTGTTGTTGTTGTTGTTGTTTAGATGACGTTGTTGTTGTTGTTGTTTATTTGACGTTGTTTTTGTTGTTTATTTGACGTTGTTAGTGTTGGTTATTTGACGTTGTTGTTGTTGTTGTTTTGACGTTGTTGTTTTTGTTGTTGACGTTGTTGTTGTTATTTATTTGATGTTGTTGTTGTTATTGTTGACATAGTTGTTCTTATTTATTTGATGTTGTTGTTGTTGTTGACGTTGCTGTTTAGTTGACGTTGTTGTTGTTGTTGTTGTTTATTTGACGTTGTTGTTGTTGTTGACGTTGTTGTTGTTGTTTATTTGACGTTGTTGTTGTTTATTCAACATTGTTGTTGTTGTTGATGGTGTTGTTATTATTGTTGACGTTGTTGTTGTTTATTTGACGTTGTTGTTTATTTGACTTTGTTGTTGTTGTTGTTATTGTTTATTTGACGTTGTTGTTGTTGTTGTTTATTTGACGTTGTTGTTTATTTGACTTTGTTGTTGTTGTTGTTATTGTTTATTTGACGTTGTTGTAGTTATTGTTGTTGACGTTGTTGTTGTTGTTGTTATTTATTTGATGTTTTTGTTGTTGTTGATGTTGTTGTTGTTTTTGTTGTTGTTTATTTGACGTTTTTGTTGTTGTTTATTTGACGTTGTTGTTGTTGTTATTCATTTGACGTTGTTGTTGTTGTGTATTTGACGTTGTTGTTGTTGTTGTTATTTATTTGACGTTGTTGTTGTTGTTGTTGACGTTGTCGTTGTTGTTGTTGTTGTTTATTTGATGATGTTGTTGTTGTTGTTGTTTTGATGTTGTCGTTGTTGTTGTTGTTGACGTTGTTGTTGTTATTTATTTGATGTTGTTGTTGTTGTTGTTGACATAGTTGTTGTTATTTATTTGATGTTGTTGTTGTTGACGTTGCTGTTTATTTGACGTTGTTGTTGTTGTTGACGTTGTTGTTGTTGTTTATTTGACGTTGTTGTTGTTGTTGATGTTGTTGTTGTTGTTTATTTGACGTTGTTGTTGTTGTTTATTTGACATTGTTGTTGTTGTTGACGGTGTTGTTGTTGTTGTTGTTGTTGTTTATTTGACATTGTTGTTGTTGTTGTTATTGTTGACGTTGTTGTTGTTGTTGTTATTGTTGATGTTTATTTGACGTTGTTGTTGTTGTTTATTTGACATTGTTGTTGTTGTTGTTTATTTGACATTGTTGTTGTTGTTTATTTGACATTGTAGTTGTTGTTGTTGATGTTTTTGTTGTTGTTGATGTTGTTGTTGTTTTTGTTGTTGTTTATTTGACGTTTTTGTTGTTGTTTATTTGACGTTGTTGTTGTTGTTATTCATTTGACGTTGTTGTTGTTGTTTATTTGACGTTGTTGTTGTTGTTTATTTGACGTTGTTGTTGTCGTTGTTTTTGTTGTTTATTTGACGTTGTTGTTGTTGTTGTTTATTTGACGTTGTTGTTGTTGTTGTTGACGTTGTTGTTGTTGTTGTTTATTTGATGATGTTGTTGTTGTTGTTTTGACGTTGTTGTTGTTGTTGTTGTTGTTGACGTTGTTGTTGTTATTTATTTGATGTTGTTGTTGTTGTTGTTGACATAGTTGTTGTTATTTATTTGATGTTGTTGTTGTTGTTGACGTTGCTGTTTATTTGACGTTGTTGTTGTTGTTGTTGTTTATTTGAAGTTGTTGTTGTTGTTGACGTTGTTGTTGTTGTTTATTTAACGTTGTTGTTGTTGTTGACGTTGTTGTTGTTGTTTATTTGACGTTGTTGTTGTTGTTTATTTGACATTGTTGTTGTTGTTGACGGTGTTGTTGTTGTTGTTGTTTATTTGACATTGTTGTTGTTGTTGTTATTGTCGACGTTGTTGTTGTTGTTGTTATTATTGTTGTTTATTTGACGTTGTTGTTGTTGTTTATTTGACATTGTTGTTGTTGTTGTTGTTGTTTATTTGACATTTTTGATGTTTATTTGACGTTGTTGTTGTTGTTGTTGTTGTTTATTTGACGTTGTTGTTTATTTGACGTTGTTGTTGTTGTTTATTTGATGTTGTTGTTGTTGTTTATTTGACGTTGTTGTTGTTATTATTTATTTGACGTTGTTGTTGTTGTTGTTTATTTGATGTAGTTGTTGTTGTTGACGTTGTTGTTGTTGTTGTTTATTTGACGTTTTTGTTGTTATTAATGTTGTTGTTGTTTTTGTTGTTGTTTATTTGCCATTGTTGTTGTTGTTATTTATTTGACGTTGTTGTTGTTGTTGTTTATTTAACGTTGTTGTTGTTGTTGTTTATTTGACGTTGTTGTTGTTATTTGATGTTGTTGTTGTTGTTGTATTTGTTGTTATTGTTGTTGTTGTTGTTTATTTGACGTTGTTGTTGTTATTTGACGTTGTTGTTGTTGTTGTTGTATTTGTTGTTGTTGTTGTTTATTTGACGTTGTATTTGTTGTTGTTGTTGTTTATTTGACATTGTTGTTGTTGACGTTGTTGTTGTTGTTGTTGTTGTTTATTTGACGTTGTTGTTGTTGTTGACGTTGTTGTTGTTGTTGATGATGTTTATTTGACGTTGTTATTGTTGTTGTTGTTTATTTGACGTTGTTAATGTTTTTGACATTGTTGTTGTTGTTTTTGTTGTTTATTTGACGTTGTTGTTGTTGTTGTTATTGTTGGTGTTGTTGTTGTTGTTTATTTGACGTTGTTGTTGTTGTTGTTGTTTATTTGACGTTGTTGTTGTTATTTATTTGACGTTGTTGTTGTTGTTATTTATTTGACGGTGTTGTTGTTGTTGATTTGATGTTGTTGTTGTTGATTTGACGTTGTTGACGTTGTTGTTGTTGTTGTTGTTGATGTTGTTGTTGTTGTTGTTGTTGTTTATTCAACATTGTTGTTGTTGTTGATGGTGTTGTTGTTGTTGTTGACGTTGTTGTTGTTTATTTGACGTTGTTGTTGTTGTTGTTGTTGTTGTTTATTTGACGTTGTTGTTGTTGTTTATTTGACGTTGTTGTTTATTTGACTTTGTTGTTGTTGTTGTTATTGTTTATTTGACGCTGTTGTTGTTGTTTATTTGACGTTGTTTATTTGACTTTGTTGTTGTTGTTTTTGTTTATTTGACGTTGTTGTAGTTGTTGTTGTTGACGTTGTTGTTGTTGTTGTTGTTGTTATTTATTTGATGTTTTTGTTGTTGTTGATGTTGTTGTTGTTTTTGTTGTTGTTTATTTGACGTTTTTGTTGTTGTTTATTTGACGTTGTTGTTGTTGTTATTCATTTGACGTTGTTGTTGTTGTTTATTTGACGTTGTTGTTGTTGTTGTTTTTGTTGTTGTTTATTTGACGTTTTTGTTGTTGTTTATTTGACGTTGTTGTTGTTGTTATTCATTTGACGTTGTTGTTGTTGTTTATTTGACGTTGTTGTTGTTGTTGTTTATGTTTATTTGACGTTGTTGTTGTTGTTGTTGACGTTGTCGTCGTTGTTGTTGTTGTTTATTTGATGATGTTGTTGTTGTTGTTGTTTTGACGTTGTTGTTGTTGTTGTTGTTGACGTTGTTGTTGTTATTTATTTGATGTTGTTGTTGTTGTTGTTGTTGACATAGTTGTTGTTATTTATTTGATGTTGTTGTTGTTGTTGTTGTTGACGTTGCTGTTTATTTGACGTGGTTGTTGTTGTTGTTGTTTATTTGACGTTGTTGTTGTTGTTGACGTTGTTGTTGTTGTTTATTTGAAGTTGTTGTTGGTGACGATGTTGTTGTTGTTTATTTGACGTTGTTGTTGTTTATTTGACATTGTTGTTGTTGTTGACGGTGTTGTTGTTGTTGTTGTTTATTTGACATTGTTGTTGTTGTTGTTATTGTTGACGTTGTTGTTGTTGTTGTTGTTATTGTTGATGTTTATTTGACGTTGTTGTTGTTGTTTATTTGACATTGTTGTTGTTGTTGTTGTTGTTTATTTGACGTTGTTGTTGTTATTTATTCAACATTGTTGTTGTTGTTGATGGTGTTGTTGTTGTTGACGTTGTTGTTGTTTATTTGACGTTGTTGTTGTTGTTGTTGTTGTTGTTTATTTGACGATGTTGTTGTTTATTTTACGTTGTTGTTTATTTGACTTTGTTGTTGTTGTTGTAAATATTTATTTGACGTTGTTATAGTTGTTGTTGTTAACGTTGTTGTTGACGTTGTTGTTGTTGTTGTTGTTATTTATTTGATGTTTTTGTTGTTGTTGATGTTGTTGTTGTTTTTGTTGTTGTTTATTTGACGTTGTTATTGTTGTTATTCATTTGACGTTGTTGTTGTTGTTTATTTGACGTTGTTGTTGTTGTTGTTTATTTGACGTTGTTGTTGTCATTGTTTTTGTTGTTTATTTGACGTTGTTGTTGTTGGTTATTTGACGTTGTTGTTGTTGTTGTTGACGTTGTTGTTGTTGTTGTTTATTTGATGATGTTGTTGTTGTTATTGTTGTTTTGACGTTGTTGTTGTTGTTGTTGACGTTGTTGTTGTTATTTATTTGATGTTATTGTTGTTGTTGTTGACATAGTTGTTGTTATTTATTTGATGTTGTTGTTGTTGTTGTTGTTGACGTTGCTGTTTATTTGACGTTGTTGTTGTTGTTGTTGTTTATTTGACGTTGTTGTTGTTGTTGACATTGTTGTTGTTGTTTATTTGACGTTGTTGTTGTTGTTGACGTTGTTGTTGTTGTTTATTTGACGTTGTTGTTGTTGTTTATTTGACATTGTTATTGTTGTTGACGGTGTTGTTGTTGTTGTTGTTTATTTGACATTGTTGTTGTTGTTGTTGTTGTTATTGTTGACGTTGTTATTGTTGTTGTTATTGTTGTTGTTTATTTGACGTTGTTGTTGTTTATTTGACATTGTTGTTGTTGTTGTTATTGTTGTTTATTTGACATTGTTGTTGTTTATTTGACGTTGTTGTTGTTGTTGTTGTTGTTGTTTATTTGACGTTGTTGTTGTTGTTTATTTGACGTTGTTGTTGTTGACGTTGTTGTTGTTGTTATTGTTTATTTGACATTGTTTTTGTTGTTTATTTGACGTAGTTGTTGTTGTTGACGTTGTTGTTGTTGTTGTTTATTTGACGTTTTTGTTGTTATTGATGTTGTTGTTGTTTTTGTTGTTGTTTATTTGACGTTGTTGTTGTTGTTTATTTGACGTTGTTGTTGTTGTTGTTTATTTAACGTTGTTGTTGTTGTTGTTTATTTGACGTTGTTGTTGTTATTTGACGATGTTGTTGTTGTTGTTGTATTAGTTGTTATTGTTGTTGTTGTTGTTGTTTATTTGACGTTGTTGTTGTTATTTGATGTTGTTGTTGTTGTTGTATTTGTTGTTGTTATTGTTTATTTGGCGTTGTTGTTGTTGTTGTTTATTTGACGTTATTGTTGTTGTTTATTTGACGTTGTTATTGTTGTTGTTGTTGTTTATTTGACATTGTTGTTGTTGTTGACGTTGTTGTTGTTGTTGTTGTTTATTTGACGTTGTTGTTGTTTTGACGTTGTTGTTGTTGTTGTTGTTTATTTGACGTTGTTATTGTTGTTGTTGTTTATTTGACGTTGTTAATGTTTTTGACATTGTTGTTGTTGTTTTTGTTGTTTATTTAACGTTGTTGTTGTTGTTTATTTGACGTTGTTGTTCTGGTTGTTATTTATTTGACGTTGTTGTTGTTTATTTGACGTTGTTGTTGTTTATTTGACGTTGTTGTTGACGTTGTCGTCGTTGTTGTTGTTGTTTATTTGATGATGTTGTTGTTGTTGTTGTTTTGACGTTGTTGTTGTTGTTGTTGTTGTTGACGTTGTTGTTGTTATTTATTTGATGTTGTTGTTGTTGTTGTTGTTGACATAGTTGTTGTTATTTATTTGATGTTGTTGTTGTTGTTGTTGACGTTGCTGTTTATTTGACGTGGTTGTTGTTG
Source organism: Vicia faba (assembly GCA_948472305.1). Taxonomy (NCBI): domain Eukaryota; kingdom Viridiplantae; phylum Streptophyta; class Magnoliopsida; order Fabales; family Fabaceae; genus Vicia; species Vicia faba. The sequence continues at coordinate 1,334,441,232 of OX451735.1, read as the reverse complement.
TTGTTGTTTATTTGACGTTGTTGTTGTTGTTGACGTTGTTGTTGTTGTTTATTTGAAGTTGTTGTTGGTGACGATGTTGTTGTTGTTTATTTGACGTTGTTGTTGTTGTTTATTTGACATTGTTGTTGTTGTTGACGGTGTTGTTGTTGTTGTTGTTTATTTGACATTGTTGTTGTTGTTGTTATTGTTGACGTTGTTGTTGTTGTTGTTATTGTTGATGTTTTTTTGACGTTATTGTTGTTGTTTATTTGACATTGTTGTTGTTGTTGTTGTTTATTTGACATTGTTGTTGTTGTTTATTCAACATTGTTGTTGTTGTTGATGGTGTTGTTGTTGTTGACGTTGTTGTTGTTTATTTGACGTTGTTGTTGTTGTTGTTGTTGTTGTTTATTTGACGATGTTGTTGTTTATTTTACGTTGTTGTTTATTTGACTTTGTTGTTGTTGTTGTTATTATTTATTTGACGTTGTTATAGTTGTTGTTGTTAACGTTGTTGTTGACGTTGTTGTTGTTGTTGTTGTTATTTATTTGATGTTTTTGTTGTTGTTGATGTTGTTGTTGTTTTTGTTGTTGTTTATTTGACGTTGTTATTGTTGTTATTCATTTGACGTTGTTGTTGTTGTTTATTTGACGTTGTTGTTGTTGTTGTTTATTTGACGTTGTTGTTGTCGTTGTTTTTGTTGTTTATTTGACGTTGTTGTTGTTGGTTATTTGACGTTGTTGTTGTTGTTGTTGACGTTGTTGTTGTTGTTGTTTATTTGATGATGTTGTTGTTGTTATTGTTGTTTTGACGTTGTTGTTGTTGTTGTTGACGTTGTTGTTGTTATTTATTTGATGTTATTGTTGTTGTTGTTGACATAGTTTTTGTTATTTATTTGATGTTGTTGTTGTTGTTGTTGTTGACGTTGCTGTTTATTTGACGTTGTTGTTGTTGTTGTTGTTTATTTGACGTTGTTGTTGTTGTTGACGTTGTTGTTGTTGTTTATTTGACGTTGTTGTTGTTGTTGACGTTGTTGTTGTTGTTTATTAGACGTTGTTGTTGTTGTTTATTTGACATTGTTGTTGTTGTTGACGGTGTTGTTGTTGTTGTTGTTTATTTGACATTGTTGTTGTTGTTGTTGTTATTGTTGACGTTGTTATTGTTGTTGTTATTGTTGTTGTTTATTTGACGTTGTTGTTGTTTATTTGACATTGTTGTTGTTGTTGTTGTTATTGTTGTTTATTTGACATTGTTGTTGTTTATTTGACGTTGTTGTTGTTGTTGTTGTTGTTGTTTATTTGACGTTGTTGTTGTTGTTTATTTGACGTTGTTGTTGTTGACGTTGTTGTTGTTGTTATTGTTTATTTGACATTGTTTTTGTTGTTTATTTGACGTAGTTGTTGTTGTTGACGTTGTTGTTGTTGTTGTTTATTTGACGTTTTTGTTGTTATTGATGTTGTTGTTGTTTTTGTTGTTGTTTATTTGACGTTGTTGTTGTTGTTTATTTGACGTTGTTGTTGTTGTTGTTTATTTAACGTTGTTGTTGTTGTTGTTTATTTGACGTTGTTGTTGTTATTTGACGATGTTGTTGTTGTTGTTGTATTAGTTGTTATTGTTGTTGTTGTTGTTGTTTATTTGACGTTGTTGTTGTTATTTGATGTTGTTGTTGTTGTTGTATTTGTTGTTGTTATTGTTTATTTGACGTTGTTGTTGTTGTTGTTTATTTGACGTTATTGTTGTTGTTTATTTGACGTTGTTATTGTTGTTGTTGTTGTTTATTTGACATTGTTGTTGTTGTTGACGTTGTTGTTGTTGTTGTTGTTTATTTGACGTTGTTGTTGTTTTGACGTTGTTGTTGTTGTTGTTGTTTATTTGACGTTGTTATTGTTGTTGTTGTTTATTTGACGTTGTTAATGTTTTTGACATTGTTGTTGTTGTTTTTGTTGTTTATTTAACGTTGTTGTTGTTGTTTATTTGACGTTGTTGTTCTGGTTGTTATTTATTTGACGTTGTTGTTGTTTATTTGACGTTGTTGTTGTTTATTTGACGTTGTTGTTGACGTTGTCGTCGTTGTTGTTGTTGTTTATTTGATGATGTTGTTGTTGTTGTTGTTTTGACGTTGTTGTTGTTGTTGTTGTTGTTGACGTTGTTGTTGTTATTTATTTGATGTTGTTGTTGTTGTTGTTGTTGACATAGTTGTTGTTATTTATTTGATGTTGTTGTTGTTGTTGTTGACGTTGCTGTTTATTTGACGTGGTTGTTGTTGTTGTTGTTTATTTGACGTTGTTGTTGTTGTTGACGTTGTTGTTGTTGTTTATTTGAAGTTGTTGTTGGTGACGATGTTGTTGTTGTTTATTTGACGTTGTTGTTGTTGTTTATTTGACATTGTTGTTGTTGTTGACGGTGTTGTTGTTGTTGTTGTTTATTTGACATTGTTGTTGTTGTTGTTATTGTTGACGTTGTTGTTGTTGTTGTTATTGTTGATGTTTTTTTGACGTTATTGTTGTTGTTTATTTGACATTGTTGTTGTTGTTGTTGTTTATTTGACATTGTTGTTGTTGTTTATTCAACATTGTTGTTGTTGTTGATGGTGTTGTTGTTGTTGACGTTGTTGTTGTTTATTTGACGTTGTTGTTGTTGTTGTTGTTGTTGTTTATTTGACGATGTTGTTGTTTATTTTACGTTGTTGTTTATTTGACTTTGTTGTTGTTGTTGTTATTATTTATTTGACGTTGTTATAGTTGTTGTTGTTAACGTTGTTGTTGACGTTGTTGTTGTTGTTGTTGTTATTTATTTGATGTTTTTGTTGTTGTTGATGTTGTTGTTGTTTTTGTTGTTGTTTATTTGACGTTGTTATTGTTGTTATTCATTTGACGTTGTTGTTGTTGTTTATTTGACGTTGTTGTTGTTGTTGTTTATTTGACGTTGTTGTTGTCGTTGTTTTTGTTGTTTATTTGACGTTGTTGTTGTTGGTTATTTGACGTTGTTGTTGTTGTTGTTGACGTTGTTGTTGTTGTTGTTTATTTGATGATGTTGTTGTTGTTATTGTTGTTTTGACGTTGTTGTTGTTGTTGTTGACGTTGTTGTTGTTATTTATTTGATGTTATTGTTGTTGTTGTTGACATAGTTTTTGTTATTTATTTGATGTTGTTGTTGTTGTTGTTGTTGACGTTGCTGTTTATTTGACGTTGTTGTTGTTGTTGTTGTTTATTTGACGTTGTTGTTGTTGTTGACGTTGTTGTTGTTGTTTATTTGACGTTGTTGTTGTTGTTGACGTTGTTGTTGTTGTTTATTAGACGTTGTTGTTGTTGTTTATTTGACATTGTTGTTGTTGTTGACGGTGTTGTTGTTGTTGTTGTTTATTTGACATTGTTGTTGTTGTTGTTGTTATTGTTGACGTTGTTATTGTTGTTGTTATTGTTGTTGTTTATTTGACGTTGTTGTTGTTTATTTGACATTGTTGTTGTTGTTGTTGTTATTGTTGTTTATTTGACATTGTTGTTGTTTATTTGACGTTGTTGTTGTTGTTGTTGTTGTTTATTTGACGTTGTTGTTGTTGTTTATTTGACGTTGTTGTTGTTGACGTTGTTGTTGTTGTTATTGTTTATTTGACATTGTTTTTGTTGTTTATTTGACGTAGTTGTTGTTGTTGACGTTGTTGTTGTTGTTGTTTATTTGACGTTTTTGTTGTTATTGATGTTGTTGTTGTTTTTGTTGTTGTTTATTTGACGTTGTTGTTGTTGTTTATTTGACGTTGTTGTTGTTGTTGTTTATTTAACGTTGTTGTTGTTGTTGTTTATTTGACGTTGTTGTTGTTATTTGACGATGTTGTTGTTGTTGTATTAGTTGTTATTGTTGTTGTTGTTGTTTATTTGACGTTGTTGTTGTTATTTGACGTTGTTGTTGTTGTTGTATTTGTTGTTGTTATTGTTTATTTGACGTTGTTGTTGTTGTTTATTTGACGTTATTGTTGTTGTTTATTTGACGTTGTTATTGTTGTTGTTGTTGTTTATTTGACATTGTTGTTGTTGTTGACGTTGTTGTTGTTGTTGTTGTTGTTTATTTGACGTTGTTGTTGTTTTGACGTTGTTGTTGTTGTTGTTGTTTATTTGACGTTGTTATTGTTGTTGTTGTTTATTTGACGTTGTTAATGTTTTTGACATTGTTGTTGTTGTTTTTGTTGTTTATTTAACGTTGTTGTTGTTGTTTATTTGACGTTGTTGTTCTGGTTGTTATTTATTTGACGTTGTTGTTGTTTATTTGACGTTGTTGTTGTCGTTGTTTTTGTTGTTTATTTGACGTTGTTTTTGTTGTTGACGTTGTTGTAGTTGTTTATTTGACGTTGTTGTTGTTGTTTATTTGACGTTGTTGTTGTTGTTTATTTGACGTTGTTGTTGTTGTTATTTATTTGACGGTGTTGTTGTTGTTATTGATTTGATGTTGTTGTTGTTTATTTGACGTTGTTGACGTTGTTGTTGTTGTTGTTGTTGACGTTGTTGTTGTTGTTGTTTTTGTTGTTTATTCAACATTGTTGTTGTTGTTGATGGTGTTGTTGTTGTTGATGTTGTTGTTGTTTATTTGACGTTGATGTTGTTGTTGTTGTTTATTTGACGTTGTTGTTATTGTTTATTTGACGTTGTTGTTTATTTGACTTTGTTGTTGTTGTTGTTATTGTTTACTTGACGTTGTTGTTGTTGTTTATTTGACGTTGTTGTTGTTGTTATTCATTTGACTTTGTTGTTGTTGTTTATTTGACGTTGTTGTTGTTGTTGTTGTTGTTGTTTATTTGACATTGTTGTTGTTGTTGACGTTGTCGTTGTTGTTGTTGTTGTTGTTTATTTGATGATGTTGTTGTTGTTGTTGTTTTGACGTTGTTGTTGTTGTTGTTAACGTTGTTGTTGTTATTTATTTGATGTTGTTGTTGTTGTTGACATAGTTGTTGTTATTTATTTGATGTTGTTGTTGTTGTTGTTGTTGAAGTTGCTGTTTATTTGACGTTGTTGTTGTTGTTGTTGTTTATTTGACGTTGTTGTTGTTGTTGACGTTGTTGTTGTTGTTTATTTGACGTTGTTGTTGTTGTTGACGTTGTTGTTGTTGTTTATTTGACGTTGTTGTTGTTGTTTATTTGACATTGTTGTTGTTGTTGACGGTGTTGTTGTTGTTGTTGTTGTTTATTTGACATTGTTGTTGTTGTTGTTATTGTTGACGTTGTTGTTGTTGTTATTGTTGATGTTTATTTGACGTTGTTGTTGTTGTTTATTTGACATTGTTGTGGTTGTTATTGTTTATTTGACATTGTTGTTGTTGTTTATTTGACGTTGTTGTTATTGTTGTTGTTGTTTATTTGACGTTGTTGTTGTTGTTGTTTATTTGACGTTGTTGTTGTTGTTTATTTGACGTTGTTGTTGCTGACGTTGTTGTTGTTGTTATTGTTTATTTGACGTTGTTGTTGTTGTTTATTTGACGTAGTTGTTGTTGTTGTCGTTGTTGTTGTTGTTGTTTTTTTGACGTTTTTGTTGTTATTGATGTTGTTGTTGTTTTTGTTGTTGTTTATTTGACGTTGTTGTTGTTGTTATTTATTTGACGTTGTTGTTGTTGTTTATTTAACGTTGTTGTTGTTGTTGTTGTTTATTTGACTTTGTTGTTGTTATTTGATGTTGTTGTTGTTGTTGTATTTGTTGTTATTGTTGTTGTTGTTATTTATTTGACGTTGTTGTTGTTATTTGACGTTGTTGTTGTTGTTGTATTTGTTGTTGTTGTTGTTTATTTGACGTTGTTGTTGTTGTTTATTTGACGTTATTGTTGTTGTTTATTTGACGTTGTTATTGTTGTTGTTGTTGTTTATTTGACGTTGTTGTTGACGTTGTTGTTGTTGTTGTTGTTTATTTGACGTTGGTGTTGTTGTTGTTGTTGTTTATTTGACGTTGTTAATGTTTTTGACATTGTTATTGTTGTTTTTGTTGTTTATTTGACGTTGTTGTTGTTGTTGTTATTGTTGGTGTTGTTGTTGTTGTTTATTTGACGTTGTTGTTGTTGTTGTTGTTTATTTGACGTTGTTGTTGTGGTTGTTATTTATTTGACGTTGTTGTTGTTGTTGTTGTTTAGATGACGTTGTTGTTGTTGTTGTTTATTTGACGTTGTTTTTGTTGTTTATTTGACGTTGTTAGTGTTGGTTATTTGACGTTGTTGTTGTTGTTGTTTTGACGTTGTTGTTTTTGTTGTTGACGTTGTTGTTGTTATTTATTTGATGTTGTTGTTGTTATTGTTGACATAGTTGTTCTTATTTATTTGATGTTGTTGTTGTTGTTGACGTTGCTGTTTAGTTGACGTTGTTGTTGTTGTTGTTGTTTATTTGACGTTGTTGTTGTTGTTGACGTTGTTGTTGTTGTTTATTTGACGTTGTTGTTGTTTATTCAACATTGTTGTTGTTGTTGATGGTGTTGTTATTATTGTTGACGTTGTTGTTGTTTATTTGACGTTGTTGTTTATTTGACTTTGTTGTTGTTGTTGTTATTGTTTATTTGACGTTGTTGTTGTTGTTGTTTATTTGACGTTGTTGTTTATTTGACTTTGTTGTTGTTGTTGTTATTGTTTATTTGACGTTGTTGTAGTTATTGTTGTTGACGTTGTTGTTGTTGTTGTTATTTATTTGATGTTTTTGTTGTTGTTGATGTTGTTGTTGTTTTTGTTGTTGTTTATTTGACGTTTTTGTTGTTGTTTATTTGACGTTGTTGTTGTTGTTATTCATTTGACGTTGTTGTTGTTGTGTATTTGACGTTGTTGTTGTTGTTGTTATTTATTTGACGTTGTTGTTGTTGTTGTTGATGTTGTCGTTGTTGTTGTTGTTGTTTATTTGATGATGTTGTTGTTGTTGTTGTTTTGACGTTGTCGTTGTTGTTGTTGTTGACGTTGTTGTTGTTATTTATTTGATGTTGTTGTTGTTGTTGTTGACATAGTTGTTGTTATTTATTTGATGTTGTTGTTGTTGACGTTGCTGTTTATTTGACGTTGTTGTTGTTGTTGACGTTGTTGTTGTTGTTTATTTGACGTTGTTGTTGTTGTTGATGTTGTTGTTGTTGTTTATTTGACGTTGTTGTTGTTGTTTATTTGACATTGTTGTTGTTGTTGACGGTGTTGTTGTTGTTGTTGTTGTTGTTTATTTGACATTGTTGTTGTTGTTGTTATTGTTGACGTTGTTGTTGTTGTTGTTATTGTTGATGTTTATTTGACGTTGTTGTTGTTGTTTATTTGACATTGTTGTTGTTGTTGTTTATTTGACATTGTTGTTGTTGTTTATTTGACATTGTTGTTGTTGTTTATTTGACATTGTAGTTGTTGTTGTTGATGTTTTTGTTGTTGTTGATGTTGTTGTTGTTTTTGTTGTTGTTTATTTGACGTTTTTGTTGTTGTTTATTTGACGTTGTTGTTGTTGTTATTCATTTGACGTTGTTGTTGTTGTTTATTTGACGTTGTTGTTGTTGTTTATTTGACGTTGTTGTTGTCGTTGTTTTTGTTGTTTATTTGACGTTGTTGTTGTTGTTGTTGACGTTGTTGTTGTTGTTGTTTATTTGATGATGTTGTTGTTGTTGTTTTGACGTTGTTGTTGTTGTTGTTGTTGACGTTGTTGTTGTTATTTATTTGATGTTGTTGTTGTTGTTGTTGACATAGTTGTTGTTATTTATTTGATGTTGTTGTTGTTGTTGACGTTGCTGTTTATTTGACGTTGTTGTTGTTGTTGTTGTTTATTTGAAGTTGTTGTTGTTGTTGACGTTGTTGTTGTTGTTTATTTAACGTTGTTGTTGTTGTTGACGTTGTTGTTGTTGTTTATTTGACGTTGTTGTTGTTGTTTATTTGACATTGTTGTTGTTGTTGACGGTGTTGTTTTTGTTGTTGTTTATTTGACATTGTTGTTGTTGTTGTTATTGTCGACGTTGTTGTTGTTGTTGTTATTGTTGTTGTTTATTTGACGTTGTTGTTGTTGTTTATTTGACATTGTTGTTGTTGTTGTTTATTTGACATTTTTGATGTTTATTTGACGTTGTTGTTGTTGTTGTTGTTGTTTATTTGACGTTGTTGTTTATTTGACGTTGTTGTTGTTGTTTATTTGATGTTGTTGTTGTTGTTTATTTGACGTTGTTGTTGTTATTATTTATTTGACGTTGTTGTTGTTGTTGTTTATTTGATGTAGTTGTTGTTGTTGACGTTGTTGTTGTTGTTGTTTATTTGACGTTTTTGTTGTTATTAATGTTGTTGTTGTTTTTGTTGTTGTTTATTTGCCATTGTTGTTGTTGTTATTTATTTGACGTTGTTGTTGTTGTTGTTTATTTAACGTTGTTGTTGTTGTTGTTTATTTGACGTTGTTGTTGTTATTTGATGTTGTTGTTGTTGTTGTATTTGTTGTTATTGTTGTTGTTGTTGTTTATTTGACGTTGTTGTTGTTATTTGACGTTGTTGTTGTTGTTGTTGTATTTGTTGTTGTTGTTGTTTATTTGACGTTGTATTTGTTGTTGTTGTTGTTTATTTGACATTGTTGTTGTTGACGTTGTTGTTGTTGTTGTTGTTGTTTATTTGACGTTGTTGTTGTTGTTGACGTTGTTGTTGTTGTTGATGATGTTTATTTGACGTTGTTATTGTTGTTGTTGTTTATTTGACGTTGTTAATGTTTTTGACATTGTTGTTGTTGTTTTTGTTGTTTATTTGACGTTGTTGTTGTTGTTGTTATTGTTGGTGTTGTTGTTGTTGTTTATTTGACGTTGTTGTTGTTGTTGTTGTTGTTTATTTGACGTTGTTGTTGTTATTTATTTGACGTTGTTGTTGTTGTTATTTATTTGACGGTGTTGTTGTTGTTGTTGATTTGATGTTGTTGTTGTTGATTTGACGTTGTTGACGTTGTTGTTGTTGTTGTTGTTGATGTTGTTGTTGTTGTTGTTGTTGTTGTTGTTTATTCAACATTGTTGTTGTTGTTGATGGTGTTGTTGTTGTTGTTGACGTTGTTGTTGTTTATTTGACGTTGTTGTTGTTGTTGTTGTTGTTGTTTATTTGACGTTGTTGTTGTTGTTTATTTGACGTTGTTGTTTATTTGACTTTGTTGTTGTTGTTGTTATTGTTTATTTGACGCTGTTGTTGTTGTTTATTTGACGTTGTTTATTTGACTTTGTTGTTGTTGTTTTTGTTTATTTGACGTTGTTGTAGTTGTTGTTGTTGACGTTGTTGTTGTTGTTGTTGTTATTTATTTGATGTTTTTGTTGTTGTTGATGTTGTTGTTGTTTTTGTTGTTGTTTATTTGACGTTTTTGTTGTTGTTTATTTGACGTTGTTGTTGTTGTTATTCATTTGACGTTGTTGTTGTTGTTTATTTGACGTTGTTGTTGTTGTTGTTTATGTTTATTTGACGTTGTTGTTGTTGTTGTTGACGTTGTCGTCGTTGTTGTTGTTGTTTATTTGATGATGTTGTTGTTGTTGTTGTTTTGACGTTGTTGTTGTTGTTGTTGTTGTTGTTGACGTTGTTGTTGTTATTTATTTGATGTTGTTGTTGTTGTTGTTGACATAGTTGTTGTTATTTATTTGATGTTGTTGTTGTTGTTGTTGTTGACGTTGCTGTTTATTTGACGTGGTTGTTGTTGTTGTTGTTTATTTGACGTTGTTGTTGTTGTTGACGTTGTTGTTGTTGTTTATTTGAAGTTGTTGTTGGTGACGATGTTGTTGTTGTTTATTTGACGTTGTTGTTGTTTATTTGACATTGTTGTTGTTGTTGACGGTGTTGTTGTTGTTGTTGTTTATTTGACATTGTTGTTGTTGTTGTTATTGTTGACGTTGTTGTTGTTGTTGTTGTTATTGTTGATGTTTATTTTACGTTGTTGTTGTTGTTTATTTGACATTGTTGTTGTTGTTGTTGTTGTTTATTTGACATTGTTGTTGTTATTTATTCAACATTGTTGTTGTTGTTGATGGTGTTGTTGTTGTTGACGTTGTTGTTGTTTATTTGACGTTGTTGTTGTTGTTGTTGTTGTTTATTTGACGATGTTGTTGTTTATTTTACGTTGTTGTTTATTTGACGTTGTTATTGTTGTTATTCATTTGACGTTGTTGTTGTTGTTTATTTGACGTTGTTGTTGTTGTTGTTTATTTGACGTTGTTGTTGTCATTGTTTTTGTTGTTTATTTGACGTTGTTGTTGTTGGTTATTTGACGTTGTTGTTGTTGTTGTTGACGTTGTTGTTGTTGTTGTTTATTTGATGATGTTGTTGTTGTTATTGTTGTTTTGACGTTGTTGTTGTTGTTGTTGACGTTGTTGTTGTTATTTATTTGATGTTATTGTTGTTGTTGTTGACATAGTTGTTGTTATTTATTTGATGTTGTTGTTGTTGTTGTTGTTGACGTTGCTGTTTATTTGACGTTGTTGTTGTTGTTGTTGTTTATTTGACGTTGTTGTTGTTGTTGACATTGTTGTTGTTGTTTATTTGACGTTGTTGTTGTTGTTGACGTTGTTGTTGTTGTTTATTTGACGTTGTTGTTGTTGTTTATTTGACATTGTTGTTGTTGTTGACGGTGTTGTTGTTGTTGTTTATTTGACATTGTTGTTGTTGTTGTTGTTGTTATTGTTGACGTTGTTATTGTTGTTGTTATTGTTGTTGTTTATTTGACGTTGTTGTTGTTTATTTGACATTGTTGTTGTTGTTGTTATTGTTGTTTATTTGACATTGTTGTTGTTTATTTGACGTTGTTGTTGTTGTTGTTGTTGTTGTTTATTTGACGTTGTTGTTGTTGTTTATTTGACGTTGTTGTTGTTGACGTTGTTGTTGTTGTTATTGTTTATTTGACATTGTTTTTGTTGTTTATTTGACGTAGTTGTTGTTGTTGACGTTGTTGTTGTTGTTGTTTATTTGACGTTTTTGTTGTTATTGATGTTGTTGTTGTTTTTGTTGTTGTTTATTTGACGTTGTTGTTGTTGTTTATTTGACGTTGTTGTTGTTGTTGTTTATTTAACGTTGTTGTTGTTGTTGTTTATTTGACGTTGTTGTTGTTATTTGACGATGTTGTTGTTGTTGTATTAGTTGTTATTGTTGTTGTTGTTGTTGTTTATTTGACGTTGTTGTTGTTATTTGACGTTGTTGTTGTTGTTGTATTTGTTGTTGTTATTGTTTATTTGACGTTGTTGTTGTTGTTTATTTGACGTTATTGTTGTTGTTTATTTGACGTTGTTATTGTTGTTGTTGTTGTTTATTTGACATTGTTGTTGTTGTTGACGTTGTTGTTGTTGTTGTTGTTTATTTGACGTTGTTGTTGTTTTGACGTTGTTGTTGTTGTTGTTGATTATTTGACGTTGTTATTGTTGTTGTTGTTTATTTGACGTTGTTAATGTTTTTGACATTGTTGTTGTTGTTTTTGTTGTTTATTTAACGTTGTTGTTGTTGTTTATTTGACGTTGTTGTTCTGGTTGTTATTTATTTGACGTTGTTGTTGTTTATTTGACGTTGTTGTTGTCGTTGTTTTTGTTGTTTATTTGACGTTGTTTTTGTTGTTGACGTTGTTGTAGTTGTTTATTTGACGTTGTTGTTGTTGTTGTTTATTTGACGTTGTTGTTGTTGTTTATTTGACGTTGTTGTTGTTGTTATTTATTTGACGGTGTTGTTGTTGTTATTGATTTGATGTTGTTGTTGTTTATTTGACGTTGTTGACGTTGTTGTTGTTGTTGTTGACGTTGTTGTTGTTGTTGTTTTTGTTGTTTATTCAACATTGTTGTTGTTGTTGATGGTGTTGTTGTTGTTGATGTTGTTGTTGTTTATTTGACGTTGATGTTGTTGTTGTTGTTTATTTGACGTTGTTGTTATTGTTTATTTGACGTTGTTGTTTATTTGACTTTGTTGTTGTTGTTGTTATTGTTTACATGACGTTGTTGTTGTTGTTTATTTGACGTTGTTGTTGTTGTTATTCATTTGACTTTGTTGTTGTTGTTTATTTGACGTTGTTGTTGTTGTTGTTGTTTATTTGACGTTGTTGTTATTGTTGACGTTGTCGTTGTTGTTGTTGTTGTTGTTTATTTGATGATGTTGTTGTTGTTGTTTTGACGTTGTTGTTGTTGTTGTTAACGTTGTTGTTGTTATTTATTTGATGTTGTTGTTGTTGTTGACATAGTTGTTGTTATTTATTTGATGTTGTTGTTGTTGTTGTTGAAGTTGCTGTTTATTTGACGTTGTTGTTGTTGTTGTTTATTTGACATTGTTGTTGTTGTTGACGTTGTTGTTGTTGTTTATTTGACGTTGTTGTTGTTGTTGACGTTGTTGTTGTTGTTTATTTGACGTTGTTGTTGTTGTTTATTTGACATTGTTGTTGTTGTTGACGGTGTTGTTGTTGTTGTTGTTGTTTATCTGACATTGTTGTTGTTGTTGTTATTGTTGACGTTGTTGTTGTTGTTGTTATTGTTGATGTTTATTTGACGTTGTTGTTGTTGTTTATTTGACATTGTTGTGGTTGTTATTGTTTATTTGACATTGTTGTTGTTGTTTATTTGACGTTGTTGTTATTGTTGTTGTTGTTTATTTGACGTTGTTGTTGTTGTTGTTTATTTGACGTTGTTGTTGTTGTTTATTTGACGTTGTTGTTGTTGACGTTGTTGTTGTTGTTATTGTTTATTTGACGTTGTTGTTGTTGTTTATTTGACGTAGTTGTTGTTGTTGTCGTTGTTGTTGTTGTTGTTTTTTTGACGTTTTTGTTGTTATTGATGTTGTTGTTGTTTTTGTTGTTGTTTATTTGACGTTGTTGTTGTTGTTATTTATTTGACGTTGTTGTTGTTGTTTATTTAACGTTGTTGTTGTTGTTGTTTATTTGACTTTGTTGTTGTTATTTGATGTTGTTGTTGTTGTTGTATTTGTTGTTATTGTTGTTGTTGTTATTTATTTGACGTTGTTGTTGTTATTTGACGTTGTTGTTGTTGTTGTTGTATTTGTTGTTGTTGTTGTTTATTTGACGTTGTTGTTGTTGTTTATTTGACGTTATTGTTGTTGTTTATTTGACGTTGTTATTGTTGTTGTTGTTGTTTATTTGACGTTGTTGTTGACGTTGTTGTTGTTGTTGTTGTTTATTTGACGTTGGTGTTGTTGTTGTTGTTGTTTATTTGACGTTGTTAATGTTTTTGACATTGTTATTGTTGTTTTTGTTGTTTATTTGACGTTGTTGTTGTTGTTGTTATTGTTGGTGTTGTTGTTGTTGTTTATTTGACGTTGTTGTTGTTGTTGTTTATTTGACGTTGTTGTTGTGGTTGTTATTTATTTGACGTTGTTGTTGTTGTTGTTGTTGTTTAGATGACGTTGTTGTTGTTGTTGTTGTTTATTTGACGTTGTTTTTGTTGTTTATTTGACGTTGTTAGTGTTGGTTATTTGACGTTGTTGTTGTTGTTGTTTTGACGTTGTTGTTTTTGTTGTTGACGTTGTTGTTGTTATTTATTTGATGTTGTTGTTGTTATTGTTGACATAGTTGTTCTTATTTATTTGATGTTGTTGTTGTTGTTGACGTTGCTGTTTATTTGACGTTGTTGTTGTTGTTGTTGTTTATTTGACGTTGTTGTTGTTGTTGACGTTGTTGTTGTTGTTTATTTGACGTTGTTGTTGTTGTTTATTTGACATTGTTGTTGTTGTTGACGGTGTTGTTGTTGTTGTTGTTTATTTGACATTGTTGTTGTTGTTGTTGTTGTTATTGTTGACGTTGTTATTGTTGTTGTTATTGTTGTTGTTTATTTGACGTTGTTGTTGTTTATTTGACATTGTTGTTGTTGTTGTTATTGTTGTTTATTTGACATTGTTGTTGTTTATTTGACGTTGTTGTTGTTGTTGTTGTTGTTGTTTATTTGACGTTGTTGTTGTTGTTTATTTGACGTTGTTGTTGTTGTTGTTATTCATTTGACGTTGTTGTTGTTGTGTATTTGACGTTGTTGTTGTTGTTGTTATTTATTTGACGTTGTTGTTGTTGTTGTTGACGTTGTCGTTGTTGTTGTTGTTGTTGTTTATTTGATGATGTTGTTGTTGTTGTTGTTTTGACGTTGTCGTTGTTGTTGTTGTTGACGTTATTGTTGTTATTTATTTGATGTTGTTGTTGTTGTTGTTGACATAGTTGTTGTTATTTATTTGATGTTGTTGTTGTTGACGTTGTTGTTTACTTGACGTTGTTGTTGTTGTTGACGTTGTTGTTGTTGTTTATTTGACGTTGTTGTTGTTGTTGTTGATGTTGTTGTTGTTGTTTATTTGACGTTGTTGTTGTTGTTTTTTTGACATTGTTGTTGTTGTTGACGGTGTTGTTGTTGTTGTTGTTGTTGTTTATTTGACATTGTTGTTGTTGTTGTTATTGTTGACGTTGTTGTTGTTGTTATTGTTGATGTTTATTTGACGTTGTTGTTGTTTATTTGACATTGTTGTTGTTGTTGTTTATTTGACATTGTTGTTGTTGTTTATTTGACATTGTAGTTGTTGTTGTTGATGTTTTTGTTGTTGTTGATGTTGTTGTTGTTTTTGTTGTTGTTTATTTGACGTTTTTGTTGTTGTTTATTTGACGTTGTTGTTGTTGTTATTCATTTGACGTTGTTGTTGTTGTTGTTTATTTGACGTTGTTGTTGTTGTTTATTTGACGTTGTTGTTGTCGTTGTTTTTGTTGTTTATTTGACGTTGTTGTTGTTGTTGTTTATTTGACGTTGTTGTTGTTGTTGTTGACGTTGTTGTTGTTGTTGTTTATTTGATGATGTTGTTGTTGTTGTTTTGACGTTGTTGTTGTTGTTGTTGTTGACGTTGTTGTTGTTATTTATTTGATGTTGTTGTTGTTGTTGTTGACATAGTTGTTGTTATTTATTTGATGTTGTTGTTGTTGTTGACGTTGCTGTTTATTTGACGTTGTTGTTGTTGTTGTTGTTTATTTGAAGTTGTTGTTGTTGTTGACGTTGTTGTTGTTGTTGTTTATTTAACGTTGTTGTTGTTGTTGACGTTGTTGTTGTTGTTTATTTGACGTTGTTGTTGTTGTTTATTTGACATTGTTGTTGTTGTTGACGGTGTTGTTGTTGTTGTTGTTTATTTGACATTGTTGTTGTTGTTGTTATTGTCGACGTTGTTGTTGTTGTTGTTGTTATTGTTGTTGTTTATTTGACGTTGTTGTTGTTGTTTATTTGACATTGTTGTTGTTGTTGTTGTCGTTTATTTGACATTTTTGATGTTTATTTGACGTTGTTGTTGTTGTTGTTGTTGTTTATTTGACGTTGTTGTTTATTTGACGTTGTTGTTGTTGTTTATTTGATGTTGTTGTTGTTGTTTATTTGACGTTGTTGTTGTTATTATTTATTTGACGTTGTTGTTGTTGTTGTTTATTTGATGTAGTTGTTGTTGTTGACGTTGTTGTTGTTGTTGTTTATTTGACGTTTTTGTTGTTATTAATGTTGTTGTTGTTTTTGTTGTTCTTTATTTGCCATTGTTGTTGTAGTTGTTTTTGTTGTTGTTTATTTGCCATTGTTGTTGTTGTTATTTATTTGACGTTGTTGTTGTTGTTTATTTAACGTTGTTGTTGTTGTTGTTTATTTGACGTTGTTGTTGTTATTTGATGTTGTTGTTGTTGTTGTATTTGTTGTTATTGTTGTTGTTGTTGTTTATTTGACGTTGTTGTTGTTATTTGACGTTGTTGTTGTTGTTGTTGTATTTGTTGTTGTTGTTGTTTATTTGACGTTGTATTTGTTGTTGTTGTTGTTTATTTGACATTGTTGTTGTTGACGTTGTTGTTGTTGTTGTTGTTTATTTGACGTTGTTGTTGTTGTTGTTATTGTTGGTGTTGTTGTTGTTGTTTATTTGACGTTGTTGTTGTTGTTGTTTATTTGACGTTGTTGTTGTGGTTGTTATTTATTTGACGTTGTTGTTGTTGTTGTTGTTGTTTAGATGACGTTGTTGTTGTTGTTGTTGTTTATTTGACGTTGTTGTTGTTGTTTATTTGACGTTGTTAGTGTTGGTTATTTGACGTTGTTGTTGTTGTTGTTTTGACGTTGTTGTTTTTGTTGTTGACGTTGTTGTTGTTATTTATTTGATGTTGTTGTTGTTATTGTTGACATAGTTGTTCTTATTTATTTGATGTTGTTGTTGTTGTTGACGTTGCTGTTTATTTGACGTTGTTGTTGTTGTTGTTGTTTATTTGACGTTGTTGTTGTTGTTGACGTTGTTGTTGTTGTTTATTTAACGTTGTTGTTGTTTATTCAACATTGTTGTTGTTGTTGATGGTGTTGTTATTATTGTTGACGTTGTTGTTGTTTATTTGACGTTGTTGTTTATTTGACTTTGTTGTTGTTGTTGTTATTGTTTATTTGACGTTGTTGTTGTTGTTGTTTATTTGACGTTGTTGTTTATTTGACTTTGTTGTTGTTGTTGTTATTGTTTATTTGACGTTGTTGTAGTTATTGTTGTTGACGTTGTTGTTGTTGTTGTTATTTATTTGATGTTTTTGTTGTTGTTGATGTTGTTGTTGTTTTTGTTGTTGTTTATTTGACGTTTTTGTTGTTGTTTATTTGACGTTGTTGTTGTTGTTATTCATTTGACGTTGTTGTTGTTGTGTATTTGACGTTGTTGTTGTTGTTGTTATTTATTTGACGTTGTTGTTGTTGTTGTTGACGTTGTCGTTGTTGTTGTTGTTGTTGTTTATTTGATGATGTTGTTGTTGTTGTTGTTTTGACGTTGTCGTTGTTGTTGTTGTTGACGTTGTTGTTGTTATTTATTTGATGTTGTTGTTGTTGTTGACATAGTTGTTGTTATTTATTTGATGTTGTTGTTGTTGACGTTGCTGTTTACTTGACGTTGTTGTTGTTGTTGACGTTGTTGTTGTTGTTTATTTGACGTTGTTGTTGTTGTTGATGTTGTTGTTGTTGTTTATTTGACGTTGTTGTTGTTGTTTATTTGACATTGTTGTTGTTGTTGACGGTGTTGTTGTTGTTGTTGTTGTTGTTTATTTGACATTGTTGTTGTTGTTGTTATTGTTGACGTTGTTGTTGTTGTTGTTGTTATTGTTGATGTTTATTTGACGTTGTTGTTGTTGTTTATTTGACATTGTTGTTGTTGTTGTTTATTTGACATTGTTGTTGTTGTTTATTTGACATTGTAGTTGTTGTTGTTGATGTTTTTGTTGTTGTTGATGTTGTTGTTGTTTTTGTTGTTGTTTATTTGACGTTTTTGTTGTTGTTTATTTGACGTTGTTGTTGTTGTTGTTATTCATTTGACGTTGTTGTTGTTGTTTATTTGACGTTGTTGTTGTTGTTTATTTGACGTTGTTGTTGTCGTTGTTTTTGTTGTTTATTTGACGTTGTTGTTATTGTTGTTTATTTGACGTTGTTGTTGTTGTTGTTGACGTTGTTGTTGTTGTTGTTTATTTGATGATGTTGTTGTTGTTGTTTTGACGTTGTCGTTGTTGTTGTTGTTGACGTTATTGTTGTTATTTATTTGATGTTGTTGTTGTTGTTGTTGACATAGTTGTTGTTATTTATTTGATGTTGTTGTTGTTGACGTTGTTGTTTACTTGACGTTGTTGTTGTTGTTGACGTTGTTGTTGTTGTTTATTTGACGTTGTTGTTGTTGTTGTTGATGTTGTTGTTGTTGTTTATTTGACGTTGTTGTTGTTGTTTTTTTGACATTGTTGTTGTTGTTGACGGTGTTGTTGTTGTTGTTGTTGTTGTTTATTTGACATTGTTGTTGTTGTTGTTATTGTTGACGTTGTTGTTGTTGTTATTGTTGATGTTTATTTGACGTTGTTGTTGTTTATTTGACATTGTTGTTGTTGTTGTTTATTTGACATTGTTGTTGTTGTTTATTTGACATTGTAGTTGTTGTTGTTGATGTTTTTGTTGTTGTTGATGTTGTTGTTGTTTTTGTTGTTGTTTATTTGACGTTTTTGTTGTTGTTTATTTGACGTTGTTGTTGTTGTTATTCATTTGACGTTGTTGTTGTTGTTGTTTATTTGACGTTGTTGTTGTTGTTTATTTGACGTTGTTGTTGTCGTTGTTTTTGTTGTTTATTTGACGTTGTTGTTGTTGTTGTTTATTTGACGTTGTTGTTGTTGTTGTTGACGTTGTTGTTGTTGTTGTTTATTTGATGATGTTGTTGTTGTTGTTTTGACGTTGTTGTTGTTGTTGTTGTTGTTGACGTTGTTGTTGTTATTTATTTGATGTTGTTGTTGTTGTTGTTGACATAGTTGTTGTTATTTATTTGATGTTGTTGTTGTTGTTGACGTTGCTGTTTATTTGACGTTGTTGTTGTTGTTGTTGTTTATTTGAAGTTGTTGTTGTTGTTGACGTTGTTGTTGTTGTTGTTTATTTAACGTTGTTGTTGTTGTTGACGTTGTTGTTGTTGTTTATTTGACGTTGTTGTTGTTGTTTATTTGACATTGTTGTTGTTGTTGATGGTGTTGTTGTTGTTGTTGTTTATTTGACATTGTTGTTGTTGTTGTTATTGTCGACGTTGTTGTTGTTGTTGTTGTTATTGTTGTTGTTTATTTGACGTTGTTGTTGTTGTTTATTTGACATTGTTGTTGTTGTTGTTGTCGTTTATTTGACATTTTTGATGTTTATTTGACGTTGTTGTTGTTGTTGTTGTTGTTGTTTATTTGACGTTGTTGTTTATTTGACGTTGTTGTTGTTGTTTATTTGATGTTGTTGTTGTTGTTTATTTGACGTTGTTGTTGTTATTATTTATTTGACGTTGTTGTTGTTGTTGTTTATTTGATGTAGTTGTTGTTGTTGACGTTGTTGTTGTTGTTGTTTATTTGACGTTTTTGTTGTTATTAATGTTGTTGTTGTTTTTGTTGTTCTTTATTTGCCATTGTTGTTGTAGTTGTTTTTGTTGTTGTTTATTTGCCATTGTTGTTGTTGTTATTTATTTGACGTTGTTGTTGTTGTTTATTTAACGTTGTTGTTGTTGTTGTTTATTTGACGTTGTTGTTGTTATTTGATGTTGTTGTTGTTGTTGTATTTGTTGTTATTGTTGTTGTTGTTGTTTATTTGACGTTGTTGTTGTTATTTGACGTTGTTGTTGTTGTTGTTGTATTTGTTGTTGTTGTTGTTTATTTGACGTTGTATTTGTTGTTGTTGTTGTTTATTTGACATTGTTGTTGTTGACGTTGTTGTTGTTGTTGTTGTTTATTTGACGTTGTTGTTGTTGTTGTTATTGTTGGTGTTGTTGTTGTTGTTTATTTGACGTTGTTGTTGTTGTTGTTTATTTGACGTTGTTGTTGTGGTTGTTATTTATTTGACGTTGTTGTTGTTGTTGTTGTTGTTTAGATGACGTTGTTGTTGTTGTTGTTGTTTATTTGACGTTGTTTTTGTTGTTTATTTGACGTTGTTAGTGTTGGTTATTTGACGTTGTTGTTGTTGTTGTTTTGACGTTGTTGTTTTTGTTGTTGACGTTGTTGTTGTTATTTATTTGATGTTGTTGTTGTTATTGTTGACATAGTTGTTCTTATTTATTTGATGTTGTTGTTGTTGTTGACGTTGCTGTTTATTTGACGTTGTTGTTGTTGTTGTTGTTTATTTGACGTTGTTGTTGTTGTTGACATTGTTGTTGTTGTTTATTTAACGTTGTTGTTGTTTATTCAACATTGTTGTTGTTGTTGATGGTGTTGTTATTATTGTTGACGTTGTTGTTGTTTATTTGACGTTGTTGTTTATTTGACTTTGTTGTTGTTGTTGTTATTGTTTATTTGACGTTGTTGTTGTTGTTGTTTATTTGACGTTGTTGTTTATTTGACTTTGTTGTTGTTGTTGTTATTGTTTATTTGACGTTGTTGTAGTTATTGTTGTTGACGTTGTTGTTGTTGTTGTTATTTATTTGATGTTTTTGTTGTTGTTGATGTTGTTGTTGTTTTTGTTGTTGTTTATTTGACGTTTTTGTTGTTGTTTATTTGACGTTGTTGTTGTTGTTATTCATTTGACGTTGTTGTTGTTGTGTATTTGACGTTGTTGTTGTTGTTGTTATTTATTTGACGTTGTTGTTGTTGTTGTTGACGTTGTCGTTGTTGTTGTTGTTGTTGTTTATTTGATGATGTTGTTGTTGTTGTTGTTTTGACGTTGTCGTTGTTGTTGTTGTTGACGTTGTTGTTGTTATTTATTTGATGTTGTTGTTGTTGTTGACATAGTTGTTGTTATTTATTTGATGTTGTTGTTGTTGACGTTGCTGTTTACTTGACGTTGTTGTTGTTGTTGACGTTGTTGTTGTTGTTTATTTGACGTTGTTGTTGTTGTTGATGTTGTTGTTGTTGTTTATTTGACGTTGTTGTTGTTGTTTATTTGACATTGTTGTTGTTGTTGACGGTGTTGTTGTTGTTGTTGTTGTTGTTTATTTGACATTGTTGTTGTTGTTGTTATTGTTGACGTTGTTGTTGTTGTTGTTGTTATTGTTGATGTTTATTTGACGTTGTTGTTGTTGTTTATTTGACATTGTTGTTGTTGTTGTTTATTTGACATTGTTGTTGTTGTTTATTTGACATTGTAGTTGTTGTTGTTGATGTTTTTGTTGTTGTTGATGTTGTTGTTGTTTTTGTTGTTGTTTATTTGACGTTTTTGTTGTTGTTTATTTGACGTTGTTGTTGTTGTTGTTATTCATTTGACGTTGTTGTTGTTGTTTATTTGACGTTGTTGTTGTTGTTTATTTGACGTTGTTGTTGTCGTTGTTTTTGTTGTTTATTTGACGTTGTTGTTATTGTTGTTTATTTGACGTTGTTGTTGTTGTTGTTGACGTTGTTGTTGTTGTTGTTTATTTGATGATGTTGTTGTTGTTGTTTTGACGTTGTTGTTGTTGTTGTTGTTGACGTTGTTGTTGTTATTTATTTGATGTTGTTGTTGTTGTTGTTGACATAGTTGTTGTTATTTATTTGATGTTGTTGTTGTTGTTGACGTTGCTGTTTATTTGACATTGTTGTTGTTGTTGTTGTTTATTTGAAGTTGTTGTTGTTGTTGACGTTGTTGTTGTTGTTTATTTAACGTTGTTGTTGTTGTTGACGTTGTTGTTGTTGTTTATTTGACGTTGTTGTTGTTGTTTATTTGACATTGTTGTTGTTGTTGACGGTGTTGTTGTTGTTGTTGTTTATTTGACATTGTTGTTGTTGTTGTTATTGTCGACGTTGTTGTTGTTGTTGTTATTGTTGTTGTTTATTTGACGTTGTTGCTGTTGTTTATTTGACATTGTTGTTGTTGTTGTTGTTGTTTATTTGACATTTTTGATGTTTATTTGACGTTGTTGTTGTTGTTGTTGTTGTTTATTTGACGTTGTTGTTTATTTGACGTTGTTGTTGTTGTTTATTTGATGTTGTTGTTGTTGTTGTTTATTTGACGTTGTTGTTGTTATTATTTATTTGACGTTGTTGTTGTTGTTGTTTATTTGATGTAGTTGTTGTTGTTGACGTTGTTGTTGTTGTTGTTTATTTGACGTTTTTGTTGTTATTAATGTTGTTGTTGTTTTTGTTGTTGTTTATTTGCCATTGTTGTTGTTGTTATTTATTTGACGTTGTTGTTGTTGTTGTTTATTTAACGTTGTTGTTGTTGTTGTTTATTTGACGTTGTTGTTGTTATTTGATGTTGTTGTTGTTGTTGTATTTGTTGTTATTGTTGTTGTTGTTGTTTATTTGACGTTGTTGTTGTTATTTGACGTTGTTGTTGTTGTTGTATTTGTTGTTGTTGTTGTTTATTTGACGTTGTATTTGTTGTTGTTGTTGTTTATTTGACATTGTTGTTGTTGACGTTGTTGTTGTTGTTGTTGTTGTTTATTTGACGTTGTTGTTGTTGTTGACGTTGTTGTTGTTGTTGATGATGTTTATTTGACGTTGTTATTGTTGTTGTTGTTTATTTGACGTTGTTAATGTTTTTGACATTGTTGTTGTTGTTTTTGTTGTTTATTTGACGTTGTTGTTGTTGTTGTTATTGTTGGTGTTGTTGTTGTTGTTGTTGTTGTTATTTATTTGACGTTGTTGTTGTGGTTGTTATTTATTTGACGTTGTTGTTGTTGTTGTTGTTGTTTAGTTGACGTTGTTGTTGTTGTTGTTTATTTGACGTTGTTGTTGTCGTTGTTTTTGTTGTTTATTTGACGTTGTTGTTGTTGTTGACGTTGTTGTTGTTGTTTATTTGACGTTGTTGTTGTTGTTGTTGTTTATTTGACGTTGTTGTTGTTATTTATTTGACGTTGTTGTTGTTATTTATTTGACGGTGTTGTTGTTGTTGTTGATTTGATGTTGTTGTTGTTGTTTATTTGACGTTGTTGACGTTGTTGTTGTTGTTGTTGACGTTGTTGTTGTTGTTGTTGATTTGATGTTGTTGTTGTTGTTTATTTGACGTTGTTAACGTTGTTGTTGTTGTTGTTGACGTTGTTATTGTTGTTGTTATTGTTGTTGTTTATTTGACGTTGTTGTTGTTTATTTGACATTGTTGTTGTTGTTGTTATTGTTGTTTATTTGACATTGTTGTTGTTTATTTGACGTTGTTGTTGTTGTTGTTGTTGTTGTTTATTTGACGGTGTTGTTGTTGTTTATTTGACGTTGTTGTTGTTGACGTTGTTGTTGTTGTTATTGTTTATTTGACGTTGTTGTTGTTGTTTATTTGACGTAGTTGTTGTCGTTGTTGATGTTGTTGTTGTTTATTTGACGTTGTTGTTGTTGTTGACGTTGTTGTTGTTGTTTATTTGACGTTGTTGTTGTTGTTTATTTGACATTGTTGTTGTTGTTGACGATGTTGTTGTTGTTGTTGTTTATTTGACATTGTTGTTGTTGTTGTTGTTGTTGTTATTGTTGACGTTGTTATTGTTGTTGTTATTGTTGTTGTTTATTTGACGTTGTTGTTGTTTATTTGACATTGTTGTTGTTGTTGTTATTGTTGTTTATTTGACATTGTTGTTGTTTATTTGACGTTGTTGTTGTTGTTGTTGTTGTTGTTGTTTATTTGACGTTGTTGTTGTTATTTATTTGACGTTGTTGTTGTTGACGTTGTTGTTGTTGTTATTGTTTATTTGACATTGTTATTGTTGTTTATTTGACATAGTTGTTGTTGTTGACGTTGTTGTTGTTGTTGTTTATTTGACGTTTTTGTTGTTATTGATGTTGTTGTTGTTTTTGTTTTTGTTTATTTGACGTTGTTGTTGTTGTTTATTTGACGTTGTTGTTGTTGTGGTTTATTTAACGTTGTTGTTGTTGTTGTTTATTTGACGTTGTTGTTGTTATTTGACGTTGTTGTTGTTGTATTAGTTGTTGTTGTTGTTGTTGTTGTTTATTTGACGTTGTTGTTGTTATTTGACGTTGTTGTTGTTGTTGTATTTGTTGTTGTTATTGTTTATTTGACGTTGTTTTTGTTGTTTATTTGACGTTATTGTTGTTGTTTATTTGACGTTGTTATTGTTGTTGTTGTTGTTTATTTGACATTGTTGTTGTTGTTGACGTTGTTGTTGTTGTTGTTGTTTATTTGACGTTGTTGTTGTTTTGACGTTGTTGTTGTTGTTGTTGTTGTTTATTTGACGTTGTTATTGTTGTTGTTGTTTATTTGACGTTGTTAATGTTTTTGACATTGTTGTTGTTGTTTTTGTTGTTTATTTGACGTTGTTGTTGTTGTTTATTTGACGTTGTTGTTCTGGTTGTTATTTATTTGACGTTGTTGTTGTTGTTGTTTAGTTGACGTTGTTGTTGTTGTTGTTTATTTGACGTTGTTGTTGTCGTTGTTTTTGTTGTTTATTTGACGTTGTTTTTGTTGTTGACGTTGTTGTAGTTGTTTAATTGACGTTGTTGTTGTTGTTTATTTGACGTTGTTGTTGTTGTTTATTTGACGTTGTTGTTGTTATTTATTTGACGGTGTTGTTGTTGTTATTGATTTGATGTTGTTGTTGTTTATTTGACGTTGTTGACGTTGTTGTTGTTGTTGTTGACGTTGTTGTTGTTGTTGTTTTTGTTGTTTATTCAACATTGTTGTTGTTGTTGATGGTGTTGTTGTTGTTGACGTTGTTGTTGTTTGTTTGACGTTGATGTTGTTGTTGTTGTTTATTTGACGTTGTTGTTGTTGTTTATTTGACGTTGTTGTTTATTTGACTTTGTTGTTGTTGTTGTTATTGTTTATTTGACGTTGTTGTTGTTGTTTATTTGACGTTGTTGTTGTTGTTATTCATTTGACTTTGTTGTTGTTGTTTATTTGACGTTGTTGTTGTTGTTGTTGTTTATTTGACGTTGTTGTTGTTGTTGACGTTGTCGTCGTTGTTGTTGTTGTTGTTTATTTGATGATGTTGTTGTTGTTGTTGTTTTGACGTTGTTGTTGTTGTTGTTGACGTTGTTTTTGTTATTTATTTGATGTTGTTGTTGTTGTTGTTGACATAGTTGTTGTTATTTATTTGATGTTGTTGTTGTTGTTGTTGTTGACGTTGCTGTTTATTTGACGTTGTTGTTGTTGTTGTTTATTTGACGTTGTTGTTGTTGTTGACGTTGTTGTTGTTGTTTATTTGACGTTGTTGTTGTTGTTGACGTTGTTGTTGTTGTTTATTTGACGTTGTTGTTGTTGTTTATTTGACATTGTTGTTGTTGTTGACGGTGTTGTTGTTGTTATTGTTGTTTATTTGACATTGTTGTTGTTGTTGTTATTGTTGACGTTGTTGTTGTTGTTGTTATTGTTGATGTTTATTTGACGTTGTTGTTGTTGTTTATTTGACATTGTTGTTGTTGTTGTTGTTTATTTGACATTGTTGTTGTTGTTTATTTGACGTTGTTGTTATTGTTGTTGTTGTTTATTTGACGTTGTTGTTGTTGTTGTTTATTTGACGTTGTTGTTGTTGTTTATTTGACGTTGTTGTTGTTGACGTTGTTGTTGTTGTTATTGTTTATTTGACGTTGTTGTTGTTGTTTATTTGACGTAGTTGTTGTTGTTGACGTTGTTGTTGTTGTTGTTTTTTTGACGTTGTTGTTGTGGTTGTTATTTATTTGACGTTGTTGTTGTTGTTGTTGTCGTTGTTGTTTAGATGACGTTGTTGTTGTTGTTGTTGTTTATTTGACGTTGTTTTTGTTGTTTATTTGACGTTGTTGTTGTTGGTTATTTGACGTTGTTGTTGTTGTTGACGTTGTTGTTGTTGTTGTTTTGACATTGTTGTTGTTGTTGTTGTTATTGACGTTGTTGTTGTTATTTATTTAATGTTGTTGTTGTTATTGTTGACATAGTTGTTGTTATTTATTTGATGGTGTTGTTGTTGTTGACGTTGCTGTTTATTTGACGTTGTTGTTGTTGTTGTTGTTTATTTGACGTTGTTGTTGTTGTTGACGTTGTTGTTGTTGTTTATTTGACGTTGTTGTTGTTTATTCAACATTGTTGTTGTTGTTGATGGTGTTGTTATTGTTGTTGACGTTGTTGTTTTTTATTTGACGTTGTTGTTGTTGTTGTTTATTTGACGTTGTTGTTGTTGTTTATTTGACTTTGTTGTTGTTGTTGTTATTGTCTATTTGACGTTGTTATTGTTGTTGTTTATTTGACGTTGTTGTTTATTTGACTTTGTTGTTGTTGTTATTGTTTATTTGACGTTGTTGTAGTTATTGTTGTTGACGTTGTTGTTGTTGTTGTTGTTATTTATTTGATGTTTTTGTTGTTGTTGATGTTGTTGTTGTTTTTGTTGTTGTTTATTTGACGTTTTTGTTGTTGTTTATTTGACGTTGTTGTTGTTGTTATTCATTTGACGTTGTTGTTGTTGTGTATTTGACGTTGTTGTTGTTGTTGTTATTTATTTGACGTTGTTGTTGTTGTTGTTGTTGACGTTGTCGTTGTTGTTGTTGTTGTTGTTTATTTGATGATGTTGTTGTTGTTGTTGTTGTTTTGACGTTGTCGTTGTTATTGTTGTTGACGTTATTGTTGTTATTTATTTGATGTTGTTGTTGTTGTTGACATAGTTGTTGTTATTTATTTGATGTTGTTGTTGTTGTTGACGTTGTTGTTTATTTGACGTTGTTGTTGTTGTTGTTTATTTGACGTTGTTGTTGTTGTTGACGTTGTTGTTGTTGTTGTTTATTTGACGTTGTTGTTGTTGTTTATTTGACATTGTTGTTGTTGTTGACAGTGTTGTTGTTGTTGTTGTTTATTTGACATTGTTGTTGTTGTTGTTATTGTTGACGTTGTTGTTGTTGTTGTTATTGTTGATGTTTATTTGACGTTGTTGTTGTTGTTTATTTGACATTGTTGTTGTTGTTGTTTATTTGACATTGTTGTTGTTGTTTATTTGACATTGTAGTTGTTGTTGTTGATGTTTTTGTTGTTGTTGATGTTGTTGTTGTTTTTGTTGTTGTTTATTTGACGTTTTTGTTGTTGTTTATTTGACGTTGTTGTTGTTGTTATTCATTTGACGTTGTTGTTGTTGTTTATTTGACGTTGTTGTTGTTGTTTATTTGACGTTGTTGTTGTCGATGTTTTTGTTGTTTATTTGACGTTGTTGTTGTTGTTTATTTGACTTTGTTGTTGTTGTTATTGTTTATTTGACGTTGTTGTAGTTATTGTTGTTGACGTTGTTGTTGTTGTTGTTGTTATTTATTTGATGTTTTTGTTGTTGTTGATGTTGTTGTTGTTTTTGTTGTTGTTTATTTGACGTTTTTGTTGTTGTTTATTTGACGTTGTTGTTGTTGTTATTCATTTGACGTTGTTGTTGTTGTGTA
The DNA here is from genome assembly GCA_948472305.1 of Vicia faba. Classification (NCBI taxonomy): domain Eukaryota; kingdom Viridiplantae; phylum Streptophyta; class Magnoliopsida; order Fabales; family Fabaceae; genus Vicia; species Vicia faba. The sequence goes on along the minus strand of OX451735.1, from coordinate 1,334,414,608 downwards.
TTTGACGTTGTTGTTGTTGTTGTTATTTATTTGACGTTGTTGTTGTTGTTGTTGTTGACGTTGTCGTTGTTGTTGTTGTTGTTGTTTATTTGATGATGTTGTTGTTGTTGTTGTTTTGACGTTGTCGTTGTTGTTGTTGTTGACGTTATTGTTGTTATTTATTTGATGTTGTTGTTGTTGTTGACATAGTTGTTGTTATTTATTTGATGTTGTTGTTGTTGTTGATGTTGCTGTTTATTTGACGTTGTTGTTGTTGTTTATTTGACGTTGTTGTTGTTGTTGACGTTGTTGTTGTTGTTGTTTATTTGACGTTGTTGTTGTTGTTTATTTGACATTGTTGTTGTTGTTGACAGTGTTGTTGTTGTTGTTGTTGTTTATTTGACATTGTTGTTGTTGTTGTTATTGTTGACGTTGTTGTTGTTGTTGTTATTGTTGATGTTTATTTGACGTTGTTGTTGTTGTTTATTTGACATTGTTGTTGTTGTTGTTTATTTGACATTGTTGTTGTTGTTTATTTGACATTGTAATTGTTGTTGTTGATGTTTTTGTTGTTGTTGATGTTGTTGTTGTTTTTGTTGTTGTTTATTTGACGTTTTTGTTGTTGTTTATTTGACGTTGTTGTTGTTGTTATTCATTTGACGTTGTTGTTATTGTTTATTTGACGTTGTTGTTGTTGTTGTTTATTTGACGTTGTTGTTGTCGTTGTTTTTGTTGTTTATTTGACGTTGTTGTTGTTGTTGTTTATTTGACGTTGTTGTTGTTGTTGTTGACGTTGTTGTTGTTGTTGTTTATTTGATGATGTTGTTGTTGTTGTTTTGACGTTGTTGTTGTTGTTGTTGTTGTTGACGTTGTTGTTGTTATTTATTTGATGTTGTTGTTGTTGTTGTTGACATAGTTGTTGTTATTTATTTGATGTTGTTGTTGTTGTTGACGTTGCTGTTTATTTGACGTTGTTGTTGTTGTTGTTGTTTATTTGAAGTTGTTGTTGTTGTTGACGTTGTTGTTGTTGTTTATTTAACGTTGTTGTTGTTGTTGACGTTGTTGTTGTTGTTTATTTGACGTTGTTGTTGTTGTTTATTTGACATTGTTGTTGTTGTTGACGGTGTTGTTGTTGTTGTTGTTTATTTGACATTGTTGTTGTTGTTGTTATTGTCGACGTTGTTGTTGTTGTTGTTGTTATTGTTGTTGTTTATTTGACGTTGTTGTTGTTGTTTATTTGACATTGTTGTTGTTGTTGTTGTTGTTTATTTGACATTTTTGATGTTTATTTGACGTTGTTGTTGTTGTTGTTGTTTATTTGACATTGTTGTTGTTGTTGTTTATTTGACATTGTTGTTGTTGTTTATTTGATGTTGTTGTTGTTGTTTATTTGACGTTGTTGTTGTTATTATTTATTTGACGTTGTTGTTGTTGTTGTTTATTTGACGTAGTTGTTGTTGTTGACGTTGTTGTTGTTGTTGTTTATTTGACGTTTTTGTTGTTATTAATGTTGTTGTTGTTTTTGTTGTTGTTTATTTGCCGTTGTTGTTGTTGTTGTTTATTTGACGTTGTTGTTGTTTCTGTTGTTTATTTAACGTTGTTGTTGTTGTTGTTTATTTGACGTTGTTGTTGTTATTTGACGTTGTTGTTGTTGTTGTATTTGTTGTTATTGTTGTTGTTGTTGTTTATTTGACGTTGTTGTTGTTATTTGACGTTGTTGTTGTTGTTCTTGTATTTGTTGTTGTTGTTGTTTATTTGACGTTGTATTTGTTGTTATTGTTGTTTATTTGACATTGTTGTTGTTGACGTTGTTGTTGTTGTTGTTGTTTATTTGACGTTGTTGTTGTTGTTGACGTTGTTGTTGTTGTTGTTGATGTTTATTTGACGTTGTTATTGTTGTTATTGTTTATTTGACGTTGTTAATGTTTTTGACATTGTTGTTGTTGTTTTTGTTGTTTATTTGACGTTGTTGTTGTTGTTGTTATTGTTGGTGTTGTTGTTGTTGTTTATTTGACGTTGTTGTTGTTGTTGTTTATTTGACGTTGTTGTTGTCGTTGTTTTTGTTGTTTATTTGACGTTGTTGTTGTTGTTGACATTGTTGTTGTTGTTGTTTATTTGACGTTGTTGTTGTTGTTGTTTATTTGACGTTGTTGTTGTTATTTATTTGACGTTGTTGTTGTTATTTATTTGACGGTGTTGTTGTTGTTGTTGATTTGATGTTGTTGTTGTTGTTTATTTGACGTTGTTGACGTTGTTGTTGTTGTTGTTGTTGTTGTTGTTTATTCAACATTGTTCTTGTTGTTGATGGTGTTGTTGTTGTTGTTGATGTTGTTGTTGTTTATTTGACGTTGTTGTTGTTGTTGTTGTTGTTGTTTATTTGACGTTGTTGTTGTTGTTTATTTGACGTTGTTGTTTATTTGACTTTGTTGTTGTTGTTGTTATTGTTTATTTGACGTTGTTGTAGTTGTTGTTGTTGACGTTGTTGTTGTTGTTGTTATTATTTATTTGATGTTTTTGTTGTTGTTGGTGTTGTTGTTGTTTTTGTTGTTGTTTATTTGACGTTTTTGTTGTTGTTTATTTGACGTTGTTGTTGTTGTTATTCATTTGACGTTGTTGTTGTTGTTTATTTGACGTTGTTGTTGTTGTTGTTGTTTATTTGACGTTGTTGTTGTCGTTGTTTTTGTTGTTTATTTGACGTTGTTGTTGTTGTTTATTTGACGTTGTTGTTGTTGTTGACGTTGTTATTGTTGTTGTTTATTTGACGTTGTTGTTGTTGTTTATTTGACATTGTTGTTGTTGTTGACGGTGTTGTTGTTGTTGTTGTTGTTTATTTGACATTGTTGTTGTTGTTGTTATTGTTGACGTTGTTGTTGTTGTTGTTATTGTTGATGTTTATTTGACGTTGTTGTTGTTGTTTATTTGACATTGTTGTTGTTGTTGTTTATTTGACATTGTTGTTGTTGTTTATTTGACATTGTAGTTGTTGTTGTTGATGTTTTTGTTGTTGTTGATGTTGTTGTTGTTTTTGTTGTTGTTTATTTGACGTTTTTGTTGTTGTTTATTTGACGTTGTTGTTGTTGTTATTCATTTGACGTTGTTGTTGTTGTTTATTTGACGTTGTTGTTGTTGTTTATTTGACGTTGTTGTTGTCGATGTTTTTGTTGTTTATTTGACGTTGTTGTTGTTGTTTATTTGACGTTGTTGTTGTTGTTGTTGACGTTGTTGTTGTTGTTGTTTATTTGATGATGTTGTTGTTGTTGTTTTGACGTTGTTGTTGTTGTTGTTGTTGTTGACGTTGTTGTTGTTATTTATTTGATGTTGTTGTTGTTGTTGTTGACATAGTTGTTGTTATTTATTTGATGTTGTTGTTGTTGTTGCCGTTGCTGTTTATTTGACGTTGTTGTTGTTGTTGTTGTTTATTTGAAGTTGTTGTTGTTGTTGACGTTGTTGTTGTTGTTTATTTAACGTTGTTGTTGTTGTTGACGTTGTTGTTGTTGTTTATTTGATGTTGTTGTTGTTGTTTATTTGACATTGTTATTTTTGTTGACGGTGTTGTTGTTGTTGTTGTTTATTTGACATTGTTGTTTTTCTTGTTATTGTCGACGTTGTTGTTGTTGTTGTTATTGTTGTTGTTTGTTTGACGTTGTTGTTGTTGTTTATTTGACATTGTTGTTGTTGTTGTTGTTGTTTATTTGACATTTTTGATGTTTATTTGACGTTGTTGTTGTTGTTGTTGTTGTTTATTTGACGTTGTTGTTGTTGTTGTTTATTTGACATTGTTGTTGTTGTTTATTTGATGTTGTTGTTGTTGTTTATTTGACGTTGTTGTTGTTATTATTTATTTGACGTTGTTGTTGTTGTTGTTTATTTGACGTAGTTGTTGTTGTTGACGTTGTTGTTGTTGTTGTTTATTTGACGTTTTTGTTGTTATTAATGTTGTTGTTGTTTTTGTTGTTGTTTATTTGCCGTATTTGTTGTTGTTGTTGTTTATTTGACGTTGTTGTTGTTGTTGTTGTTTATTTAACGTTGTTGTTGTTGTTGTTGTTTATTTGACGTTGTTGTTGTTATTTGACGTTGTTGTTGTTGTTGTATTTGTTGTTATTGTTGTTGTTGTTGTTTATTTGACGTTGTTGTTGTTATTTGACGTTGTTGTTGTTGTTCTTGTATTTGTTGTTGTTGTTGTTTATTTGACGTTGTATTTGTTGTTATTGTTGTTTATTTGACATTGTTGTTGTTGACGTTGTTGTTGTTGTTGTTGTTGTTTATTTGACGTTGTTGTTGTTGTTGACGTTGTTGTTGTTGTTGTTGATGTTTATTTGACGTTGTTATTGTTGTTATTGTTTATTTGACGTTGTTAATGTTTTTGACATTGTTGTTGTTGTTTTTGTTGTTTATTTGACGTTGTTGTTGTTGTTGTTATTGTTGGTGTTGTTGTTGTTGTTTATTTGACGTTGTTGTTGTTGTTGTTTATTTGACGTTGTTGTTGTCGTTGTTTTTGTTGTTTATTTGATGTTGTTGTTGTTGTTGACATTGTTGTTGTTGTTGTTTATTTGACGTTGTTGTTGTTGTTGTTGTTTATTTGACGTTGTTGTTGTTATTTATTTGACGTTGTTGTTGTTATTTATTTGACGGTGTTGTTGTTGTTGTTGATTTGATGTTGTTGTTGTTGTTTATTTGACGTTGTTGACGTTGTTGTTGTTGTTGTTGTTGTTGTTTATTCAACATTGTTCTTGTTGTTGATGGTGTTGTTGTTGTTGTTGATGTTGTTGTTGTTTATTTGACGTTGTTGTTGTTGTTGTTGTTGTTGTTTATTTGACGTTGTTGTTGTTGTTTATTTGACGTTGTTGTTTATTTGACTTTGTTGTTGTTGTTGTTATTGTTTATTTGACGTTGTTGTTGTTGTTGTTTATTTGACGTTGTTGTTTATTTGACTTTGTTGTTGTTGTTGTTATTGTTTATTTGACGTTGTTGTAGTTGTTGTTGTTGACGTTGTTGTTGTTGTTGTTGTTATTTATTTGATGTTTTTGTTGTTGTTGGTGTTGTTGTTGTTTTTGTTGTTGTTTATTTGACGTTTTTGTTGTTGTTTATTTGACGTTGTTGTTGTTGTTATTCATTTGACGTTGTTGTTGTTGTTTATTTGACGTTGTTGTTGTTGTTGTTGTTGTTTATTTGACGTTGTTGTTGTCGTTGTTTTTGTTGTTTATTTGACGTTGTTGTTGTTGTTTATTTGACGTTGTTGTTGTTGTTGTTGACGTTGTCGTTGTTGTTGTTGTTTATTTGATGATGTTGTTGTTGTTGTTGTTTTGACGTTGTTGTTGTTGTTGTTGTTGTTGACGTTGTTGTTGTTATTTATTTGATGTTTGTTGTTGTTGTTGTTGTTGACATAGTTGTTGTTATTTATTTGATGTTGTTGTTGTTGTTGACATTGCTGTTTATTTGATGTTGTTGTTGTTGTTGTTTATTTGACGTTGTTGTTGTTGACGTTGTTGTTGTTGACATTGTTGTTGTTGTTGTTTATTTGACGTTGTTGTTGTTGTTGACGTTGTTGTTGTTGTTTATTTGACGTTGTTGTTGTTGTTTATTTGACATTGTTGTTGTTGTTGTTGACGGTGTTGTTGTTGTTGTTGTTTATTTGACATTGTTGTTTTTGTTGTTATTGTTGACGTTGTTGTTGTTGTTGTTATTGTTAAGGTTTATTTGACGTTATTGTTGTTGTTTATTTGACGTTGTTATTGTTGTTGTTGTTGTTTATTTGACATTGTTGTTGTTGTTGACGTTGTTGTTGTTGTTGTTGTTGTTTATTTGACGTTTTTGTTGTTGTTGACGTTGTTGTTGTTGTTGTTGTTTATTTGACGTTGTTATTGTTGTTGTTGTTTATTTGACGTAGTTAATGTTTTTGACATTGTTGTTGTTGTTTTTATTGTTTATTTGACGTTGTTGTTGTTGTTATTGTTGGTGTTGTTGTTGTTGTTTATTTGACGTTGTTGTTGTTGTTGTTTATTTGACGTTGTTGTTGTGGTTGTTATTTATTTGACGTTGTTGTTGTTGTTGTTTAGTTGACGTTGTTGTTGTTGTTGTTTATTTGACGTTGTTGTTGTCGTTGTTTTTGTTGTTTATTTGACGTTGTTGTTGTTGTTGACGTTGTTGTTGTTGTTGTTTTGACGTTGTTGTTGTTGTTGTTGTTGACGTTGTTGTTGTTATTTATTTGATGTTGTTGTTGTTATTGTTGACATAGTTGTTGTTATTTATTTGATGGTGTTGTTGTTGTTGACGTTGCTGTTTATTTGACGTTGTTGTTGTTGTTGTTGTTGTTTATTTGACGTTGTTGTTGTTGTTGTTGACGTTGTTGTTGTTGTTTATTTGACGTTGTTGTTGTTTATTCAACATTGTTGTTGTTGTTGATGGTGTTGTTATTGTTGTTGACGTTGTTGTTTTTTATTTGACGTTGTTGTTGTTGTTGTTTATTTGACGTTGTTGTTGTTGTTTATTTGACGTTGTTGTTTATTTGACTTTGTTATTGTTGTTGTTATTGTCTATTTGACGTTGTTATTGTTGTTGTTTATTTGACGTTGTTGTTTATTTGACTTTGTTGTTGTTGTTATTGTTTATTTGACGTTGTTGTAGTTATTGTTGTTGACGTTGTTGTTGTTGTTATTTATTTGATGTTTTTGTTGTTGTTGATGTTGTTGTTGTTTTTGTTGTTGTTTATTTGACGTTTTTGTTGTTGTTTATTTGACGTTGTTGTTGTTGTTATTCATTTGACGTTGTTGTTGTTGTGTATTTGACGTTGTTGTTGTTGTTGTTATTTATTTGACGTTGTTGTTGTTGTTGTTGACGTTGTCGTTGTTGTTGTTGTTGTTTATTTGATGATGTTGTTGTTGTTGTTGTTTTGACGTTGTCGTTGTTGTTGTTGTTGACGTTATTGTTGTTATTTATTTGATGTTGTTATTGTTGTTGACATAGTTGTTGTTATTTATTTGATGTTGTTGTTGTTGTTGACGTTGCTGTTTATTTGACGTTGTTGTTGTTGTTGACGTTGTTGTTGTTGTTTATTTGACGTTGTTGTTGTTGTTGACGTTGTTGTTGTTGTTTATTTGACGTTGTTGTTGTTGTTTATTTGACATTATTGTTGTTGTTGACGGTGTTGTTGTTGTTGTTGTTGTTTATTTGACATTGTTGTTGTTGTTGTTATTGTTGACGTTGTTGTTGTTGTTGTTATTGTTGATGTTTATTTGACGTTGTTGTTGTTGTTTATTTGACATTGTTGTTGTTGTTGTTTATTTGACATTGTTGTTGTTGTTTATTTGACATTGTAGTTGTTGTTGTTGATGTTTTTGTTGTTGTTGATGTTGTTGTTGTTTTTGTTGTTGTTTATTTGACGTTTTTGTTGTTGTTTATTTGACGTTGTTGTTGTTGTTATTCATTTGACGTTGTTGTTGTTGTTTATTTGACGTTGTTGTTGTTGTTTATTTGACGTTGTTGTTGTCGTTGTTTTTGTTGTTTATTTGACGTTGTTGTTGTTGTTGTTTATTTGACGTTGTTGTTGTTGTTGTTGACGTTGTTGTTGTTGTTGTTTATTTGATGATGTTGTTGTTGTTGTTTTGACGTTGTTGTTATTGTTGTTGTTGTTGACGTTGTTGTTGTTATTTATTTGATGTTGTTGTTGTTGTTGTTGACATAGTTGTTGTTATTTATTTGATGTTTTTGTTGTTGTTGACGTTGCTGTTTATTTGACGTTGTTGTTGTTGTTGTTGTTTATTTGAAGTTGTTGTTGTTGTTGACGTTGTTGTTGTTGTTTATTTAACGTTGTTGTTGTTGTTGACGTTGTTGTTGTTGTTTATTTGACGTTGTTGTTGTTGTTTATTTGACATTGTTGTTGTTGTTGACGGTGTTGTTGTTGTTGTTTATTTGACATTGTTGTTGTTGTTGTTATTGTCGACGTTGTTGTTGTTGTTGTTATTGTTGTTGTTTATTTGACGTTGTTGTTGTTGTTGTTTATTTGACATTGTTGTTGTTGTTGTTGTTGTTTATTTGACATTTTTGATGTTTATTTGACGTTGTTGTTGTTGTTGTTGTTTATTTGACGTTGTTGTTGTTGTTGTTTATTTGACGTTGTTGTTGTTGTTGTTTATTTGATGTTGTTGTTGTTGTTTATTTGACGTTGTTGTTGTTATTATTTATTTGACGTTGTTGTTGTTGTTGTTTATTTGACGTAGTTGTTGTTGTTGACGTTGTTGTTGTTGTTGTTTATTTGACGTTTTTGTTGTTATTAATGTTGTTGTTGTTTTTGTTGTTGTTTATTTTCCGTTGTTGTTGTTGTTGTTGTTTATTTGACGTTGTTGATGTTGTTGTTGTTGTTGTTTATTTAACGTTGTTGTTGTTGTTATTGTTTATTTGACGTTGTTGTTGTTATTTGACGTTGTTGTTGTTGTTGTATTTGTTGTTATTGTTGTTGTTGTTGTTTATTTGACGTTGTTGTTGTTATTTGACGTTGTTATTGTTGTTCTTGTATTTGTTGTTGTTGTTGTTTATTTGACGTTGTATTTGTTGTTATTGTTGTTTATTTGACATTGTTGTTGTTGACGTTGTTGTTGTTGTTGTTGTTTATTTGACGTTGTTGTTGTTGTTGACGTTGTTGTCGTTGTTGTTGATGTTTATTTGACGTTGTTATTGTTGTTGTTGTTTATTTGACGTTGTTAATGTTTTTGACATTGTTGTTGTTGTTTTTGTTGTTTATTTGACGTTGTTGTTGTTGTTGTTATTGTTGGTGTTGTTGTTGTTGTTTATTTGACGTTGTTGTTGTGGTTGTTATTTATTTGATGTTGTTGTTGTTGTTGTTTAGTTGACGTTGTTGTTGTTGTTGTTTATTTGACGTTGTTGTTGTCGTTGTTTTTGTTGTTTATTTGACGTTGTTGTTGTTGTTGACGTTGTTGTTGTTGTTTATTTGACGTTGTTGTTGTTGTTGTTTATTTGACGTTGTTGTTGTTATTTATTTGACGTTGTTGTTGTTATTTATTTGACGGTGTTGTTGTTGTTGTTGATTTGATGTTGTTGTTGTTGTTTATTTGACGTTGTTGACGTTGTTGTTGTTGTTGTTGTTGTTGTTTATTCAACATTATTGTTGTTGTTGATGGTGTTGTTGTTGTTGTTGATGTTGTTGTAATTTATTTGACGTTGTTGTTGTTGTTGTTTATTTGACGTTGTTGTTGTTGTTTATTTGACGTTGTTGTTTATTTGACTTTGTTGTTGTTGTTGTTATTGTTTATTTGACGTTGTTGTTGTTGTTTATTTGACGTTGTTGTTTATTTGACTTTGTTGTTGTTGTTGTTATTGTTTATTTGACGTTGTTGTAGTTGTTGTTGTTGACGTTGTTGTTGTTGTTGTTGTTATTTATTTGATGTTTTTGTTGTTGTTGGTGTTGTTGTTGTTTTTGTTGTTGTTTATTTGACGTTTTTGTTGTTGTTTATTTGACGTTGTTGTTGTTGTTATTCATTTCACGTTGTTGTTGTTGTTTATTTGACGTTGTTGTTGTTGTTGTTGTTGTTGTTTATTTGACGTTGTTGTTGTCGTTGTTTTTGTGGTTTATTTGACGTTGTTGTTGTTGTTTATTTGACGTTGTTGTTGTTGTTGTTGACATTGTCGTTGTTGTTGTTGTTGTTTATTTGATGATGTTATTGTTGTTGTTGTTTTGACGTTGTTATTGTTGTTGTTGTTGACGTTGTTGTTGTTATTTATTTGATGTTTGTTGTTGTTGTTGTTGACATAGTTGTTGTTATTTATTTGATGTTGTTGTTGTTGTTGACATTGCTGTTTATTTGACGTTGTTGTTGTTGTTGTTTATTTGACGTTGTTGTTGTTGACGTTGTTGTTGTTGTTGTTTATTTGACGTTGTTGTTGTTGTTTATTTGACGTTGTTGTTGTTGTTGTTTATTTGACATTGTTGTTGTTGTTGTTGACGGTGATGTTGTTGTTGTTTATTTGACATTGTTGTTGTTGTTATTGTTGACGTTGTTGTTGTTGTTATTGTTGAGGTTTATTTGACGTTATTGTTGTTGTTTATTTGACGTTGTTATTGTTGTTGTTGTTGTTTATTTGACATTGTTGTTGTTGTTGACGTTGTTGTTGTTGTTGTTTTTTATTTGACGTTTTTGTTGTTGTTGACGTTGTTGTTGTTGTTGTTTTTATTTAACGTTGGTATTTTTGTTGTTGTTTATTTGACGTTGTTAATATTTTTGACATTGTTGTTGTTGTTTTTGTTGTTTATTTGACGTTGTTGTTGTTGTTATTGTTGGTGTTGTTGTTGTTGTTTATTTGACGTTGTTGTTGTTGTTGTTTATTTGACGTTGTTGTTGTTGTTTATTTGACATTGTTGTTGTTGTTGACGGTGTTGTTGTTGTTGTTGTTGTTTATTTGACATTGTTGTTGTTGTTGTTATTGTTGACGTTGTTGTTGTTGTTGTTATTGTTGATGTTTATTTGACGTTGTTGTTGTTGTTTATTTGACATTGTTGTTGTTGTTGTTTATTTGACATTGTTGTTGTTGTTTATTTGACATTGTAGTTGTTGTTGTTGATGTTTTTGTTGTTGTTGATGTTGTTGTTGTTTTTGTTGTTGTTTATTTGACGTTTTTGTTGTTGTTTATTTGACGTTGTTGTTGTTGTTATTCATTTGACGTTGTTGTTGTTTATTTGACGTTGTTGTTGTTGTTTATTTGACGTTGTTGTTGTCGTTGTTTTTGTTGTTTTTTTGACGTTGTTGTTGTTGTTTATTTGACATTGTTGTTGTTGTTGACGTTGTTGTTGTTGTTGTTTATTTGATGATGTTGTTGTTGTTGTTTTGACGTTGTTGTTGTTGTTGTTGTTGTTGACGTTGTTGTTGTTATTAATTTGATGTTGTTGGTGTTGTTGTTGACATAGTTGTTGTTATTTATTTGATGTTGTTGTTGTTGTTGACGTTGCTGTTTATTTGACGTTGTTGTTGTTGTTGTTGTTTATTTGAAGTTGTTGTTGTTGTTGACGTTGTTGTTGTTGTTGTTTATTTAACGTTGTTGTTGTTGTTGACGTTGTTGTTGTTGTTTATTTGACGTTGTTGTTGTTGTTTATTTGACATTGTTGTTGTTGTTGACGGTGTCGTTGTTGTTGTTGTTGTTTATTTGACATTGTTGTTGTTGTTATTGTCGACGTTGTTGTTGTTGTTGTTATTGTTGTTGTTTATTTGACGTTGTTGTTGTTGTTTATTTGACATTGTTGTTGTTGTTGTTGTTGTTTATTTGACATTTTTGATGTTTATTTGACGTTGTTGTTGTTGTTGTTGTTGTTGTTGTTTATTTGACGTTGTTGTTGTTGTTGTTTATTTGACGTTGTTGTTGTTGTTTATTTGATGTTGTTGTTGTTGTTTATTTGACGTTGTTGTTGTTATTATTTATTTGACGTTGTTGTTGTTGTTGTTTATTTGACGTAGTTGTTGTTGTTGACGTTGTTGTTGTTGTTGTTTATTTGACGTTTTTGTTGTTATTAATGTTGTTGTTGTTTTTGTTGTTGTTTATTTGCCGTTGTTGTTGTTGTTGTTTATTTGACGTTGTTGTTGTTGTTGTTGTTTATTTAACGTTGTTGTTGTTGTTGTTGTTTATTTGACGTTGTTGTTGTTATTTGACGTTGTTGTTGTTGTTGTATTTGTTGTTATTGTTGTTGTTGTTGTTTATTTGACGTTGTTGTTGTTATTTGACGTTGTTGTTGTTGTTCTTGTATTTGTTGTTGTTGTTGTTTATTTGACGTTGTATTTGTTGTTATTGTTGTTTATTTGACATTGTTGTTGTTGACGTTGTTGTTGTTGTTTATTTGACGTTGTTGTTGTTGTTGACGTTGTTGTTGTTGTTGTTGATGTTTATTTGACGTTGTTATTGTTGTTATTGTTTATTTGACGTTGTTAATGTTTTTGACATTGTTGTTGTTGTTTTTGTTGTTTATTTGACGTTGTTGTTGTTGTTGTTATTGTTGGTGTTGTTGTTATTGTTTATTTGACGTTGTTGTTGTTGTTGTTGTTTATTTGACGTTGTTGTTGTCGTTGTTTTTGTTGTTTATTTGACGTTGTTGTTGTTGTTGACATTGTTGTTGTTGTTTATTTGACGTTGTTGTTGTTGTTGTTTATTTGACGTTGTTGTTGTTATTTATTTGACGTTGTTGTTGTTATTTATTTGACGGTGTTGTTGTTGTTGTTGATTTGATGTTGTTGTTGTTGTTTATTTGACGTTGTTGACGTTGTTGTTGTTGTTGTTGTTGTTTATTCAACATTGTTCTTGTTGTTGATGGTGTTGTTGTTGTTGATGTTGTTGTTGTTTATTTGACGTTGTTATTGTTGTTGTTGTTGTTTATTTGACATTGTTGTTGTTGTTGACGTTGTTGTTGTTGTTGTTGTTGTTGTTTATTTGACGTTTTTGTTGTTGTTGACGTTGTTGTTGTTGTTGTTGTTTATTTGACGTTGGTATTGTTGTTGTTGTTTATTTGACGTTGTTAATATTTTTGACATTGTTGTTGTTGTTTTTGTTGTTTATTTGACGTTGTTGTTGTTGTTATTGTTGGTGTTGTTGTTGTTGTTTATTTGACGTTGTTGTTGTTGTTGTTTATTTGACGTTGTTGTTGTTGTTTATTTGACATTGTTGTTGTTGTTGACGGTGTTGTTGTTGTTGTTGTTGTTTATTTGACATTGTTGTTGTTGTTGTTATTGTTGACGTTGTTGTTGTTGTTGTTATTGTTGATGTTTATTTGACGTTGTTGTTGTTGTTTATTTGACATTGTTGTTGTTGTTGTTTATTTGACATTGTTGTTGTTGTTTATTTGACATTGTAGTTGTTGTTGTTGATGTTTTTGTTGTTGTTGATGTTGTTGTTGTTTTTGTTGTTGTTTATTTGACGTTTTTGTTGTTGTTTATTTGACGTTGTTGTTGTTGTTGTTGTTTATTTGACGTTATTGTTGTTATTTATTTGACGTTGTTGTTGTTGTTGTTGACGTTGTTGTTGTTGTTGTTGTTTATTTGATGATGTTGTTGTTGTTGTTTTGACGTTGTTGTTGTTGTTGTTGTTGTTGACGTTGTTGTTGTTATTTATTTGATGTTGTTGTTGTTGTTGTTGACATAGTTGTTGTTATTTATTTGATGTTGTTGTTGTTGTTGACGTTGCTGTTTATTTGACGTTGTTGTTGTTGTTGTTGTTTATTTGAAGTTGTTGTTGTTGTTGACGTTGTTGTTGTTGTTTATTTAACGTTGTTGTTGTTGTTGACGTTGTTGTTGTTGTTTATTTGACGTTGTTGTTGTTGTTTATTTGACATTGTTGTTGTTGTTGACGGTGTTGTTGTTGTTGTTGTTTATTTGACATTGTTGTTGTTGTCGTTATTGTCGACGTTGTTGTTGTTGTTGTTATTGTTGTTGTTTATTTGACGTTGTTGTTGTTGTTTATTTGACATTGTTGTTGTTGTTGTTGTTGTTTATTTGACATTTTTGATGTTTATTTGACGTTGTTGTTGTTGTTGTTGTTGTTGTTGTTTATTTGACGTTGTTGTTGTTGTTGTTTATTTGACGTTGTTGTTGTTGTTTATTTGATGTTGTTGTTGTTGTTTATTTGACGTTGTTGTTGTTATTATTTATTTGACGTTGTTGTTGTTGTTGTTGTTTATTTGACGTAGTTGTTGTTGTTGACGTTGTTGTTGTTGTTGTTTATTTGACGTTTTTGTTGTTGTTTTTGTTGTTGTTTATTTGCCGTTGTTGTTGTTGTTATTGTTTATTTGACGTTGTTGTTGTTGTTGTTGTTTATTTAACGTTGTTGTTGTTGTTGTTGTTGTTGTTTATTTGACGTTGTTGTTGTTATTTGACGTTGTTGTTGTTGTTGTTGTTTATTTGACGTTGTTGTTGTTATTTGACGTTGTTGTTGTTGTTGTTGTATTTGTTGTTATTGTTGTTGTTGTTGTTTATTTGACGTTGTTGTTGTTATTTGACGTTGTTGTTGTTGTTCTTGTATTTGTTGTTGTTGTTGTTTATTTGACGTTGTATTTGTTGTTATTGTTGTTTATTTGACATTGTTGTTGTTGACGTTGTTGTTGTTGTTGTTTATTTGACGTTGTTGTTGTTGTTGACGTTGTTGTTGTTGTTGATGATGTTTATTTGACGTTGTTATTGTTGTTATTGTTTATTTGACGTTGTTAATGTTTTTGACATTGTTGTTGTTGTTTTTGTTGTTTATTTGACGTTGTTGTTGTTGTTGTTATTGTTGGTGTTGTTGTTGTTGTTTATTTGACGTTGTTGTTGTTGTTGTTTATTTGACGTTGTTGTTGTCGTTGTTTTTGTTGTTTATTTGACGTTGTTGTTGTTGTTGACATTGTTGTTGTTGTTTATTTGACGTTGTTGTTGTTGTTGTTTATTTGACGTTGTTGTTGTTATTTATTTGACGTTGTTATTGTTATTTATTTGACGGTGTTGTTGTTGTTGTTGATTTGATGTTGTTGTTGTTGTTTATTTGACGTTGTTGAAGTTGTTGTTGTTGTTGTTGTTGTTGTTTATTCAACATTGTTCTTGTTGTTGATGGTGTTGTTGTTGTTGATGTTGTTGTTGTTTATTTGACGTTGTTATTGTTGTTGTTGTTGTTTATTTGACATTGTTGTTGTTGTTGACGTTGTTGTTGTTGTTGTTGTTTATTTGACGTTTTTGTTGTTGTTGACGTTGTTGTTGTTGTTGTTGTTGTTGTTTATTTGACGTTGGTATTGTTGTTGTTGTTTATTTGACGTTGTTAATATTTTTGACATTGTTATTGTTGTTTTTGTTGTTTATTTGACGTTGTTGTTGTTGTTATTGTTGGTGTTGTTGTTGTTGTTTATTTGACGTTGTTGTTGTTGTTGTTTATTTGACGTTGTTGTTGTTGTTTATTTGACATTGTTGTTGTTGTTGACGGTGTTGTTGTTGTTGTTGTTGTTGTTGTTTATTTGACATTGTTGTTGTTGTTGTTATTGTTGACGTTGTTGTTGTTGTTGTTATTGTTGATGTTTATTTGACGTTGTTGTTGTTGTTTATTTGACATTGTTGTTGTTGTTGTTTATTTGACATTGTTGTTGTTGTTTATTTGACATTGTAGTTGTTGTTGTTGATGTTTTTGTTGTTGTTGATGTTGTTGTTGTTTTTGTTGTTGTTTATTTGACGTTTTTGTTGTTGTTTATTTGACGTTGTTGTTGTTGTTATTCATTTGACGTTGTTGTTGTTGTTTATTTGACGTTGTTGTTGTTGTTTATTTGACGTTGTTGTTGTCGTTGTTTTTGTTGTTTATTTGACGTTGTTGTTGTTTATTTGACGTTGTTGTTGTTGTTGTTGACGTTGTTGTTGTTGTTGTTTATTTGATGATGTTGTTGTTGTTGTTTTGACGTTGTTGTTGTTGTTGTTGTTGTTGACGTTGTTGTTGTTATTTATTTGATGTTGTTGTTGTTGTTGTTGACATAGTTGTTGTTATTTATTTGATGTTGTTGTTGTTGTTGACGTTGCTGTTTATTTGACGTTGTTGTTGTTGTTGTTGTTGTTTATTTGAAGTTGTTGTTGTTGTTGACGTTGTTGTTGTTGTTTATTTAACGTTGTTGTTGTTGTTGACGTTGTTGTTGTTGTTTATTTGACGTTGTTGTTGTTGTTTATTTGACATTGTTGTTGTTGTTGACGGTGTTGTTGTTGTTGTTGTTTATTTGACATTGTTGTTGTTGTTGTTATTGTCGACGTTGTTGTTGTTGTTGTTATTGTTGTTGTTTATTTGACGTTGTTGTTGTTGTTTATTTGACATTGTTGTTGTTGTTGTTGTTGTTGTTTATTTGACATTTTTGATGTTTATTTGACGTTGTTGTTGTTGTTGTTGTTGTTGTTTATTTGACGTTGTTGTTGTTGTTGTTTATTTGACGTTGTTGTTGTTGTTTATTTGATGTTGTTGTTGTTGTTTATTTGACGTTGTTGTTGTTATTATTTATTTGAGTTGTTGTTGTTGTTGTTGTTTATTTGACGTAGTTGTTGTTGTTGACGTAGTTGTTGTTGTTGTTTATTTGACGTTTTTGTTGTTATTAATGTTGTTGTTGTTTTTGTTGTTGTTTATTTGCCGTTGTTGTTGTTGTTGTTGTTTATTTGACGTTGTTGTTGTTGTTGTTTATTTAACGTTGTTGTTGTTGTTGTTGTTTATTTGACGTTGTTGTTGTTATTTGACGTTGTTGTTGTTGTTGTATTTGTTGTTATTGTTGTTGTTGTTGTTTATTTGACGTTGTTGTTGTTATTTGACGTTGTTGTTGTTGTTCTTGTATTTGTTGTTGTTGTTGTTTATTTGACGTTGTATTTGTTGTTATTGTTGTTTATTTGACATTGTTGTTGTTGACGTTGTTGTTGTTGTTGTTGTTTATTTGACGTTGTTGTTGTTGTTGACGTTGTTGTTGTTGTTGTTGATGTTTATTTGACGTTGTTATTGTTGTTATTGTTTATTTGACGTTGTTAATGTTTTTGACATTGTTGTTGTTGTTTTTGTTGTTTATTTGACGTTGTTGTTGTTGTTGTTATTGTTGGTGTTGTTGTTGTTGTTTATTTGACGTTGTTGTTGTTGTTGTTTATTTGACGTTGTTGTTGTCGTTGTTTTTGTTGTTTATTTGACGTTGTTGTTGTTGTTGACATTGTTGTTGTTGTTTATTTGACGTTGTTGTTGTTGTTTATTTGACGTTGTTGTTGTTATTTATTTGACGTTGTTGTTGTTATTTATTTGATGGTGTTGTTGTTGTTGTTGATTTGATGTTGTTGTTGTTGTTTATTTGACGTTGTTGACGTTGTTGTTGTTGTTGTTGTTGTTGTTGTTTATTCAACATTGTTCTTGTTGTTGATGGTGTTGTTGTTGTTGTTGATGTTGTTGTTGTTTATTTGACGTTGTTGTTGTTGTTGTTGTTGTTGTTGTTGTTTATTTGACGTTGTTGTTGTTGTTTATTTGACGTTGTTGTTTATTTGACTTTGTTGTTGTTGTTGTTATTGTTTATTTGACGTTGTTGTTGTTGTTGTTTATTTGACGTTGTTGTTTATTTGAATTTGTTGTTGTTGTTGTTATTGTTTATTTGACGTTGTTGTAGTTGTTGTTGTTGACGTTGTTGTTGTTGTTGTTATTTATTTGATGTTTTTGTTGTTGTTGGTGTTGTTGTTGTTTTTGTTGTTGTTTATTTGACGTTTTTGTTGTTGTTTATTTGACGTTGTTGTTGTTGTTATTCATTTGACGTTGTTGTTGTTGTTTATTTGACGTTGTTGTTGTTGTTGTTGTTGTTTATTTGACGTTGTTGTTGTCGTTGTTTTTGTTGTTTATTTGACGTTGTTGTTGTTGTTTATTTGACGTTGTTGTTGTTGTTGTTGACGTTGTCGTTGTTGTTGTTGTTGTTTATTTGATGATGTTGTTGTTGTTGTTTTGACGTTGTTGTTGTTGTTGTTGTTGACGTTGTTGTTGTTATTTATTTGATGTTTGTTGTTGTTGTTGTTGACATAGTTGTTGTTATTTATTTGATGTTGTTGTTGTTGTTGACATTGCTGTTTATTTGACGTTGTTGTTGTTGTTGTTTATTTGACGTTGTTGTTGTTGACGTTGTTGTTGTTGTTGTTTATTTGACGTTGTTGTTGTTGTTGACGTTGTTGTTGTTGTTTATTTGACGTTGTTGTTGTTGTTTATTTGACATTGTTGTTGTTGTTGACGGTGTTGTTGTTGTTGTTGTTTATTTGACATTGTTGTTTTTGTTGTTATTGTTGACGTTGTTGTTGTTGTTGTTATTGTTGAGGTTTATTTGACGTTATTGTTGTTGTTTATTTGATGTTGTTATTGTTGTTGTTGTTGTTTATTTGACATTGTTGTTGTTGTTGACGTTGTTGTTGTTGTTGTTGTTTATTTGACGTTTTTGTTGTTGTTGACGTTGTTGTTGTTGTTGTTGTTTATTTGACGTTGTTATTGTTGTTGTTGTTTATTTGACGTTGTTAATGTTTTTGACATTGTTGTTGTTGTTTTTATTGTTTATTTGACGTTGTTGTTGTTATTGTTGGTGTTGTTGTTGTTGTTTATTTGACGTTGTTGTTGTTGTTGTTTATTTGACGTTGTTGTTGTGGTTGTTATTTATTTGATGTTGTTGTTGTTGTTGTTTAGTTGACGTTGTTGTTGTTGTTGTTGTTGTTTATTTGACGTTGTTGTTGTCGTTGTTTTTGTTGTTTATTTGACGTTGTTGTTGTTGTTGACGTTGTTGTTGTTGTTGTTTTGACGTTGTTGTTGTTGTTGTTGTTGACGTTGTTGTTGTTATTTATTTGATGTTGTTGTTGTTATTGTTGACATAGTTGTTGTTATTTATTTGATGGTGTTGTTGTTGTTGACGTTGCTGTTTATTTGACGTTGTTGTTGTTGTTGTTGTTGTTTATTTGACGTTGTTGTTGTTGTTGACATTGTTGTTGTTGTTTATTTGACGTTGTTGTTGTTTATTCAACATTGTTGTTGTTGTTGATGTTGTTGTTATTGTTGTTGACGTTGTTGTTTTTTATTTGACGTTGTTGTTGTTGTTGTTTATTTGACGTTGTTGTTGTTGTTTATTTGACGTTGTTGTTTATTTGACTTTGTTATTGTTGTTGTTATTGTCTATTTGACGTTGTTATTGTTGTTGTTTATTTGACGTTGTTGTTTATTTGACTTTGTTGTTGTTCTTATTGTTTATTTGACGTTGTTGTAGTTATTGTTGTTGACGTTGTTGTTGTTGTTGTTATTTATTTGATGTTTTTGTTGTTGTTGATGTTGTTGTTGTTTTTGTTGTTGTTTATTTGACGTTTTTGTTGTTGTTTATTTGACGTTGTTGTTGTTGTTATTCATTTGACGTTGTTGTTGTTGTGTATTTGACGTTGTTGTTGTTGTTGTTATTTATTTGACGTTGTTGTTGTTGTTGTTGACGTTGTCGTTGTTGTTGTTGTTGTTGTTTATTTGATGATGTTGTTGTTGTTTTTGTTTTGACGTTGTCGTTGTTGTTGTTGTTGACGTTATTGTTGTTATTTATTTGATGTTGTTGTTGTTGTTGACATAGTTGTTGTTATTTATTTGATGTTGTTGTTGTTGACGTTGCTGTTTATTTGACGTTGTTGTTGTTGTTGACGTTGTTGTTGTTGTTTATTTGACGTTGTTGTTGTTGTTGACGTTGTTGTTGTTGTTTATTTGACGTTGTTGTTGTTGTTTATTTGACATTGTTGTTGTTGTTGACGGTGTTGTTGTTGTTGTTGTTTATTTGACATTGTTGTTGTTGTTGTTATTGTTGACGTTGTTGTTGTTGTTGTTATTGTTGATGTTTATTTGACGTTGTTGTTGTTGTTTATTTGACATTGTTGTTGTTGTTGTTTATTTGACATTGTTGTTGTTGTTTATTTGACATTGTAGTTGTTGTTGTTGATGTTTTTGTTGTTGTTGATGTTGTTGTTGTTTTTGTTGTTGTTTATTTGACGTTTTTGTTGTTGTTTATTTGACGTTGTTGTTGTTGTTATTCATTTGACGTTGTTGTTGTTGTTTATTTGACGTTGTTGTTGTTGTTTATTTGACGTTGTTGTTGTCGTTGTTTTTGTTGTTTATTTGACGTTGTTGTTGTTGTTTATTTGACGTTGTTGTTGTTGTTGTTGACGTTGTTGTTGTTGTTGTTTATTTGATGATGTTGTTGTTGTTGTTTTGACGTTGTTGTTGTTGTTGTTGTTGTTGACGTTGTTGTTGTTATTTATTTGATGTTGTTGTTGTTGTTGTTGACATAGTTGTTGTTATTTATTTGATGTTGTTGTTGTTGTTGACGTTGCTGTTTATTTGACGTTGTTGTTGTTGTTTATTTGAAGTTGTTGTTGTTGTTGACGTTGTTGTTGTTGTTTATTTAACGTTGTTGTTGTTGTTGACGTTGTTGTTGTTGTTTATTTGACGTTGTTGTTGTTGTTTATTTGACATTGTTGTTGTTGTTGACGGTGTTGTTGTTGTTGTTGTTGTTTATTTGACATTGTTGTTGTTGTTGTTATTGTCGACGTTGTTGTTGTTGTTGTTATTGTTGTTGTTTATTTGACGTTGTTGTTGTTGTTTATTTGACATTGTTGTTGTTGTTGTTGTTGTTTATTTGACATTTTTGATGTTTATTTGAAGTTGTTGTTGTTGTTGTTGTTGTTTATTTGACATTGTTGTTGTTGTTGTTGTTGTTGTTGTTTATTTGACGTTGTTGTTGTTGTTGTTTATTTGACGTTGTTGTTGTTGTTTATTTGATGTTGTTGTTGTTGTTTCTTTGACGTTGTTGTTGTTATTATTTATTTGACGTTGTTGTTGGTGTTGTTTATTGGACGTAGTTGTTGTTGTTGACGTTGTTGTTGTTGTTGTTGTTTATTTGACGTTTTTGTTGTTATTAATGTTGTTGTTGTTTTTGTTGTTGTTTATTTGCCGTTGTTGTTGTTGTTGTTGTTTATTTGACGTTGTTGTTGTTGTTGTTGTTGTTGTTTATTTAACGTTGTTGTTGTTGTTGTTGTTTATTTGACGTTGTTGTTGTTATTTGACGTTGTTGTTGTTGTTGTATTTGTTGTTATTGTTGTTGTTGTTGTTTATTTGACGTTGTTGTTGTTATTTGACGTTGTTGTTGTTGTTGTTCTTGTATTTGTTGTTGTTGTTGTTGTTTATTTGACGTTGTATTTGTTGTTATTGTTGTTTATTTGACATTGTTGTTGTTGACGTTGTTGTTGTTGTTGTTGTTTATTTGACGTTGTTGTTGTTGACGTTGTTGTTGTTGTTGTTGATGTTTATTTGACGTTGTTGTTGTTGTTGTTTATTTGACGTTGTTAATGTTTTTGACATTGTTGTTGTTGTTTTTGTTGTTTATTTGACGTTGTTGTTGTTGTTCTTGTTGGTGTTGTTATTGTTGTTTATTTGACGTTGTTTTTGTGGTTGTTATTTATTTGACGTTGTTGTTGTTGTTGTTTAGTTGACGTTGTTGTTGTTGTTTATTTGACGTTGTTGTTGTCGATGTTTTTGTTGTTTAGTTGACGTTGTTGTTGTTGTTTATTTGACGTTGTTGTTGTCGATGTTTTTGTTGTTTATTTGACGTTGTTGTTGTTGTTGACGTTGTTGTTGTTTATTTGACGTTGTTGTTGTTGTTGTTTATTTGACGTTGTTGTTGTTATTTATTTGACGTTGTTGTTGTTATTTATTTGACGGTGTTGTTGTTGTTGTTGATTTGATGTTGTTGTTGTTGTTTATTTGACGTTGTTGACGTTGTTGTTGTTGTTGTTGTTGTTGTTGTTGTTTATTCAACATTGTTGTTGTTGTTGATGGTGTTGTTGTTGTTGTTGATGTTGTTGTTGTTTATTTGACGTTGTTGTTGTTGTTGTTGTTGTTGTTGTTGTTTATTTGACGTTGTTGTTGTTGTTTATTTGACGTTGTTGTTTATTTGACTTTGTTGTTGTTGTTGTTATTGTTTATTTGACGTTGTTGTTGTTGTTTATTTGACGTTGTTGTTTATTTGACTCTGTTGTTGTTGTTGTTATTGTTTATTTGACGTTGTTGTAGTTGTTGTTGTTGACGTTGTTGTTGTTGTTGTTGTTGTTATTTATTTGATGTTTTTGTTGTTGTTGGTGTTGTTGTTGTTTTTGTTGTTGTTTATTTGACGTTTTTGTTGTTGTTTATTTGACGTTGTTGTTGTTGTTATTCATTTCACGTTGTTGTTGTTGTTTATTTGACGTTGTTGTTGTTCTTGTTGTTGTTGTTGTTTATTTGACGTTGTTGTTGTCGTTGTTTTTGTTGTTTATTT
Source organism: Vicia faba (assembly GCA_948472305.1). NCBI lineage: Eukaryota > Viridiplantae > Streptophyta > Magnoliopsida > Fabales > Fabaceae > Vicia > Vicia faba. The sequence goes on along the minus strand of OX451735.1, from coordinate 1,334,392,824 downwards.
GACGTTGTTGTTGTTGTTTATTTGACGTTGTTGTTGTTGTTGTTGTTTATTTGACGTTGTTGTTGTCGTTGTTTTTGTTGTTTATTTGACGTTGTTGTTGTTGTTTATTTGACGTTGTTGTTGTTGACGTTGTCGTTGTTGTTGTTGTTGTTTATTTGATGATGTTGTTGTTGTTGTTGTTTTGACGTTGTTGTTGTTGTTGTTGTTGACGTTGTTGTTGTTATTTATTTGATGTTTGTTGTTGTTGTTGTTGACATAGTTGTTGTTATTTATTTGATGTTGTTGTTGTTGTTGACATTGCTGTTTATTTGACGTTGTTGTTGTTGTTTATTTGACGTTGTTGTTGTTGACGTTGTTGTTGTTGTTGTTTATTTGACGTTGTTGTTGTTGTTGACGTTGTTGTTGTTGTTTATTTGACGTTGTTGTTGTTGTTTATTTGACATTGTTGTTGTTGTTGTTGACGGTGTTGTTATTGTTGTTGTTTATTTGACATTGTTGTTGCTGTTGTTATTGTTGACGTTGTTGTTGTTGTTGTTATTGTTGAGGTTTATTTGACGTTATTGTTGTTGTTTATTTGACGTTGTTATTGTTGTTGTTGTTGTTTATTTGACATTGTTGTTGTTGTTGACGTTGTTGTTGTTGTTGTTGTTTATTTGACGTTTTTGTTGTTTTTGACGTTGTTGTTGTTGTTGTTGTTTATTTGACGTTGTTATTGTTGTTGTTGTTTATTTGACGTTGTTAATATTTTTGACATTGTTGTTGCTGTTTTTGTGGTTTATTTGACGTTGTTGTTGTTGTTATTGTTGGTGTTGTTGTTGTTGTTTATTTGACGTTGTTGTTGTTGTTGTTTATTTGACGTTGTTGTTGTGGTTGTTATTTATTTGACGTTGTTGTTGTTGTTGTTTAGTTGACGTTGTTGTTGTTGTTGTTTATTTGACGTTGTTGTTGTCTATGTTTTTGTTGTTTATTTGACGTTGTTGTTGTTGTTGACGTTGTTGTTGTTGTTTATTTGACGTTGTTGTTGTTGTTGTTTATTTGACATTGTTGTTGTTATTTATTTGACGTTATTGTTGTTGTTATTTATTTGACGGTGTTGTTGTTGTTGTTGATTTGATGTTGTTGTTGTTGTTGTTTATTTGACGTTGTTGACGTTGTTGTTGTTGTTGTTGTTGACGTTGTTGTTGTTGTTGTTGTTTATTCAACATTGTTGTTGTTGTTGATGGTGTTGTTGTTGTTGTTGACGTTGTTGTTGTTTATTTGACGTTGTTGTTATTGTTGTTGTTTATTTGACGTTGTTGTTGTTGTTTATTTGACGTTGTTGTTTATTTGACTTTGTTGTTGTTGTTGTTATTGTTTATTTGACGTTGTTGTTGTTGTTGTTTATTTGACGTTGTTGTTTATTTAACTTTGTTGTTGTTGTTGTTATTGTTTATTTGACGTTGTTGTAGTTGTTGTTGTTGACGTTGTTGTTGTTGTTGTTGTTGTTGTTGTTGTTATTTTTTTGATGTTTTTGTTGTTGTTGATGTTGTTGTTGTTTTTGTTGTTGTTTATTTGACGTTTTTGTTGTTGTTTATTTGACGTTGTTGTTGTTGTTATTCATTTGACGTTGTTGTTGTTGTTGTTGTTTATTTTACGTTGTTGTTGTTGTTGTTGTTTATTTGACGTTGTTGTTGTCGTTGTTTTTCTTGTTTATTTGACGTTGTTGTTGTTGTATATTTGACGTTGTTGTTGTTGTTGTTGACGTTGTCGTTGTTGTTGTTGTTGTTTATTTGATGATGTTGTGGTTGTTGTTGTTTTGACGTTGTTGTTGTTGACGTTGTTGTTGTTATTTATTTGATGTTGTTGTTGTTGTTGTTGACATAGTTGTTGTTATTTATTTGATGTTGTTGTTGTTGTTGACATTGCTGTTTATTTGACGTTGTTGTTGTTGTTGTTTATTTGACGTTGTTGTTGTTGTTGACGTTGTTGTTGTTGTTTATTTGACGTTGTTGTTGTTGTTGACGTTGTTGTTGTTGTTTATTTGACGTTGTTGTTGTTGTTTATTTGACGTTTTTGTTTATTTGACTTTGTTGTTGTTGTTATTATTGTTTATTTGACGTTTTTGTTGTTGTTTATTTGACGTTGTTGTTTATTTGACTTTGTTGTTGTTGTTATTGTTTATTTGACGTTGTTGTAGTTGTTGTTGTTGACGTTGTTGTTGTTGTTGTTGTTGTTATTTATTTGATGTTTTTGTTGTTGTTGGTGTTGTTGTTGTTTTTGTTGTTGTTTATTTGACGTTTTTGTTGTTGTTTATTTGACGTTTTTGTTGTTGTTATTCATTTCACGTTGTTGTTGTTGTTTATTTGACGTTGTTGTTGTTGTTGTTTATTTGACGTTGTTGTTGTCGTTGTTTTTGTTGTTTATTTGACGTTGTTGTTGTTGTTGTTTATTTGACGTTGTTGTTGTTGTTGTTGTTGTTTATTTGACGTTGTTGTTGTCGTTGTTTTTGTTGTTTATTTGACGTTGTTGTTGTTGTTTATTTGACGTTGTTGTTGTTGACGTTGTCGTTGTTGTTGTTGTTGTTTATTTGATGATGTTGTTTTTGTTGTTGTTTTGACGTTGTTGTTGTTGTTGTTGTTGACGTTGTTGTTGTTATTTATTTGATGTTTGTTGTTGTTGTTGTTGACATAGTTGTTGTTATTTATTTGATGTTGTTGTTGTTGTTGACATTGCTGTTTATTTGACGTTGTTGTTGTTGTTTATTTGACGTTGTTGTTGTTGACGTTGTTGTTGTTGTTGTTTATTTGACGTTGTTGTTGTTGTTGACGTTGTTGTTGTTGTTTATTTGACGTTGTTGTTGTTGTTTATTTGACATTGTTGTTGTTGTTGTTGACGGTGTTGTTATTGTTGTTGTTTATTTGACATTGTTGTTGTTGTTGTTATTGTTGACGTTGTTGTTGTTGTTGTTATTGTTGAGGTTTATTTGACGTTATTGTTGTTGTTTATTTGACGTTGTTATTGTTGTTGTTGTTGTTTATTTGACATTTTTGTTGTTGTTGACGTTGTTGTTGTTGTTGTTGTTGTTTATTTGACGTTTTTGTTGTTGTTGACGTTGTTGTTGTTGTTGTTGTTTATTTGACGTTGTTATTGTTGTTGTTGTTTATTTGACGTTGTTAATATTTTTGACATTGTTGTTGTTGTTTTTGTTGTTTATTTGACGTTGTTGTTGTTGTTATTGTTGGTGTTGTTGTTGTTGTTTATTTGACGTTGTTGTTGTTGTTGTTTATTTGACGTTGTTGTTGTGGTTGTTATTTATTTGACGTTGTTGTTGTTGTTGTTTAGTTGACGTTGTTGTTGTTGTTGTTTATTTGACGTTGTTGTTGTCTATGTTTTTGTTGTTTATTTGACGTTGTTGTTGTTGTTGACGTTGTTGTTGTTGTTTATTTGACGTTGTTGTTGTTGTTGTTTATTTGACATTGTTGTTGTTATTTATTTGACGTTATTGTTGTTGTTATTTATTTGACGGTGTTGTTGTTGTTGTTGATTTGATGTTGTTGTTGTTGTTGTTTATTTGACGTTGTTGACGTTGTTGTTGTTGTTGTTGACGTTGTTGTTGTTGTTGTTGTTTATTCAACATTGTTGTTGTTGTTGATGGTGTTGTTGTTGTTGTTGACGTTGTTGTTGTTTATTTGACGTTGTTGTTATTGTTGTTGTTTATTTGACGTTGTTGTTGTTGTTTATTTGACGTTGTTGTTTATTTGACTTTGTTGTTGTTGTTGTTATTGTTTATTTGACGTTGTTGTTGTTGTTGTTTATTTGACGTTGTTGTTTATTTAACTTTGTTGTTGTTGTTGTTATTGTTTATTTGACGTTGTTGTAGTTGTTGTTGTTGACGTTGTTGTTGTTGTTGTTGTTGTTGTTGTTGTTGTTATTTTTTTGATGTTTTTGTTGTTGTTGATGTTGTTGTTGTTTTTGTTGTTGTTTATTTGACGTTTTTGTTGTTGTTTATTTGACGTTGTTGTTGTTGTTATTCATTTGACGTTGTTGTTGTTGTTGTTGTTTATTTTACGTTGTTGTTGTTGTTGTTGTTTATTTGACGTTGTTGTTGTCGTTGTTTTTCTTGTTTATTTGACGTTGTTGTTGTTGTATATTTGACGTTGTTGTTGTTGTTGTTGACGTTGTCGTTGTTGTTGTTGTTGTTGTTGTTTATTTGATGATGTTGTTGTTGTTGTTGTTTTGACGTTGTTGTTGTTGACGTTGTTGTTGTTATTTATTTGATGTTGTTGTTGTTGTTGTTGACATAGTTGTTGTTATTTATTTGATGTTGTTGTTGTTGTTGACATTGCTGTTTATTTGACGTTGTTGTTGTTGTTGTTTATTTGACGTTGTTGTTGTTGACGTTGTTGTTGTTGTTTATTTGACGTTGTTGTTGTTGTTGACGTTGTTGTTGTTGTTTATTTGACGTTGTTGTTGTTGTTTATTTGACGTTTTTGTTGTTGTTTATTTGACGTTGTTGTTGTTGTTATTCATTTGACGTTGTTGTTGTTGTTTATTTGACGTTGTTGTTGTTGTTTATTTGACGTTGTTGTTGTCGTTGTTTTTGTTGTTTATTTGACGTTGTTGTTGTTGTTTATTTGACGTTGTTGTTGTTGTTGTTGACGTTGTTGTTGTTGTTGTTTATTTGATGATGTTGTTGTTGTTATTTTGACGTTGTTGTTGTTGTTGTTGTTGTTGTTGACGTTGTTGTTGTTATTTATTTGATGTTGTTGTTGTTGTTGACATAGTTGTTGTTATTTATTTGATGTTGTTGTTGTTGTTGTTGACAATGCTGTTTATTTGACGTTGTTGTTGTTGTAGTTGTTGTTGTTTATTTGACGTTGTTGTTGTTGTTGACGTTGTTGTTGTTGTTTATTTAACGTTGTTGTTGTTGTTGTTGACGTTGTTGTTGTTGTTGTTTATTTGACGTTGTTGTTGTTGTTTATTTGACATTGTTGTTGTTGTTGACGGTGTTGTTGTTGTTGTTGTTTATTTGACATTGTTGTTGTTGTTGTTATTGTTGACGTTGTTGTTGTTGTTGTTATTGTTGTTGTTTATTTGACGTTGTTTTTTATTTGACATTGTTGTTGTTGTTGTTGTTGTTTATTTGACATTGTTGATGTTTATTTGACGTTGTTGTTGTTGTTTATTTGACGTTGTTGTTGTTGTTGTTTATTTGACGTTGTTGTTGTTGTTGTTTATTTGACGTTGTTGTTGTTGTTTATTTGACATTGTTATTGTTGTTGTTGTTGTTTATTTGACATTGTTGTTGTTGTTGACGTTGTTGTTGTTGTTGTTTATTTGACGTTTTTGTTGTTGTTGACGTTGTTGTTGTTGTTGTTTATTTGACGTTGTTATTGTTGTTGTTGTTTATTTGACGTTGTTAATGTTTTTGACATTGTTTTTGTTGTTTATTTGACGTTGTTGTTGTTGTTATTGTTGGTGTTGTTGTTGTTGTTTATTTGACGTTGTTGTTGTTGTTGTTTATTTGACGTTGTTGTTGTGGTTGTTATTTATTTGACGTTGTTGTTGTTGTTGTTTAGTTGAAGTTGTTGTTGTTGTTGTTTATTTGACGTTGTTGTTGTCGTTGTTTTTGTTGTTTATTTGACGTTGTTGTTGTTGTTGACGTTGTTGTTGTTGTTTATTTGACGTTGTTGTTGTTGTTGTTTATTTGACGTTGTTGTTGTTATTTATTTGACGTTGTTGTTGTTGTTATTTATTTGACGGTGTTGTTGTTGTTGTTGATTTGATGTTGTTGTTGTTGTTGTTGTTTATTTGACGTTGTTGACGTTGTTGTTGTTGTTGTTGTTGACGTTGTTGTTGTTGTTGTTGTTTATTCAACATTGTTGTTGTTGTTGCGGGTGTTGTTGTTGTTGTTGACGTTGTTGTTGTTTATTTGACGTTGTTGTTATTGTTGTTGTTTATTTGACGTTGTTGTTGTTGTTTATTTGACGTTGTTGTTTATTTGACTTTGTTGTTGTTGTTGTTATTATTTATTTGACGTTGTTGTTGTTGTTGTTTATTTGACGTTGTTGTTTATTTAACTTTGTTGTTGTTGTTATTGTTTATTTGACGTTGTTGTAGTTGTTGTTGTTGACGTTGTTGTTGTTGTTGTTGTTATTTTTTTGATGTTTTTGTTGTTGTTGATGTTGTTGTTGTTTTTGTTGTTGTTTATTTGACGTTTTTGTTGTTGTTTATTTGACGTTGTTGTTGTTGTTATTCATTTGACGTTGTTATTGTTGTTTATTTGACGTTGTTGTTGTTGTTGTTGTTGTTGTTTCTTTGACGTTGTTGTTGTCCTTGTTTTTCTTGTTTATTTGACGTTGTTGTTGTTGTATATTTGACGTTGTTGTTGTTGTTGTTGACGTTGTTGTTGTTGTTGTTGTTTATTTGATGATGTTGTTGTTGTTGTTTTGACGTTGTTGTTGTTGACGTTGTTGTTGTTATTTATTTGATGTTGTTGTTGTTGTTGACATAGTTGTTGTTATTTATTTGATGTTGTTGTTGTTGTTGACATTGCTGTTTGTTTGACGTTGTTGTTGTTGTTGTTTATTTGACGTTGTTGTTGTTGTTGACGTTGTTGTTGTTGTTTATTTGACGTTGTTGTTGTTGTTGACGTTGTTGTTGTTGTTTATTTGACGTTGTTGTTGTTGTTTATTTGACGTTTTTGTTGTTGTTTATTTGACGTTGTTGTTGTTGTTATTCATTTGACGTTGTTGTTGTTGTTTATTTGACGTTGTTGTTGTTGTTGTTGTTTATTTGACGTTGTTGTTGTCGTTGTTTTTGTTGTTTATTTGACGTTGTTGTTGTTGTTTATTTGACGATGTTGTTGTTGTTGACGTTGTTGTTGTTGTTGTTTATTTGATGATGTTGTTGTTGTTGTTTTGATGTTGTTGTTGTTGTTGTTGACGTTGTTGTTGTTATTTATTTGATGTTGTTGTTGTTGTTGACATAGTTGTTGTTATTTATTTGATGTTGTTGTTGTTGTTGTTGACGTTGCTGTTTATTTGACGTTGTTGTTGTTGTTGTTGTTGTTGTTTATTTGACGTTGTTGTTGTTGTTGACGTTGTTGTTGTTGTTTATTTAACGTTGTTGTTGTTGTTGTTGACGTTGTTGTTGTTGTTGTTTATTTGACGTTGTTGTTGTTGTTTATTTGACATTGTTGTTGTTGTTGACGGTGTTGTTGTTGTTGTTGTTTATTTGACATTGTTGTTGTTGTTGTTATTGTTGACGTTGTTGTTGTTGTTGTTATTGTTGTTGTTTATTTGACGTTGTTGTTGTTGTTGTTTATTTGACATTGTTGTTGTTGTTGTTGTTGTTTATTTGACATTGTTGATGTTTATTTGACGTTGTTGTTGTTGTTGTTTATTTGACGTTGTTGTTGTTGTTGTTTATTTGACGTTGTTGTTGTTGTTTATTTGACGTTGTTGTTGTTGTTGTTTATTTGACGTTGTTGTTGTTGACGTTGTTGTTGTTATTATTTATTTGACGTTGTTGTTGTTGTTTATTTGACGTAGTTGTTGTTGTTGACGTTGTTGTTGTTGTTTATTTGACGTTTTTGTTGTTATTGATGTTGTTGTTGTTTTTGTTGTTGTTTATTTGACGTTGTTGTTGTTGTTGTTTATTTGACGTTGTTGTTGTTTATTTAACGTTGTTGTTGTTGTTGTTTATTTGACGTTGTTGTTGTTATTTGACGTTGTTGTTGTTGTTGTATTTGTTGTTATTGTTGTTGTTGTTGTTATTTATTTGACGTTGTTGTTGTTATTTGACGTTGTTGTTGTTGTTGTATTTGTTGTTGTTGTTGTTGTTTATTTGACGTTGTATTTGTTGTTGTTGTTGTTTATTTGACATTGTTGTTGTTGTTGACGTTGTTGTTGTTGTTGTTTATTTGACGTCGTTGTTGTTGTTGACGTTGTTGTTGTTGTTGTTGTTGTTTATTTGACGTTGTTATTGTTGTTGTTGTTTATTTGACGTTGTTAATGTTTTTGACATTGTTGTTGTTGTTTTTGTTGTTTATTTGACGTTGTTGTTGTTTTTGTTATTGTTGGTGTTGTTGTTGTTGTTTATTTGACGTTGTTGTTGTTGTTGTTTATTTGACGTTGTTGTTGTGGTTGTTATTTATTTGACGTTGTTGTTGTTGTTGTTGTTGACGTTGTTGTTGTTGTTGTTTATTTGATGATGTTGTTGTTGTTGTTTTGACGTTGTTGTTGTTGTTGTTGTTGACGTTGTTGTTGTTATTTATTTGATGTTGTTGTTGTTGTTGTTGACATAGTTGTTGTTATTTATTTGATGTTGTTGTTGTTGTTGACGTTGCTGTTTATTTGACGTTGTTGTTGTTGTTGTTGTTTATTTGAAGTTGTTGTTGTTGTTGACGTTGTTGTTGTTGTTTATTTAACGTTGTTGTTGTTGTTTATTTGACGTTGTTGTTGTTGTTTATTTGACATTGTTGTTGTTGTTGACGGTGTTGTTGTTGTTGTTGTTTATTTGACATTGTTGTTGTTGTTGTTATTGTCGACGTTGTTGTTGTTGTTGTTATTGTTGTTGTTTATTTGACGTTGTTGTTGTTGTTTATTTGACATTGTTGTTGTTGTTGTTGTTGTTTATTTGACATTTTTGATGTTTATTTGACGTTGTTGTTGTTGTTGTTGTTTATTTGACGTTGTTGTTGTTGTTGTTATTGTTGTTGTTGTTATTGTTGTTGTTTATTTGACGTTGTTGTTGTTGTTTATTTGACATTGTTGTTGTTGTTGTTGTTGTTGTTTATTTGACATTTTTGATGTTTATTTGACGTTGTTGTTGTTGTTATTATTTATTTGACGTTGTTGTTGTTGTTGTTTATTTGACGTAGTTGTTGTTGTTGACGTTGTTGTTGTTGTTTATTTGACGTTTTTGTTGTTATTAATGTTGTTGTTGTTTTTGTTGTTGTTTATTTGCCGTTGTTGTTGTTGTTGTTGTTTATTTGACGTTGTTGTTGTTGTTGTTGTTTATTTAACGTTGTTGTTGTTGTTGTTTATTTGACGTTGTTGTTGTTATTTGACGTTGTTGTTGTTGTTGTATTTGTTGTTATTGTTGTTGTTGTTGTTTATTTGACGTTGTTGTTGTTATTTGACGTTGTTGTTGTTGTTCTTGTATTTGTTGTTGTTGTTGTTTATTTGACGTTGTATTTGTTGTTATTGTTGTTTATTTGACATTGTTGTTGTTGACGTTGTTGTTGTTGTTGTTGTTGTTTATTTGACGTTGTTGTTGTTGTTGACGTTGTTGTTGTTGTTGTTGATGTTTATTTGACGTTGTTATTGTTGTTGTTGTTTATTTGACGTTGTTAATGTTTTTGACATTGTTGTTGTTGTTTTTGTTGTTTATTTGACGTTGTTGTTGTTGTTGTTATTGTTGGTGTTGTTGTTGTTGTTTATTTGACGTTGTTGTTGTGGTTGTTATTTATTTGACGTTGTTGTTGTTGTTGTTTAGTTGACGTTGTTGTTGTTGTTTATTTGACGTTGTTGTTGTCGTTGTTTTTGTTGTTTATTTGACGTTGTTGTTGTTGTTGACGTTGTTGTTGTTGTTTATTTGACGTTGTTGTTGTTGTTGTTTATTTGACGTTGTTGTTGTTATTTATTTGACGTTGTTGTTGTTATTTATTTGACGGTGTTGTTGTTGTTGTTGATTTGATGTTGTTGTTGATTTGATGTTGTTGTTGTTGTTTATTTGACGTTGTTGACGTTGTTGTTGTTGTTGTTGTTGTTGTTGTTGTTGTTGTTGTTTATTCAACATTGTTGTTGTTGTTGATGGTGTTGTTGTTGTTGTTGATGTTGTTGTTGTTGTTTATTTGACGTTGTTGTTGTTGTTGTTGTTGTTGTTTATTTGACGTTGTTGTTGTTGTTTATTTGACGTTGTTGTTTATTTGACTTTGTTGTTGTTGTTATTGTTTATTTGACGTTGTTGTTGTTGTTTATTTGACGTTGTTATTTATTTGACTTTGTTGTTGTTGTTGTTATTGTTTATTTGACGTTGTTGTAGTTGTTGTTGTTGACGTTGTTGTTGTTGTTGTTGTTGTTATTTATTTGATGTTTTTGTTGTTGTTGGTGTTGTTGTTGTTTTTGTTGTTGTTTATTTGACGTTTTTGTTGTTGTTTATTTGACGTTGTTGTTGTTGTTATTCATTTCACGTTGTTGTTGTTGTTTATTTGACGTTGTTGTTGTTGTTGTTGTTGTTGTTGTTGTTTATTTGACGTTGTTGTTGTCGTTGTTTTTGTTGTTTATTTGACGTTGTTGTTGTTGTTTATTTGACGTTGTTGTTGTTGTTGTTGTTGTTTATTTGACGTTGTTGTTGTCGTTGTTTTTGTTGTTTATTTGACGTTGTTGTTGTTGTTTATTTGACGTTGTTGTTGTTGTTGTTGACGTTGTCGTTGTTGTTGTTGTTGTTTATTTGATGATGTTGTTGTTGTTGTTGTTTTGACGTTGTTGTTGTTGTTGTTGTTGACGTTGTTGTTGTTATTTATTTGATGTTTGTTGTTGTTGTTGTTGACATAGTTGTTGTTATTTATTTGATGTTGTTGTTGTTGTTGACATTGCTGTTTATTTGACGTTGTTGTTGTTGTTGTTTATTTGACGTTGTTGTTGTTGACGTTGTTGTTGTTGTTGTTTATTTGACGTTGTTGTTGTTGTTGACGTTGTTGTTGTTGTTTATTTGACGTTGTTGTTGTTGTTTATTTGACATTGTTGTTGTTGTTGTTGACGGTGTTGTTGTTGTTGTTGTTTATTTGACATTGTTGTTGTTGTTGTTATTGTTGACGTTGTTGTTGTTGTTGTTATTGTTGAGGTTTATTTGACGTTATTGTTGTTGTTTATTTGACGTTGTTATTGTTGTTGTTGTTGTTTATTTGACATTGTTGTTGTTGTTGACGTTGTTGTTGTTGTTGTTGTTTATTTGACGTTTTTGTTGTTGTTGACGTTGTTGTTGTTGTTGTTGTTGTTTATTTGACGTTGTTATTGTTGTTGTTGTTTATTTGACGTTGTTAATATTTTTGACATTGTTGTTGTTGTTTTTGTTGTTTATTTGACGTTGTTGTTGTTGTTATTGTTGGTGTTGTTGTTGTTATTTATTTGACGTTGTTGTTGTTGTTGTTTATTTGACGTTGTTGTTGTGGTTGTTATTTATTTGACGTTGTTGTTGTTGTTGTTTAGTTGACGTTGTTGTTGTTGTTGTTGTTTATTTGACGTTGTTGTTGTCTATGTTTTTGTTGTTTATTTGACGTTGTTGTTGTTGTTGACGTTGTTGTTGTTGTTTATTTGACGTTGTTGTTGTTGTTGTTTATTTGACATTGTTGTTGTTATTTATTTGACGTTGTTGTTGTTGTTATTTATTTGACGGTGTTGTTGTTGTTGTTGATTTGATGTTGTTGTTGTTGTTGTTTATTTGACGTTGTTGACGTTGTTGTTGTTGTTGTTGTTGACGTTGTTGTTGTTGTTGTTGTTGTTTATTCAACATTGTTGTTGTTGTTGATGGTGTTGTTGTTGTTGTTGACGTTGTTGTTGTTTATTTGACGTTGTTGTTATTATTGTTGTTTATTTGACGTTGTTGTTTATTTGACTTTGTTGTTGTTGTTGTTATTGTTTATTTGACGTTGTTGTTGTTGTTGTTTATTTGACGTTGTTGTTTATTTAACTTTGTTGTTGTTGTTGTTATTGTTTATTTGACGTTGTTGTAGTTGTTGTTGTTGACGTTGTTGTTGTTGTTGTTGTTGTTGTTGTTGTTGTTGTTATTTTTTTGATGTTTTTGTTGTTGTTGATGTTGTTGTTGTTTTTGTTGTTGTTTATTTGACGTTTTTGTTGTTGTTTATTTGACGTTGTTGTTGTTGTTATTCATTTGACGTTGTTGTTGTTGTTGTTTATTTTACGTTGTTGTTGTTGTTGTTGTTGTTTATTTGACGTTGTTGTTGTCGTTGTTTTTCTTGTTTATTTGACGTTGTTGTTGTTGTATATTTGACGTTGTTGTTGTTGTTGTTGACGTTGTCGTTGTTGTTGTTGTTGTTTATTTGATGATGTTGTTGTTGTTGTTGTTTTGACGTTGTTGTTGTTGACGTTGTTGTTGTTATTTATTTGATGTTGTTGTTGTTGTTGTTGACATAGTTGTTGTTATTTATTTGATGTTGTTGTTGTTGTTGACATTGCTGTTTATTTGACGTTGTTGTTGTTGTTGTTTATTTGACGTTGTTGTTGTTGTTGACGTTGTTGTTGTTGTTTATTTGACGTTGTTGTTGTTGTTGTTGACGTTGTTGTTGTTGTTTATTTGACGTTGTTGTTGTTGTTTATTTGACGTTTTTGTTATTGTTTATTTGACGTTGTTGTTGTTGTTAGTCATTTGACGTTGTTGTTGTTGTTTATTTGACGTTGTTGTTGTTGTTTATTTGACGTTGTTGTTGTCGTTGTTTTTGTTGTTTATTTGACGTTGTTGTTGTTGTTGTTTATTTGACGTTGTTGTTGTTGTTGTTGACGTTGTTGTTGTTGTTGTTTATTTGATGATGTTGTTGTTGTTGTTTTGACGTTGTTGTTGTTGTTGTTGTTGTTGTTGTTGTTGTTGACGTTGTTGTTGTTATTTATTTGATGTTGTTGTTGTTGTTGACATAGTTGTTGTTATTTATTTGATGTTGTTGTTGTTGTTGTTGACAATGCTGTTTATTTGACGTTGTTGTTATTGTTGTTGTTGTTTATTTGACGTTGTTGTTGTTGTTGACGTTGTTGTTGTTGTTGTTGTTTATTTAACGTTGTTGTTGTTGTTGTTGACGTTGTTGTTGTTGTTGTTTATTTGACGTTGTTGTTGTTGTTTATTTGACATTGTTGTTGTTGTTGACGGTGTTGTTGTTGTTGTTTATTTGACATTGTTGTTGTTGTTGTTATTGTTGACGTTGTTGTTGTTGTTGTTATTGTTGTTGTTTATTTGACGTTGTTGTTGTTGTTTATTTGACATTGTTGTTGTTGTTGTTGTTTATTTGACATTGTTGATGTTTATTTGACGTTGTTGTTGTTGTTTATTTGACGTTGTTGTTGTTGTTGTTTATTTGACGTTGTTGTTGTTGTTTATTTGACGTTGTTATTGTTGTTGTTGTTGTTTATTTGACATTGTTGTTGTTGTTGACGTTGTTGTTGTTGTTGTTGTTTATTTGACGTTTTTGTTGTTGTTGACGTTGTTGTTGTTGTTGTTGTTTATTTGACGTTGTTATTGTTGTTGTTGTTTATTTGACGTTGTTAATGTTTTTGACATTGTTGTTGTTGTTTTTGTTGTTTATTTGACGTTGTTGTTGTTGTTATTGTTGGTGTTGTTGTTGTTGTTTATTTGACGTTGTTGTTGTTGTTGTTGTTTATTTGACGTTGTTGTTGTGGTTGTTATTTATTTGACGTTGTTGTTGTTGTTTAGTTGAAGTTGTTGTTGTTGTTGTTGTTTATTTGACGTTGTTGTTGTCGTTGTTTTTGTTGTTTATTTGACGTTGTTGTTGTTGTTGATGTTGTTGTTGTTGTTTATTTGACGTTGTTGTTGTTGTTGTTTATTTGACGTTGTTGTTGTTATTTATTTGACGTTGTTGTTGTTGTTATTTATTTGACGGTGTTGTTGTTGTTGTTGATTTGATGTTGTTGTTGTTGTTGTTTATTTGACGTTGTTGACGTTGTTGTTGTTGTTGTTGACGTTGTTGTTGTTGTTGTTGTTTATTCAACATTGTTGTTGTTGTTGATGGTGTTGTTGTTGTTGTTGACGTTGTTGTTGTTTATTTGACGTTGTTGTTATTGTTGTTGTCTATTTGACGTTGTTGTTGTTGTTTATTTGACGTTGTTGTTTATTTGACTTTGTTGTTGTTGTTGTTATTGTTTATTTGACGTTGTTATTGTTGTTGTTTATTTGACGTTGTTGTTTATTTAACTTTGTTGTTGTTGTTGTTATTGTTTATTTGACGTTGTTGTAGTTGTTGTTGTTGACGTTGTTGTTGTTGTTGTTGTTATTTTTTTGATGTTTTTGTTGTTGTTGATGTTGTTGTTGTTTTTGTTGTTGTTTATTTGACGTTTTTGTTGTTGTTTATTTGACGTTGTTGTTGTTGTTATTCATTTGACGTTGTTATTGTTGTTTATTTGACGTTGTTGTTGTTGTTGTTGTTGTTGTTTCTTTGACGTTGTTGTTGTCCTTGTTTTTCTTGTTTATTTGACGTTGTTGTTGTTGTATATTTGACGTTGTTGTTGTTGTTGTTGACGTTGTTGTTGTTGTTGTTGTTGTTGTTGTTTATTTGATGATGTTGTTGTTGTTGTTGTTGTTGTTTTGACGTTGTTGTTGTTGACGTTGTTGTTGTTATTTATTTGATGTTGTTGTTGTTGTTGACATAGTTGTTGTTATTTATTTGATGTTGTTGTTGTTGTTGACATTGCTGTTTGTTTGACGTTGTTGTTGTTGTTGTTTATTTGACGTTGTTGTTGTTGTTGACGTTGTTGTTGTTGTTTATTTGACGTTGTTGTTGTTGTTGACGTTGTTGTTGTTGTTTATTTGACGTTGTTGTTGTTGTTTATTTGACGTTTTTGTTGTTGTTTATATGACGTTGTTGTTGTTGTTATTCATTTGACGTTGTTGTTGTTGTTTATTTGACGTTGTTGTTGTTGTTGTTGTTTATTTGACGTTGTTGTTGTTGTTGTTGTTTATTTGACGTTGTTGTTGTCGTTGTTTTTGTTGTTTATTTGACGTTGTTGTTGTTGTTTATTTGACGTTGTTGTTGTTGTTGTTGACGTTGTTGTTGTTGTTGTTGTTTATTTGATGATGTTGTTGTTGTTGTTTTGACGTTGTTGTTGTTGTTGTTGTTGACGTTGTTGTTGTTATTTATTTGATGTTGTTGTTGTTGTTGACATAGTTGTTGTTATTTATTTGATGTTGTTGTTGTTGTTGTTGACGTTGCTGTTTATTTGACGTTGTTGTTGTTGTTGTTGTTGTTGTTGTTGTTGTTTATTTGACGTTGTTGTTGTTGTTGACGTTGTTGTTGTTGTTTATTTAACGTTGTTGTTGTTGTTGTTGACGTTGTTGTTGTTGTTGTTTATTTGACGTTGTTGTTGTTGTTTATTTGACATTGTTGTTGTTGTTGACGGTGTTGTTGTTGTTGTTGTTTATTTGACATTGTTATTGTTGTTGTTATTGTTGACGTTGTTGTTGTTGTTGTTATTGTTGTTGTTTATTTGACGTTGTTGTTGTTGTTTATTTGACATTGTTGTTGTTGTTGTTGTTTATTTGACATTGTTGATGTTTATTTGACGTTGTTGTTGTTGTTGTTTATTTGACGTTGTTGTTGTTGTTGTTTATTTGACGTTGTTGTTGTTGTTTATTTGACGTTGTTGTTGTTGTTTATTTGACGTTGTTGTTGTTTTTGTTGTTGTTTATTTGACGTTGTTGTTGTTGTTGTTTATTTGACGTTGTTGTTGTTTATTTAACGTTGTTGTTGTTGTTGTTGTTTATTTGACGTTGTTGTTGTTATTTGACGTTGTTGTTGTTGTTGTATTTGTTGTTATTGTTGTTGTTGTTGTTATTTATTTGACGTTGTTGTTGTTATTTGACGTTGTTGTTGTTGTTGTATTTGTTGTTGTTGTTGTTGTTTATTTGACATTGTATTTGTTGTTGTTGTTGTTTATTTGACATTGTTGTTGTTGTTGACGTTGTTGTTGTTGTTGTTTAATTGACGTTGTTGTTGTTGTTGACGTTGTTGTTGTTGTTGTTGTTGTTGTTTATTTGACGTTGTTAATGTTTTTGACATTGTTGTTGTTGTTTTTGTTGTTTATTTGACGTTGTTGTGGTATTTGTTATTGTTGGTGTTGTTGTTGTTGTTTATTTGATGATGTTGTTGTTGTTGTTTTGACGTTGTTGTTGTTGTTGTTGTTGTTGTTGTTGTTGACGTTGTTGTTGTTATTTATTTGATGTTGTTGTTGTTGTTGACATAGTTGTTGTTATTTATTTGATGTTGTTGTTGTTGTTGTTGACAATGCTGTTTATTTGACGTTGTTGTTATTGTTGTTGTTGTTTATTTGACGTTGTTGTTGTTGTTGACGTTGTTGTTGTTGTTGTTGTTTATTTAACGTTGTTGTTGTTGTTGTTGTTTATTTAACGTTGTTGTTGTTGTTGTTGACGTTGTTGTTGTTGTTGTTTATTTGACGTTGTTGTTGTTGTTTATTTGACATTGTTGTTGTTGTTGACGGTGTTGTTGTTGTTGTTTATTTGACATTGTTGTTGTTGTTGTTATTGTTGACGTTGTTGTTGTTGTTGTTATTGTTGTTGTTTATTTGACGTTGTTGTTGTTGTTTATTTGACATTGTTGTTGTTGTTGTTGTTTATTTGACATTGTTGATGTTTATTTGACGTTGTTGTTGTTGTTTATTTGACGTTGTTGTTGTTGTTTATTTGACGTTGTTGTTTATTTGACTTTGTTGTTGTTGTTATTGTTTATTTGACGTTGTTGTTGTTGTTTATTTGACGTTGTTATTTATTTGACTTTGTTGTTGTTGTTGTTATTGTTTATTTGACGTTGTTGTAGTTGTTGTTGTTGACGTTGTTGTTGTTGTTGTTGTTGTTATTTATTTGATGTTTTTGTTGTTGTTGGTGTTGTTGTTGTTTTTGTTGTTGTTTATTTGACGTTTTTGTTGTTGTTTATTTGACGTTGTTGTTGTTGTTATTCATTTCACGTTGTTGTTGTTGTTTATTTGACGTTGTTGTTGTTGTTGTTGTTGTTGTTGTTGTTTATTTGACGTTGTTGTTGTCGTTGTTTTTGTTGTTTATTTGACGTTGTTGTTGTTGTTTATTTGACGTTGTTGTTGTTGTTGTTGTTGTTTATTTGACGTTGTTGTTGTCGTTGTTTTTGTTGTTTATTTGACGTTGTTGTTGTTGTTTATTTGACGTTGTTGTTGTTGTTGACGTTGTCGTTGTTGTTGTTGTTGTTTATTTGATGATGTTGTTGTTGTTGTTGTTTTGACGTTGTTGTTGTTGTTGTTGTTGACGTTGTTGTTGTTATTTATTTGATGTTTGTTGTTGTTGTTGTTGACATAGTTGTTGTTATTTATTTGATGTTGTTGTTGTTGTTGACATTGCTGTTTATTTGACGTTGTTGTTGTTGTTGTTTATTTGACGTTGTTGTTGTTGACGTTGTTGTTGTTGTTGTTTATTTGACGTTGTTGTTGTTGTTGACGTTGTTGTTGTTGTTTATTTGACGTTGTTGTTGTTGTTTATTTGACATTGTTGTTGTTGTTGTTGACGGTGTTGTTGTTGTTGTTGTTTATTTGACATTGTTGTTGTTGTTGTTATTGTTGACGTTGTTGTTGTTGTTGTTATTGTTGAGGTTTATTTGACGTTATTGTTGTTGTTTATTTGACGTTGTTATTGTTGTTGTTGTTGTTTATTTGACATTGTTGTTGTTGTTGACGTTGTTGTTGTTGTTGTTGTTTATTTGACGTTTTTGTTGTTGTTGACGTTGTTGTTGTTGTTGTTGTTGTTTATTTGACGTTGTTATTGTTGTTGTTGTTTATTTGACGTTGTTAATATTTTTGACATTGTTGTTGTTGTTTTTGTTGTTTATTTGACGTTGTTGTTGTTGTTATTGTTGGTGTTGTTGTTGTTATTTATTTGACGTTGTTGTTGTTGTTGTTTATTTGACGTTGTTGTTGTGGTTGTTATTTATTTGACGTTGTTGTTGTTGTTGTTTAGTTGACGTTGTTGTTGTTGTTGTTGTTTATTTGACGTTGTTGTTGTCTATGTTTTTGTTGTTTATTTGACGTTGTTGTTGTTGTTGACGTTGTTGTTGTTGTTTATTTGACGTTGTTGTTGTTGTTGTTTATTTGACATTGTTGTTGTTATTTATTTGACGTTGTTGTTGTTGTTATTTATTTGACGGTGTTGTTGTTGTTGTTGATTTGATGTTGTTGTTGTTGTTGTTTATTTGACGTTGTTGACGTTGTTGTTGTTGTTGTTGTTGACGTTGTTGTTGTTGTTGTTGTTGTTTATTCAACATTGTTGTTGTTGTTGATGGTGTTGTTGTTGTTGTTGACGTTGTTGTTGTTTATTTGACGTTGTTGTTATTATTGTTGTTTATTTGACGTTGTTGTTTATTTGACTTTGTTGTTGTTGTTGTTATTGTTTATTTGACGTTGTTGTTGTTGTTGTTTATTTGACGTTGTTGTTTATTTAACTTTGTTGTTGTTGTTGTTATTGTTTATTTGACGTTGTTGTAGTTGTTGTTGTTGACGTTGTTGTTGTTGTTGTTGTTGTTGTTGTTGTTGTTGTTATTTTTTTGATGTTTTTGTTGTTGTTGATGTTGTTGTTGTTTTTGTTGTTGTTTATTTGACGTTTTTGTTGTTGTTTATTTGACGTTGTTGTTGTTGTTATTCATTTGACGTTGTTGTTGTTGTTGTTTATTTTACGTTGTTGTTGTTGTTATTGTTGTTTATTTGACGTTGTTGTTGTCGTTGTTTTTCTTGTTTATTTGACGTTGTTGTTGTTGTATATTTGACGTTGTTGTTGTTGTTGTTGACGTTGTCGTTGTTGTTGTTGTTGTTGTTTATTTGATGATGTTGTTGTTGTTGTTGTTTTGACGTTGTTGTTGTTGACGTTGTTGTTGTTATTTATTTGATGTTGTTGTTGTTGTTGTTGACATAGTTGTTGTTATTTATTTGATGTTGTTGTTGTTGTTGACATTGCTGTTTATTTGACGTTGTTGTTGTTGTTGTTTATTTGACGTTGTTGTTGTTGTTGACGTTGTTGTTGTTGTTTATTTGACGTTGTTGTTGTTGTTGTTGACGTTGTTGTTGTTGTTTATTTGACGTTGTTGTTGTTGTTTATTTGACGTTTTTGTTATTGTTTATTTGACGTTGTTGTTGTTGTTAGTCATTTGACGTTGTTGTTGTTGTTTATTTGACGTTGTTGTTGTTGTTTATTTGACGTTGTTGTTGTCGTTGTTTTTGTTGTTTATTTGACGTTGTTGTTGTTGTTGTTTATTTGACGTTGTTGTTGTTGTTGTTGACGTTGTTGTTGTTGTTGTTTATTTGATGATGTTGTTGTTGTTGTTTTGACGTTGTTGTTGTTGTTGTTGTTGTTGTTGTTGTTGTTGACGTTGTTGTTGTTATTTATTTGATGTTGTTGTTGTTGTTGACATAGTTGTTGTTATTTATTTGATGTTGTTGTTGTTGTTGTTGACAATGCTGTTTATTTGACGTTGTTGTTATTGTTGTTGTTGTTTATTTGACGTTGTTGTTGTTGTTGACGTTGTTGTTGTTGTTGTTGTTTATTTAACGTTGTTGTTGTTGTTGTTGACGTTGTTGTTGTTGTTGTTTATTTGACGTTGTTGTTGTTGTTTATTTGACATTGTTGTTGTTGTTGACGGTGTTGTTGTTGTTGTTTATTTGACATTGTTGTTGTTGTTGTTATTGTTGACGTTGTTGTTGTTGTTGTTATTGTTGTTGTTTATTTGACGTTGTTGTTGTTGTTTATTTGACATTGTTGTTGTTGTTGTTGTTTATTTGACATTGTTGATGTTTATTTGACGTTGTTGTTGTTGTTTATTTGACGTTGTTGTTGTTGTTGTTTATTTGACGTTGTTGTTGTTGTTTATTTGACGTTGTTATTGTTGTTGTTGTTGTTTATTTGACATTGTTGTTGTTGTTGACGTTGTTGTTGTTGTTGTTGTTTATTTGACGTTTTTGTTGTTGTTGACGTTGTTGTTGTTGTTGTTGTTTATTTGACGTTGTTATTGTTGTTGTTGTTTATTTGACGTTGTTAATGTTTTTGACATTGTTGTTGTTGTTTTTGTTGTTTATTTGACGTTGTTGTTGTTGTTATTGTTGGTGTTGTTGTTGTTGTTTATTTGACGTTGTTGTTGTTGTTGTTGTTTATTTGACGTTGTTGTTGTGGTTGTTATTTATTTGACGTTGTTGTTGTTGTTTAGTTGAAGTTGTTGTTGTTGTTGTTGTTTATTTGACGTTGTTGTTGTCGTTGTTTTTGTTGTTTATTTGACGTTGTTGTTGTTGTTGATGTTGTTGTTGTTGTTTATTTGACGTTGTTGTTGTTGTTGTTTATTTGACGTTGTTGTTGTTATTTATTTGACGTTGTTGTTGTTGTTATTTATTTGACGGTGTTGTTGTTGTTGTTGATTTGATGTTGTTGTTGTTGTTGTTTATTTGACGTTGTTGACGTTGTTGTTGTTGTTGTTGACGTTGTTGTTGTTGTTGTTGTTTATTCAACATTGTTGTTGTTGTTGATGGTGTTGTTGTTGTTGTTGACGTTGTTGTTGTTTATTTGACGTTGTTGTTATTGTTGTTGTCTATTTGACGTTGTTGTTGTTGTTTATTTGACGTTGTTGTTTATTTGACTTTGTTGTTGTTGTTGTTATTGTTTATTTGACGTTGTTATTGTTGTTGTTTATTTGACGTTGTTGTTTATTTAACTTTGTTGTTGTTGTTGTTATTGTTTATTTGACGTTGTTGTAGTTGTTGTTGTTGACGTTGTTGTTGTTGTTGTTGTTATTTTTTTGATGTTTTTGTTGTTGTTGATGTTGTTGTTGTTTTTGTTGTTGTTTATTTGACGTTTTTGTTGTTGTTTATTTGACGTTGTTGTTGTTGTTATTCATTTGACGTTGTTATTGTTGTTTATTTGACGTTGTTGTTGTTGTTGTTGTTGTTGTTTCTTTGACGTTGTTGTTGTCCTTGTTTTTCTTGTTTATTTGACGTTGTTGTTGTTGTATATTTGACGTTGTTGTTGTTGTTGTTGACGTTGTTGTTGTTGTTGTTGTTGTTGTTTATTTGATGATGTTGTTGTTGTTGTTGTTGTTGTTTTGACGTTGTTGTTGTTGACGTTGTTGTTGTTATTTATTTGATGTTGTTGTTGTTGTTGACATAGTTGTTGTTATTTATTTGATGTTGTTGTTGTTGTTGACATTGCTGTTTGTTTGACGTTGTTGTTGTTGTTGTTTATTTGACGTTGTTGTTGTTGTTGACGTTGTTGTTGTTGTTTATTTGACGTTGTTGTTGTTGTTGACGTTGTTGTTGTTGTTTATTTGACGTTGTTGTTGTTGTTTATTTGACGTTTTTGTTGTTGTTTATATGACGTTGTTGTTGTTGTTATTCATTTGACGTTGTTGTTGTTGTTTATTTGACGTTGTTGTTGTTGTTGTTGTTTATTTGACGTTGTTGTTGTCGTTGTTTTTGTTGTTTATTTGACGTTGTTGTTGTTGTTTATTTGACGTTGTTGTTGTTGTTGTTGACGTTGTTGTTGTTGTTGTTGTTTATTTGATGATGTTGTTGTTGTTGTTTTGACGTTGTTGTTGTTGTTGTTGTTGACGTTGTTGTTGTTATTTATTTGATGTTGTTGTTGTTGTTGACATAGTTGTTGTTATTTATTTGATGTTGTTGTTGTTGTTGTTGACGTTGCTGTTTATTTGACGTTGTTGTTGTTGTTGTTGTTGTTGTTGTTGTTGTTGTTGTTTATTTGACGTTGTTGTTGTTGTTGACGTTGTTGTTGTTGTTTATTTAACGTTGTTGTTGTTGTTGTTGACGTTGTTGTTGTTGTTGTTTATTTGACGTTGTTGTTGTTGTTTATTTGACATTGTTGTTGTTGTTGACGGTGTTGTTGTTGTTGTTGTTTATTTGACATTGTTATTGTTGTTGTTATTGTTGACGTTGTTGTTGTTGTTGTTGTTATTGTTGTTGTTTATTTGACGTTGTTGTTGTTGTTTATTTGACATTGTTGTTGTTGTTGTTGTTTATTTGAC
Source organism: Vicia faba (assembly GCA_948472305.1). NCBI lineage: Eukaryota > Viridiplantae > Streptophyta > Magnoliopsida > Fabales > Fabaceae > Vicia > Vicia faba. The sequence goes on along the minus strand of OX451735.1, from coordinate 1,334,371,049 downwards.
ATTGTTGATGTTTATTTGACGTTGTTGTTGTTGTTGTTTATTTGACGTTGTTGTTGTTGTTGTTTATTTGACGTTGTTGTTGTTGTTTATTTGACGTTGTTGTTGTTGTTTATTTGACGTTGTTGTTGTTTTTGTTGTTGTTTATTTGACGTTGTTGTTGTTGTTGTTTATTTGACGTTGTTGTTGTTTATTTAACGTTGTTGTTGTTGTTGTTGTTTATTTGACGTTGTTGTTGTTATTTGACGTTGTTGTTGTTGTTGTATTTGTTGTTATTGTTGTTGTTGTTGTTATTTATTTGACGTTGTTGTTGTTATTTGACGTTGTTGTTGTTGTTGTATTTGTTGTTGTTGTTGTTGTTTATTTGACATTGTATTTGTTGTTGTTGTTGTTTATTTGACATTGTTGTTGTTGTTGACGTTGTTGTTGTTGTTGTTTAATTGACGTTGTTGTTGTTGTTGACGTTGTTGTTGTTGTTGTTGTTGTTGTTGTTTATTTGACGTTGTTAATGTTTTTGACATTGTTGTTGTTGTTTTTGTTGTTTATTTGACGTTGTTGTGGTATTTGTTATTGTTGGTGTTGTTGTTGTTGTTTATTTGACGTTGTTGTTGTTGTTGTTTATTTGACGTTGTTGTTGTGGTTGTTATTTATTTGACGTTGTTGTTGTTGTTGTTGTTGACGTTGTTGTTGTTGTTGTTTATTTGATGATGATGTTGTTGTTGTTTTGACGTTGTTGTTGTTGTTGTTGACGTTGTTGTTGTTATTTATTTGATGTTGTTGTTGTTGTTGTTGACATAGTTGTTGTTATTTATTTGATGTTGTTGTTGTTGTTGACGTTGCTGTTTATTTGACGTTGTTGTTGTTGTTGTTGTTTATTTGAAGTTGTTGTTGTTGTTGACGTTGTTGTTGTTGTTTATTTAACGTTGTTGTTGTTGTTGTTTATTTGACGTTGTTGTTGTTGTTTATTTGACATTGTTGTTGTTGTTGACGGTGTTGTTGTTGTTGTTGTTTATTTGACATTGTTGTTGTTGTTGTTATTGTCGACGTTGTTGTTGTTGTTGTTGTTGTTATTGTTGTTGTTTATTTGACGTTGTTGTTGTTGTTTATTTGACATTGTTGTTTTTGTTGTTGTTGTTTATTTGACATTTTTGATGTTTATTTGACGTTGTTGTTGTTGTTGTTGTTTATTTGACGTTGTTGTTGTTGTTGTTGTTGTTGTTTATTTGACGTTGTTGTTGTTGTTGTTTATTTGACGTTGTTGTTGTTGTTTATTTGATGTTGTTGTTGTTGTTTATTTGACGTTGTTGTTGTTATTATTTATTTGACGTTGTTGTTGTTGTTGTTTATTTGACGTAGTTGTTGTTGTTGTTGACGTTGTTGTTGTTGTTGTTTATTTGACGTTTTTGTTGTTATTAATGTTGTTGTTGTTTTTGTTGTTGTTTATTTGCCGTTGTTGTTGTTGTTGTTGTTTATTTGACGTTGTTGTTGTTGTTGTTGTTGTTTATTTAACGTTGTTGTTGTTGTTGTTGTTTATTTGACGTTGTTGTTGTTATTTGACGTTGTTGTTGTTGTTGTATTTGTTGTTATTGTTGTTGTTGTTGTTTATTTGACGTTGTTGTTGTTATTTGACGTTGTTGTTGTTGTTCTTGTATTTGTTGTTGTTGTTGTTTATTTGACGTTGTATTTGTTGTTATTGTTGTTTATTTGACATTGTTGTTGTTGACGTTGTTGTTGTTGTTGTTGTTTATTTGACGTTGTTGTTGTTGTTGACGTTGTTGTTGTTGTTGATGTTTATTTGACGTTGTTATTGTTGTTGTTGTTTATTTGACGTTGTTAATGTTTTTGACATTGTTGTTGTTGTTTTTGTTGTTTATTTGACGTTGTTGTTGTTGTTGTTATTGTTGGTGTTGTTGTTGTTGTTTATTTGACGTTGTTGTTGTGGTTGTTATTTATTTCACGTTGTTGTTGTGGTTGTTTAGTTGACGTTGTTGTTGTTTATTTGACGTTGTTGTTGTCGTTGTTTTTGTTGTTTATTTGACGTTGTTGTTGTTGTTTATTTGACGTTGTTGTTGTTGTTGTTTATTTGACGTTGTTGTTGTTATTTATTTGACGTTGTTGTTGTTATTTATTTGACGGTGTTGTTGTTGTTGTTGATTTGATGTTGTTGTTGTTGTTTATTTGACGTTGTTGACGTTGTTGTTGTTGTTGTTGTTGTTGTTGTTGTTATTTATTCAACATTGTTGTTGTTGTTGATGGTGTTGTTGTTGTTGTTGATGTTGTTGTTGTTTATTTGACGTTGTTGTTGTTGTTGTTGTTTATTTGACGTTGTTGTTGTTGTTTATTTGACGTTGTTGTTTATTTGACTTTGTTGTTGTTGTTGTTATTGTTTATTTGACGTTGTTGTTGTTGTTTATTTGACGTTGTTATTTATTTGACTTTGTTGTTGTTGTTGTTATTGTTTATTTGACGTTGTTGTAGTTGTTGTTGTTGACGTTGTTGTTGTTGTTGTTGTTATTTATTTGATGTTTTTGTTGTTGTTGGTGTTGTTGTTGTTTTTGTTGTTGTTTATTTGACGTTTTTGTTGTTGTTTATTTGACGTTGTTGTTGTTGTTATTCATTTCACGTTGTTGTTGTTGTTGTTTATTTGACGTTGTTGTTGTTGTTGTTGTTATTGTTGTTGTTGTTTATTTGACGTTGTTGTTGTTGTTGTTTTTGTTGTTTATTTGACGTTGTTGTTGTTGTTTATTTGACGTTGTTGTTGTTGTTGTTGTTGTTTATTTGACGTTGTTGTTGTCGTTGTTTTTGTTGTTTATTTGACGTTGTTGTTGTTGTTTATTTGACGTTGTTGTTGTTGTTGACGTTGTCGTTGTTGTTGTTGTTGTTTATTTGATGATGTTGTTGTTGTTGTTGTTTTGACGTTGTTGTTGTTGTTGTTGTTGACGTTGTTGTTGTTATTTATTTGATGTTTGTTGTTGTAGTTGTTGACATAGTTGTTGTTATTTATTTGATGTTGTTGTTGTTGTTGACATTGCTGTTTATTTGACGTTGTTGTTGTTGTTGTTTATTTGACGTTGTTGTTGTTGACGTTGTTGTTGTTGTTGTTTATTTGACGTTGTTGTTGTTGTTGACGTTGTTGTTGTTGTTTATTTGATGTTGTTGTTGTTGTTTATTTGACATTGTTGTTGTTGTTGTTGACGGTGTTGTTGTTGTTGTTGTTTATTTGACATTGTTGTTGTTGTTGTTATTGTTGACGTTGTTGTTGTTGTTGTTATTGTTGAGGTTTATTTGACGTTATTGTTGTTGTTTATTTGACGTTGTTATTGTTGTTGTTGTTGTTTATTTGACATTGTTGTTGTTGTTGACGTTGTTGTTGTTGTTGTTGTTTATTTGACGTTTTTGTTGTTGTTGACGTTGTTGTTGTTGTTGTTGTTTATTTGACGTTGTTATTGTTGTTGTTGTTTATTTGACGTTGTTAATATTTTTGACATTGTTGTTGTTGTTTTTGTTGTTTATTTGACGTTGTTGTTGTTGTTGTTATTGTTGGTGTTGTTGTTGTTGTTTATTTGACGTTGTTGTTGTTGTTATTTATTTGACGTTGTTGTTGTGGTTGTTATTTATTTGACGTTGTTGTTGTTGTTGTTTAGTTGACGTTGTTGTTGTTGTTGTTGTTTATTTGACGTTGTTGTTGTCTATGTTTTTGTTGTTTATTTGACGTTGTTGTTGTTGTTGACGTTGTTGTTGTTGTTTATTTGACGTTGTTGTTGTTGTTGTTTATTTGACGTTGTTGTTGTTATTTATTTGACGTTGTTGTTGTTGTTATTTATTTGACGGTGTTGTTGTTGTTGTTGATTTGATGTTGTTGTTGTTGTTGTTTATTTGACGTTGTTGACGTTGTTGTTGTTGTTGTTATTGACGTTGTTGTTGTTGTTTATTCAACATTGTTGTTGTTGTTGATGGTGTTGTTGTTGTTGTTGACGTTGTTGTTGTTTATTTGACGTTGTTGTTATTGTTGTTGTTTATTTGACGTTGTTGTTGTTGTTTATTTGACGTTGTTGTTTATTTGACTTTGTTGTTGTTGTTGTTATTGTTTATTTGACGTTGTTGTTGTTGTTGTTTATTTGACGTCGTTGTTTATTTAACTTTGTTGTTGTTGTTGTTATTGTTTATTTGACGTTGTTGTAGTTGTTGTTGTTGACGTTGTTGTTGTTGTTGTTGTTGTTGTTATTTTTTTGATGTTTTTGTTATTGTTGATGTTGTTGTTGTTTTTGTTGTTGTTTATTTGACGTTTTTGTTGTTGTTTATTTGACGTTGTCGTTGTTGTTATTCATTTGACGTTGTTATTGTTGTTTATTTGACGTTGTTGTTGTTGTTGTTGTTTATTTGACGTTGTTGTTGTCCTTGTTTTTCTTGTTTATTTGACGTTGTTGTTGTTGTATATTTGACGTTGTTGTTGTTGTTGTTGTTGACGTTGTCGTCGTTGTTGTTGTTGTTGTTGTTGTTTATTTGATGATGTTGTTGTTGTTGTTGTTTTGACGTTGTTGTTGTTGACGTTGTTGTTGTTATTTATTTGATGTTGTTGTTGTTGTTGACATAGTTGTTGTTATTTATTTGATGTTGTTGTTGTTGACATTGCTGTTTGTTTGACGTTGTTGTTGTTGTTGTTTATTTGACGTTGTTGTTGTTGTTGACGTTGTTGTTGTTGTTTATTTGACGTTGTTGTTGTTGTTGACGTTGTTGTTGTTGTTTATTTGACGTTGTTGTTGTTGTTTATTTGACGTTTTTGTTGTTGTTTATTTGACGTTGTTGTTGTTGTTATTCATTTGACGTTGTTGTTGTTGTTTATTTGACGTTGTTGTTGTTGTTATTTATTTGACGTTGTTGTTGATGTTGTTTAGTTGAAGTTGTTGTTGTTGTTGTTGTTTATTTGACGTTGTTGTTGTCGTTGTTTTTGTTGTTTATTTGACGTTGTTGTTGTTGTTGACGTTGTTGTTGTTGTTTATTTGACGTTGTTGTTGTTGTTGTTTATTTGACGTTGTTGTTGTTATTTATTTGACGTTGTTGTTGTTGTTATTTATTTGACGGTGTTGTTGTTGTTGTTGATTTGATGTTGTTGTTGTTGTTGTTTATTTGACGTTGTTGACGTTGTTGTTGTTGTTGTTGTTGACGTTGTTGTTGTTGTTGTTGTTTATTCAACATTGTTGTTGTTGTTGATGGTGTTGTTGTTGTTGTTGACGTTGTTGTTGTTTATTTGACGTTGTTGTTATTGTTGTTGTTTATTTGACGTTGTTGTTGTTGTTTATTTGACGTTGTTGTTTATTTGACTTTGTTGTTGTTGTTGTTATTGTTTATTTGACGTTCTTGTTGTTGTTGTTTATTTGACGTTGTTGTTTATTTAACTTTGTTGTTGTTGTTGTTATTGTTTATTTGACGTTGTTGTAGTTGTTGTTGTTGACGTTGTTGATGTTGTTGTTGTTGTTGTTGTTGTTGTTGTTGACGTTGCTGTTTATTTGACGTTGTTGTTATTGTTGTTGTTGTTTATTTGACGTTGTTGTTGTTGTTGACGTTGTTGTTGTTGTTTATTTGACGTTGTTGTTGTTGTTGACGTTGTTGTTGTTGTTTATTTGACGTTGTTGTTGTTGTTTATTTGACGTTTTTGTTGTTGTTTATTTGACGTTGTTGTTGTTGTTATTCATTTGACGTTGTTGTTGTTGTTTATTTGACGTTGTTGTTGTTGTTGTTGTTTATTTGACGTTGTTGTTGTCGTTGTTTTTGTTGTTTATTTGACGTTGTTGTTGTTGTTTATTTGACGTTGTTGTTGTTGTTGTTGACGTTGTTGTTGTTGTTGTTTATTTGATGATGTTGTTGTTGTTGTTTTGACGTTGTTGTTGTTGTTGTTGACGTTGTTGTTGTTATTTATTTGATGTTGTTGTTGTTGTTGACATAGTTGTTGTTATTTATTTGATGTTGTTGTTGTTGTTGTTGACGTTGCTGTTTATTTGACGTTGTTGTTGTTGTTGTTGTTGTTGTTGTTGTTGTTTATTTGACGTTGTTGTTGTTGTTGACGTTGTTGTTGTTGTTTATTTAACGTTGTTGTTGTTGTTGTTGACGTTGTTGTTGTTGTTGTTTATTTGACGTTGTTGTTGTTGTTTATTTGACATTGTTGTTGTTGTTGACGGTGTTGTTGTTGTTGTTGTTTATTTGACATTGTTGTTGTTGTTGTTATTGTTGACGTTGTTGTTGTTGTTGTTATTGTTGTTGTTTATTTGACGTTGTTGTTGTTGTTTATTTGACATTGTTGTTGTTGTTGTTGTTGTTTATTTGACATTGTTGATGTTTATTTGACGTTGTTGTTGTTGTTGTTTATTTGACGTTGTTGTTGTTGTTGTTTATTTGACGTTGTTGTTGTTGTTTATTTGACGTTGTTGTTGTTGTTTATTTGACGTTGTTGTTGTTGACGTTGTTGTTGTTATTATTTATTTGACGTTGTTGTTGTTGTTTATTTGACGTAGTTGTTGTTGTTGACGTTGTTGTTGTTGTTTATTTGACGTTTTTGTTGTTATTGATGTTGTTGTTGTTTTTGTTGTTGTTTATTTGACGTTGTTGTTGTTGTTTATTTGACGTTGTTGTTGTTTATTTAACGGTGTTGTTGTTGTTGTTTATTTGACGTTGTTGTTGTTATTTGACGTTGTTGTTGTTGTTGTATTTGTTGTTATTGTTGTTGTTGTTGTTATTTATTTGACGTTGTTGTTGTTATTTGACGTTGTTGTTGTTGTTGTATTTGTTGTTGTTGTTGTTGTTGTTTATTTGACGTTGTATTTGTTGTTGTTGTTGTTTATTTGACATTGTTGTTGTTGTTGACGTTGTTGTTGTTGTTGTTTATTTGACGTTGTTGTTGTTGTTGACTTTGTTGTTGTTGTTGTTGTTGTTTATTTGACATTGTTATTGTTGTTGTTGTTTATTTGACGTTGTTAATGTTTTTGACATTGTTGTTGTTGTTTTTGTTGTTTATTTGACGTTGTTGTTGTTTTTGTTATTGTTGGTGTTGTTGTTTTGACGTTGTTGTTGTTGTTGTTTATTTGACGTTGTTGTTGTGGTTGTTATTTATTTGACGTTGTTGTTGTTGTTGTTGTTGACGTTGTTGTTGTTGTTGTTGTTTATTTGATGATGATGTTGTTGTTGTTTTGACGTTGTTGTTGTTGTTGTTGTTGACGTTGTTGTTGTTATTTATTTGATGTTGTTGTTGTTGTTGTTGACATAGTTGTTGTTATTTATTTGATGTTGTTGTTGTTGTTGACGTTGCTGTTTATTTGACGTTGTTGTTGTTGTTGTTGTTTATTTGAAGTTGTTGTTGTTGTTGACGTTGTTGTTGTTGTTTATTTAACGTTGTTGTTGTTGTTTATTTGACGTTGTTGTTGTTGTTTATTTGACATTGTTGTTGTTGTTGACGGTGTTGTTGTTGTTGTTGTTTATTTGACATTGTTGTTGTTGTTGTTATTGTCGACGTTGTTGTTGTTGTTGTTATTGTTGTTGTTTATTTGACGTTGTTGTTGTTGTTTATTTGACATTGTTGTTTTTGTTGTTGTTGTTTATTTGACATTTTTGATGTTTATTTGACGTTGTTGTTGTTGTTGTTGTTTATTTGACGTTGTTGTTGTTGTTGTTGTTGTTGTTTATTTGACGTTGTTGTTGTTGTTGTTTATTTGACGTTGTTGTTGTTGTTTATTTGATGTTGTTGTTGTTGTTTATTTGACGTTGTTGTTGTTATTATTTATTTGACGTTGTTGTTGTTGTTGTTTATTTGACGTAGTTGTTGTTGTTGACGTTGTTGTTGTTGTTGTTTATTTGACGTTTTTGTTGTTATTAATGTTGTTGTTGTTTTTGTTGTTGTTTATTTGCCGTTGTTGTTGTTGTTGTTGTTTATTTGACGTTGTTGTTGTTGTTGTTGTTGTTTATTTAACGTTGTTGTTGTTGTTGTTGTTTATTTGACTTTGTTGTTGTTATTTGACGTTGTTGTTGTTGTTGTATTTGTTGTTATTGTTGTTGTTGTTGTTTATTTGACGTTGTTGTTGTTATTTGACGTTGTTGTTGTTGTTCTTGTATTTGTTGTTGTTGTTGTTTATTTGACGTTGTATTTGTTGTTATTGTTGTTTATTTGACATTGTTGTTGTTGACGTTGTTGTTGTTGTTGTTGTTGTTTATTTGACGTTGTTGTTGTTGTTGACGTTGTTGTTGTTGTTGATGTTTATTTGACGTTGTTATTGTTGTTGTTGTTTATTTGACGTTGTTAATGTTTTTGACATTGTTGTTGTTGTTTTTGTTGTTTATTTGACGTTGTTGTTGTTTTTGTTATTGTTGGTGTTGTTGTTGTTGTTTATTTGACGTTGTTGTTGTTGTTGTTGTTTATTTGACGTTGTTGTTGTGGTTGTTATTTATTTGACGTTGTTGTTGTTGTTGTTGTTGACGTTGTTGTTGTTGTTGTTTATTTGATGATGATGTTGTTGTTGTTTTGACGTTGTTGTTGTTGTTGTTGTTGACGTTGTTGTTGTTATTTATTTGATGTTGTTGTTGTTGTTGTTGACATAGTTGTTGTTATTTATTTGATGTTGTTGTTGTTGTTGACGTTGCTGTTTATTTGACGTTGTTGTTGTTGTTGTTGTTGTTTATTTGAAGTTGTTGTTGTTGACGTTGTTGTTGTTGTTTATTTAACGTTGTTGTTGTTGTTTATTTGACGTTGTTGTTGTTGTTTATTTGACATTGTTGTTGTTGTTGACGGTGTTGTTGTTGTTGTTGTTTATTTGACATTGTTGTTGTTGTTGTTATTGTCGACGTTGTCGTTGTTGTTGTTATTGTTGTTGTTTATTTGACGTTGTTGTTGTTGTTTATTTGACATTGTTGTTTTTGTTGTTGTTGTTTATTTGACATTTTTGATGTTTATTTGACGTTGTTGTTGTTGTTGTTGTTCTTTATTTGACGTTGTTGTTGTTGTTGTTGTTGTTGTTGTTTATTTGACGTTGTTGTTGTTGTTGTTTATTTGACGTTGTTGTTGTTGTTTATTTGATGTTGTTGTTGTTGTTTATTTGACGTTGTTGTTGTTATTATTTATTTGACGTTGTTGTTGTTGTTTATTTGACGTAGTTGTTGTTGTTGACGTTGTTGTTGTTGTTGTTTATTTTACGTTTTTGTTGTTATTAATGTTGTTGTTGTTTTTGTTGTTGTTTATTTGCCGTTGTTGTTGTTGTTGTTGTTTATTTGACGTTGTTGTTGTTGTTGTTGTTGTTTATTTAACGTTGTTGTTGTTGTTGTTGTTTATTTGACGTTGTTGTTGTTATTTGACGTTGTTGTTGTTGTTGTATTTGTTGTTATTGTTGTTTTTGTTGTTTATTTGACGTTGTTGTTGTTATTTGACGTTGTTGTTGTTGTTCTTGTATTTGTTGTTGTTGTTGTTTATTTGACGTTGTATTTGTTGTTATTGTTGTTTATTTGACATTGTTGTTGTTGACATTGTTGTTGTTGTTGTTGTTTATTTGACGTTGTTGTTGTTGTTGACGTTGTTGTTGTTGTTGATGTTTATTTGACGTTGTTATTGTTGTTGTTGTTTATTTGACGTTGTTAATGTTTTTGACATTGTTGTTGTTGTTTTTGTTGTTTATTTGACGTTGTTGTTGTTGTTGTTATTGTTGGTGTTGTTGTTGTTGTTTATTTGACGTTGTTGTTGTGGTTGTTATTTATTTGACGTTGTTGTTGTGGTTGTTTAGTTGACGTCGTTGTTGTTGTTTATTTGACGTTGTTGTTGTCGTTGTTTTTGTTGTTTATTTGACATTGTTGTTGTTGTTGACGTTGTTGTTGTTGTTTATTTGACGTTGTTGTTGTTGTTGTTTATTTGACGTTGTTGTTGTTATTTATTTGACGTTGTTGTTGTTATTTATTTGACGGTGTTGTTGTTGTTGTTGATTTGATGTTGTTGTTGTTGTTTATTTGACGTTGTTGACGTTGTTGTTGTTGTTGTTGTTGTTGTTGTTGTTGTTTATTCAACATTGTTGTTGTTGTTGATGGTGTTGTTGTTGTTGTTGATGTTGTTGTTGTTTATTTGACGTTGTTGTTGTTGTTGTTGTTGTTGTTTATTTGACGTTGTTGTTGTTGTTTATTTGACGTTGTTGTTTATTTGACTTTGTTGTTGTTGTTGTTATTGTTTATTTGACGTTGTTGTTGTTGTTTATTTGACGTTGTTATTTATTTGACTTTGTTGTTGTTGTTGTTATTGTTTATTTGACGTTGTTGTAGTTGTTGTTGTTGACGTTGTTGTTGTTGTTGTTGTTATTTATTTGATGTTTTTGTTGTTGTTGGTGTTGTTGTTGTTTTTGTTGTTGTTTATTTGACGTTTTTGTTGTTGTTTATTTGACGTTGTTGTTGTTGTTATTCATTTCACGTTGTTGTTGTTGTTTATTTGACGTTGTTGTTGTTGTTGTTGTTGTTGTTTATTTGACGTTGTTGTTGTCGTTGTTTTTGTTGTTTATTTGACGTTGTTGTTGTTGTTTATTTGACGTTGTTGTTGTTGTTGTTGTTGTTTATTTGACGTTGTTGTTGTCGTTGTTTTTGTTGTTTATTTGACGTTGTTGTTGTTGTTTATTTGACGTTGTTGTTGTTGTTGTTGACGTTGTCGTTGTTGTTGTTGTTGTTTATTTGATGATGTTGTTGTTGTTGTTGTTTTGACGTTGTTGTTGTTGTTGTTGTTGACGTTGTTGTTGTTATTTATTTGATGTTTGTTGTTGTTGTTGTTGACATAGTTGTTGTTATTTATTTGATGTTGTTGTTGTTGTTGACATTGCTGTTTATTTGACGTTGTTGTTGTTGTTGTTTATTTGACGTTGTTGTTGTTGACGTTGTTGTTGTTGTTGTTTATTTGACGTTGTTGTTGTTGTTGACGTTGTTGTTGTTGTTTATTTGACGTTGTTGTTGTTGTTTATTTGACATTGTTGTTGTTGTTGTTGACGGTGTTGTTGTTGTTGTTGTTTATTTGACATTGTTGTTGTTGTTGTTATTGTTGACGTTGTTGTTGTTGTTGTTATTGTTGAGGTTTATTTGACGTTATTGTTGTTGTTTATTTGACGTTGTTATTGTTGTTGTTGTTGTTTATTTGACATTGTTGTTGTTGTTGACGTTGTTGTTGTTGTTGTTGTTTATTTGACGTTTTTGTTGTTGTTGACGTTGTTGTTGTTGTTGTTGTTTATTTGACGTTGTTATTGTTGTTGTTGTTTATTTGACGTTGTTAATATTTTTGACATTGTTGTTGTTGTTTTTGTTGTTTATTTGACGTTGTTGTTGTTGTTATTGTTGGTGTTGTTGTTGTTGTTTATTTGACGTTGTTGTTGTTGTTGTTTATTTGACGTTGTTGTTGTGGTTGTTATTTATTTGACGTTGTTGTTGTTGTTGTTTAGTTGACGTTGTTGTTGTTGTTGTTGTTTATTTGACGTTGTTGTTGTCTATGTTTTTGTTGTTTATTTGACGTTGTTGTTGTTGTTGACGTTGTTGTTGTTGTTTATTTGACGTTGTTGTTGTTGTTGTTTATTTGACATTGTTGTTGTTATTTATTTGACGTTGTTGTTGTTGTTGACGTTGTTGTTGTTGTTTATTTGACGTTGTTGTTGTTGTTTATTTGACGTTTTTGTTGTTGTTTATTTCACGTTGTTGTTGTTGTTAGTCATTTGACGTTGTTGTTTTTGTTTATTTGACGTTGTTGTTGTTGTTTATTTGACGTTGTTGTTGTCGTTGTTTTTGTTGTTTATTTGACGTTGTTGTTGTTGTTTATTTGACGTTGTTGTTGTTGTTGTTGACGTTGTTGTTGTTGTTGTTTATTTGATGATGTTGTTGTTGTTGTTTTGACGTTGTTGTTGTTGTTGTTGTTGTTGTTGACGTTGTTGTTGTTATTTATTTGATGTTGTTGTTGTTGTTGACATAGTTGTTGTTATTTATTTGATGTTGTTGTTGTTGTTGTTGACAATGCTGTTTATTTGACGTTGTTGTTGTTGTTGTTGTTGTTATTTATTTGACGTTGTTGTTGTTGTTGACGTTGTTGTTGTTGTTGTTTATTTAACGTTGTTGTTGTTGTTGTTGACGTTGTTGTTGTTGTTGTTTATTTGACGTTGTTGTTGTTGTTTATTTGACATTGTTGTTGTTGTTGACGGTGTTGTTGTTGTTGTTTATTTGACATTGTTGTTGTTGTTGTTATTGTTGACGTTGTTGTTGTTGTTGTTATTGTTGTTGTTTATTTGACGTTGTTGTTGTTGTTTATTTGACATTGTTGTTGTTGTTGTTGTTTATTTGACATTGTTGATGTTTATTTGACGTTGTTGTTGTTGTTGTTTATTTGACGTTGTTGTTGTTGTTCTTTATTTGACGTTGTTGTTGTTGTTTATTTGACGTTGTTATTGTTGTTGTTGTTGTTTATTTGACATTGTTGTTGTTGTTGACGTTGTTGTTGTTGTTGTTGTTTATTTGACGTTTTTGTTGTTGTTGACGTTGTTGTTGTTGTTGTTGTTTATTTGACGTTGTTATTGTTGTTGTTGTTTATTTGACGTTGTTAATGTTTTTGACATTGTTGTTGTTGTTTTTGTTGTTTATTTGACGTTGTTGTTGTTGTTATTATTAGTGTTGTTGTTGTTGTTTATTTGACGTTGTTGTTTTTGTTGTTTATTTGACGTTGTTGTTGTGGTTGTTATTTATTTGACGTTGTTGTTGTTGTTGTTTAGTTGAAGTTGTTGTTGTTGTTGTTGTTTATTTGACATTGTTGTTGTCGTTGTTTTTGTTATTTATTTGACGTTGTTGTTGTTGTTGACGTTGTTGTTGTTGTTTATTTGACGTTGTTGTTGTTGTTGTTTATTTGACGTTGTTGTTGTTATTTATTTGACGTTGTTGTTGTTGTTATTTATTTGACGGTGTTATTGTTGTTGTTGATTTGATGTTGTTGTTGTTGTTGTTGTTTATTTGACGTTGTTGACGTTGTTGTTGTTGTTGTTGTTGACGTTGTTGTTGTTGTTGTTGTTTATTCAACATTGTTGTTGTTGTTGATGGTGTTGTTGTTGTTGTTGACGTTGTTGTTGTTTATTTGACGTTGTTGTTATTGTTGTTGTTTATTTGACGTTGTTGTTGTTGTTTATTTGACGTTGTTGTTTATTTGACTTTGTTGTTGTTGTTGTTATTGTTTATTTGACGTTGTTGTTGTTGTTGTTTATTTGACGTTGTTGTTTATTTAACTTTGTTGTTGTTGTTGTTATTGTTTATTTGACGTTGTTGTAGTTGTTGTTGTTGACGTTGTTGTTGTTGTTGTTGTTGTTATTTTTTTGATGTTTTTGTTATTGTTGATGTTGTTGTTGTTTTTGTTGTTGTTTATTTGACGTTTTTGTTGTTGTTTATTTGACGTTGTTGTTGTTGTTATTCATTTGACGTTGTTATTGTTGTTTATTTGACGTTGTTGTTGTTGTTGTTGTTGTTTATTTGACGTTGTTGTTGTCCTTGTTTTTCTTGTTTATTTGACGTTGTTGTTGTTGTATATTTGACGTTGTTGTTGTTGTTGTTGACGTTGTCGTTGTTGTTGTTGTTGTTGTTGTTTATTTGATGATGTTGTTGTTGTTGTTGTTTTGACGTTGTTGTTGTTGACGTTGTTGTTGTTATTTATTTGATGTTGTTGTTGTTGTTGACATAGTTGTTGTTATTTATTTGATGTTGTTGTTGTTGTTGACATTGCTGTTTGTTTGACGTTGTTGTTGTTGTTGTTTATTTGACGTTGTTGTTGTTGTTTACGTTGTTGTTGTTGTTTATTTGACGTTGTTGTTGTTGTTGACGTTGTTGTTGTTGTTTATTTGACGTTGTTGTTGTTGTTTATTTGACGTTTTTGTTGTTGTTTATTTGACGTTGTTGTTGTTGTTATTCATTTGACGTTGTTGTTGTTGTTGTTTATTTGACGTTGTTGTTGTTGTTGTTTATTTGACGTTGTTGTTGTCGTTGTTTTTGTTGTTTATTTGACGTTGTTGTTGTTGTTTATTTGACATTGTTGTTGTTGTTGTTGACGTTGTTGTTGTTGTTGTTTATTTGATGATGTTTTTGTTGTTGTTTTGACGTTGTTGTTGTTGACGTTGTTGTTGTTATTTATTTGATGTTGTTGTTGTTGTTGACATAGCTGTTGTTATTTATTTGATGTTGTTGTTGTTGTTGTTGACGTTGCTGTTTATTTGACGTTGTTGTTGTTGTTGTTGTTGTTGTTGTTGTTGTTTATTTAACGTTGTTGTTGTTGTTGTTGACGTTGTTGTTGTTGTTTATTTAACGTTGTTGTTGTTGTTGTTGACGTTGTTGTTGTTGTTGTTTATTTGACGTTGTTGTTGTTGTTTATTTGACATTGTTGTTGTTGTTGACGGTGTTATTGTTGTTGTTGTTTATTTGACATTGTTGTTGTTGTTGTTATTGTTGACGTTGTTGTTGTTGTTGTTATTGTTGTTGTTTATTTGACGTTGTTGTTGTTGTTTATTTGACATTGTTGTTGTTGTTGTTGTTGTTGTTTATTTGACATTGTTGATGTTTATTTGACGTTGTTGTTGTTGTTGTTTATTTGACGTTGTTGTTGTTGTTGTTTATTTGACGTTGTTGTTGTTGTTTATTTGACGTTGTTGTTGTTGTTTATTTGACGTTGTTGTTGTTGACGTTGTTGTTGTTATTATTTATTTGACGTTGTTGTTGTTGTTTATTTGACGTAGTTGTTGTTGTTGACGTTGTTGTTGTTGTTTATTTGACGTTTTTGTTATTATTGATGTTGTTGTTGTTTTTGTTGTTGTTTATTTGACGTTGTTGTTGTTGTTGTTTATTTGACGTTGTTGTTGTTTATTTAACGTTGTTGTTGTTGTTGTTTATTTGACGTTGTTGTTGTTATTTGACGTTGTTGTTGTTGTTGTTGTATTTGTTGTTATTGTTGTTGTTGTTATTTATTTGACGTTGTTGTTGTTATTTGACGTTGTTGTTGTTGTTGTATTTGTTGTTGTTGTTGTTTATTTGACGTTGTATTTGTTGTTGTTGTTGTTTATTTGACATTGTTGTTGTTGTTGACGTTGTTGTTGTTGTTGTTTATTTGACGTTGTTGTTGTTGTTGACGTTGTTGTTGTTGTTGTTGTTGTTTATTTGACGTTGTTGTTGTTGTTGTTGTTGTTTATTTGACGTTGTTAATGTTTTTGACATTGTTGTTGTTGTTTTTGTTGTTTATTTGACGTTGTTGTTGTTTTTGTTATTGTTGGTGTTGTTGTTGTTGTTTATTTGACGTTGTTGTTGTTGTTGTTTATTTGACGTTGTTGTTGTGGTTGTTATTTATTTGACGTTGTTGTTGTTGTTGTTTAGTTGACGTTGTTGTTGTTGTTGTTGTTTATTTGACGTTGTTGTTGTCGTTGTTTTTGTTGTTTATTTGACGTTGTTGTTGTTGTTGACGTTGTTGTTGTTGTTTATTTGACGTTGTTGTTGTTGTTGTTTATTTGACGTTGTTGTTGTTGTTGTTTATTTGACGTTGTTGTTGTTGTTATTTATTTGACGGTGTTGTTGTTGTTGTTGATTTAATGTTGTTGTTGTTGTTTATTTGACGTTGTTGACGTTGTTGTTGTTGTTGTTGACGTTGTTGTTGTTGTTGTTTATTCAACATTGTTGTTGTTGTTGATGGTGTTGTTGATGGTGTTGTTGTTGTTGTTGACGTTGTTGTTGTTTATTTGACATTGTCGTTGTTGTTGTTGTTTATTTGACGTTGTTGTTTATTTGACTTTGTTGTTGTTGTTGTTATTGTACATTTGACGTTGTTGTTGTTGTTTATTTGACGTTGTTGTTTATTTGACTTTGTTGTTGTTGTTGTTATTGTTTATTTGACGTTGTTGTAGTTGTTGTTGTTGACATTGTTGTTGTTGTTGTTGTTTATTTGACGTTGTTGTTGTTGTTGTTGTTTATTCAACATTGTTGTTGTTGTTGATGGTGTTGTTGATGGTGTTGTTGTTGTTGTTGACGTTGTTGTTGTTTATTTGACGTTGTCGTTGTTGTTGTTGTTTATTTGACGTTGTTGTTTATTTGACTTTGTTGTTGTTGTTGTTATTGTTTATTTGACGTTGTTGTTGTTGTTTATTTGACGTTGTTGTTTATTTGACTTTGTTGTTGTTGTTGTTATTGTTTATTTGACGTTGTTGTAGTTGTTGTTGTTGACATTGTTGTTGTTGTTGTTGTTATTTATTTGATGTTTTTGTTGTTGTTGGTGTTGTTGTTGTTTTTGTTGTTGTTTATTTGACGTTTTTGTTGTTGTTTATTTGACGTTGTTGTTGTTGTTATTCATTTGACGTTGTTGTTGTTGTTTATTTGACGTTGTTGTTGTTGTTGTTTATTTGACGTTGTTGTTGTCGTTGTTTTTGTTGTTTATTTGACGTTGTTGTTTTTGTTTATTTGACGTTGTTGTTGTTGTTGACGTTGTCGTTGTTGTTGTTGTTGTTTATTTGATGATGTTGTTGTTGTTGTTGTTTTGACGTTGTTGTTGTTGTTGTTGACGTTGTTGTTGTTATTTATTTGATGTTGTTGTTGTTGTTGTTGACATAGTTGTTGTTATTTATTTGATGTTGTTGTTGTTAACATTGCTGTTTATTTGACGTTGTTGTTGTTGTTTATTTGACGTTGTTGTTGTTGTTGACGTTGTTGTTGTTGTTTATTTGACGTTGTTGTTGTTGTTGACGTTGTTGTTGTTGTTTATTTGACGTTGTTGTTATTGTTGACGTTGTTGTTGTTGTTTATTTGACGTTGTTGTTGTTGTTTATTTGACATTGTTGTTGTTGTTGACGGTGTTGTTGTTGTTGTTGTTTATTTGACATTGTTGTTGTTGTTGACGGTGTTGTTGTTGTTGTTGTTTATTTGACATTGTTGTTGTTGTTTTTATTGTTGACGTTGTTGTTGTTGTTGTTATTGTTGAGGTTTATTTGACGTTATTGTTGTTTTTTATTTGACGTTGTTATTGTTGTTGTTGTTGTTTATTTGACATTGTTGTTGTTGTTGACGTTGTTGTTGTTGTTGTTTATTTGACGTTGTTGTTGTTGTTGACGTTGTTGTTGTTGTTGTTGTTGTTTATTTGACGTTGTTATTGTTGTTGTTGTTTATTTGACGTTGTTAATGTTTTTGACATTGTTGTTGTTGTTTTTGTTGTTTATTTGACGTTGTTGTTGTTGTTGTTATTGTTGGTGTTGTTGTTATTGTTTATTTGACATTGTTGTTGTTATTGTTTATTTGACGTTGTTGTTGTGGTTGTTTATTTGACGTTGTTGTTGTGGTTGTTATTTATTTGACGTTGTTGTTGTTGTTGTTTAGTTGACGTTGTTGTTGTTGTTGTTGTTGTTGTTTATTTGACGTTGTTGTTGTCGTTGTTTTTGTTGTTTATTTGACGTTGTTGTTGTTGTTGACGTTGTTGTTGTTGTTTATTTGACGTTGTTGTTGTTGTTGTTTATTTGACGTTGTTGTTGTTTATTTGACGTTGTTGTTGTTGTTATTTATTTGACGGTGTTGTTGTTGTTGTTGATTTGATGTTGTTGTTGTTGTTTATTTGACGTTGTTAACGTTGTTGTTGTTGTTGTTGACGTTGTTGTTGTTGTTGTTGTTGTTGTTGTTGTTTATTCAACATTGTTGTTGTTGTTGATGGTGTTGTTGTTGTTGTTGACGTTGTTGTTGTTTATTTGACGTTGTTGTTATTGTTGTTGTTTATTTGACGTTGTTGTTGTTGTTTATTTGACGTTATTGTTTATTTGACTTTGTTGTTGTTGTTGTTATTGTTTATTTGACGTTATTGTTGTTGTTTATTTGACGTTGTTGTTTATTTAACTTTGTTGTTGTTGTTGTTATTGTTTATTTGACGTTGTTGTAGTTGTTGTTGTTGACGTTGTTGTTGTTGTTGTTGTTGTTATTTATTTGATGTTTTTGTTGTTGTTGATGTTGTTGTTGTTGTTTTTGTTGTTGTTTATTTGATGTTTTTGTTGTTGTTTATTTGACGTTGTTGTTGTTGTTATTCATTTGACGTTGTTGTCTTTGTTTATTTGACGTTGTTGTTGTTGTTTATTTGACGTCGTTGTTGTCGTTGTTTTTGTTGTTTATTTGACGTTGTTGTTGTTGTTGTTTATTTGACGTTGTTGTTGTTGTTGACGTTGTCGTCGTTGTTGTTGTTGTTGTTTATTTGATGATGTTGTTGTTGTTGTTGTTTTGACGTTGTTGTTGTTATTGTTGACGTTATTGTTGTTATTTATTTGATGTTGTTGTTGTTGTTGACATAGTTGTTGACGTTGCTGTTTATTTGACGTTGTCGTTGTTGTTGTTGTTGTTGACGTTGTTGTTGTTCTTTCTTTGACGTTGTTGTTGTTGTTGACGTTGTTGTTTTTTTTTATTTGACGTTGTTGTTGTTATTTATTTGACATTGTTGTTGTTGTTGACGGTGTTGTTGTTGTTGTTGTTGTTTATTTGACATTGTTGTTGTTGTTGTTATTGTTGACGTTGTTGTTGTTGTTGTTGTTGTTGTTATTGTTGATGTTTATTTGACGTTGTTGTTGTTGTTTATTTGACATTGTTGTTGTTGTTGTTTATTTGACATTGTTGTTGTTGTTTATTTGACGTTGTTGTTATTATTGTTGTTGTTTATTTGACGTTGTTGTTGTTGTTGTTTATTTGACGTTGTTGTTGTTGTTTATTTGACGTTGTTGTTGTTGACGTTGTTGTTGTTGTTATTGTTTATTTGACGTTGTTGTTATTGTTGTTTATTTGACGTAGTTGTTGTTGTTGACGTTGTTGTTGTTGACGTTCTTGTTGTTGTTGTTTATTTGACGTTTTTGTTGTTATTGATGTTGTTGTTGTTTTTGTTGTTGTTTATTTGACGTTGTTGTTGTTGTTTATTTGACGTTGTTGTTGTTGTTGTTTATTTAACGTTGTTGTTGTTGTTGTTTATTTGACGTTGTTCTTGTTATTTGACGTTGTTGTTGTTGTTGTATTTGTTGTTATTGTTGTTGTTGTTGTTTAATTGACGTTGTTGTTGTTATTTGACGTTGTTGTTGTTGTTGTATTTGTTGTTGTTGTTGTTGTTTATTTGACGTTGTTGTTGTTGTTTATTTGACGTAGTTGTTGTTGTTGACGTTGTTGTTGTTGTTTATTTGACGTTTTTGTTGTTATTGATGTTGTTGTTGTTTTTGTTGTTGTTTATTTGACGTTGTTGTTGTTGTTGTTGTTTATTTGACGTTGTTGTTGTTTATTTAACGTTGTTGTTGTTGTTGTTTATTTGACGTTGTTGTTGTTATTTGACGTTGTTGTTGTTGTTGTATTTGTTGTTATTGTTATTGTTGTTGTTATTTATTTGACGTTGTTGTTGTTATTTGACGATGTTGTTGTTGTATTTGTTGTTGTTGTTGTTTATTTGACGTTGTATTTGTTGTTGTTGTTGTTTATTTGACATTGTTGTTGTTGTTGACGTTGTTGTTGTTGTTGTTTATTTGACGTTGTTGTTGTTGTTGACGTTGTTGTTGTTGTTGTTGTTGTTGTTTATTTGACGTTGTTATTGTTGTTGTTGTTTATTTGACGTTGTTAATGTTTTTGACATTGTTGTTTTTGTTTTTGTTGTTTATTTGACGTTGTTGTTGTTTTTGTTATTGTTGGTGTTGTTGTTGTTGTTTATTTGACGTTGTTGTTGTTGTTGTTTATTTGACGTTGTTGTTGTGGTTGTTATTTATTTGACGTTGTTGTTGTTGTTGTTTAGTTGACGTTGTTGTTGTTGTTGTTGTTTATTTGACGTTGTTGTTGTCGTTGTTTTTGTTGTTTATTTGACGTTGTTGTTGTTGTTGACGTTGTTGCTGTTGTTTATTTGACGTTGTTGTTGTTGTTGTTTATTTGACGTTGTTGTTGTTGTTTATTTGACATTGTTGTTGTTGTTATTTATTTGACGGTGTTGTTGTTGTTGTTGATTTGATGTTGTTGTTGTTGTTTATTTGATGTTGTTGACGTTGTTGTTGTTGTTGTTGACGTTGTTGTTGTTGTTGTTGTTTATTCAACATTGTTGTTGTTGTTGATGGTGTTGTTGTTGTTGTTGACGTTGTTGTTGTTTATTTGACGTTGTCGTTGTTGTTGTTGTTTATTTGACGTTGTTGTTTATTTGACTTTGTTGTTGTTGTTGTTGTTATTGTTTATTTGACGTTGTTGTTGTTGTTTATTTGACGTTGTTGTTTATTTGACTTTGTTGTTGTTGTTGTTATTGTTTATTTGACGTTGTTGTAGTTGTTGTTGTTGACGTTGTTGTTCTTGTTGTTGTTATTTATTTGATGTTTTTGTTGTTGTTGGTGTTGTTGTTGTTTTTGTTGTTGTTTATTTGACGTTTTTGTTGTTGTTTATTTGACGTTGTTGTTGTTGTTATTCATTTGACGTTGTTGTTGTTGTTTATTTGACGTTGTTGTTGTTGTTGTTGTTTATTTGACGTTTTTGTTGTCGTTGTTGTTGTTGTTTATTTGACGTTGTTGTTGTTGTTTATTTGACGTTGTTGTTGTTGTTATTTATTTGACGGTGTTGTTGTTGTTGTTGATTTGATGTTGTTGTTGTTGTTGTTTATTTGACGTTGTTGACGTTGTTGTTGTTGTTGTTGTTGACGTTGTTGTTGTTGTTGTTGTTTATTCAACATTGTTGTTGTTGTTGATGGTGTTGTTGTTGTTGTTGACGTTGTTGTTGTTTATTTGACGTTGTTGTTATTGTTGTTGTTTATTTGACGTTGTTGTTGTTGTTTATTTGACATTGTTGTTTATTTGACTTTGTTGTTGTTGTTGTTATTGTTTATTTGACATTGTTGTTGTTGTTGTTTATTTGACGTTGTTGTTTATTTAACTTTGTTGTTGTTGTTATTGTTTATTTGACGTTGTTGTAGTTATTGTTGTTGACGTTGTTGTTGTTGTTGTTGTTGTTGTTATTTTTTTGATGTTTTTGTTGTTGTTGATGTTGTTGTTGTTTTTGTTGTTGTTTATTTGACGTTTTTGTTGTTGTTTATTTGACGTTGTTGTTGTTGTTATTCATTTGACGTTGTTATTGTTGTTTATTTGACGTTGTTGTTGTTGTTGTTTATTTGACGTTGTTGTTGTCCTTGTTTTTCTTGTTTATTTGACGTTGTTGTTGTTGTATATTTGACGTTGTTGTTGTTGTTGTTGACGTTGTCGTTGTTGTTGTTGTTGTTGTTGTTTATTTGATGATGTTGTTGTTGTTGTTGTTTTGACGTTGTTGTTGTTGACGTTGTTGTTGTTATTTATTTGATGTTGTTGTTGTTGTTGTTGTTGTTATTTATTTGATGTTGTTGTTGTTGTTGACATTGCTGTTTGTTTGACGTTGTTGTTGTTGTTGTTTATTTGACGTTGTTGTTGTTGTTGACGTTGTTGTTGTTGTTTATTTGACGTTGTTGTTGTTGTTGACGTTGTTGTTGTTGTTTATTTGACGTTGTTGTTGTTGTTTATTTGACGTTTTTGTTGTTGTTTATTTGACGTTGTTGTTGTTGTTATTCATTTGACGTTGTTGTTGTTGTTTATTTGATGTTGTTGTTGTTGTTGTTTATTTGACGTTGTTGTTGTCGTTGTTTTTGTTGTTTATTTGACGTTGTTGTTGTTGTTTATTTGACGTTGTTGTTGTTGTTGACGTTGTTGTTGTTGTTGTTGTTTATTTGATGATGTTGTTGTTGTTGTTTTGACGTTGTTGTTGTTGTTGTTGACGTTATTGTTGTTATTTATTTGATTTTGTTGTTGTTGTTGACATGGTTGTTGTTATTTATTTGATATTGTTGTTGTTGTTGTTGACGTTGCTGTTTATTTGACGTTGTTGTTGTTGTTGTTGTTGTTGTTGTTTATTTGACGTTGTTGTTGTTGTTGACGTTGTTGTTGTTGTTTATTTAACGTTGTTGTTGTTGTTGTTGACGTTGTTGTTGTTGTTGTTTATTTGACGTTGTTGTTGTTGTTTATTTGACATTGTTGTTGTTGTTGACGGTGTTGTTGTTGTTGTTGTTGTTTATTTGACATTGTTGTTGTTGTTGTTGTTATTGTTGACGTTGTTGTTGTTGTTGTTATTGTTCTTGTTTATTTGACGTTGTTGTTGTTGTTTATTTGACATTGTTGTTGTTGTTGTTGTTGTTGTTTATTTGACATTGTTGATGTTTATTTGACGTTGTTGTTGTTGTTTATTTGACGTTGTTGTTGTTGTTGTTGTTTATTTGACGTTGTTGTTGTTGTTTATTTGACGTTGTTGTTGTTGTTTATTTGTCGTTGTTGTTGTTGACGTTGTTGTTGTTATTATTTATTTGACGTTGTTGTTGTTGTTTATTTGACGTAGTTGTTGTTGTTGACGTTGTTGTTGTTGTTTATTTGACGTTTTTGTTGTTATTGATGTTGTTGTTGTTTTTGTTGTTGTTTATTTGACGTTGTTGTTGTTGTTGTTGTTTATTTGACGTTGTTGTTGTTTATTTAACGTTGTTGTTGTTGTTGTTTATTTGACGTTGTTGTTGTTATTTGACGTTGTTGTTGTTGTTGTATTTGTTGTTATTGTTGTTGTTGTTGTTATTTATTTGACGTTGTTGTTGTTATTTGACATTGTTGTTGTTGTTGTATTTGTTGTTGTTGTTGTTTATTTGACGTTGTATTTGTTGTTGTTGTTGTTTATTTGACATTGTTGTTGTTCTTGACGTTGTTGTTGTTGTTGTTTATTTGACGTTGTTGTTGTTGTTGACGTTGTTGTTGTTGTTGTTGTTGTTTATTTGACGTTGTTATTGTTGTTGTTGTTTATTTGACGTTGTTAATGTTTTTGACATTGTTGTTGTTGTTTTTGTTGTTTATTTGACGTTGTTGTTGTTTTTGTTATTGTTGGTGTTGTTGTTGTTGTTTATTTGACGTTGTTGTTGTTGTTGTTTATTTGACATTGTTGTTGTGGTTGTTATTTATTTGACGTTGTTGTTGTTGTTGTTTAGTTGACGTTGTTGTTGTTGTTGTTTATTTGACGTTGTTGTTGTCGTTGTTTTTGTTGTTTATTTGACGTTGTTGTTGTTGTTGACGTTGTTGTTGTTGTTTATTTGACGTTGTTGTTGTTGTTGTTTATTTGACGTTGTTATTGTTGTTTATTTGACGTTGTTGTTGTTGTTATTTATTTGACGGTGTTGTTATTGTTGTTGATTTGATGTTGTTGTTGTTGTTTATTTGACGTTGTTGACGTTGTTGTTGTTGTTGTTGACGTTGTTGTTGTTGTTGTTGTTTATTCAACATTGTTGTTGTTGTTGATGGTGTTGTTGATGGTGTTGTTGTTGTTGTTGACGTTGTTGTTGTTTATTTGACGTTGTCGTTGTTGTTGTTGTTGTTTATTTGACGTTGTTGTTTATTTGACTTTGTTGTTGTTGTTGTTATTGTTTATTTGACGTTGTTGTAGTTGTTGTTGTTGACATTGTTGTTGTTGTTGTTGTTATTTATTTGATGTTTTTGTTGTTGTTGGTGTTGTTGTTGTTTTTGTTGTTGTTTATTTGACGTTTTTGTTGTTGTTTATTTGACGTTGTTGTTATTGTTATTCATTTGACGTTGTTGTTGTTGTTTATTTGATGTTGTTGTTGTTGTTGTTGTTTATTTGACGTTGTTGTTGTCGTTGTTTTTGTTGTTTATTTGACGTTGTTGTTTTTGTTTATTTGACGTTGTTGTTGTTGTTGTTGACGTTGTCGTTGTTGTTGTTGTTGTTTATTTGATGATGTTGTTGTTGTTGTTGTTTTGACGTTGTTGTTGTTGTTGTTGACGTTGTTGTTGTTATTTATTTGATGTTGTTGTTGTTGTTGTTGACATAGTTGTTGTTATTTATTTGATGTTGTTGTTGTTGACATTGCTGTTTATTTGACATTGTTGTTGTTGTTTATTTGACGTTGTTGTTGTTGTTGACGTTGTTGTTGTTGTTTATTTGACGTTGTTGTTGTTGTTGACGTTGTTGTTGTTGTTTATTTGACGTTGTTGTTATTGTTGACGTTGTTGTTGTTGTTTATTTGACGTTGTTGTTGTTGTTTATTTGACATTGTTGTTGTTGTTGACGGTGTTGTTGTTGTTGTTGTTGTTTATTTGACATTGTTGTTGTTGTTTTTATTGTTGACGTTGTTGTTGTTGTTGTTATTGTTGAGGTTTATTTGACGTTATTGTTGTTTTTTATTTGACATTGTTATTGTTGTTGTTGTTGTTTATTTGACATTGTTGTTGTTGTTGACGTTGTTGTTGTTGTTGTTTATTTGACGTTGTTGTTGTTGTTGACGTTGTTGTTGTTGTTGTTTATTTGACGTTGTTATTGTTGTTGTTGTTTATTTGACGTTGTTAATGTTTTTGACATTGTTGTTGTTGTTTTTGTTGTTTATTTGACGTTGTTGTTGTTGTTGTTGTTGTTATTGTTGGTGTTGTTGTTATTGTTTATTTGACGTTGTTGTTGTTATTGTTTATTTGACGTTGTTGTTGTGGTTGTTTATTTGACGTTGTTGTTGTGGTTGTTATTTATTTGACGTTGTTGTTGTTGTTGTTTAGTTGACGTTGTTATTGTTGTTGTTTATTTGACGTTGTTGTTGTCGTTGTTTTTGTTGTTTATTTGATGTTGTTGTTGTTGTTGACGTTGTTGTTGTTGTTTATTTGACGTTGTTGTTGTTGTTGTTTATTTGACATTGTTGTTGTTTATTTGACGTTGTTGTTGTTGTTATTTATTTGACGGTGTTGTTGTTGTTGTTGATTTGATGTTGTTGTTGTTGTTTATTTGACGTTGTTAACGTTGTTGTTGTTGTTGTTGACGTTGTTGTTGTTGTTGTTGTTGTTGTTTATTCAACATTGTTGTTGTTGTTGATGGTGTTGTTGTTGTTGTTGACGTTGTTGTTGTTTATTTGACGTTGTTGTTATTGTTGTTGTTTATTTGACGTTGTTGTTGTTGTTTATTTGACGTTGTTGTTTATTTGACTTTGTTGTTGTTGTTGTTATTGTTTATTTGACGTTATTGTTGTTGTTTATTTGACGTTGTTGTTTATTTAACTTTGTTGTTGTTGTTGTTATTGTTTATTTGACGTTGTTGTAGTTGTTGTTGTTGACGTTGTTGTTGTTGTTGTTGTTATTTATTTGATGTTTTTGTTGTTGTTGATGTTGTTGTTGTTGTTTTTGTTGTTGTTTATTTGATGTTTTTGTTGTTGTTTATTTGACGTTGTTGTTGTTGTTATTCATTTGACGTTGTTGTCTTTGTTTATTTGACGTTGTTGTTGTTGTTGTTTATTTGACGTCGTTGTTGTCGTTGTTTTTGTTGTTTATTTGACGTTGTTGTTGTTGTTGTTTATTTGACGTTGTTGTTGTTGTTGTTGACGTTGTCGTCGTTGTTGTTGTTGTTGTTTATTTGATGATGTTGTTGTTGTTGTTGTTTTGACGTTGTTGTTGTTGTTGTTGACGTTGTTGTTGTTATTTATTTGATGTTGTTGTTGTTGTTGACATAGTTGTTGTTATTTATTTGATGTTGTTGTTGTTGTTGACGTTGCTGTTTATTTGATGTTGTCGTTGTTGTTGTTGTTGTTGACGTTGTTGTTGTTGTTTCTTTGACGTTGTTGTTGTTGTTGACGTTGTTGTTTTTGTTTATTTGACGTTGTTGTTGTTATTTATTTGACATTGTTGTTGTTGTTGACGTTGTTGTTGTTGTTGTTGTTGTTTATTTGACATTGTTGTTGTTGTTATTATTGTTGACGTTGTTGTTGTTGTTGTTATTGTTGATGTTTATTTGACGTTGTTGTTGTTGTTTATTTGACATTGTTGTTGTTGTTGTTTATTTGACATTGTTGTTGTTGTTTATTTGACGTTGTTGTTATTATTGTTGTTGTTTATTTGACGTTGTTGTTGTTGTTGTTTATTTGACGTTGTTGTTGTTGTTTATTTGACGTTGTTGTTGTTGACGTTGTTGTTGTTGTTATTGTTTATTTGACGTTGTTGTTATTGTTGTTTATTTGACGTAGTTGTTGTTGTTGACGTTGTTGTTGTTGACGTTGTTGTTGTTGTTGTTTATTTGACGTTTTTGTTGTTATTGATGTTGTTGTTGTTTTTGTTGTTGTTTATTTGACGTTGTTGTTGTTGTTTATTTGACGTTGTTGTTGTTGTTGTTTATTTAACGTTGTTGTTGTTGTTGTTTATTTGACGTTGTTCTTGTTATTTGACGTTGTTGTTGTTGTTGTTGTATTTGTTGTTATTGTTGTTGTTGTTGTTTATTTGACGTTGTTGTTGTTATTTGACGTTGTTGTTGTTGTTGTATTTGTTGTTGTTGTTGTTGTTTATTTGACGTTGTTGTTGTTGTTTATTTGACGTAGTTGTTGTTGTTGACGTTGTTGTTGTTGTTTATTTGACGTTTTTGTTGTTATTGATGTTGTTGTTGTTTTTGTTGTTGTTTATTTGACGTTGTTGTTGTTGTTGTTGTTTATTTGACGTTGTTGTTGTTTATTTAACGTTGTTGTTGTTGTTGTTTATTTGACGTTGTTGTTGTTATTTGACGTTGTTGTTGTTGTTGTATTTGTTGTTATTGTTGTTGTTGTTGTTATTTATTTGACGTTGTTGTTGTTATTTGACGTTGTTGTTGTTGTTGTATTTGTTGTTGTTGTTGTTTATTTGATGTTGTATTTGTTGTTGTTGTTGTTGTTTATTTGACATTGTTGTTGTTGTTGACGTTGTTGTTGTTGTTGTTTATTTGACGTTGTTGTTGTTGTTGACGTTGTTGTTGTTGTTGTTGTTGTTGTTTATTTGACGTTGTTATTGTTGTTGTTGTTTATTTGACGTTGTTAATGTTTTTGACATTGTTGTTGTTGTTTTTGTTGTTTATTTGACGTTGTTGTTGTTTTTGTTATTGTTGGTGTTGTTGTTGTTGTTTATTTGACGTTGTTGTTGTTGTTGTTTATTTGACGTTGTTGTTGTGGTTGTTATTTATTTGACGTTGTTGTTGTTGTTGTTTAGTTGACGTTGTTGTTGTTGTTGTTTATTTGACGTTGTTGTTGTCGTTGTTTTTGTTGTTTATTTGACGTTGTTGTTGTTGTTGTTGTTTATTTGACGTTGTTGTTGTTGTTTATTTGACATTGTTGTTGTTGTTATTTATTTGACGGTGTTGTTGTTGTTGTTGATTTGATGTTGTTGTTGTTGTTTATTTGACGTTGTTGATGTTGTTGTTGTTGTTGTTGACGTTGTTGTTGTTGTTGTTGTTTATTCAACATTGTTGTTGTTGTTGATGGTGTTGTTGATGGTGTTGTTGTTGTTGTTGACGTTGTTGTTGTTTATTTGACGTTGTCGTTGTTGTTGTTGTTTATTTGACGTTGTTGTTTATTTGACTTTGTTGTTGTTGTTATTGTTTATTTGACGTTGTTGTTGTTGTTGTTTATTTGACGTTGTTGTTTATTTGACATTGTTGTTGTTGTTGTTGTTGTTTATTTGACATTGTTGTTGTTGTTTATTTGACGTTGTTGTTATTGTTGTTGTTGTTTATTTGACGTTATTGTTGTTGTTGTTTATTTGACGTTGTTGTTGTTATTTATTTGACGTTGTTGTTGTTGACGTTGTTGTTGTTGTTATTGTTTATTTGACGTTGTTGTTGTTGTTTATTTGACGTAGTTGTTGTTGTTGACATTGTTGTTGTTGACGTTGTTGTTGTTGTTGTTGTTGTTTATTTGACGTTTTTGTTGTTATTGATGTTGTTGTTTTTGTTGTTGTTTATTTGACGTTGTTGTTGTTGTTGTTTATTTGACGTTGTTGTTGTTGTTGTTTATTTAACGTTGTTGTTGTTGTTGTTTATTTGACGTTGTTCTTGTTATTTGACGTTGTTGTTGTTGTTGTTGTATTCGTTGTTATTGTTGTTGTTGTTGTTTATTTGACGTTGTTATTGTTATTTGACGTTGTTGTTGTTGTTTATTTGTTGTTGTTGTTGTTTATTTGACGTTGTTGTTGTTGTTTATTTGACGTTATTGTTGTTGTTTAATTGACGTTATTATTGTTGTTGTTGTTGTTTATTTGACGTTGTTGTTGACGTTGTTGTTGTTGTTGTTGTTTATTTGACGTTGTTGTTGTTGTTGTTGTTGTTGTTGTTTATTTGACGTTGTTAATGTTTTTGACATTGTTGTTGTTGTTGTTTTTGTTGTTTATTTGACGTTGTTGTTGTTGTTGTTATTGTTGGTGTTGTTGTTGTTGTTTATTTGGCGTTGTTGTTGTTGTTGTTTATTTGACGTTGTTGTTGTGGTTGTTATTTATTTGACGTTCTTGTTGTTGTTGTTTAGTTGACGTTGTTGTTGTTGTTGTTGTTGTTTATTTGACGTTGTTGTTGTCGTTGTTTTTGTTGTTTATTTGACGTTGTTGTTGTTGTTGTTGACGTTGTTGTTGTTGTTTATTTGACGTTGTTGTTGTTGTTGTTTATTTGACGTTGTTGTTGTTGTTGTTTATTTGACGTTGTTGTTGTTGTTATTTATTTGACGGTGTTGTTGTTGTTGTTTATTTGATGTTGTTGTTGTTGTTGTTTATTTGACGTTTTTGACGTTGTTGTTGTTGTTGTTTATTTGATGTTGTTATTGTTGTTATTGACATAGTTGTTGTTGTTGTTTATTTCACGTTGTTGTTGTTGTTGACATTGTTGTTTATTTGACGTTGTTGTTGTTGTTGTTGACATTGTTGTTGTTGTTTATTTGACGTTGTTGTTGTTGTTGTTTATTTGACATTGTTGTTGTCGTCTACGGTGTTGTTGTTGTTGTTGATGTTGTTATTATTTATTTGATGTTGTTGTTGTTGTTGTTGTTTATTTATCGTTGTTGTTGTTGTTGTTTATTTGACTTTGTTGTTGTTGTTGTTGTTATTGTTTATTTGACGTTGTTGTTGTTTATTTGACCAAGTTATTGTTGTTGACGTTGTTGTTGTTGTTGTTATTTATTTGACGTTTTTGTTGTTGTTGATGTTGTTGTTGTTTATTTGACGTTGTTGTTGTTGTTGAAATTGTTGTTGTTGTTGTTGTTGTTTATTTGACATTGTTGTTGTTGTTGTTGTTTATTTGACGTTGTTAATGTTTTTGACATTGTTGTTGTTGTTTTTGTTGTTTATTTGACGTTGTTGTTGATGTTGTTGTTATTGTTGGTGTTGTTGTTGTTGTTTATTTGATGTTGTTGTTGTTGTTGTTGTTTATTTGACGTTGTTGTTGTGGTTGTTATTTATTTGATGTTGTTGTTGTTGTTGTTGTTTAGTTGACGTTGTTGTTGTTGTTGTTTATTTGACGTTGTTGTTGTCGTTGTTTTTGTTGTTTATTTGACGTTGTTGTTGTTGTTGACGTTGTTGTTATTGATGTTGTTGTTTATTTAACGTGGTTGTTGTTGTTTATTTGACTTTGTTGTTGTTATTTGACGTTGTTGTTGTTGTATTTGTTGTTATTGTTGTATTTGTTGTTGTTTATTTGACGTTGTTGTTGTTATTTGACGTTGTTGTTGTTGTTGTATTTGTTGTTGTTGTTGTTGTTGTTTATTTGACGTTGTTGTTGTTGTTGTTTATTTGACGTTATTGTTGTTGTTTATTTGACGTTGTTGTTGTTGTTGTTGTTGTTTATTTGACGCTGTTAATGTTTTTGACATTGTTGTTGTTGTTTTTGTTGTTTATTTGACGTTGTTGTTGTTGTTGTTATTGTTGGTGTTGTTGTTGTTGTTTATTTGACGTTGTTGTTGTTGTTGTGGTTGTTATTTATTTGACGTTGTTGTTGTTGTTGTTTAGTTGACGTTGTTGTTGTTGTTGTTTATTTGACGTTGTTGTTGTCGTTGTTTTTGTTGTTTATTTGACGTTGTTGTTGTTGTTGACGTTGTTGTTGTTGTTTATTTGACGTTGTTGTTGTTGTTTATTTGACATTGTTGTTGTTATTGACGGTGTTGTTGTTGTTGTTGTTGTTTATTTGACATTGTTGTTGTTGTTGTTATTGTTGACGTTGTTGTTGTTGTTGTTATTGTTGATGTTTATTTGACGTTTTTGTTGTTGTTGTTTATTTGACATTGTTGTTGTTGTTGTTGTTGTTTATTTGACATTGTTGTTGTTGTTTATTTGACGTTGTTGTTATTGTTGTTGTTGTTTATTTGACGTTGTTGTTGTTGTTGTTTATTTGACGTTGTTGTTGTTGTTTATTTGACGTTGTTGTTGTTGACGTTGTTGTTGTTGTTATTGTTTATTTGACGTTGTTGTTGTTGTTTATTTGACGTAGTTGTTGTTGTTGACATTGTTGTTGTTGACGTTGTTGTTGTTGTTGTTGTTTATTTGACGTTTTTGTTGTTATTGATGTTGTTGTTTTTGTTGTTGTTTATTTGACGTTGTTGTTGTTGTTGTTTATTTGACGTTGTTGTTGTTGTTGTTTATTTAACGTTGTTGTTGTTGTTGTTTATTTGACGTTGTTCTTGTTATTTGACGTTGTTGTTGTTGTTGTTGTATTCGTTGTTATTGTTGTTGTTGTTGTTTATTTGACGTTGTTATTGTTATTTGACGTTGTTGTTGTTGTTGTATTTGTTGTTGTTGTTGTTTATTTGACGTTGTTGTTGTTGTTTATTTGACGTTATTGTTGTTGTTTAATTGACGTTATTATTGTTGTTGTTGTTGTTTATTTGACGTTGTTGTTGACGTTGTTGTTGTTGTTGTTTATTTGACGTTGTTGTTGTTGTTGTTGTTGTTGTTGTTTATTTGACGTTGTTAATGTTTTTGACATTGTTGTTGTTGTTGTTTTTGTTGTTTATTTGACGTTGTTGTTGTTGTTGTTATTGTTGGTGTTGTTGTTGTTGTTTATTTGGCGTTGTTGTTGTTGTTGTTGTTTATTTGACGTTGTTGTTGTGGTTGTTATTTATTTGACGTTCTTGTTGTTGTTGTTTAGTTGACGTTGTTGTTGTTGTTGTTGTTTATTTGACGTTGTTGTTGTCGTTGTTTTTGTTGTTTATTTGACGTTGTTGTTGTTGTTGTTGACGTTGTTGTTGTTGTTTATTTGACGTTGTTGTTGTTGTTGTTTATTTGACGTTGTTGTTGTTGTTGTTGTTTATTTGACGTTGTTGTTGTTGTTATTTATTTGACGGTGTTGTTGTTGTTGTTTATTTGATGTTGTTGTTGTTGTTGTTTATTTGACGTTTTTGACGTTGTTGTTGTTGTTGTTTATTTGATGTTGTTATTGTTGTTATTGACATAGTTGTTGTTGTTGTTTATTTCACGTTGTTGTTGTTGTTGACATTGTTGTTTATTTGACGTTGTTGTTGTTGTTGTTGACATTGTTGTTGTTGTTTATTTGACGTTGTTGTTGTTGTTGTTTATTTGACATTGTTGTTGTCGTCTACGGTGTTGTTGTTGTTGTTGATGTTGTTATTATTTATTTGATGTTGTTGTTGTTGTTGTTTATTTATCGTTGTTGTTGTTGTTGTTTATTTGACTTTGTTGTTGTTGTTGTTGTTATTGTTTATTTGACGTTGTTGTTGTTTATTTGACCAAGTTATTGTTGTTGACGTTGTTGTTGTTGTTGTTATTTATTTGACGTTTTTGTTGTTGTTGATGTTGTTGTTGTTTATTTGACGTTGTTGTTGTTGTTGAAATTGTTGTTGTTGTTGTTGTTGTTTATTTGACATTGTTGTTGTTGTTGTTTATTTGACGTTGTTAATGTTTTTGACATTGTTGTTGTTGTTTTTGTTGTTTATTTGACGTTGTTGTTGATGTTGTTGTTATTGTTGGTGTTGTTGTTGTTGTTTATTTGATGTTGTTGTTGTTGTTGTTGTTTATTTGACGTTGTTGTTGTGGTTGTTATTTATTTGATGTTGTTGTTGTTGTTGTTGTTTAGTTGACGTTGTTGTTGTTGTTGTTTATTTGACGTTGTTGTTGTCGTTGTTTTTGTTGTTTATTTGACGTTGTTGTTGTTGTTGACGTTGTTGTTATTGATGTTGTTGTTTATTTAACGTGGTTGTTGTTGTTTATTTGACTTTGTTGTTGTTATTTGACGTTGTTGTTGTTGTATTTGTTGTTATTGTTGTATTTGTTGTTGTTTATTTGACGTTGTTGTTGTTATTTGACGTTGTTGTTGTTGTTGTATTTGTTGTTGTTGTTGTTGTTTATTTGACGTTGTTGTTGTTGTTTATTTGACGTTATTGTTGTTGTTTATTTGACGTTGTTGTTGTTGTTGTTGTTTATTTGACGCTGTTAATGTTTTTGACATTGTTGTTGTTGTTTTTGTTGTTTATTTGACGTTGTTGTTGTTGTTGTTATTGTTGGTGTTGTTGTTGTTGTTTATTTGACGTTGTTGTTGTTGTTGTGGTTGTTATTTATTTGACGTTGTTGTTGTTGTTGTTTAGTTGACGTTGTTGTTGTTGTTGTTTATTTGACGTTGTTGTTGTCGTTGTTTTTGTTGTTTATTTGACGTTGTTGTTGTTGTTGACGTTGTTGTTGTTGTTTATTTGACGTTGTTGTTGTTGTTTATTTGACATTGTTGTTGTTGTTGACGGTGTTGTTGTTGTTGTTGTTGTTTATTTGACATTGTTGTTGTTGTTGTTATTGTTGACGTTGTTGTTGTTGTTGTTATTGTTGATGTTTATTTGACGTTTTTGTTGTTGTTGTTTATTTGACATTGTTGTTGTTGTTGTTGTTGTTTATTTGACATTGTTGTTGTTGTTTATTTGACGTTGTTGTTATTGTTGTTGTTGTTTATTTGACGTTGTTGTTGTTGTTGTTTATTTGACGTTGTTGTTGTTGACGTTATTGTTGTTGTTATTGTTTATTTGACGTTGTTGTTGTTGTTTATTTGACGTAGTTGTTGTTGTTGACATTGTTGTTGTTGACGTTATTGTTGTTGTTGTTGTTTATTTGACGTTTTTGTTGTTATTGATGTGGTTGTTTTTGTTGTTGTTTATTTGACGTTGTTGTTGTTGTTGTTGTTTATTTGACGTTGTTGTTGTTGTTGTTTATTTAACGTTGTTGTTGTTGTTGTTTATTTGACGTTGTTCTTGTTATTTGACGTTGTTGTTGTTGTTGTATTTGTTGTTATTGTTGTTGTTGTTTATTTGACGTTGTTATTGTTATTTGACGTTGTTGTTGTTGTATTTGTTGTTGTTGTTGTTTATTTGACGTTGTTGTTGTTGTTTATTTGACGTTATTGTTGTTGTTTAATTGACGTTATTATTGTTGTTGTTGTTGTTGTTTATTTGACGTTGTTGTTGACGTTGTTGTTGTTGTTGTTGTTTATTTGACGTTGTTGTTGTTGTTGTTGTTGTTGTTGTTTATTTGACGTTGTTAATGTTTTTGACATTGTTGTTGTTGTTGTTTTTGTTGTTGTTGGTGTTGTTGTTGTTGTTTATTTGACATTGTTGTTGTTGTTGACGGTGTTGTTGTTGTTGTTGTTGTTTATTTGACATTGTTGTTGTTGTTGTTATTGTTGACGTTGTTGTTGTTGTTGTTATTTTTGTTGTTTATTTGACGTTTTTGTTGTTGTTGTTGTTTATTTGACATTGTTGTTGTTGTTGTTGTTTATTTGACATTGTTGTTGTTGTTGTTTATTTGACGTTGTTGTTATTGTTGTTGTTGTTTATTTGACGTTGTTGTTGTTGTTGTTTATTTGACGTTGTTGTTGTGTTTTATTTGACGTTGTTGTTGTTGACGTTGTTGTTGTTGTTATTGTTTATTTGACGTTGTTGTTGTTGTTTATTTGACGTAGTTGTTGTTGTTGACATTGTTGTTGTTGACATTGTTGTTGTTGTTGTTGTTGTTTATTTGACGTTTTTGTTGTTATTGATGTTGTTGTTTTTGTTGTTGTTTATTTGACGTTGTTGTTGTTGTTGTTTATTTGACGTTGTTGTTGTTGTTGTTTATTTAACGTTGTTGTTGTTGTTTATTTGACGTTGTTCTTGTTATTTGACGTTGTTGTTGTTGTTGTATTTGTTGTTATTGTTGTTGTTGTTGTTTATTTGACGTTGTTATTGTTATTTGACGTTGTTGTTGTTGTTGTATTTGTTGTTGTTGTTGTTTATTTGACGTTGTTGTTGTTGTTTATTTGACGTTATTGTTGTTGTTTAATTGACGTTATTATTGTTGTTGTTGTTGTTTATTTGACGTTGTTGTTGACGTTGTTGTTGTTGTTGTCGTTTATTTGACGTTGTTGTTGTTGTTGTTGTTGTTTATTTGACGTTGTTAATGTTTTTGACATTGTTGTTGTTGTTGTTTTTGTTGTTTATTTGACGTTGTTGTTGTTGTTGTTATTGTTGGTGTTGTTGTTGTTGTTTATTTGACATTGTTGTTGTTGTTGTTTATTTGACGTTGTTGTTGTGGTTGTTATTTATTTGACGTTCTTGTTGTTGTTGTTTAGTTGACGTTGTTGTTGTTGTTGTTGTTGTTGTTTATTTGACGTTGTTGTTGTCGTTGTTTTTGTTGTTTATTTGACGTTGTTGTTGTTGTTTTTGTTGACGTTGTTGTTGTTGTTTATTTGACGTTGTTGTTGTTGTTGTTTATTTGACGTTGTTGTTGTTGTTGTTTATTTGACGTTGTTGTTGTTGTTATTTATTTGACGGTGTTGTTGTTGTTGTTTATTTGATGTTGTTGTTGTTGTTGTTTATTTGACGTTTTTGACGTTTTTGTTGTTGTTGTTTATTTGATGTTGTTATTGTTGTTATTGACATAGTTGTTGTTGTTTATTTCACGTTGTTGTTGTTGTTGACATTGTTGTTTATTTGACGTTGTTGTTGTGTTTTATTTGACGTTGTTGTTGTTGACATTGTTGTTGTTGTTGTTTATTTGACGTTGTTAATGTTTTTGACATTGTTGTTGTTGTTTTTGTTGTTTATTTGACGTTGTTGTTGATGTTGTTGTTATTGTTGGTGTTGTTGTTGTTGTTTATTTGATGTTGTTGTTGTTGTTGTTGTTTATTTGACGTTGTTGTTGTGGTTGTTATTTATTTGATGTTGTTGTTGTTGTTGTTGTTTAGTTGACGTTGTTGTTGTTGTTGTTTATTTGACGTTGTTGTTGTCGTTGTTTTTGTTGTTTATTTGACGTTGTTGTTGTTGTTGACGTTGTTGTTATTGATGTTGTTGTTTATTTAACGTGGTTGTTGTTGTTTATTTGACTTTGTTGTTGTTATTTGACGTTGTTGTTGTTGTATTTGTTGTTATTGTTGTATTTGTTGTTGTTTATTTGACGTTGTTGTTGTTATTTGACGTTGTTGTTGTTGTTGTATTTGTTGTTGTTGTTGTTGTTTATTTGACGTTGTTGTTGTTGTTTATTTGACGTTATTGTTGTTGTTTATTTGACGTTGTTGTTGTTGTTGTTGTTTATTTGACGCTGTTAATGTTTTTGACATTGTTGTTGTTGTTTTTGTTGTTTATTTGACGTTGTTGTTGTTGTTGTTATTGTTGGTGTTGTTGTTGTTGTTTATTTGACGTTGTTGTTGTTGTTGTGGTTGTTATTTATTTGACGTTGTTGTTGTTGTTGTTTAGTTGACGTTGTTGTTGTTGTTGTTTATTTGACGTTGTTGTTGTCGTTGTTTTTGTTGTTTATTTGACGTTGTTGTTGTTGTTGACGTTGTTGTTGTTGTTTATTTGACGTTGTTGTTGTTGTTTATTTGACATTGTTGTTGTTGTTGACGGTGTTGTTGTTGTTGTTGTTTATTTGACATTGTTGTTGTTGTTGTTATTGTTGACGTTGTTGTTGTTGTTGTTATTGTTGATGTTTATTTGACGTTTTTGTTGTTGTTGTTTATTTGACATTGTTGTTGTTGTTGTTGTTGTTTATTTGACATTGTTGTTGTTGTTTATTTGACGTTGTTGTTATTGTTGTTGTTGTTTATTTGAC
>OX451735.1:1334255200-1334330200 GCA_948472305.1 Vicia faba | reverse complement strand
TTGTTTTTGTTGTTTATTTGACGTTGTTGTTGTTGTTGTTGACGTTGTTGTTATTGATGTTGTTGTTTATTTAACGTGGTTGTTGTTGTTTATTTGACTTTGTTGTTGTTATTTGACGTTGTTGTTGTTGTATTTGTTGTTATTGTTGTATTTGTTGTTGTTTATTTGACGTTGTTGTTGTTATTTGACGTTGTTGTTGTTGTATTTGTTGTTGTTGTTGTTGTTGTTGTTTATTTGACGTTGTTGTTGTTGTTGTTTATTTGACGTTATTGTTGTTGTTTATTTGACGTTGTTGTTGTTGTTGTTGTTGTTTATTTGACGCTGTTAATGTTTTTGACATTGTTATTGTTGTTTTTGTTGTTTATTTGACGTTGTTGTTGTTGTTGTTATTGTTGGTGTTGTTGTTGTTGTTTATTTGACGTTGTTGTTGTTGTTGTGGTTGTTATTTATTTGACGTTGTTGTTGTTGTTGTTTAGTTGACGTTGTTGTTGTTGTTGTTTATTTGACGTTGTTGTTGTCGTTGTTTTTGTTGTTTATTTGACGTTGTTGTTGTTGTTGACGTTGTTGTTGTTGTTTATTTGACGTTGTTATTGTTGTTGTTGTTTATTTGACGTTGTTGTTGTTGTTGTTGTTATTTATTTGACGGTGTTTTTGTTGTTGTTGTTTATTTGATGTTGTTGTTGTTGTTGTTTATGTGACGTTGTTGTTGTTGTTGTTTATTTAACGTTGTTAATGTTGTTGACGTTGTTGCTGTTGTTTATTTCATGTTGTTGTTGTTATTGTTGTTGTTGTTGTTTGTTTGACGTTGTTGTCGTTATTATTTATTTGACGTTGTTGTTGTCGTTGTTTATTTGACGTTGTTGTTGTGTATTTGACATTGTTGTTGTTGTTTATTTGATGTTGTTAATGTTGTTGACGTTGTTGTTGTTGTTGTTTATTTCACGTTGTTGTTGTTGTTATTGTTGTTGTTGTTTATTTGACGTTATTGTTGTTGTTGTTTATTTGACGTTGTTATTGTTGTTTATATGACATTGTTGTTGTTGTTGACGTTGTTGTTGTTGTTGACGTTGTTGTTGTTGTTGTTTATTTAACGTTGTTGTTGTTGTTGTTGTTTATTTGACGTTGTTAACGTTGTTGTTGTTGTTTTTGTTCTTTATTTGACGTTGTTGGTGTTGTTGGTGTTGTTTATTTGACGTTGTTGTTGTTATTGTTGTTTATTTGACGTTGTTGTTGTTGTTGTTGTTGTTATTAATTTGACGTTGTTGTTGTTGTTGTTTATTTTACGTTGTTGTTGTTTATTTGACATTGTTGTTGTTGTTATTGTTGACGTTGTTATTGTTGTTTATTTGACGTTGTTGTTGTTGTTGTTGGTCATTTGATGTTGTTTTAGTTGTTGTTGTTTATTTGACGTTATTGTTGTTGTTGTTTATTTGAAGTTGTTT
Source organism: Vicia faba (assembly GCA_948472305.1). Taxonomy (NCBI): domain Eukaryota; kingdom Viridiplantae; phylum Streptophyta; class Magnoliopsida; order Fabales; family Fabaceae; genus Vicia; species Vicia faba. The sequence goes on along the minus strand of OX451735.1, from coordinate 1,334,328,758 downwards.
TTGTTTATTTGACGTTGTTGTTGTTTAGTTGTTGTTGTTGTTGGTGTTGTTGTTATTTATTTGACGTTGTTGTTGTTGTTGTTTATTTGACAGTGTTGTTGTTGTTGTTGTTTATTTGACGTTGTTGTTGTTATTGTTGTTTATTTGACGTTGTTGTTGTTGTTGATGTTGTTGTTGTTGTTGTTTATTTGATGTTGTTGTTGTTGTTAACATAGTTGTTGTTGTTTATTTCACGTTGTTGTTGTTGTTGTTGTTGTTGTTTATTTGACATTGTTGTTGTTGTTGTTGTTGTTGTTGTTGTTTATTTGACGTTGTTGTTGTTGTTGTTTATTTGACGTTGTTGTTGTTGTTAGTGTTTATTTGACGTTGTTGTTGTTTATTTGACGTAGTTGTTGTTGTTGACGTTGTTGTTGTTGTTTATTTGACGTTGTTGTTGTTGTTGTTGTTGTTGTTGTTGTTGTTTATTTGACGTTGTCATTGTTGTTGTTTATTTGACGTTGTTGTTGTTGTTGTTTATTTGATGTTGTTGTTGTTGTTAGTATTTATTTGACGTTGTTGTTGTTGTTTATTTGACGTAGTTGTTGTTGTTGACGTTGTTGTTGTTGACGTTGTTGTTGTTGTTGTTTATTTGACGTTGTTGTTATTGGTGTTGTTGTTATTGTTGTTGTTGTTTATTTAACGTTGTTGTTTAATTGATGTTGTTGTTGTTGTTTATTTGACGGTGTTGTTGTTATTTGACGTTGTTGTTGTTGTTGTTGTATTTGTTGTTGTTGTTGTTGTTTATTTGACGTTGTTGTTGTTATTTGACGTTGTTGTTGTTGTTGTATTTGTTGTTGTTGTTGTTTATTTGACGTTGTTGTTGTTGTTGTTTATTTGACATTATTGTTGTTGTTTATTTGACGTTGTTGTTGTTGTTGTTGTTGTTGTTTATTTGACGCTGTTAATGTTTTTGACATTGTTGTTGTTGTTTTTGTTGTTTATTTGACGTTGTTGTTGTTGTTGTTATTGTTGGTGTTGTTGTTGTTGTTTATTTGACGTTGTTGTTGTTGTTATGGTTGTTATTTATTTGACGTTGTTGTTGTTGTTGTTTAGTTGACGTTGTTGTTGTTGTTGTTTATTTGACGTTGTTGTTGTCGTTGTTTTTGTTGTTTATTTGACGTTGTTGTTGTTGTTGACGTTGTTGTTGTTGTTTATTTGACGTTGTTATTGTTGTTGTTGTTTATTTGACGTTGTTGTTGTTGTTGTTGTTATTTATTTGACGGTGTTTTTGTTGTTGTTGTTTATTTGATGTTGTTGTTGTTTATTTGACGTTTTTGACGTTTTTGTTGTTGTTGTTTATTTGATGTTGTTATTGTTGTTATTGACATAGTTGTTGTTGTTTATTTCACGTTGTTGTTGTTGTTGACATTGTTGTTTATTTGACGTTGTTGTTGTTGTTGTTGACATTGTTGTTGTTGTTTATTTGACGTTGTTGTTGTTGTTGTTTATTTGACATTGTTGTTGTCGTCTACGGTGTTGTTGTTGTTGTTGATGTTGTTATTGTCTATTTGATGTTGTTGTTGTTGTTGTTGTTTATTTATCGTTGTTGTTGTTGTTGTTTATTTGACGTTGTTGTTGTTTATTTGACTTTGTTGTTGTTGTTGTTGTTATTGTTTATTTGACGTTGTTGTTGTTGTTTATTTGACCAAGTTGTTGTTGTTGACGTTGTTGTTGTTGTTGTTATTTATTTGACGTTTTTGTTGTTGTTGATGTTGTTGTTGTTTATTTGACGTTGTTGTTGTTGTTGTTGAAATTGTTGTTGTTGTTGTTGTTGTTTATTTGGCATTGTTGTTGTTGTTGTTTATTTGACGTTGTTAATGTTTTTGACATTGTTGTTGTTGTTTTTGTTGTTTATTTGACGTTGTTGTTGATGTTGTTGTTATTGTTGGTGTTGTTGTTGTTGTTTATTTGACGTTGTTGTTGTTGTTGTTGTTTATTTGACGTTGTTGTTGTGGTTGTTATTTATTTGATGTTGTTGTTGTTGTTGTTTAGTTGACGTTGTTGTTGTTGTTGTTTATTTGACGTTGTTGTTGTCGTTGTTTTTGTTGTTTATTTGACGTTGTTGTTGTTGTTGTTGACGTTGTTGTTATTGATGTTGTTGTTTATTTAACGTGGTTGTTGTTGTTTATTTGACTTTGTTGTTGTTATTTGACGTTGTTGTTGTTGTATTTATTGTTATTGTTGTATTTGTTGTTGTTTATTTGACGTTGTTGTTGTTATTTGACGTTGTTGTTGTTGTATTTGTTGTTGTTGTTGTTGTTGTTTATTTGACGTTGTTGTTGTTGTTGTTTATTTGACGTTATTATTGTTGTTTATTTGACGTTGTTGTTGTTGTTGTTGTTTATTTGACGCTGTTAATGTTTTTGACATTGTTGTTGTTGTTTTTGTTGTTTATTTGACGTTGTTGTTGTTGTTGTTATTGTTGGTGTTGTTGTTGTTGTTTATTTGACGTTGTTGTTGTTGTTGTGGTTGTTATTTATTTGACGTTGTTGTTGTTGTTGTTTAGTTGACGTTGTTGTTGTTGTTGTTTATTTGACGTTGTTGTTGTCGTTGTTTTTGTTGTTTATTTGACGTTGTTGTTGTTGTTGACGTTGTTGTTGTTGTTTATTTGACGTTGTTATTGTTATTGTTGTTTATTTGACGTTGTTGTTGTTGTTGTTGTTGTTATTTATTTGACGGTGTTTTTGTTGTTGTTGTTTATTTGATGTTGTTGTTGTTGTTGTTTATGTGACGTTGTTGTTGTTGTTGTTTATTTAACGTTGTTAATGTTGTTGACGTTGTTGCTGTTGTTTATTTCATGTTGTTGTTGTTATTGTTGTTGTTGTTGTTGTTTGTTTGACGTTGTTGTCGTTGTTATTTATTTGACGTTGTTGTTGTCGTTGTTTATTTGACGTTGTTGTTGTGTATTTGACATTGTTGTTGTTGTTTATTTGATGTTGTTAATGTTGTTGACGTTGTTGTTATTGTTGTTTATTTCACGTTGTTGTTGTTGTTATTGTTGTTGTTGTTTATTTGACGTTATTGTTGTTGTTGTTTATTTGACGTTGTTATTGTTGTTTATATGACGTTGTTGTTGTTGTTGACGTTGTTGTTGTTGTTGTTTATTTAACGTTGTTGTTGTTGTTGTTGTTGTTTATTTGACGTTGTTAACGTTGTTGTTGTTGTTTTTGTTCTTTATTTGACGTTGTTGGTGTTGTTGGTGTTGTTTATTTGACGTTGTTGTTGTTATTGTTGTTTATTTGACGTTGTTGTTGTTGTTGTTGTTGTTGTTAATTTGACGTTGTTGTCGTTGTTGTTTATTTGACGTTGTTGTTGTTTATTTGACATTGTTGTTGTTGTTATTGTTGACGTTGTTATTGTTGTTTATTTGACGTTGTTGTTGTTGTTGTTGTTGGTCATTTGATGTTGTTTTAGTTGTTGTTGTTTATTTGACGTTATTGTTGTTGTTGTTTATTTGAAGTTGTTGTTTTTGTTTATTTGACGTTGTTGTTGTTTAGTTGTTGTTGTTGTTGGTGTTGTTGTTATTTATTTGACGTTGTTGTTGTTGTTGTTTATTTGACAGTGTTGTTGTTGTTGTTGTTTATTTGACGTTGTTGTTGTTATTGTTGTTTATTTGACGTTGTTGTTGTTGTTGACGTTGTTGTTGTTGTTGTTTATTTGATGTTGTTGTTGTTGTTAACATAGTTGTTGTTGTTTATTTCACGTTGTTGTTGTTGTTGTTGTTTATTTGACATTGTTGTTGTTGTTGTTGTTGTTGTTGTTTATTTGACGTTGTTGTTGTTGTTGTTTATTTGACGTTGTTGTTGTTGTTAGTGTTTATTTGACGTTGTTGTTGTTTATTTGACGTAGTTGTTGTTGTTGACGTTGTTGCTGTTGTTTATTTGACGTTGTTGTTGTTGTTGTTGTTGTTGTTGTTGTTGTTTATTTGACGTTGTCATTGTTGTTGTTTATTTGACGTTGTTGTTGTTGTTTATTTGACGTTGTTGTTGTTGTTAGTATTTATTTGACGTTGTTGTTGTTGTTTATTTGACGTAGTTGTTGTTGTTGACGTTGTTGTTGTTGACGTTGTTGTTGTTGTTGTTTATTTGACGTTGTTGTTATTGTTGTTGTTGTTATTGTTGTTGTTGTTTATTTAACGTTGTTGTTTAATTGATGTTGTTGTTGTTGTTTATTTGACGGTGTTGTTGTTATTTGACGTTGTTGTTGTTGTTGTATTTGTTGTTGTTGTTGTTGTTTATTTGACGTTGTTGTTGTTATTTGACGTTGCTGTTGTTGTTGTATTTGTTGTTGTTGCTGTTTATTTGACGTTGTTGTTGTTGTTGACGTTGTTGTTGTTGTTTATTTGACGTTGTTATTGTTGTTGTTGTTTATTTGACGTTGTTGTTGTTGTTGTTGTTGTTATTTATTTGACGGTGTTTTTGTTGTTGTTGTTTATTTGATGTTGTTGTTGTTGTTGTTTATGTGACGTTGTTGTTGTTGTTGTTTATTTAACGTTGTTAATGTTGTTGACGTTGTTGCTGTTGTTTATTTCATGTTGTTGTTGTTATTGTTGTTGTTGTTGTTTGTTTGACGTTGTTGTCATTGTTATTTATTTGACGTTGTTGTTGTCGTTGTTTATTTGACGTTGTTGTTGTGTATTTGACATTGTTGTTGTTGTTTATTTGATGTTGTTAATGTTGTTGACGTTGTTGTTATTGTTGTTTATTTCACGTTGTTGTTGTTGTTATTGTTGTTGTTGTTTATTTGACGTTATTGTTGTTGTTGTTTATTTGACGTTGTTATTGTTGTTTATATGACGTTGTTGTTGTTGTTGACGTTGTTGTTGTTGTTGACGTTGTTGTTGTTGTTGTTTATTTAACGTTGTTGTTGTTGTTGTTGTTGTTTATTTGACGTTGTTAACGTTGTTGTTGTTGTTTTTGTTCTTTATTTGACGTTGTTGGTGTTGTTGGTGTTGTTTATTTGACGTTGTTGTTGTTATTGTTGTTTATTTGACGTTGTTGTTGTTGTTGTTGTTGTTGTTAATTTGACGTTGTTGTCGTTGTTGTTTATTTGACGTTGTTGTTGTTTATTTGACATTGTTGTTGTTGTTATTGTTGACGTTGTTATTGTTGTTTATTTGACGTTGTTGTTGTTGTTGTTGTTGTTGGTCATTTGATGTTGTTTTAGTTGTTGTTGTTTATTTGACGTTATTGTTGTTGTTGTTTATTTGAAGTTGTTGTTTTTGTTTATTTGACGTTGTTGTTGTTTAGTTGTTGTTGTTGTTGGTGTTGTTGTTATTTATTTGACATTGTTGTTGTTGTTGTTTATTTGACAGTGTTGTTGTTGTTGTTGTTTATTTGACGTTGTTGTTGTTATTGTTGTTTATTTGACGTTGTTGTTGTTGTTGACGTTGTTGTTGTTGTTGTTTATTTGATGTTGTTGTTGTTGTTAACATAGTTGTTGTTGTTTATTTCACGTTGTTGTTGTTTATTTGACATTGTTGTTGTTGTTGTTGTTGTTGTTTATTTGACGTTGTTGTTGTTGTTGTTTATTTGACGTTGTTGTTGTTGTTAGTGTTTATTTGACGTTGTTGTTGTTTATTTGACGTAGTTGTTGTTGTTGACGTTGTTGCTGTTGTTTATTTGACGTTGTTGTTGTTGTTGTTGTTGTTGTTGTTGTTGTTGTTGTTTATTTGACGTTGTCATTGTTGTTGTTTATTTGACGTTGTTGTTGTTGTTTATTTGACGTTGTTGTTGTTGTTAGTATTTATTTGACGTTGTTGTTGTTGTTTATTTGACGTAGTTGTTGTTGTTGACGTTGTTGTTGTTGACGTTGTTGTTGTTGTTGTTTATTTGACGTTGTTGTTATTGTTGTTGTTGTTATTGTTGTTGTTGTTTATTTAACGTTGTTGTTTAATTGATGTTGTTGTTGTTGTTTATTTGACGGTGTTGTTGTTATTTGACGTTGTTGTTGTTGTTGTATTTGTTGTTGTTGTTGTTGTTTATTTGACGTTGTTGTTGTTATTTGACGTTGTTGTTGTTGTTGTATTTGTTGTTGTTGCTGTTTATTTGACGTTGTTGTTGTTGTTGTTTATTTGACGTTATTGTTGTTGTTTATTTGACGTTGTTGTTGTTGTTGTTGTTGTTTATTTGACGCTGTTAATGTTTTTGACATTGTTGCTGTTGTTTTTGTTGTTTATTTGACGTTGTTGTTGTTGTTGTTATTGTTGGTGTTGTTGTTGTTGTTTATTTGACGTTGTTGTTGTTGTTGTGGTTGTTATTTATTTGACGTTGTTGTTGTTGTTGTTTAGTTGACGTTGTTGTTGTTGTTGTTTATTTGACGTTGTTGTTGTCGTTGTTTTTGTTGTTTATTTGACGTTGTTGTTGTTGTTGACGTTGTTGTTGTTGTTTATTTGACGTTGTTATTGTTGTTGTTGTTTATTTGACGTTGTTGTTGTTGTTGTTGTTATTTATTTGACGGTGTTTTTGTTGTTGTTGTTTATTTGATGTTGTTGTTGTTGTTGTTTATTTGACGTTGTTGTTGTTGTTGTTTATTTAACGTTGTTAATGTTGTTGACGTTGTTGCTGTTGTTTATTTCATGTTGTTGTTGTTATTGTTGTTGTTGTTGTTTGTTTGACGTTGTTGTCGTTGTTATTTATTTGACGTTGTTGTTGTCGTTGTTTATTTGACGTTGTTGTTGTGTATTTGACATTGTTGTTGTTGTTTATTTGATGTTGTTAATGTTGTTGACGTTGTTGTTGTTGTTGTTTATTTCACGTTGTTGTTGTTGTTATTGTTGTTGTTGTTTATTTGACGTTATTGTTGTTGTTGTTTATTTGACGTTGTTATTGTTGTTTATATGACGTTGTTGTTGTTGTTGACGTTGTTGTTGTTGTTGACGTTGTTGTTGTTGTTGTTTATTTAACGTTGTTGTTGTTGTTGTTTATTTGACGTTGTTAACGTTGTTGTTGTTGTTTTTGTTCTTTATTTGACGTTGTTGGTGTTGTTTATTTGACGTTGTTGTTGTTATTGTTGTTTATTTGACGTTGTTGTTGTTGTTGTTGTTGTTGTTAATTTGACGTTGTTGTTGTTGTTGTTTATTTGACGTTGTTGTTGTTTATTTGACATTGTTGTTGTTGTTATTGTTGACGTTGTTATTGTTGTTTATTTGACGTTGTTGTTGTTGTTGTTGTTGTTGGTCATTTGATGTTGTTTTAGTTATTGTTGTTTATTTGACGTTATTGTTGTTGTTGTTTATTTGAAGTTGTGGTTTTTGTTTATTTGACGTTGTTGTTGTTTAGTTGTTGTTGTTGTTGGTGTTGTTGTTATTTATTTGACGTTGTTGTTGTTGTTGTTTATTTGACAGTGTTGTTGTTGTTGTTGTTTATTTGACGTTGTTGTTGTTATTGTCGTTTATTTGACGTTGTTGTTGTTGTTGACGTTGTTGTTGTTGTTGTTTATTTGATGTTGTTGTTGTTGTTAACATAGTTGTTGTTGTTTATTTCACGTTGTTGTTGTTGTTGTTGTTTATTTGACATTGTTGTTGTTGTTGTTGTTGTTGTTTATTTGACGTTGTTGTTGTTGTTGTTTATTTGACGTTGTTGTTGTTTATTTGACGTTGTTGTTGTTGTTAGTGTTTATTTGACGTTGTTGTTGTTTATTTGACGTAGTTGTTGTTGTTGACGTTGTTGTTGTTGTTTATTTGACGTTGTTGTTGTTGTTGTTGTTGTTTATGTTGTTTATTTGACGTTGTCATTGTTGTTGTTTATTTGACGTTGTTGTTGTTGTTTATTTGACGTTGTTGTTGTTGTTAGTATTTATTTGACGTTGTTGTTGTTGTTTATTTGACGTAGTTGTTGTTGTTGACGTTGTTGTTGTTGTTGTTTATTTGACGTTGTTGTTGTTGTTGTTGTTTATTTAACGTTGTTGTTTAATTGATGTTGTTGTTGTTGTTTATTTGACGGTGTTGTTGTTATTTGACGTTGTTGTTGTTGTTGTATTTGTTGTTGTTGTTGTTGTTTATTTGACGTTGTTGTTGTTATTTGACGTTGTTGTTGTTGTTGTATTTGTTGTTGTTGTTGTTTATTTGACGTTGTTGTTGTTGTTGTTTATTTGACGTTGTTGTTGTTGTTTTTTTGACGTTGTTATTATTGTTGTTGTTGTTTATTTGACGTTGTTGTTGTTGTTTATTTGACGTTGTTGTTCTTGTTGTTTATTTGACATTTTTGTTCTTGTTGTTATTTATGTGACATTGTTAATGTTTTTGACATTGTTGTTGTTGTTTTTGTTGTTTATTTGACGTTGTTGTTGTTGTTATTGTTGGTGTTGTTGTTGTTGTTGTTTATTTGACGTTGTTGTTGTTGTTTATTTGACGTTGTTGTTGTGGTTGTTGTTTATTTGACGTTGTTGTTGTTGTTGTTTAGTTGACGTTGTTGTTGTTGTTGTTATTGTTGTTGTTTAGTTGACGTTGTTGTTGTTGTTGTTGTTTATTTGACGTTGTTGTTGTTGTTGTTGTCGTTGTTGTTGTTGTTGTTGTTTATTTGATGTTGTTGTTGTTGACATAGTTGTTGTTGTTTATTTCACGTTGTTGTTCTTGTTGACGTTGTTGTTTATTTGACGTTGTTGTTTATTTGACGTTGTTGTTGTTTATTTGACGTTGTTCTTGTTGTTGTTGACGTTGTTGTTGTTGTTGTTGTTTATTTGACATTGTTGTTGTTGTTGATGGTGTTGTTGTTGTTATTGACGTTGCTGTTGTTTATTTGACGTTGTTGTTTATTTGACGTTGTTGTTGTTGTTTATTTGACGTTGTTGTTTATTTGACTTTGTTGTTGTTGTTGTTATTGTTTATTTGACGTTTTTGTGGTTGTTGATGTTGTTGTTGTTTTTGTTGTTGTTTATTTGACGTTTTTGTTGTTGTTTATTTGATGTTGTTGTTGTTGTTATTCATTTGACGTTGTTGTTTTTGTTTATTTGACGTTGTTGTTGTTGTTGTTTATTTCACGTTGTTGTTGCCGTTGTTTTTGTTGTTTATTTGACGTTGTTGTTGTTGTTTATTTGACGTTGTTGTTGTTGTTGTTGTTGACGTTGTCATTGTTGTTGTTGTTTTTTATTTGATGATGTTGTTGTTGTTGTTTATTTGACGTTGTTGTTGTTGTTGTTGACGTTGTTGTTGTTATTTATTTGATGTTGTTGTTATTGACATAGTTGTTGTTATTTATTTGATGTTATTGTTGTTGTTGTTGTTTATTTGACGTTGTTGTTGTTGTTGTTGACATTGTTGTTGTTGTTTATTTGACGTTGTTGTTGTTGTTGTTTATTTGACATTGTTGTTATCGTCTACGGTGTTGTTGTTGTTGTTGATGTTGTTATTATTTATTTGATGTTGTTGTTGTTGTTTATTTATCGTTGTTGTTGTTGTTGTTTATTTGACGTTGTTGTTGTTTATTTGACTTTGTTGTTGTTGTTGTTGTTATTGTTTATTTGACGTTGTTGTTGTTTATTTGACCAAGTTATTGTTGTTGACGTTGTTGTTGTTGTTGTTATTTATTTGACGTTTTTGTTGTTGTTGATGTTGTTGTTGTTTATTTGACGTTGTTGTTGTTGTTGAAATTGTTGTTGTTGTTGTTGTTGTTTATTTGACATTGTTGTTGTTGTTGTTGTTTATTTGACGTTGTTAATGTTTTTGACATTGTTGTTGTTGTTTTTGTTGTTTATTTGACGTTGTTGTTGATGTTGTTGTTATTGTTGGTGTTGTTGTTGTTGTTTATTTGACGTTGTTGTTGTTGTTGTTGTTTATTTGACGTTGTTGTTGTGGTTGTTATTTATTTGATGTTGTTGTTGTTGTTGTTGTTTAGTTGACGTTGTTGTTGTTGTTGTTTATTTGACGTTGTTGTTGTCGTTGTTTTTGTTGTTTATTTGACGTTGTTGTTGTTGTTGACGTTGTTGTTATTGATGTTGTTGTTTACTTAACGTGGTTGTTGTTGTTTATTTGACTTTGTTGTTGTTATTTGACGTTGTTGTTGTTGTATTTGTTGTTATTTTTGTATTTGTTGTTGTTTATTTGACGTTGTTGTTGTTATTTGACGTTGTTGTTGTTGTTGTATTTGTTGTTGTTGTTGTTGTTGTTTATTTGACGTTGTTGTTGTTGTTGTTTATTTGACGTTATTGTTGTTGTTTATTTGACGTTGTTGTTGTTGTTGTTTATTTGACGCTGTTAATGTTTTTGACATTGTTGTTGTTGTTTTTGTTGTTTATTTGACGTTGTTGTTGTTGTTGTTATTGTTGGTGTTGTTGTTGTTGTTTATTTGACGTTGTTGTTGTTGTTGTGGTTGTTATTTATTTGACGTTGTTGTTGTTGTTGTTTAGTTGACGTTGTTGTTGTTGTTGTTTATTTGACGTTGTTGTTGTCGTTGTTTTTGTTGTTTATTTGACGTTGTTGTTGTTGTTGACGTTGTTGTTGTTGTTTATTTGACGTTGTTGTTGTTGTTTATTTGACATTGTTGTTGTTGTTGACGGTGTTGTTGTTGTTGTTGTTGTTTATTTGACATTGTTGTTGTTGTTGTTATTGTTGACGTTGTTGTTGTTGTTGTTATTGTTGATGTTTATTTGACGTTTTTGTTGTTGTTGTTTATTTGACATTGTTGTTGTTGTTGTTGTTGTTTATTTGACATTGTTGTTGTTGTTTATTTGACGTTGTTGTTATTGTTGTTATTGTTTATTTGACGTTGTTGTTATTGTTGTTGTTGTTTATTTGACGTTGTTGTTGTTGTTGTTTATTTGACGTTGTTGTTGTTGTTTATTTGACGTTGTTGTTGTTGACGTTGTTGTTGTTGTTATTGTTTATTTGACGTTGTTGTTGTTGTTTATTTGACGTAGTTGTTGTTGTTGACATTGTTGTTGTTGACGTTGTTGTTGTTGTTGTTTATTTGACGTTTTTGTTGTTATTGATGTGGTTGTTTTTGTTGTTGTTTATTTGACGTTGTTGTTGTTGTTGTTTATTTGACGTTGTTGTTGTTGTTGTTTATTTAACGTTGTTGTTGTTGTTGTTTATTTGACGTTGTTCTTGTTATTTGACGTTGTTGTTGTTGTTGTATTTGTTGTTATTGTTGTTGTTGTTTATTTGACGTTGTTATTGTTATTTGACGTTGTTGTTGTTGTTGTATTTGTTGTTGTTGTTGTTTATTTGACGTTGTTGTTGTTGTTTATTTGACGTTATTGTTGTTGTTTAATTGACGTTATTATTGTTGTTGTTGTTGTTTATTTGATGTTGTTGTTGACGTTGTTGTTGTTGTTGTTGTTTATTTGACGTTGTTGTTGTTGTTGTTGTTGTTGTTGTTGTTTATTTGACGTTGTTAATGTTTTTGACATTGTTGTTGTTGTTGTTTTTGTTGTTTATTTGACGTTGTTGTTGTTGTTGTTATTGTTGGTGTTGTTGTTGTTGTTTATTTGACATTGTTGTTGTTGTTGACGGTGTTGTTGTTGTTGTTGTTGTTTATTTGACATTGTTGTTGTTGTTGTTATTGTTGACGTTGTTGTTGTTGTTGTTATTTTTGTTGTTTATTTGACGTTTTTGTTGTTGTTGTTGTTTATTTGACATTGTTGTTGTTGTTGTTGTTTATTTGACATTGTTGTTGTTGTTGTTTATTTGACGTTGTTGTTATTGTTGTTGTTGTTTATTTGACGTTGTTGTTGTTGTTGTTTATTTGACGTTGTTGTTGTTGTTTATTTGACGTTGTTGTTGTTGACGTTGTTGTTGTTGTTATTGTTTATTTGACGTTGTTGTTGTTGTTGTTTATTTGACGTAGTTGTTGTTGTTGACATTGTTGTTGTTGACATTGTTGTTGTTGTTGTTGTTGTTGTTTATTTGACGTTGTTGTTGTTATTGTCGTTTATTTGACGTTGTTGTTGTTGTTGACGTTGTTGTTGTTGTTGTTTATTTGATGTTGTTGTTGTTGTTAACATAGTTGTTGTTGTTTATTTCACGTTGTTGTTGTTGTTGTTGTTTATTTGACATTGTTGTTGTTGTTGTTGTTGTTGTTTATTTGACGTTGTTGTTGTTGTTGTTTATTTGACGTTGTTGTTGTTTATTTGACGTTGTTGTTGTTGTTAGTGTTTATTTGACGTTGTTGTTGTTTATTTGACGTAGTTGTTGTTGTTGACGTTGTTGTTGTTGTTTATTTGACGTTGTTGTTGTTGTTGTTGTTGTTTATGTTGTTTATTTGACGTTGTCATTGTTGTTGTTTATTTGACGTTGTTGTTGTTGTTTATTTGACGTTGTTGTTGTTGTTAGTATTTATTTGACGTTGTTGTTGTTGTTTATTTGACGTAGTTGTTGTTGTTGACGTTGTTGTTGTTGTTGTTTATTTGACGTTGTTGTTATTGTTGTTGTTGTTTATTTAACGTTGTTGTTTAATTGATGTTGTTGTTGTTGTTTATTTGACGGTGTTGTTGTTATTTGACGTTGTTGTTGTTGTTGTATTTGTTGTTGTTGTTGTTGTTTATTTGACGTTGTTGTTGTTATTTGACGTTGTTGTTGTTGTTGTATTTGTTGTTGTTGTTGTTTATTTGACGTTGTTGTTGTTGTTGTTTATTTGACGTTGTTGTTGTTGTTTTTTTGACGTTGTTATTATTGTTGTTGTTGTTTATTTGACGTTGTTGTTGTTGTTTATTTGACGTTGTTGTTCTTGTTGTTTATTTGACATTTTTGTTCTTGTTGTTATTTATGTGACATTGTTAATGTTTTTGACATTGTTGTTGTTGTTTTTGTTGTTTATTTGACGTTGTTGTTGTTGTTATTGTTGGTGTTGTTGTTGTTGTTGTTTATTTGACGTTGTTGTTGTTGTTTATTTGACGTTGTTGTTGTGGTTGTTGTTTATTTGACGTTGTTGTTGTTGTTGTTTAGTTGACGTTGTTGTTGTTGTTGTTATTGTTGTTGTTTAGTTGACGTTGTTGTTGTTGTTGTTGTTTATTTGACGTTGTTGTTGTTGTTGTTGTCGTTGTTGTTGTTGTTGTTGTTTATTTGATGTTGTTGTTGTTGACATAGTTGTTGTTGTTTATTTCACGTTGTTGTTCTTGTTGACGTTGTTGTTTATTTGACGTTGTTGTTTATTTGACGTTGTTGTTGTTTATTTGACGCTGTTCTTGTTGTTGTTGACGTTGTTGTTGTTGTTGTTGTTTATTTGACATTGTTGTTGTTGTTGATGGTGTTGTTGTTGTTATTGACGTTGCTGTTGTTTATTTGACGTTGTTGTTTATTTGACGTTGTTGTTGTTGTTTATTTGACGTTGTTGTTTATTTGACTTTGTTGTTGTTGTTGTTATTGTTTATTTGACGTTTTTGTGGTTGTTGATGTTGTTGTTGTTTTTGTTGTTGTTTATTTGACGTTTTTGTTGTTGTTTATTTGATGTTGTTGTTGTTGTTATTCATTTGACGTTGTTGTTTTTGTTTATTTGACGTTGTTGTTGTTGTTGTTTATTTCACGTTGTTGTTGCCGTTGTTTTTGTTGTTTATTTGACGTTGTTGTTGTTGTTTATTTGACGTTGTTGTTGTTGTTGTTGACGTTGTCATTGTTGTTGTTGTTTTTTATTTGATGATGTTGTTGTTGTTGTTTATTTGACGTTGTTGTTGTTGTTGTTGACGTTGTTGTTGTTATTTATTTGATGTTGTTGTTATTGACATAGTTGTTGTTATTTATTTGATGTTATTGTTGTTGTTGTTGTTTATTTGACGTTGTTGTTGTTGTTGTTGACATTGTTGTTGTTGTTTATTTGACGTTGTTGTTGTTGTTGTTTATTTGACATTGTTGTTATCGTCTACGGTGTTGTTGTTGTTCTTGATGTTGTTATTATTTATTTGATGTTGTTGTTGTTGTTTATTTATCGTTGTTGTTGTTGTTGTTTATTTGACGTTGTTGTTGTTTATTTGACTTTGTTGTTGTTGTTGTTGTTATTGTTTATTTGACGTTGTTGTTGTTTATTTGACCAAGTTATTGTTGTTGACGTTGTTGTTGTTGTTGTTATTTATTTGACGTTTTTGTTGTTGTTGATGTTGTTGTTGTTTATTTGACGTTGTTGTTGTTGTTGAAATTGTTGTTGTTGTTGTTGTTGTTTATTTGACATTGTTGTTGTTGTTGTTGTTTATTTGACGTTGTTAATGTTTTTGACATTGTTGTTGTTGTTTTTGTTGTTTATTTGACGTTGTTGTTGATGTTGTTGTTATTGTTGGTGTTGTTGTTGTTGTTTATTTGACGTTGTTGTTGTTGTTGTTGTTTATTTGACGTTGTTGTTGTGGTTGTTATTTATTTGATGTTGTTGTTGTTGTTGTTGTTTAGTTGACGTTGTTGTTGTTGTTGTTTATTTGACGTTGTTGTTGTCGTTGTTTTTGTTGTTTATTTGACGTTGTTGTTGTTGTTGACGTTGTTGTTATTGATGTTGTTGTTTATTTAACGTGGTTGTTGTTGTTTATTTGACTTTGTTGTTGTTATTTGACGTTGTTGTTGTTGTATTTGTTGTTATTGTTGTATTTGTTGTTGTTTATTTGACGTTGTTGTTGTTATTTGACGTTGTTGTTGTTGTTGTATTTGTTGTTGTTGTTGTTGTTTATTTGACGTTGTTGTTGTTGTTGTTTATTTGACGTTATTGTTGTTGTTTATTTGACGTTGTTGTTGTTGTTGTTTATTTGACGCTGTTAATGTTTTTGACATTGTTGTTGTTGTTTTTGTTGTTTATTTGACGTTGTTGTTGTTGTTGTTATTGTTGGTGTTGTTGTTGTTGTTTATTTGACGTTGTTGTTGTTGTTGTGGTTGTTATTTATTTGACGTTGTTGTTGTTGTTGTTTAGTTGACGTTGTTGTTGTTGTTGTTTATTTGACGTTGTTGTTGTCGTTGTTTTTGTTGTTTATTTGACGTTGTTGTTGTTGTTGACGTTGTTGTTGTTGTTTATTTGACGTTGTTGTTGTTGTTTATTTGACATTGTTGTTGTTGTTGACGGTGTTGTTGTTGTTGTTGTTGTTTATTTGACATTGTTGTTGTTGTTGTTATTGTTGACGTTGTTGTTGTTGTTGTTATTGTTGATGTTTATTTGACGTTTTTGTTGTTGTTGTTTATTTGACATTGTTGTTGGTGTTGTTGTTGTTTATTTGACATTGTTGTTGTTGTTTATTTGACGTTGTTGTTATTGTTGTTATTGTTTATTTGACGTTGTTGTTATTGTTGTTGTTGTTTATTTGACGTTGTTGTTGTTGTTGTTTATTTGACGTTGTTGTTGTTGTTTATTTGACGTTGTTGTTATTGACGTTGTTGTTGTTGTTATTGTTTATTTGACGTTGTTGTTGTTGTTTATTTGACGTAGTTGTTGTTGTTGACATTGTTGTTGTTGACGTTGTTGTTGTTGTTGTTTATTTGACGTTTTTGTTGTTATTGATGTGGTTGTTTTTGTTGTTGTTTATTTGACGTTGTTGTTGTTGTTGTTTATTTGACGTTGTTGTTGTTGTTGTTTATTTAACGTTGTTGTTGTTGTTGTTTATTTGACGTTGTTCTTGTTATTTGACGTTGTTGTTGTTGTTGTATTTGTTGTTATTGTTGTTGTTGTTTATTTGACGTTGTTATTGTTATTTGACGTTGTTGTTGTTGTATTTGTTGTTGTTGTTGTTTATTTGACGTTGTTGTTGTTGTTTATTTGACGTTATTGTTGTTGTTTAATTGACGTTATTATTGTTGTTGTTGTTGTTTATTTGATGTTGTTGTTGACGTTGTTGTTGTTGTTGTTGTTTATTTGACGTTGTTGTTGTTGTTGTTGTTGTTGTTGTTGTTTATTTGACGTTGTTAATGTTTTTGACATTGTTGTTGTTGTTGTTTTTGTTGTTTATTTGACGTTGTTGTTGTTGTTGTTATTGTTGGTGTTGTTGTTGTTGTTTATTTGACATTGTTGTTGTTGTTGACGGTGTTGTTGTTGTTGTTGTTGTTTATTTGACATTGTTGTTGTTGTTGTTATTGTTGACGTTGTTGTTGTTGTTGTTATTTTTGTTGTTTATTTGACGTTTTTGTTGTTGTTGTTGTTTATTTGACATTGTTGTTGTTGTTGTTGTTTATTTGACATTGTTGTTGTTGTTGTTTATTTGACGTTGTTGTTATTGTTGTTGTTGTTTATTTGACGTTGTTGTTGTTGTTGTTTATTTGACGTTGTTGTTGTTGTTTATTTGACGTTGTTGTTGTTGACGTTGTTGTTGTTGTTTATTTGACGTTGTTGTTGTTGACGTTGTTGTTGTTGTTATTGTTTATTTGACGTTGTTGTTGTTGTTTATTTGACGTAGTTGTTGTTGTTGACATTGTTGTTGTTGACATTGTTGTTGTTGTTGTTGTTGTTTATTTGACGTTTTTGTTGTTATTGATGTTGTTGTTTTTGTTGTTGTTTATTTGACGTTGTTGTTGTTGTTGTTTATTTGACGTTGTTGTTGTTGTTGTTTATTTCACGTTGTTGTTGTTGTTGTTTATTTGATGTTGTTCTTGTTATTTGACGTTGTTGTTGTTGTTGTATTTGTTGTTATTGTTGTTGTTGTTGTTTATTTGACGTTGTTATTGTTATTTGACGTTGTTGTTGTTGTTGTATTTGTTGTTGTTGTTGTTTATTTGACGTTGTTGTTGTTGTTTATTTGACGTTATTGTTGTTGTTTAATTGACGTTATTATTGTTGTTGTTGTTGTTTATTTGACGTTGTTGTTGACGTTGTTGTTGTTGTTGTTGTTGTTGTTTATTTGACGTTGTTGTTGTTGTTGTTGTTTATTTGACGTTGTTAATGTTTTTGACATTGTTGTTGTTGTTGTTTTTGTTGTTTATTTGACGTTGTTGTTGTTGTTGTTATTGTTGGTGTTGTTGTTGTTGTTTATTTGACGTTGTTGTTGTTGTTGTTTATTTGACGTTGTTGTTGTTTATTTGACGTTGTTGTTGTTGTTAGTGTTTATTTGACGTTGTTGTTGTTTATTTGACGTAGTTGTTGTTGTTGACGTTGTTGTTGTTGTTTATTTGACGTTGTTGTTGTTGTTGTTGTTGTTTATTTGACGTTGTCATTGTTGTTGTTTATTTGACGTTGTTGTTGTTGTTTATTTGACGTTGTTGTTGTTGTTAGTATTTATTTGACGTTGTTGTTGTTGTTTATTTGACGTAGTTGTTGTTGTTGACGTTGTTGTTGTTGTTGTTTATTTGACGTTGTTGTTATTGTTGTTGTTGTTATTGTTGTTGTTGTTTATTTAACGTTGTTGTTTAATTGATGTTGTTGTTGTTGTTTATTTGACGATGTTGTTGTTATTTGACGTTGTTGTTGTTGTTGTATTTGTTGTTGTTGTTGTTGTTTATTTGACGTTGTTGTTGTTATTTGACGTTGTTGTTGTTGTTGTATTTGTTGTTGTTGTTGTTTATTTGACGTTGTTGTTGTTGTTGTTTATTTGACGTTGTTGTTGTTGTTTTTTTGACGTTGTTATTATTGTTGTTGTTGTTTATTTGACGTTGTTGTTGTTGTTTATTTGACGTTGTTGTTCTTGTTGTTTATTTGACATTTTTGTTCTTGTTGTTATTTATGTGACATTGTTAATGTTTTTGACATTGTTGTTGTTGTTTTTGTTGTTTATTTGACGTTGTTGTTGTTGTTATTGTTGGTGTTGTTGTTGTTGTTGTTTATTTGACGTTGTTGTTGTTGTTTATTTGACGTTGTTGTTGTGGTTGTTGTTTATTTGACGTTGTTGTTGTTGTTGTTTAGTTGACGTTGTTGTTGTTGTTGTTATTGTTGTTGTTTAGTTGACATTGTTGTTGTTGTTGTTGTTGTTTATTTGACGTTGTTGTTGTTGTTGTCGTTGTTGTTGTTGTTGTTGTTTATTTGATGTTGTTGTTGTTGACATAGTTGTTGTTGTTTATTTCACGTTGTTGTTCTTGTTGACGTTGTTGTTTATTTGACGTTGTTGTTGTTTATTTGACGTTGTTCTTGTTGTTGTTGACGTTGTTGTTGTTGTTGTTGTTGTTTATTTGACATTGTTGTTGTTGTTGATGGTGTTGTTGTTGTTATTGACGTTGTTGTTGTTTATTTGACGTTGTTGTTTATTTGACGTTGTTGTTGTTGTTTATTTGACGTTGTTGTTTATTTGACTTTGTTGTTGTTGTTGTTATTGTTTATTTGACGTTTTTGTGGTTGTTGATGTTGTTGTTGTTTTTGTTGTTGTTTATTTGACGTTTTTGTTGTTGTTTATTTGACGTTGTTGTTGTTGTTATTCATTTGACGTTGTTGTTTTTGTTTATTTGACGTTGTTGTTGTTGTTGTTTATTTCACGTTGTTGTTGCCGTTGTTTTTGTTGTTTATTTGACGTTGTTGTTGTTGTTTATTTGACGTTGTTGTTGTTGTTGTTGACGTTGTCATTGTTGTTGTTGTTTTTTATTTGATGATGTTGTTGTTGTTGTTTATTTGACGTTGTTGTTGTTGTTGACGTTGTTGTTGTTATTTATTTGATGTTGTTGTTATTGACATAGTTGTTGTTATTTATTTGATGTTGTTGTTGTTGTTGTTGTTTATTTGACGTTGTTGTTGTTGTTGTTGACATTGTTGTTGTTGTTTATTTGACGTTGTTGTTGTTTATTTGACATTGTTGTTGTCGTCTACGGTGTTGTTGTTGTTGTTGATGTTGTTATTATTTATTTGATGTTGATGTTGTTGTTGTTGTTTATTTATCGTTGTTGTTGTTGTTGTTTATTTGACGTTGTTGTTGTTTATTTGACTTTGTTGTTATTGTTGTTGTTATTGTTTATTTGACGTTGTTGTTGTTTATTTGACCAAGTTATTGTTGTTGACGTTGTTGTTGTTGTTGTTATTTATTTGACGTTTTTGTTGTTGTTGATGTTGTTGTTGTTTATTTGACGTTGTTGTTGTTGTTGAAATTGTTGTTGTTGTTGTTGTTGTTTATTTGACATTGTTGTTGTTGTTGTTGTTTATTTGACGTTGTTAATGTTTTTGACATTGTTGTTGTTGTTTTTGTTGTTTATTTGACGTTGTTGTTGATGTTGTTGTTATTGTTGGTGTTGTTGTTGTTGTTTATTTGACGTTGTTGTTGTTGTTGTTGTTTATTTGACGTTGTTGTTGTGGTTGTTATTTATTTGATGTTGTTGTTGTTGTTGTTTAGTTGACGTTGTTGTTGTTGTTGTTTATTTGACGTTGTTGTTGTCGTTGTTTTTGTTGTTTATTTGACGTTGTTGTTGTTGTTGACGTTGTTGTTATTGATGTTGTTGTTTATTTAACGTGGTTGTTGTTGTTTATTTGACTTTGTTGTTGTTATTTGACGTTGTTGTTGTTGTATTTGTTGTTATTGTTGTATTTGTTGTTGTTTATTTGACGTTGTTGTTGTTATTTGACGTTGTTGTTGTTGTTGTATTTGTTGTTGTTGTTGTTGTTGTTGTTTATTTGACGTTGTTGTTGTTGTTGTTTATTTGACGTTATTGTTGTTGTTTATTTGACGTTGTTGTTGTTGTTGTTGTTTATTTGACGCTGTTAATGTTTTTGACATTGTTGTTGTTGTTTTTGTTGTTTATTTGACGTTGTTGTTGTTGTTGTTATTGTTGGTGTTGTTGTTGTTGTTTATTTGACGTTGTTGTTGTTGTTGTGGTTGTTATTTATTTGACGTTGTTGTTGTTGTTGTTTAGTTGACGTTGTTGTTGTTGTTGTTTATTTGACGTTGTTGTTGTCGTTGTTTTTGTTGTTTATTTGACGTTGTTGTTGTTGTTGACGTTGTTGTTGTTGTTTATTTGACGTTGTTGTTGTTGTTTATTTGACATTGTTGTTGTTGTTGACGGTGTTGTTATTGTTGTTGTTGACGTTGTTGTTGTTGTTGTTGTTATTGTTGATGTTTATTTGACGTTTTTGTTGTTGTTGTTTATTTGACATTGTTGTTGTTGTTGTTGTTGTTTATTTGACATTGTTGTTGTTGTTTATTTGACGTTGTTGTTATTGTTGTTGTTGTTTATTTGACGTTGTTGTTGTTGTTGTTTATTTGACGTTGTTGTTGTTGTTTATTTGACGTTGTTGTTGTTGACGTTGTTGTTGTTGTTATTGTTTATTTGACGTTGTTGTTGTTGTTTATTTGACGTAGTTGTTGTTGTTGACATTGTTGTTGTTGACGTTGTTGTTGTTGTTGTTGTTGTTTATTTGACGTTTTTGTTGTTATTGATGTGGTTGTTTTTGTTGTTGTTTATTTGACGTTGTTGTTGTTGTTGTTTATTTGACGTTGTTGTTGTTGTTGTTTATTTAACGTTGTTGTTGTTGTTGTTTATTTGACGTTGTTCTTGTTATTTGACGTTGTTGTTGTTGTTGTATTTGTTGTTATTGTTGTTGTTGTTTATTTGACGTTGTTATTGTTATTTGACGTTGTTGTTGTTGTTGTATTTGTTGTTGTTGTTGTTTATTTGACGTTGTTGTTGTTGTTGTTTATTTGACGTTATTGTTGTTGTTTAATTGACGTTATTATTGTTGTTGTTGTTGTTGTTTATTTGACGTTGTTGTTGACGTTGTTGTTGTTGTTGTTGTTTATTTGACGTTGTTGTTGTTGTTGTTGTTATTGTTGTTGTTTATTTGACGTTGTTAATGTTTTTGACATTGTTGTTGTTGTTGTTTTTGTTGTTTATTTGACGTTGTTGTTGTTGTTGTTGTTATTGTTGGTGTTGTTGTTGTTGTTTATTTGACATTGTTGTTGTTGTTGACGGTGTTGTTGTTGTTGTTGTTGTTTATTTGACATTGTTGTTGTTGTTGTTATTGTTGACGTTGTTGTTGTTGTTGTTATTTTTGTTGTTTATTTGACGTTTTTGTTGTTGTTGTTGTTTATTTGACATTGTTGTTGTTGTTGTTGTTTATTTGACATTGTTGTTGTTGTTGTTTATTTGACGTTGTTGTTATTGTTGTTGTTGTTTATTTGACGTTGTTGTTGTTGTTGTTTATTTGACGTTGTTGTTGTTGTTTATTTGACGTTGTTGTTGTTGACGTTGTTGTTGTTGTTATTGTTTATTTGACGTTGTTGTTGTTGTTTATTTGACGTAGTTGTTGTTGTTGACATTGTTGTTGTTGACATTGTTGTTGTTGTTGTTGTTTATTTGACGTTTTTGTTGTTATTGATGTTGTTGTTTTTGTTGTTGTTTATTTGACGTTGTTGTTGTTGTTGTTTATTTGACGTTGTTGTTGTTGTTGTTTATTTAACGTTGTTGTTGTTGTTGTTTATTTGACGTTGTTCTTGTTATTTGACGTTGTTGTTGTTGTTGTATTTGTTGTTATTGTTGTTGTTGTTGTTTATTTGACGTTGTTATTGTTATTTGACGTTGTTGTTGTTGTTGTTGTATTTGTTGTTGTTGTTGTTTATTTGACGTTGTTGTTGTTGTTTATTTGACGTTATTGTTGTTGTTTAATTGACGTTATTATTGTTGTTGTTGTTGTTTATTTGACGTTGTTGTTGACGTTGTTGTTGTTGTTGTTGTTATTTGACGTTGTTGTTGTTGTTGTTGTTGTTTATTTGACGTTGTTAATGTTTTTGACATTGTTGTTGTTGTTGTTTTTGTTGTTTATTTGACGTTGTTGTTGTTGTTGTTATTGTTGGTGTTGTTGTTGTTGTTTATTTGACGTTGTTGTTGTTGTTGTTTATTTGACGTTGTTGTTGTGGTTGTTATTTATTTGACGTTCTTGTTGTTGTTGTTTAGTTGACGTTGTTGTTGTTGTTGTTGTTGTTGTTGTTTATTTGACGTTGTTGTTGTCGTTGTTTTTGTTGTTTATTTGACGTTGTTGTTGTTGTTGTTGTTGACGTTGTTGTTGTTGTTTATTTGACGTTGTTGTTGTTGTTTATTTGACATTGTTGTTGTTGTTGTTTATTTGACGTTGTTGTTGTTGTTATTTATTTGACGGTGTTGTTGTTGTTTATTTGATGTTGTTGTTGTTGTTGTTTATTTGACGTTTTTGACGTTGTTGTTGTTGTTGTTTATTTGATGTTGTTATTGTTGTTATTGACATAGTTGTTGTTGTTTATTTCACGTTGTTGTTGTTGTTGACATTGTTGTTTATTTGACGTTGTTGTTGTTGTTGTTGACATTGTTGTTGTTGTTTATTTGACGTTGTTGTTGTTGTTGTTTATTTGACATTGTTGTTGTCGTCTACGGTGTTGTTGTTGTTGTTGATGTTGTTATTGTTTATTTGATGTTGTTGTTGTTGTTTATTTATCGTTGTTGTTGTTGTTGTTTATTTGACGTTGTTGTTGTTTATTTGACTTTGTTGTTGTTGTTGTTATGGTTTATTTGACGTTGTTGTTGTTGTTTATTTGACCAAGTTGTTGTTGTTGACGTTGTTGTTGTTGTTGTTGTTATTTATTTCACGTTTTTGTTGTTGTTGATGTTGTTGTTGTTTATTTGACGTTGTTGTTGTTGTTGAAATTGTTGTTGTTGTTGTTGTTGTTGTTGTTGTTGTTTATTTGACATTGTTGTTGTTGTTTATTTGACGTTGTTAATGTTTTTGACATTGTTGTTGTTGTTTTTGTTGTTTATTTGACGTTGTTGTTGATGTTGTTGTTATTGTTGGTGTTGTTGTTGTTGTTTATTTGACGTTGTTGTTGTTGTTGTTGTTTATTTGACGTTGTTGTTGTGGTTGTTATTTATTTGATGTTGTTGTTGTTGTTGTTGTTTAGTTGACGTTGTTGTTGTTGTTTATTTGACGTTGTTGTTGTTGTTGTTTTTGTTGTTTATTTGACGTTGTTGTTGTTGTTGTTGACGTTGTTGTTATTGATGTTGTTGTTTATTTAACGTGGTTGTTGTTGTTTATTTGACTTTGTTGTTGTTATTTGACGTTATTGTTGTTGTATTTGTTGTTATTGTTGTATTTGTTGTTGTTTATTTGACGTTGTTGTTGTTATTTGACATTGTTGTTGTTGTATTTGTTGTTGTTGTTGTTGTTGTTGTTTATTTGACGTTGTTGTTGTTGTTGTTTATTTGACGTTATTGTTGTTGTTTATTTGACGTTGTTGTTGTTGTTGTTGTTGTTTATTTGACGCTGTTAATGTTTTTGACATTGTTGTTGTTGTTTTTGTTGTTTATTTGACGTTGTTGTTGTTGTTGTTGTTATTGTTGGTGTTGTTGTTGTTGTTTATTTGACGTTGTTGTTGTTGTTGTGGTTGTTATTTATTTGACGTTGTTGTTGTTGTTGTTTAGTTGACGTTGTTGTTGTTGTTGTTTATTTGACGTTGTTGTTGTCGTTGTTTTTGATGTTTATTTGACGTTGTTGTTGTTGTTGACGTTGTTGTTGTTGTTTATTTGACGTTGTTATTGTTGTTGTTGTTTATTTGACGTTGTTGTTGTTGTTGTTGTTGTTATTTATTTGACGGTGTTTTTGTTGTTGTTGTTTATTTGATGTTGTTGTTGTTGTTGTTTATTTGACGTTGTTGTTGTTGTTTATTTAACGTTGTTAATGTTGTTGACGTTGTTGCTGTTGTTTATTTCATGTTGTTGTTGTTATTGTTGTTGTTGTTGTTTGTTTGACGTTGTTGTCGTTGTTATTTATTTGACGTTGTTGTTGTCGTTGTTTATTTGACGTTGTTGTTGTGTATTTGACATTGTTGTTGTTGTTTATTTGATGTTGTTAATGTTGTTGACGTTGTTGTTGTTGTTGTTTATTTCACGTTGTTGTTGTTGTTATTGTTGTTGTTGTTTATTTGACGTTATTGTTGTTGTTGTTTATTTGACGTTGTTATTGTTGTTTATATGACGTTGTTGTTGTTGTTGACGTTGTTGTTGTTGTTGACGTTGTTGTTGTTGTTGTTTATTTAACGTTGTTGTTGTTGTTGTTTATTTGACGTTGTTAACGTTGTTGTTGTTGTTTTTGTTCTTTATTTGACGTTGTTGGTGTTATTGGTGTTGTTTATTTGACGTTGTTGTTGTTATTGTTGTTTATTTGACGTTGTTGTTGTTGTTGTTGTTGTTAATTTGACGTTGTTGTTGTTGTTGTTTATTTGACGTTGTTGTTGTTTATTTGACATTGTTGTTGTTGTTATTGTTGACGTTGTTATTGTTGTTTATTTGACGTTGTTGTTGTTGTTGTTGTTGTTGGTCATTTGATGTTGTTTTAGTTGTTGTTGTTTATTTGACGTTATTGTTGTTGTTGTTTATTTGAAGTTGTTGTTTTTGTTTATTTGACGTTGTTGTTGTTTAGTTGTTGTTGTTGTTGGTGTTGTTGTTATTTATTTGACATTGTTGTTGTTGTTGTTTATTTGACAGTGTTGTTGTTGTTGTTGTTTATTTGACGTTGTTGTTGTTATTGTTGTTTATTTGACGTTGTTGTTGTTGTTGACGTTGTTGTTGTTGTTGTTTATTTGATGTTGTTGTTGTTGTTAACATAGTTGTTGTTGTTTATTTCACGTTGTTGTTGTTGTTGTTGTTTATTTGACATTGTTGTTGTTGTTGTTGTTGTTGTTGTTGTTTATTTGACGTTGTTGTTGTTGTTGTTTATTTGATGTTGTTGTTGTTTATTTGACGTTGTTGTTGTTGTTAGTGTTTATTTGACGTTGTTGTTGTTTATTTGACGTAGTTGTTGTTGTTGACGTTGTTGTTGTTGTTTATTTGACGTTGTTGTTGTTGTTGTTGTTGTTGTTGTTGTTGTTGTTTATTTGACGTTGTCATTGTTGTTGTTTATTTGACGTTGTTGTTGTTGTTTATTTGACGTTGTTGTTGTTGTTAGTATTTATTTGACGTTGTTGTTGTTTTTTATTTGACGTAGTTGTTGTTGTTGACGTTGTTGTTGATGTTGTTTATTTGACGTTGTTGTTATTGTTGTTGTTGTTATTATTGTTGTTGTTTATTTAACGTTGTTGTTTAATTGACGTTGTTGTTGTTGTTTATTTGACGGTGTTGTTGTTATTTGACGTTGTTGTTGTTGTTGTTGTTTATTTGACGTTGTTGTTGTTATTTGACGTTGTTGTTGTTGTTGTATTTGTTGTTGTTGTTGTTTATTTGACGTTGTTGTTGTTGTTTTTTTGACGTTGTTATTATTGTTGTTGTTGTTTATTTGACGTTGTTGTTGTTGTTTATTTGACGTTGTTGTTCTTGTTGTTTATTTGACATTTTTGTTCTTGTTGTTATTTATGTGACATTGTTAATGTTTTTGACATTGTTGTTGTTGTTTTTGTTGTTTATTTGACGTTGTTGTTGTTGTTATTGTTGGTGTTGTTGTTGTTGTTGTTTATTTGACGTTGTTGTTGTTGTTTATTTGACGTTGTTGTTGTGGTTGTTGTTTATTTGACGTTGTTGTTGTTGTTGTTTAGTTGACGTTGTTGTTGTTGTTGTTATTGTTGTTGTTTAGTTGACGTTGTTGTTGTTGTTGTTGTTTATTTGACGTTGTTGTTGTTGTTGTCGTTGTTGTTGTTGTTGTTGTTGTTTATTTGATGTTGTTGTTGTTGACATAGTTGTTGTTGTTTATTTCACGTTGTTGTTCTTGTTGACGTTGTTGTTTATTTGACGTTGTTGTTGTTTATTTGACGCTGTTCTTGTTGTTGTTGACGTTGTTGTTGTTGTTGTTGTTTATTCGACATTGTTGTTGTTGTTGATGGTGTTGTTGTTGTTATTGACGTTGTTGTTGTTTATTTGACGTTGTTGTTTATTTGACGTTGTTGTTGTTGTTTATTTGACGTTGTTGTTTATTTGACTTTGTTGTTGTTGTTGTTATTGTTTATTTGACGTTTTTGTGGTTGTTGATGTTATTGTTGTTTTTGTTGTTGTTTATTTGACGTTTTTGTTGTTGTTTATTTGACGTTGTTGTTGTTGTTATTCATTTGACGTTGTTGTTGTTATTTGACGTTGTTGTTGTTGTTGTATTTGTTGTTATTGTTGTTGTTGTTTATTTGACGTTGTTATTGTTATTTGACGTTGTTGTTGTTGTTGTATTTGTTGTTGTTGTTGTTTATTTGACGTTGTTGTTGTTGTTTATTTGACGTTATTGTTGTTGTTTAATTGACGTTATTATTGTTGTTGTTGATGTTTATTTGACGTTGTCGTTGACGTTGTTGTTGTTGTTGTTGTTTATTTGACGTTGTTGTTGTTGTTGTTGTTGTTGTTGTTGTTTATTTGACGTTGTTAATGTTTTTGACATTGTTGTTGTTGTTGTTTTTGTTGTTTATTTGACGTTGTTGTTGTTGTTGTTGTTATTGTTGGTGTTGTTGTTGTTGTTTATTTGACATTGTTGTTGTTGTTGACGGTGTTGTTGTTGTTGTTGTTGTTTATTTGACATTGTTGTTGTTGTTATTGTTGACGTTGTTGTTGTTGTTGTTATTTTTGTTGTTTATTTGACGTTTTTGTTGTTGTTGTTGTTTATTTGACATTGTTGTTGTTGTTGTTGTTTATTTGACATTGTTGTTGTTGTTGTTTATTTGACGTTGTTGTTATTGTTGTTGTTGTTTATTTGACGTTGTTGTTGTTGTTGTTTATTTGACGTTGTTGTTGTTGTTTATTTGACGTTGTTGTTGTTGACGTTGTTGTTGTTGTTATTGTTTATTTGACGTTGTTGTTGTTGTTGTTTATTTGACGTAGTTGTTGTTGTTGACATTGTTGTTGTTGACATTGTTGTTGTTGTTGTTGTTGTTGTTTATTTGACGTTTTTGTTGTTATTGATGTTGTTGTTTTTGTTGTTGTTTATTTGACGTTGTTGTTGTTGTTGTTTATTTGACGTTGTTGTTGTTGTTGTTTATTTAACGTTGTTGTTGTTGTTGTTTATTTGACGTTGTTCTTGTTATTTGACGTTGTTCTTGTTGTTGTATTTGTTGTTATTGTTGTTGTTGTTGTTTATTTGACGTTGTTATTGTTATTTGACGTTGTTGTTGTTGTATTTGTTGTTGTTGTTGTTTATTTGATGTTGTTGTTGTTGTTTATTTGACGTTATTGTTGTTGTTTAATTGACGTTATTATTGTTGTTGTTGTTTATTTGACGTTGTTGTTGACGTTGTTGTTGTTGTTGTTATTTGACGTTGTTATTGTTGTTGTTGTTTATTTGACGTTGTTAATGTTTTTGACATTGTTGTTGTTGTTGTTTTTGTTGTTTATTTGACGTTGTTGTTGTTGTTGTTATTGTTGGTGTTGTTGTTGTTGTTTATTTGACGTTGTTGTTGTTGTTGTTTATTTGACGTTGTTGTTGTGGTTGTTATTTATTTGACGTTCTTGTTGTTGTTGTTTAGTTGACGTTGTTGTTGTTGTTGTTGTTGTTGTTGTTTATTTGACGTTGTTGTTGTCGTTGTTTTTGTTGTTTATTTGACGTTGTTGTTGTTGTTGTTGACGTTGTTGTTGTTGTTTATTTGACGTTGTTGTTGTTGTTGTTTATTTGACATTGTTGTTGTTGTTGTTTATTTGACGTTGTTGTTGTTGTTATTTATTTGACGGTGTTGTTGTTGTTTATTTGATGTTGTTGTTGTTGTTGTTGTTTATTTGACGTTTTTGACGTTGTTGTTGTTGTTGTTTATTTGATGTTGTTATTGTTGTTATTGACATAGTTGTTGTTGTTTATTTCACGTTGTTGTTGTTGTTGACATTGTTGTTTATTTGACGTTGTTGTTGTTGTTGTTGACATTGTTGTTGTTGTTTATTTGACGTTGTTGTTGTTGTTGTTTATTTGACATTGTTGTTGTCGTCTACGGTGTTGTTGTTGTTGTTGATGTTGTTATTGTTTATTTGATGTTGTTGTTGTTGTTTATTTATCGTTGTTGTTGTTGTTGTTTATTTGACGTTGTTGTTGTTTATTTGACTTTGTTGTTGTTGTTGTTGTTATTGTTTATTTGACGTTGTTGTTGTTGTTGTTGTTTATTTGACATTGTTGTTGTTGTTTATTTGACGTTGTTAATGTTTTTGACATTGTTGTTGTTGTTTTTGTTGTTTATTTGACGTTGTTGTTGATGTTGTTGTTATTGTTGGTGTTGTTGTTGTTGTTTATTTGACGTTGTTGTTGTTGTTGTTTATTTGACGTTGTTGTTGTGGTTGTTATTTATTTGATGTTGTTGTTGTTGTTGTTGTTTAGTTGACGTTGTTGTTGTTGTTGTTTATTTGACGTTGTTGTTGTCGTTGTTTTTGTTGTTTATTTGACGTTGTTGTTGTTGTTGTTGACGTTGTTGTTATTGATGTTGTTGTTTATTTAACGTGGTTGTTGTTGTTTATTTGACTTTGTTGTTGTTATTTGACGTTGTTGTTGTTGTATTTGTTGTTATTGTTGTATTTGTTGTTGTTTATTTGACGTTGTTGTTGTTATTTGACATTGTTGTTGTTGTTGTTGTTGTTGTTTATTTGACGTTGTTGTTGTTGTTGTTTATTTGACGTTATTGTTGTTGTTTATTTGACGTTGTTGTTGTTGTTGTTGTTGTTTATTTGACGCTGTTAATGTTTTTGACATTGTTGTTGTTGTTTTTGTTGTTTATTTGACGTTGTTGTTGTTGTTGTTGTTATTGTTGGTGTTGTTGTTGTTGTTTATTTGACGTTGTTGTTGTTGTTGTGGTTGTTATTTATTTGACGTTGTTGTTGTTGTTGTTGTTTAGTTGACGTTGTTGTTGTTGTTGTTTATTTGACGTTGTTGTTGTCGTTGTTTTTGTTGTTTATTTGACGTTGTTGTTGTTGTTGACGTTGTTGTTGTTGTTTATTTGAGGTTGTTATTGTTGTTGTTGTTTATTTGACGTTGTTGTTGTTGTTGTTGTTGTTATTTATTTGACGGTGTTTTTGTTGTTGTTGTTTATTTGATGTTGTTGTTGTTGTTGTTTATTTGACGTTGTTGTTGTTGTTGTTTATTTAACGTTGTTAATGTTGTTGACGTTGTTGCTGTTGTTTATTTCATGTTGTTGTTGTTATTGTTGTTGTTGTTGTTTGTTTGACGTTGTTGTCGTTGTTATTTATTTGACGTTGTTGTTGTCGTTGTTTATTTGACGTTGTTGTTGTGTATTTGACATTGTTGTTGTTGTTTATTTGATGTTGTTAATGTTGTTGACGTTGTTGTTGTTGTTGTTTATTTCACGTTGTTGTTGTTGTTATTGTTGTTGTTGTTTATTTGACGTTATTGTTGTTGTTGTTTATTTGACGTTGTTATTGTTGTTTATATGACGTTGTTGTTGTTGTTGACGTTGTTGTTGTTGTTGACGTTGTTGTTGTTGTTGTTTATTTAACGTTGTTGTTGTTGTTGTTTATTTGACGTTGTTAACGTTGTTGTTGTTGTTTTTGTTCTTTATTTGACGTTGTTGGTGTTGTTGGTGTTGTTTATTTGACGTTGTTGTTGTTATTGTTGTTTATTTGACGTTGTTGTTGTTGTTGTTGTTAATTTGACGTTGTTGTTGTTGTTGTTTATTTGACGTTGTTGTTGTTTATTTGACATTGTTGTTGTTGTTATTGTTGACGTTGTTATTGTTGTTTATTTGACGTTGTTGTTGTTGTTGTTGTTGTTGGTCATTTGATGTTGTTTTAGTTGTTGTTGTTTATTTGACGTTATTGTTGTTGTTGTTTATTTGAAGTTGTTGTTTTTGTTTATTTGACGTTGTTGTTGTTTAGTTGTTGTTGTTGTTGGTGTTGTTGTTATTTATTTGACATTGTTGTTGTTGTTGTTTATTTGACAGTGTTGTTGTTGTTGTTGTTTATTTGACGTTGTTGTTGTTATTGTTGTTTATTTGACGTTGTTGTTGTTGTTGACGTTGTTGTTGTTGTTGTTTATTTGATGTTGTTGTTGTTGTTAACATGGTTGTTGTTGTTTATTTCACGTTGTTGTTGTTGTTGTTGTTTATTTGACATTGTTGTTGTTGTTGTTGTTGTTGTTGTTTATTTGACGTTGTTGTTGTTGTTGTTTATTTGACGTTGTTGTTGTTTATTTGACGTTGTTGTTGTTGTTAGTGTTTATTTGACGTTGTTGTTGTTTATTTGACGTAGTTGTTGTTGTTGACGTTGTTGTTGTTGTTTATTTGACGTTGTTGTTGTTGTTGTTGTTGTTGTTTATTTGACGTTGTCATTGTTGTTGTTTATTTGATGTTGTTGTTGTTTATTTGACGTTGTTGTTGTTGTTAGTATTTATTTGACGTTGTTGTTGTTGTTTATTTGACGTAGTTGTTGTTGTTGACGTTGTTGTTGTTGTTGTTTATTTGACGTTGTTGTTATTGTTGTTGTTGTTTATTTAACGTTGTTGTTTAATTGACGTTGTTGTTGTTGTTTATTTGACGGTGTTGTTGTTATTTGACGTTGT
This sequence comes from Vicia faba, assembly GCA_948472305.1. NCBI lineage: Eukaryota > Viridiplantae > Streptophyta > Magnoliopsida > Fabales > Fabaceae > Vicia > Vicia faba. Next base: position 1,334,298,507 of record OX451735.1, on the reverse strand, counting down.
TGTTGTTGTTGTTGTTTATTTGACGTTGTTGTTGTTATTTGACGTTGTTGTTGTTGTTGTATTTGTTGTTGTTGTTGTTTATTTGACGTTGTTGTTGTTGTTGTTTATTTGACGTTGTTGTTGTTGTTTTTTTGACGTTGTTATTATTGTTGTTGTTGTTTATTTGACGTTGTTGTTGTTGTTTATTTGACGTTGTTGTTCTTGTTGTTTATTTGACATTTTTGTTCTTGTTGTTATTTATGTGACATTGTTAATGTTTTTGACATTTTTGTTGTTGTTTTTGTTGTTTATTTGACGTTGTTGTTGTTGTTATTGTTGGTGTTGTTGTTGTTGTTTATTTGACGTTGTTGTTGTTGTTTATTTGACGTTGTTGTTGTGGTTGTTGTTTATTTGATGTTGTTGTTGTTGTTGTTTAGTTGACGTTATTGTTGTTGTTGTTATTGTTGTTGTTTAGTTGACGTTGTTGTTGTTGTTGTTTATTTGACGTTGTTGTTGTTGTTGTCGTTGTTGTTGTTGTTGTTGTTGTTTATTTGATGTTGTTGTTGTTGACATAGTTGTTGTTGTTTATTTCACGTTGTTGTTCTTGTTGACGTTGTTGTTTATTTGACGTTGTTGTTGTTTATTTGACGCTGTTCTTGTTGTTGTTGAGGTTGTTGTTGTTGTTGTTGTTGTTTATTCGACATTGTTGTTGTTGTTGATGGTGTTGTTGTTGTTATTGACGTTGTTGTTGTTTATTTGACGTTGTTGTTTATTTGACGTTGTTGTTGTTGTTTATTTGACGTTGTTGTTTATTTGACTTTGTTGTTGTTGTTGTTATTGTTTATTTGACGTTTTTGTGGTTGTTGATGTTGTTGTTGTTTTTGTTGTTGTTTATTTGACGTTTTTGTTGTTGTTTATTTGACGTTGTTGTTGTTGTTATTCATTTGACGTTGTTGTTTTTGTTTATTTGACGTTGTTGTTGTTGTTGTTGTTTATTTCACGTTGTTGTTGCCGTTGTTTTTGTTGTTTATTTGACGTTGTTGTTGTTGTTTATTTGACGTTGTTGTTGTTGTTGTTGACGTTGTCATTGTTGTTGTTGTTTTTTATTTGATGATGTTGTTGTTGTTGTTTATTTGACATTGTTGTTGTTGTTGTTGACGTTGTTGTTGTTATTTATTTGATGTTGTTGTTATTGACATAGTTGTTGTTATTTATTTGATGTTGTTGTTGTTGTTGTTGTTGACGTTGCTGTTTATTTGACATTGTTGTTGTTGTTGTTTATTTGATGTTGTTGTTGTTGTTGACGTTGTTGTTGTTGTTTATTTGACGGTGTTGTTGTTGTTGTTGTTTATTTGACATTGTTGTTGTTGTTGTTATTGTTGACGTTGTTGTTGTTGTTGTTGTTTATTTGACGTTGTTGTTGTTGACGTTGTTGTTGTTGTTGTTTATTTGATGTTGTCGTTGTTGTTGACGTTGTTGTTGTTGTTGTTTATTTGATGTTGTCGTTGTTGTTGTTAACATAGTTGTTAACATAGTTGTTGTTGTTTATTTCACGTTGTTGTTGTTGTTGTTGACGTTGTTGTTTATTTGACGTTGTTGTTGTTGTTTAATTGACGTTGTTGTTGTTGTTGTTGACGTTGTTGTTGTTATTGTTTATTTGACGTTGATGTTGTTGTTGTTTATTTGACATTGTTGTTGTTGTTGTTGTTGTTGTTTATTTGACATTGTTGTTGTTGTTGTTGTTTATTCGACGTTTTTGTTGTTATTGATGTTGATGTTGTTTTTGTTGTTGTTTATTTGACGTTGTTGTTGTTGGTTATTTGACGTTGTTGTTGTTGTTTATTTGACGTTGTTGTTGTTGTTGTTATTGTTGTTGTTGTTTATTTAACGTTGTTGTTGTTGTTGTTGTTTATTTGACGTTGTTGTTGTTATTTGACGTTGTTGTTGATGTTGTATTTGTTGTTATTGTTGTTGTTGTTGTTTATTTGACGTTGTTGTTGTTATTTGACGTTGTTGTTGTTGTTGTTGTTGTATTTGTTGTTGTTGTTGTTGTTTATTTGACGTTATTGTTGTTGTTTATTTGACGTTATTGTTGTTGTTGTTGTTGTTGTTTATTTGACATTTTTGTTGTTATTGTTGTTGTTGTTGTTATTGTTGTTGTTTATTTGACGTTATTGCTGTTGTTGTTGTTGTTGTTATTGTTGTTGTTGTTTATTTAACGTTGTTGTTGTTGTTTATTTGACATTGTTGTTGTTATTAAACGTTGTTGTTGTTGTTGTTGTATTTGTTGTTATTGTTGTTGTTGTTGTTTATTTGACGTTGTTGTTGTTATTTGACATTGTTGTTGTTGTATTTGTTGTTGTTGTTGTTGTTGTTATTTATTTGACGTTGTTGTTATTGTTGTTTATTTGACGTTACTGTTGTTGTTTATTTGACGTTGTTATTGTTGTTGTTGTTGTTTATTTGACGTTGATGTTGTTTATGACGTTGTTGTTGTTGTTTATTTGACGTTGTTGTTGTTATTGTTTATTTGACGTTGTTAATGTTTTTGACATTGTTGTTGTTGTTATTATTGTTGGTGTTGTTGTTGTTGTTTATTTGACGTTGTTGTTGTTGTTGTTTATTTGACGTTGTTGTTGTCGTTGTTTTTGTTGTTTATTTGACGTTGTTGTTGTTGTTGACATTGTTGTTGTTGTTTATTTGACATTGTTGTTGTTGTTGTTTATTTGACGTTGTTGTTGTTGTTGTTGTTTATTTGACGTTGTTGTTGTTGTTGTTTATTTGACGTTGTTGTTGTTGTTATTTATTTGACGGTGTTGTTGTTGTTGTTGTTTATTTGACGTAGTTTTTGTTGTTGTTTATTTGACATTGTTGTTGTTGTTGTTGTTGTTTATTTGACGTTGTTATTGTTGTTGTTTATTTGACATTGTTGTTGTTGTTGTTGTTGTTGTTGTTGACGTTGTTGTTGTTGTTGTTTATTTGACGTTGTTGTTGTTGTTGTTGTTGGTTATTTGATGTTGTTTTAGTTGTTGTTGTTTATTTGACATTGTTGTTGTTGTTTATTTGACGTTGTTGTTTTTGTTTATTTAACGTTGTTGTTGTTTATTTGACGTTGTTATTGTTGTTGTTGTTGTTGCTTATTTGACGTTGTTGTTGTTGTTGTTGTTATTGTTTATTTGACGGTGTTGTTGTTGTTGTTTATTTGACGTTGTTGTTGTTGTTGTTGTTTTTTTGACGTTGTTGTTATTGTTGACGTTGTTGTTGTTGTTGTTTATTTGATGTTGTTGTTGTTTTTGTTAACATAGTTGTTAACATAGTTGTTGTTGTTTATTTGACGTTGTTGTTGTTGTTGACGTTGTTGTTGTTGTTTATTTGACGCTGTTGTTGTTGTTGTTGACGTTGTTGTTGTTGTTTATTTGACGCTGTTGTTGTTGTTGTTGACGTTGTTGTTGTTGTTGTTGTTTATTTGACGTTGATGTTGTTGTTGTTTATTTGACATTGTTGTTGTTGTTGACGATGTTATTGTTGTTGTTTATTTGACATTGTTGTTGTTGTTGTTGTTGTTATTTATTTGACGTTTTTGTTGTTATTGATGTTGTTGTTGTTTATTTGACGTTGTTGTTGTTTATTTTACGACGTTGTTGTTGTTGTTGTTATTGTTGTTGTTGTTTATTTAACGTTGTTGTTGTTGTTGTTTATTTGACGTTGTTGTTGTTGTTGTATTTGTTGTTATTGTTGTTGTTGTTGTTTATTTGACGTTGTTGTTGTTATTTGACGTTGTTGTTGTTGTAGTATTTGTTGTTGTTGTTGTTTATTTGACGTTATTGTTGTTGTTGTTGTTGTTGTTGTTGTTGTTTATTTGACGTTTTTGTTGTTATTGATGTTGTTGTTGTTTTTGTTGTTGTTTATTAGACGTTGTTGTTGTTGTTGTTTATTTGACGTTGTTATTGTTTTTGTTATTGTTGTTGTTGTTTATTTAACATTGTTGTTGTTGTTTATTTGACGTTGTTGTTGTTATTTGACGTTGTTGTTGTTGTTGTATTTGTTGTTATTGTTGTTGTTGATGTTTATTTGACGTTGTTGTTGTTATTTGACATTGCTGTTGTTGTTGTTGTTGTATTTATTATTGTTGTTGTTGTTTATTTGACGTTGTTGTTGTTATTGTTGTTTATTTGACGTTGTTGTTGTTGTTAATTTGACGTTGTTGTTGTTGTTGTTTATTTGACGTTGTTGTTGTTTATTTGACATTGTTGTTGTTGTTGTTGTTGTTGACGTTGTTATTGTTGTTTATTTGACGTTGTTGTTGTTGTTGTTGTTGTTGGTCATTTGATGTTGTTTTAGTTGTTGTTGTTTATTTGACGTTATTGTTGTTGTTGTTTATTTGAAGTTGTTATTTTTGATTATTTGACGTTGTTGTTGTTTAGTTGTTATTGTTGGTTGTGTTGTTGTTGTTTATTTGACGTTGTTGTTGTTGTTTATTTGACAGTGTTGTTGTTGTTGTTGTTGTTTATTTGACGTTGTTGTTGTTATTGTTGTTTATTTGACGTTGTTGTTGTTGTTGACGTTGTTGTTGTTGTTGTTTATTTGATGTTGTTGTTGTTGTTAACATAGTTGTTGTTGTTTATTTCACGTTGTTGTTGTTGTTGTTTATTTGACATTGTTGTTGTTGTTGTTGTTGTTTATTTGACGTTGTTGTTGTTGTTGTTGTTGTTTATTTGACGTTGTTGTTGTTGTTAGTGTTTATTTGACGTTGTTGTTGTTGTTTATTTGACGTAGTTGTTGTTGTTGACGTTGTTGTTGTTGTTTATTTGACGTTGTTGTTGTTGTTGTTGTTGTTGTTTATTTGACGTTGTCATTGTTGTTGTTTATTTGACGTTGTTGTTGTTGTTTATTTGACGTTGTTGTTGTTGTTAGTGTTTATTTGACGTTGTTGTTGTTGTTTATTTGACGTTGTTGTTTTTGTTTATTTAACGTTGTTGTTGTTTATTTGACGTTGTTATTGTTGTTGTTGTTGTTGCTTATTTGACGTTGTTGTTGTTGTTGTTGTTGTTAATATTGTTATTGTTGTTTATTTAACGTTGTTGTCTATTTGACGTTTCTGTTGTTGTTTATTTGACGGTGTTGTTGTTATTTGACGTTGTTGTTGTTGTTGTATTTGTTGTTGTTGTTGTTGTTGTTTATTTGACGTTGTTGTTGTTATTTGACGTTGTTGTTGTTGTTGTTGTATTTGTTGTTGTTGTTGTTTATTTGACGTTGTTGTTGTTGTTTTTTTGACGTTGTAATTATTGTTGTTGTTGTTTATTTGACGTTGTTGTTGTTGTTGTTGTTGTTTATTTGACGTTGTCGTTCTTGTTGTTTATTTGACCTTTTTGTTCTTGTTGTTGTTTATGTGACATTGTTAATGTTTTTGACATTGTTGTTGTTGTTTTTGTTGTTTATTTGACGTTGTTGTTGTTGTTATTGTTGGTGTTGTTGTTGTTATTTATTTGACGTTGTTGTTGTTGTTTATTTGACGTTGTTGTTGTTGTTTATTTGACGTTGTTGTTGTGGTTGTTGTTTATTTGACGTCGTTGTTGTTGTTGTTGTTTAGTTGACGTTGTTGTTGTTGTTGTTGTTGTTGTTGTTTAGTTGACGTTGTTGTTGTTGTTGTTGTTTATTTGACGTTGTTGTTGTTGTTGACGTTGTTGTTGTTGTTGTTTATTTGATGTTGTTGTTGTTGACATAGTTGTTGTTGTTTATTTCACGTTGTTGTTCTTGTTGACGTTGTTGTTTATTTGACGTTGTTGTTGTTGTTTATTTGACGCTGTTCTTGTTGTTGTTGACGTTGTTGTTGTTGTTGTTTATTCGACATTGTTGTTGTTGATGGTGTTGTTGTTGTTGTTGACGTTGTTGTTGTTTATTTGACGTTGTTGTTTATTTGACGTTGTTGTTGTTGTTTATTTGACGTTGTTGTTTATTTGACTTTGTTGTTGTTGTTGTTATTGTTTATTTGACGTTGTTGTAGTTGTTGTTGTTGACGTTGTTGTTGTTGTTGTTGTTAATTATTTGACGTTTTTGTGGTTGTTGATGTTGTTGTTTTTGTTGTTGTTTATTTGACGTTTTTGTTGTTGTTTATTTGACGTTGTTGTTGTTGTTATTCATTTGACGTTGTTGTTATTGTTTATTTGACGTTGTTGTTGTTGTTGTTGTTTATTTCACGTTGTTGTTGTCGTTGTTTTTGTTGTTTATTTGACGTTGTTGTTGTTGTTTATTTGACGTTGTTGTTGTTGTTGACGTTGTCATTGTTGTTGTTGTTGTTGACGTTGTCATTGTTGTTGTTGTTGTTTATTTGATGATGTTGTTGTTGTTGTTGTTTTGACGTTGTTGTTGTTGTTGACGTTGTTGTTGTTATTTATTTGATGTTGTTGTTGTTGTTATTGACATAGTTGTTGTTATTTATTTGATGTTGTTGTTGTTGTTGTTGACGTTGCTGTTTATTTGACATTGTTGTTGTTATTTATTTGACGTTGTTGTTGTTGTTGTTTATTTGACGGTGTTGTTGTTGTTTATTTGACATTGTTGTTGTTGTTGTTGTTATTGTTGACGTTGTTGTTGTTGTTGTTGTTGTTGTTGTTTATTTGACGCTGTTGTTGTTGTTGACGTTGTTGTTGTTGTTGTTTATTTGATGTTGTCGTTGTTGTTGTTAACATAGTTGTTAACATAGTTGTTGTTGTTGTTGTTGTTGTTATTTGACATTGTTGTTGTTGTATTTGTTGTTGTTGTTGTTATTTATTTGACGTTGTTGTTATTGTTGTTTATTTGACGTTATTGTTATTGTTTATTTGACGTTGTTATTGTTGTTGTTGTTGTTTATTTGACGTTATTGTTGTTGTTTATTTGACATTGTTGTTGTTGTTTTTGTTGCTTATTTAACGTTGTTGTTGTTGTTATTGTTGGTGTTGTTGTTGTTGTTTATTTGACGTTGTTGTTGTTGTTGTTTATTTGACGTTGTTGTTATTGTTGTTTATTTGACGTTGTTGTTGTTGTTTATTTGATGTTGTTGTTGTTGTTATTTATTTGACGGTGTTGTTGTTGTTGTTGTTTATTTGACGTTGTTGTTGTTGTTGTTGTTAATTTGACGTTGTTGTTGTTTATTTGACGTTGTTGTTGTTGTTGTTTATTTGACATTGTTGTTGTTGTTGTTGACGTTGTTGTTGTTGTTGTTGTTTATTTGACGTTGTTGTTGTTGTTGTTGTTGGTTATTTGATGTTGTTTTAGTTGTTGTTGTTTATTTGACATTGTTGTTGTTGTTTATTTGACGTTGTTGTTTTTGTTTATTTGACGTTGTTGTTGTTTATTTGACGTTGTTATTGTTGTTGTTGTTGTTGTTGCTTATTTGACGTTGTTGTTGTTGTTGTTATTGTTTATTTGACGGTGTTGTTGTTGTTGTTGTTTATTTGACGTTGTTGTTGTTGTTTTTGTTGTTTATTTGACGTTGTTGTTGTTGTTGACGTTGTTTTTTTTGTTGTTTATTTGATGTTGTTGTTGTTGTTGTTAACATAGTTGTTAACATAGTTGTTGTTGTTTATTTGTCGTTGTTGTTGTTGTTGACGTTGTTGTTTATTTGACGTTGTGGTTGTTGTTTATTTGACGTTGTTGTTGTTGTTGTTGACGTTGTTGTTGTTGTTGTTGTTTATTTGACGTTGATGTTGTTGTTGTTTATTTGACATTGTTGTTGTTGTTGTTGACGGTGTTATTGTTGTTGTTTATTTGACATTGTTGTTGTTGTTGTTGTTTATTTGACGTTGTTGTTGTTGTTTATTTGACGACGTTGTTGTTGTTGTTATTGTTGTTGTTGTTTATTTAACGTTGTTGTTGTTGTTTATTTGACGTTGTTGTTGTTATTTGACATTGTTGTTGTTGTTCTTGTTGTATTTGTTGCTATTGTTGTTGTTGTTGTTTATTTGACGTTGTTGTTGTTATTTGACGTTGTTGTTGTTGTAGTATTTGTTGTTGTTGTTGTTGTTTATTTGACGTTATTGTTGTTGTTTATTTGACGTTATTGTTGTTGTTGTTGTTTATTTGACGTTTTTGTTGTTATTGATGTTGTTGTTGTTTTTGTTGTTGTTTATTAGACGTTGTTGTTGTTGTTTATTTGACGTTGTTGTTGTTGTTTATTTCACGTTGTTGTTGTTGTTGTTTGACGTTGTTGTTGTTGTTGTATTTGTTGTTATTGTTGTTGTTGATGTTTATTTGACGTTGTTGTTGTTATTTGACGTTGTTGTTGTTGTTGTTGTTGTATTTATTGTTGTTGTTGTTGTTGTTGTTTATTTGACGTTGTTGTTGTTATTGTTGTTACTTTGACGTTGTTGTTGTTGTTGTTAATTTGACGTTGTTGTTGTTGTTGTTTATTTGACGTTGTTGTTGTTTATTTGACGTTGTTGTTGTTGTTGACGTTGTTGTTGTTGTTGTTTATTTGACGTTGTTGTTGTTGTTGTTGTTGGTTATTTGATGTTGTTTTAGTTGTTGTTGTTTATTTGACATTGTTGTTGTTGTTTATTTGATGTTGTTTTTGTTTATTTGACGTTGTTGTTGTTTATTTGACGTTGTTATTGTTGTTGTTGTTGTTGTTGCTTATTTGACGTTGTTGTTGTTGTTGTTGTTATTGTTTATTTGACGGTGTTGTTGTTGTTGTTGTTTATTTGACGTTGTTGTTGTTGTTGTTTATTTGACGTTGTTGTTGTTGTTGACGTTGTTGTTGTTGTTGTTTATTTGATGTTGTTGTTGTTGTTAACATAGTTGTTAACATAGTTGTTGTTGTTTATTTGACGTTGTTGTTGTTGTTGACGTTGTTGTTTATTTGACGTTGTTGTTGTTGTTTATTTGACATTGTTGTTGTTGTTGTTGACGTTGTTGTTGTTGTTGTTTATTTGACGTTGATGTTGTTGTTGTTTATTTGACATTGTTGTTGTTGTTGTTGACGGTGTTATTGTTGTTGTTTATTTGACATTGTTGTTGTTGTTGTTGTTGTTTATTTGACGTTTTTGTTGTTATTGATGTTGTTGTTGTTTATTTGACGTTGTTGTTGTTGTTTATTTAACGACGTTGTTGTTGTTGTTGTTATTGTTGTTGTTGTTGTTTATTTAACGTTGTTGTTGTTGTTTATTTGATGTTGTTGTTGTTATTTGACGTTGTTGTTATTGTTGTTGTATTTGTTGTTATTGTTGTTGTTGTTGTTTATTTGACGTTGTTGTTGTTGTTTATTTGACGTTATTGTTGTTGTTGTTGTTTATTTGACGTTTTTGTTGTTATTGATGTTGTTGTTGTTTATTTGACGTTGTTGTTGTTGTTGTTTATTTGACGACGTTGTTGTTGTTGTTATTGTTGTTGTTGTTTATTTAACATTGTTGTTGTTGTTTATTTGACGTTGTTGTTGTTATTTGACGTTGTTGTTGTTGTTGTATGTGTTGTTATTGTTGTATTTGATGTTTATTTGACGTTGTTGTTATTATTTGACGTTGTTGTTGTTGTTGTATTTATTGTTGCTGTTGTTGTTTATTTGACGTTGTTGTTGTTGTTTATTTGACGTTGTTATTGTTGTTGTTGTTGTTTATTTGATGTTGTTGTTGTTGTTGTTGTTGACGTTGTTGTTGTTGTTTATTTGACGTTGTTGTTGTTATTGTTTATTTGACGTTGTTAATGTTTTTGACATTGTTGTTGTTGTTGTTTTTGTTGTTTATTTGACGTTGTTGCTGTTGTTGTTGTTGTTGGTGTTGTTGTTGTTGTTTATTTGACGTTGGTGTTGTTGTTGTTTATTTGACGTTGTTGTTGTGGTTGTTGTTTATTTGACGTTGTTATTGTTGTTGTTTAGTTGACGTTGTTGTTGTTGTTTATTTGACGTTGTTGTTGTTGTTGTTGTTGTTTATTTGACGTTGTTGTTGTTGTTGTTGTTTATTTGACGTTGTTGTTGTTGTTATTTATTTTACGGTGTTGTTGTTGTTGTTTATTTGACGTTGTTGTTGTTGTTGTTAATTTGACGTTGTTGTTGTTTATTTGACGTTGTTGTTGTTATTGTTGTTTATTTGACATTGTTGTTGTTGTTATTGTTGACGTTGTTGTTGTTGTTGTTTATTTGACGTTGTTGTTGTTGTTGTTGTTGGTTATTTGATGTTGTTTTAGTTGTTGTTGTTTATTTGAGGTTGTTGTTGTTTACGTTGTTGTTGTAGTTGTTGTTTATTTGATGTTGTTGTTGTTGTTGTTAACATAGTTGTTGTTGTTTATTTCACGTTGTTGTTGTTGTTGACGTTGTTGTTTATTTGACGTTGTTGTTGTTGTTGTTGTTGGTTATTTGATGTTGTTTTAGTTGTTGTTGTTTATTTGACATTGTTGTTGTTGTTTATTTGACGTTGTTGTTTTTGTTTATTTAACGTTGTTGTTGTTTATTTGACGTTGTTATTGTTGTTGTTGTTGTTGCTTATTTGACGTTGTTGTTGTTGTTGTTATTGTTTATTTGACGGTGTTGTTGTTGTTGTTGTTTATTTGACGTTGTTGTTGTTGTTGTTGTTGTTTATTTGACAATGTTGTTATTGTTGACGTTGTTGTTGTTGTTGTTTATTTGATGTTGTTGTTGTTGTTAACATAGTTGTTAACATAGTTGTTGTTGTTTATTTGACGTTGTTGTTGTTGTTGACGTTGTTGTTTATTTGACGTTGTTGTTGTTGTTTATTTGACGCTGTTGTTTATTTGACTTTGTTGTTGTTGTTGTTATTGTTTATTTGACGTTGTTGTAGTTGTTGTTGTTGACGTTGTTGTTGTTGTTGTTGTTAATTATTTGACGTTTTTGTGGTTGTTGATGTTGTTGTTTTTGTTGTTGTTTATTTGACGTTTTTGTTGTTGTTTATTTGACGTTGTTGTTGTTGTTATTCATTTGACGTTGTTGTTATTGTTTATTTGACGTTGTTGTTGTTGTTGTTGTTTATTTCACGTTGTTGTTGTCGTTGTTTTTGTTGTTTATTTGACGTTGTTGTTGTTGTTTATTTGACGTTGTTGTTGTTGTTGACGTTGTCATTGTTGTTGTTGTTGTTGACGTTGTCATTGTTGTTGTTGTTGTTTATTTGATGATGTTGTTGTTGTTGTTGTTTTGACGTTGTTGTTGTTGTTGACGTTGTTGTTGTTATTTATTTGATGTTGTTGTTGTTGTTATTGACATAGTTGTTGTTATTTATTTGATGTTGTTGTTGTTGTTGTTGACGTTGCTGTTTATTTGACATTGTTGTTGTTATTTATTTGACGTTGTTGTTGTTGTTGTTTATTTGACGGTGTTGTTGTTGTTTATTTGACATTGTTGTTGTTGTTGTTGTTATTGTTGACGTTGTTGTTGTTGTTGTTGTTGTTGTTGTTTATTTGACGCTGTTGTTGTTGTTGACGTTGTTGTTGTTGTTGTTTATTTGATGTTGTCGTTGTTGTTGTTAACATAGTTGTTAACATAGTTGTTGTTGTTGTTGTTGTTATTTGACATTGTTGTTGTTGTATTTGTTGTTGTTGTTGTTATTTATTTGACGTTGTTGTTATTGTTGTTTATTTGACGTTATTGTTATTGTTTATTTGACGTTGTTATTGTTGTTGTTGTTGTTTATTTGACGTTATTGTTGTTGTTTATTTGACACTGTTGTTGTTGTTTTTGTTGCTTATTTAACGTTGTTGTTGTTGTTATTGTTGGTGTTGTTGTTGTTGTTTATTTGACGTTGTTGTTGTTGTTGTTGTTTATTTGACGTTGTTGTTATTGTTGTTTATTTGACGTTGTTGTTGTTGTTTATTTGATGTTGTTGTTGTTGTTATTTATTTGACGGTGTTGTTGTTGTTGTTGTTTATTTGACGTTGTTGTTGTTGTTGTTGTTAATTTGACGTTGTTGTTGTTTATTTGACGTTGTTGTTGTTGTTTATTTGACATTGTTGTTGTTGTTGTTGACGTTGTTGTTGTTGTTGTTGTTTATTTGACGTTGTTGTTGTTGTTGTTGTTGGTTATTTGATGTTGTTTTAGTTGTTGTTGTTTATTTGACATTGTTGTTGTTGTTTATTTGACGTTGTTGTTTTTGTTTATTTGACGTTGTTGTTGTTTATTTGACGTTGTTATTGTTGTTGTTGTTGTTGTTGCTTATTTGACGTTGTTGTTGTTGTTGTTATTGTTTATTTGACGGTGTTGTTGTTGTTGTTGTTTATTTGACGTTGTTGTTGTTGTTTTTGTTGTTTATTTGACGTTGTTGTTGTTGTTGACGTTGTTTTTTTTGTTGTTTATTTGATGTTGTTGTTGTTGTTGTTAACATAGTTGTTAACATAGTTGTTGTTGTTTATTTGTCGTTGTTGTTGTTGTTGACGTTGTTGTTTATTTGACGTTGTGGTTGTTGTTTATTTGACGTTGTTGTTGTTGTTGTTGACGTTGTTGTTGTTGTTGTTGTTTATTTGACGTTGATGTTGTTGTTGTTTATTTGACATTGTTGTTGTTGTTGTTGACGGTGTTATTGTTGTTGTTTATTTGACATTGTTGTTGTTGTTGTTGTTTATTTGACGTTGTTGTTGTTGTTTATTTGACGACGTTGTTGTTGTTGTTATTGTTGTTGTTGTTTATTTAACGTTGTTGTTGTTGTTTATTTGACGTTGTTGTTGTTATTTGACATTGTTGTTGTTGTTCTTGTTGTATTTGTTGCTATTGTTGTTGTTGTTGTTTATTTGACGTTGTTGTTGTTATTTGACGTTGTTGTTGTTGTAGTATTTGTTGTTGTTGTTGTTGTTTATTTGACGTTATTGTTGTTGTTTATTTGACGTTATTGTTGTTGTTGTTGTTTATTTGACGTTTTTGTTGTTATTGATGTTGTTGTTGTTTTTGTTGTTGTTTATTAGACGTTGTTGTTGTTGTTTATTTGACGTTGTTGTTGTTGTTTATTTCACGTTGTTGTTGTTGTTGTTTGACGTTGTTGTTGTTGTTGTATTTGTTGTTATTGTTGTTGTTGATGTTTATTTGACGTTGTTGTTGTTATTTGACGTTGTTGTTGTTGTTGTTGTTGTATTTATTGTTGTTGTTGTTGTTGTTGTTTATTTGACGTTGTTGTTGTTATTGTTGTTACTTTGACGTTGTTGTTGTTGTTGTTAATTTGACGTTGTTGTTGTTGTTGTTTATTTGACGTTGTTGTTGTTTATTTGACGTTGTTGTTGTTGTTGACGTTGTTGTTGTTGTTGTTTATTTGACGTTGTTGTTGTTGTTGTTGTTGGTTATTTGATGTTGTTTTAGTTGTTGTTGTTTATTTGACATTGTTGTTGTTGTTTATTTGATGTTGTTTTTGTTTATTTGACGTTGTTGTTGTTTATTTGACGTTGTTATTGTTGTTGTTGTTGTTGTTGCTTATTTGACGTTGTTGTTGTTGTTGTTGTTATTGTTTATTTGACGGTGTTGTTGTTGTTGTTGTTTATTTGACGTTGTTGTTGTTGTTGTTTATTTGACGTTGTTGTTGTTGTTGACGTTGTTGTTGTTGTTGTTTATTTGATGTTGTTGTTGTTGTTAACATAGTTGTTAACATAGTTGTTGTTGTTTATTTGACGTTGTTGTTGTTGTTGACGTTGTTGTTTATTTGACGTTGTTGTTGTTGTTTATTTGACATTGTTGTTGTTGTTGTTGACGTTGTTGTTGTTGTTGTTTATTTGACGTTGATGTTGTTGTTGTTTATTTGACATTGTTGTTGTTGTTGTTGACGGTGTTATTGTTGTTGTTTATTTGACATTGTTGTTGTTGTTGTTGTTGTTTATTTGACGTTTTTGTTGTTATTGATGTTGTTGTTGTTTATTTGACGTTGTTGTTGTTGTTTATTTAACGACGTTGTTGTTGTTGTTGTTATTGTTGTTGTTGTTGTTTATTTAACGTTGTTGTTGTTGTTTATTTGATGTTGTTGTTGTTATTTGACGTTGTTGTTATTGTTGTTGTATTTGTTGTTATTGTTGTTGTTGTTGTTTATTTGACGTTGTTGTTGTTGTTTATTTGACGTTATTGTTGTTGTTGTTGTTTATTTGACGTTTTTGTTGTTATTGATGTTGTTGTTGTTTATTTGACGTTGTTGTTGTTGTTGTTTATTTGACGACGTTGTTGTTGTTGTTATTGTTGTTGTTGTTTATTTAACATTGTTGTTGTTGTTTATTTGACGTTGTTGTTGTTATTTGACGTTGTTGTTGTTGTTGTATGTGTTGTTATTGTTGTATTTGATGTTTATTTGACGTTGTTGTTATTATTTGACGTTGTTGTTGTTGTTGTATTTATTGTTGCTGTTGTTGTTTATTTGACGTTGTTGTTGTTGTTTATTTGACGTTGTTATTGTTGTTGTTGTTGTTTATTTGATGTTGTTGTTGTTGTTGTTGTTGACGTTGTTGTTGTTGTTTATTTGACGTTGTTGTTGTTATTGTTTATTTGACGTTGTTAATGTTTTTGACATTGTTGTTGTTGTTGTTTTTGTTGTTTATTTGACGTTGTTGCTGTTGTTGTTGTTGTTGGTGTTGTTGTTGTTGTTTATTTGACGTTGGTGTTGTTGTTGTTTATTTGACGTTGTTGTTGTGGTTGTTGTTTATTTGACGTTGTTATTGTTGTTGTTTAGTTGACGTTGTTGTTGTTGTTTATTTGACGTTGTTGTTGTTGTTGTTGTTGTTTATTTGACGTTGTTGTTGTTGTTGTTGTTTATTTGACGTTGTTGTTGTTGTTATTTATTTTACGGTGTTGTTGTTGTTGTTTATTTGACGTTGTTGTTGTTGTTGTTAATTTGACGTTGTTGTTGTTTATTTGACGTTGTTGTTGTTATTGTTGTTTATTTGACATTGTTGTTGTTGTTATTGTTGACGTTGTTGTTGTTGTTGTTTATTTGACGTTGTTGTTGTTGTTGTTGTTGGTTATTTGATGTTGTTTTAGTTGTTGTTGTTTATTTGAGGTTGTTGTTGTTTACGTTGTTGTTGTAGTTGTTGTTTATTTGATGTTGTTGTTGTTGTTGTTAACATAGTTGTTGTTGTTTATTTCACGTTGTTGTTGTTGTTGACGTTGTTGTTTATTTGACGTTGTTGTTGTTGTTGTTGTTGTTGGTTATTTGATGTTGTTTTAGTTGTTGTTGTTTATTTGACATTGTTGTTGTTGTTTATTTGACGTTGTTGTTTTTGTTTATTTAACGTTGTTGTTGTTTATTTGACGTTGTTATTGTTGTTGTTGTTGTTGCTTATTTGACGTTGTTGTTGTTGTTGTTATTGTTTATTTGACGGTGTTGTTGTTGTTGTTGTTTATTTGACGTTGTTGTTGTTGTTGTTGTTGTTTATTTGACAATGTTGTTATTGTTGACGTTGTTGTTGTTGTTGTTTATTTGATGTTGTTGTTGTTGTTAACATAGTTGTTAACATAGTTGTTGTTGTTTATTTGACGTTGTTGTTGTTGTTGACGTTGTTGTTTATTTGACGTTATTGTTGTTGTTTATTTGACGCTGTTGTTGTTGTTGTTGACGTTGTTGTTGTTGTTGTTGTTTATTTGACGTTGATGTTGTTGTTGTTTATTTGACATTGTTGTTGTTGTTGACGGTGTTATTGTTGTTGTTTATTTGACATTGTTGTTGTTGTTGTTGTTGTTGTTGTTATTTATTTGACGTTTTTGTTGTTATTGATGTTGTTGTTGTTTATTTGACATTGTTGTTGTTTATTTCACGACGTTGTTGTTGTTGTTGTTATTGTTGTTGTTGTTTATTTAACGTTGTTGTTGTTGTTTATTTGACGTTGTTGTTATTGTTGTATTTGTTGTTATTGTTGTTGTTGTTGTTTATTTGACGTTGTTGTTGTTATTTGACGTTGTTGTTGTTGTAGTATTTGTTGTTGTTGTTGTTTATTTGACGTTATTGTTGTTGTTTATTTGACGTTATTGTTGTTGTTGTTGTTGTTTATTTGACGTTTTTGTTGTTATTGATGTTGTTGTTGTTTTTGTTGTTGTTTATTAGACGTTGTTGTTGTTGTTTATTTGACGTTGTTATTGTTTTTGTTATTGTTGTTGTTGTTTATTTAACGTTGTTGTTGTTGTTTATTTGACGTTGTTGTTGTTATTTGACGTTGTTGTTGTTGTTGTATTTGTTGTTATTGTTGTTGTTGATGTTTATTTGACGTTGTTGTTGTTATTTGACGTTGCTGTTGTTGTTGTTGTATTTACTGTTGTTGTTGTTGTTGTTTATTTGACGTTGTTGTTGTTATTGTTGTTTATTTGACGTTGTTGTTGTTGTTAATTTGACGTTGTTGTTGTTGTTGTTTATTTGACGTTGTTGTTGTTTATTTGACATTGTTGTTGTTGTTGTTGTTGTTGACGTTGTTATTGTTGTTTATTTGACGTTGTTGTTGTTGTTGTTGTTGGTCATTTGATGTCGTTTTAGTTGTTGTTGTTTATTTGACGTTATTGTTGTTGTTGTTTATTTGAAGTTGTTGTTTTTGATTATTTGACGTTGTTGTTGTTTAGTTGTTATTATTGGTTGTGTTGTTGTTGTTTATTTGACGTTGTTGTTGTTGTTGTTTATTTGACAGTGTTGTTGTTGTTGTTTATTTGACGTTGTTGTTGTTATTGTTGTTTATTTGACGTTGTTGTTGTTGTTGTTTATTTGATGTTGTTGTTGTTGTTAACATAGTTGTTGTTGTTTATTTCACGTTGTTGTTGTTGTTGTTGTTGTTTATTGGACATTGTTGTTGTTGTTGTTGTTGTTGTTTATTTGACGTTGTTGTTGTTGTTGTTTATTTGACGTTGTTATTGTTGTTAGTGTTTATTTGACGTTGTTGTTGTTGTTTATTTGACGTAGTTGTTGTTGTTGACGTTGTTGTTGTTGTTTATTTGACGTTGTTGTTGTTGTTGTTGTTGTTGTTGTTTATTTGACGTTGTCATTGTTGTTGTTTATTTGACGTTGTTGTTGTTGTTTATTTGACGTTGTTGTTGTTGTTAGTGTTTATTTGACGTTGTTGTTGTTTATTTGACGTAGTTGTTGTTGTTGACGTTGTTGTTGTTGTTTATTTGACGTTGTTGTTGTTGTTGTTTATTTGACGTTGTTGTTGTTGTTTATTTGACGTTGTTGTTGTTGTTGTTTATTTGACGTTGTTGTTGTTGTTGCTGTTGTTGTTGTATTTGTTGTTGTTGTTGTTGTTGTTTATTTGACGTTGTTGTTGTTATTTGACGTTGTTGTTGTTGTTGTATTTGTTGTTGTTGTTGTTTTTTTGACGTTGTCATTGTTGTTGTTGTTGTTGACGTTGTCATTGTTGTTGTTGTTGTTTATTTGATGATGTTGTTGTTGTTGTTGTTTTGACGTTGTTGTTGTTGTTGTTGACGTTGTTGTTGTTATTTATTTGATGTTGTTGTTGTTATTGACATAGTTGTTGTTATTTATTTGATGTTGTTGTTGTTGTTGTTGACGTTGCTGTTTATTTGACATTGTTGTTGTTATTTATTTGACGTTGTTGTTGTTGTTGTTTATTTGACGGTGTTGTTGTTGTTGTTTATTTGACATTGTTGTTGTTGTTGTTTTTATTGTTGACGTTGTTGTTGTTGTTGTTGTTTATTTGACGTTGTTGTTGTTGTTGACGTTGTTGTTGTTGTTGTTTATTTGATGTTGTCGTTGTTGTTGTTAACATAGTTGTTAACATAGTTGTTGTTGTTATTTGACATTGTTGTTGTTGTATTTGTTGTTGTTGTTGTTATTTATTTGACGTTGTTGTTATTGTTGTTTATTTGACGTTATTGTTGTTGTTTATTTGACGTTGTTATTGTTGTTGTTGTTGTTTATTTGACGTTATTGTTGTTGTTTATTTGACACTGTTGTTGTTGTTTTTGTTGCTTATTTAACGTTGTTGTTGTTGTTATTGTTGGTGTTGTTGTTGTTGTTTATTTGACGTTGTTGTTGTTGTTTATTTGACGTTGTTGTTATTGTTGTTTATTTGACGTTGTTGTTGTTGTTTATTTGATGTTGTTGTTGTTGTTATTTATTTGACGGTGTTGTTGTTGTTGTTGTTGTTTATTTGACGTTGTTGTTGTTGTTGTTGTTAATTTGACGTTGTTGTTGTTGTTTATTTGACATTGTTGTTGTTGTTGTTGACGTTGTTGTTGTTGTTGTTGTTTATTTGACGTTGTTGTTGTTGTTGTTGTTGGTTATTTGATGTTGTTTTAGTTGTTGTTGTTTATTTGACATTGTTGTTGTTGTTTATTTGACGTTGTTGTTTTTGTTTATTTGACGTTGTTGTTGTTTATTTGACGTTGTTATTGTTGTTGTTGTTGTTGTTGCTTATTTGACGTTGTTGTTGTTGTTGTTGTTATTGTTTATTTGACGGTGTTGTTGTTGTTGTTGTTTATTTGACGTTGTTGTTGTTGTTGTTGTTGTTGTTTATTTGACGTTGTTGTTGTTGTTGACGTTGTTTTTTTTGTTGTTTATTTGATGTTGTTGTTGTTGTTAACATAGTTGTTAACATAGTTGTTGTTGTTTATTTGTCGTTGTTGTTGTTGTTGACGTTGTTGTTTATTTGACGTTGTTGTTGTTGTTTATTTGACGTTGTTGTTGTTGTTGTTGACGTTGTTGTTGTTGTTGTTTATTTGACGTTGATGTTGTTGTTGTTTATTTGACATTGTTGTTGTTGTTGTTGACGGTGTTATTGTTGTTGTTTATTTGACATTGTTGTTGTTGTTGTTGTTTATTTGACGTTGTTGTTGTTGTTGTTTATTTGACGTTGTTGTTGTTGTTTATTTGACGACGTTGTTGTTGTTGTTATTGTTGTTGTTGTTTATTTAACGTTGTTGTTGTTGTTTATTTGACGTTGTTGTTGTTATTTGACGTTGTTGTTGTTGTTCTTGTTGTATTTGTTGTTATTGTTGTAGTTGTTGTTTATTTGACGTTGTTGTTGTTATTTTCCGTTGTTGTTGTTGTAGTATTTGTTGTTGTTGTTGTTTATTTGACGTTATTGTTGTTGTTTATTTGACGTTATTGTTGTTGTTGTTGTTTTTGTTTATTTGACATTTTTGTTGTTATTGATGTTGTTGTTGTTTTTGTTGTTGTTTATTAGACGTTGTTGTTGTTGTTTTTTTGACGTTGTTGTTGTTTTTGTTATTGTTGTTGTTGTTTATTTAACGTTGTTGTTGTTGTTTATTTCACGTTGTTGTTGTTGTTATTTGACGTTGTTGTTGTTGTTGTATTTGTTGTTATTGTTGTTGTTGATGTTTATTTGACGTTGTTGTTGTTATTTGACGTTGTTGTTGTTGTTGTTGTTGTATTTATTGTTGTTGTTGTTGTTGTTGTTTATTTGACGTTGTTGTTGTTATTGTTGTTAATTTGACGTTGTTGTTGTTGTTGTTGTTAATTTGACGTTGTTGTTGTTGTTGTTTATTTGACGTTGTTGTTATTGTTGACGTTGTTGTTGTTGTTGTTTATTTGACGTTGTTGTTGTTGTTGTTGTTGGTTATTTGATGTTGTTTTAGTTGTTGTTGTTTATTTGACATTGTTGTTGTTATTTATTTGACGTTGTTTTTGTTTATTTGACGTTGTTGTTGTTTATTTGACGTTGTTATTGTTGTTGTTGTTGTTGTTGTTGCTTATTTGACGTTGTTGTTGTTGTTGTTATTGTTTATTTGACGGTGTTGTTGTTGTTGTTGTTTATTTGACGTTGTTGTTGTTGTTGTTGTTTATTTGACGTTGTTGTTGTTGTTGTTGACGTTGTTGTTGTTGTTGTTTATTTGATGTTGTTGTTGTTGTTAACATAGTTGTTAACATAGTTGTTGTTGTTTATTTGACGTTGTTGTTGTTGTTGACGTTGTTGTTTATTTGACGTTGTTGTTGTTGTTTATTTCACATTGTTGTTGTTGTTGTTGACGTTGTTGTTGTTGTTGTTGTTGTTTATTTGACGTTGATGTTGTTGTTGTTTATTTGACATTGTTGTTGTTGTTGTTGACGGTGTTATTGTTGTTGTTTATTTGACATTGTTGTTGTTGTTGTTTATTTGACGTTTTTGTTGTTATTGATGTTGTTGTTGTTTATTTGACGTTGTTGTTGTTGTTTATTTGACGACGTTGTTGTTGTTGTTGTTGTTATTGTTGTTGTTGTTTATTTAACGTTGTTGTTGTTGTTTATTTGACGTTGTTGTTGTTATTTGACGTTGTTGTTGTTGTTGTATTTGTTGTTATTGTTGTTGTTGTTGTTTATTTGACGTTGTTGTTGTTATTTGACGTTGTTGTTGTTGTAGTATTTGTTGTTGTTGTTGTTTATTTGACGTTATTGTTGTTGTTTATTTGACGTTATTGTTGTTGTTGTTGTTGTTGTTTATTTGACGTTTTTGTTGTTATTGATGTTGTTGTTGTTTATTTGACGTTGTTGTTGTTGTTTATTTGACGACGTTGTTGTTGTTGTTATTGTTGTTGTTGTTTATTTAACATTGTTGTTGTTGTTTATTTGACGTTGTTGTTGTTATTTGACGTTGTTGTTGTTGTATGTGTTGTTATTGTTGTATTTGATGTTTATTTGACGTTGTTGTTATTATTTGATGTTGTTGTTGTTGTTGTATTTATTGTTGTTGTTGTTGTTTATTTGACGTTGTTGTTGTTGTTTATTTGACGTTGTTATTGTTGTTGTTGTTGTTTATTTGATGTTGTTGTTGTTGTTGACGTTGTTGTTGTTGTTTATTTGACGTTGTTGTTGTTATTGTTTATTTGACGTTGTTAATGTTTTTGACATTGTTGTTGTTGTTGTTTTTGTTGTTTATTTGACGTTGTTGCTGTTGTTGTTGTTGTTGGTGTTGTTGTTGTTGTTTATTTGACGTTGGTGTTGTTGTTGTTTATTTGACGTTGTTGTTGTGGTTGTTGTTTATTTGACGTTGTTATTGTTGTTGTTTAGTTGACGTTGTTATTGTTGTTTATTTGACGTTGTTGTTGTCATTGTTTTTGTTGTTTATTTGACGTTGTTGTTGTTGTTGACGTTGTTGTTGTTGTTTATTTGACGTTGTTGTTGTTGTTGTTGTTGTTTATTTGACGTTGTTGTTGTTGTTGTTGTTTATTTGACGTTGTTGTTGTTGTTATTTATTTTACGGTGTTGTTATTGTTGTTTATTTGACGTTGTTGTTGTTGTTGTTAATTTGACGTTGTTGTTGTTTATTTGACGTTGTTGTTGTTATTGTTGTTTATTTGACATTGTTGTTGTTGTTGTTGTTGACGTTGTTGTTGTTGTTGTTTATTTGACGTTGTTGTTGTTGTTGTTGTTGGTTATTTGATGTTGTTTTAGTTGTTGTTGTTTATTTGAGGTTGTTGTTGTTGACGTTGTTGTTGTAGTTGTTGTTTATTTGATGTTGTTGTTGTTGTTGTTAACATAGTTGTTGTTGTTTATTTCACGTTGTTGTTGTTGTTGACGTTGTTGTTTATTTGACGTTGTTGTTGTTGTTTATTTGACGTTGTTGTTGTTGTTGACGTTGTTGTTGTTGTTGTTTATTTGACGTTGTTGTTGTTGTTGTTGTTGGTTATTTGATGTTGTTTTAGTTGTTGTTGTTTATTTGACATTGTTGTTATTGTTTATTTGACGTTGTTGTTTTTGTTTATTTAACGTTGTTGTTGTTTATTTGACGTTGTTATTATTGTTGTTGTTGTTGCTTATTTGACGTTGTTGTTGTTGTTGTTATTGTTTATTTGACGGTGTTGTTGTTGTTGTTGTTGTTTATTTGACGTTGTTGTTATTGTTGACGTTGTTGTTGTTGTTTATTTGATGTTGTTGTTGTTGTTAACATAGTTGTTGTTGTTTATTTGACGTTGTTGTTGTTGTTTATTTGACGTTGTTGTTGTTGTTGTTGACGTTGTTGTTGTTGTTGTTGTTTATTTGACGTTGATGTTGTTGTTGTTTATTTGACATTGTTGTTGTTGTTGTTGACGGTGTTATTGTTGTTGTTTATTTGACATTGTTGTTGTTGTTGTTGTTGTTGTTGTTATTTATTTGACGTTTTTGTTGTTATTGATGTTGTTGTTGTTTATTTGACGTTGTTGTTGTTTATTTCACGACGTTGTTGTTGTTGTTGTTGTTATTGTTGTTGTTGTTTATTTAACGTTGTTGTTGTTGTTTATTTGACGTTGTTGTTGCTTATTTGACGTTGTTGTTGTTGTTGTTATTGTTTATTTGACGGTGTTGTTGTTGTTGTTGTTTATTTGACGTTGTTGTTGTTGTTGTTGTTTATTTGACGTTGTTGTTGTTGTTGACGTTGTTGTTGTTGTTGTTTATTTGATGTTGTTGTTGTTGTTAACATAGTTGTTAACATAGTTGTTGTTGTTTATTTGACGTTGTTGTTGTTGTTGACGTTGTTGTTTATTTGACGTTGTTGTTGTTGTTTATTTCACATTGTTGTTGTTGTTGTTGACGTTGTTGTTGTTGTTGTTGTTGTTTATTTGACGTTGATGTTGTTGTTGTTTATTTGACATTGTTGTTGTTGTTGTTGACGGTGTTATTGTTGTTGTTTATTTGACATTGTTGTTGTTGTTGTTGTTGTTGTTGTTTATTTGACGTTTTTGTTGTTATTGATGTTGTTGTTGTTTATTTGACGTTGTTGTTGTTGTTTATTTGACGACGTTGTTGTTGTTGTTGTTGTTATTGTTGTTGTTGTTTATTTAACGTTGTTGTTGTTGTTTATTTGACGTTGTTGTTGTTATTTGACGTTGTTGTTGTTGTTGTATTTGTTGTTATTGTTGTTGTTGTTGTTTATTTGACGTTGTTGTTGTTATTTGACGTTGTTGTTGTTGTAGTATTTGTTGTTGTTGTTGTTTATTTGACGTTATTGTTGTTGTTTATTTGACGTTATTGTTGTTGTTGTTGTTGTTGTTGTTTATTTGACGTTTTTGTTGTTATTGATGTTGTTGTTGTTTATTTGACGTTGTTGTTGTTGTTTATTTGACGACGTTGTTGTTGTTGTTATTGTTGTTGTTGTTTATTTAACATTGTTGTTGTTGTTTATTTGACGTTGTTGTTGTTATTTGACGTTGTTGTTGTTGTTGTATGTGTTGTTATTGTTGTATTTGATGTTTATTTGACGTTGTTGTTATTATTTGATGTTGTTGTTGTTGTTGTATTTATTGTTGTTGTTGTTGTTTATTTGACGTTGTTGTTGTTGTTTATTTGACGTTGTTATTGTTGTTGTTGTTGTTTATTTGATGTTGTTGTTGTTGTTGACGTTGTTGTTGTTGTTTATTTGACGTTGTTGTTGTTATTGTTTATTTGACGTTGTTAATGTTTTTGACATTGTTGTTGTTGTTGTTTTTGTTGTTTATTTGACGTTGTTGCTGTTGTTGTTGTTGTTGGTGTTGTTGTTGTTGTTTATTTGACGTTGGTGTTGTTGTTGTTTATTTGACATTGTTGTTGTGGTTGTTGTTTATTTGACGTTGTTATTGTTGTTGTTTAGTTGACGTTGTTATTGTTGTTTATTTGACGTTGTTGTTGTCATTGTTTTTGTTGTTTATTTGACGTTGTTGTTGTTGTTGACGTTGTTGTTGTTGTTTATTTGACGTTGTTGTTGTTGTTGTTGTTGTTTATTTGACGTTGTTGTTGTTGTTGTTGTTTATTTGACGTTGTTGTTGTTGTTATTTATTTTACGGTGTTGTTATTGTTGTTTATTTGACGTTGTTGTTGTTGTTGTTAATTTGACGTTGTTGTTGTTTATTTGACGTTGTTGTTGTTATTGTTGTTTATTTGACATTGTTGTTGTTGTTGTTGTTGACGTTGTTGTTGTTGTTGTTTATTTGACGTTGTTGTTGTTGTTGTTGTTGGTTATTTGATGTTGTTTTAGTTGTTGTTGTTTATTTGAGGTTGTTGTTGTTGACGTTGTTGTTGTAGTTGTTGTTTATTTGATGTTGTTGTTGTTGTTGTTAACATAGTTGTTGTTGTTTATTTCACGTTGTTGTTGTTGTTGACGTTGTTGTTTATTTGACGTTGTTGTTGTTGTTTATTTGACGTTGTTGTTGTTGTTGACGTTGTTGTTGTTGTTGTTTATTTGACGTTGTTGTTGTTGTTGTTGTTGGTTATTTGATGTTGTTTTAGTTGTTGTTGTTTATTTGACATTGTTGTTATTGTTTATTTGACGTTGTTGTTTTTGTTTATTTAACGTTGTTGTTGTTTATTTGACGTTGTTATTGTTGTTGTTGTTGTTGCTTATTTGACGTTGTTGTTGTTGTTGTTATTGTTTATTTGACGGTGTTGTTGTTGTTGTTGTTTATTTGACGTTGTTGTTGTTGTTGTTTATTTGACGTTGTTGTTATTGTTGACGTTGTTGTTGTTGTTTATTTGATGTTGTTGTTGTTGTTAACATAGTTGTTGTTGTTTATTTGACGTTGTTGTTGTTGTTTATTTGACGTTGTTGTTGTTGTTGTTGACGTTGTTGTTGTTGTTGTTGTTTATTTGACGTTGATGTTGTTGTTGTTTATTTGACATTGTTGTTGTTGTTGTTGACGGTGTTATTGTTGTTGTTTATTTGACATTGTTGTTGTTGTTGTTGTTGTTGTTATTTATTTGACGTTTTTGTTGTTATTGATGTTGTTGTTGTTTATTTGACGTTGTTGTTGTTTATTTCACGACGTTGTTGTTGTTGTTGTTGTTATTGTTGTTGTTGTTTATTTAACGTTGTTGTTGTTGTTTATTTGACGTTGTTGTTGTTATTTGACGTTGTTGTTATTGTTGTATTTGTTGTTATTGTTGTTGTTGTTGTTTATTTGACGTTGTTGTTGTTATTTGACATTGTTGTTGTTGTAGTATTTGTTGTTGTTGTTGTTTATTTGACGTTGTTGTTGTTATTTGACTTTGTTGTTGTTGTAGTATTTGTTGTTGTTGTTGTTTATTTGACGTTATTGTTGTTGTTTATTTGACGTTATTGTTGTTGTTGTTGTTGTTGTTTATTTGACGTTTTTGTTGTTATTGATGTTGTTGTTGTTTTTGTTGTTGTTTATTAGACGTTGTTGTTGTTGTTTATTTGACGTTGTTATTGTTTTTGTTATTGTTGTTGTTGTTTATTTAACGTTGTTGTTGTTGTTTATTTGACGTTGTTGTTGTTATTTGCCGTTGTTGTTGTTGTAGTATTTGTTGTTGTTGTTGTTTATTTGACGTTATTGTTGTTGTTTATTTGACGTTATTGTTGTTGTTGTTGTTTTTGTTTATTTGACATTTTTGTTGTTATTGATGTTGTTGTTGTTTTTGTTGTTGTTTATTAGACGTTGTTGTTGTTGTTTTTTTGACGTTGTTGTTGTTTTTGTTATTGTTGTTGTTGTTTATTTAACGTTGTTGTTGTTGTTTATTTCACGTTGTTGTTGTTGTTATTTGACGTTGTTGTTGTTGTTGTATTTGTTGTTATTGTTGTTGTTGATGTTTATTTGACGTTGTTGTTGTTATTTGACGTTGTTGTTGTTGTTGTTGTTGTATTTATTGTTGTTGTTGTTGTTGTTTATTTGACGTTGTTGTTGTTATTGTTGTTAATTTGACGTTGTTGTTGTTGTTGTTAATTTGACGTTGTTGTTGTTGTTGTTTATTTGACGTTGTTGTTGTTTATTTGACGTTGTTGTTATTGTTGACGTTGTTGTTGTTGTTGTTTATTTGACGTTGTTGTTGTTGTTGTTGTTGGTTATTTGATGTTGTTTTAGTTGTTGTTGTTTATTTGACATTGTTGTTGTTATTTATTTGACGTTGTTTTTGTTTATTTGACGTTGTTGTTGTTTATTTGACGTTGTTATTGTTGTTGTTGTTGTTGTTGTTGTTGCTTATTTGACGTTGTTGTTGTTGTTATTGTTTATTTGACGGTGTTGTTGTTGTTGTTGTTTATTTGACGTTGTTGTTGTTGTTGTTGTTGTTTATTTGACGTTGTTGTTGTTGTTGACGTTGTTGTTGTTGTTGTTTATTTGATGTTGTTGTTGTTGTTAACATAGTTGTTGTTGTTTATTTGACGTTGTTGTTGTTGTTGACGTTGTTGTTTATTTGACGTTGTTGTTGTTGTTTATTTCACATTGTTGTTGTTGTTGTTGACGTTGTTGTTGTTGTTGTTGTTGTTTATTTGACGTTGATGTTGTTGTTGTTTATTTGACATTGTTGTTGTTGTTGTTGACGGTGTTATTGTTGTTGTTTATTTGACATTGTTGTTGTTGTTGTTGTTGTTGTTGTTTATTTGACGTTTTTGTTGTTGTTGACGTTGTTGTTGTTGTTGTTTATTTGATGTTGTTGTTGTTGTTAACATAGTTGTTAACATAGTTGTTGTTGTTTATTTGACGTTGTTGTTGTTGTTGACGTTGTTGTTTATTTGACGTTGTTGTTGTTGTTTATTTCACATTGTTGTTGTTGTTGTTGACGTTGTTGTTGTTGTTGTTGTTGTTTATTTGACGTTGATGTTGTTGTTGTTTATTTGACATTGTTGTTGTTGTTGTTGACGGTGTTATTGTTGTTGTTTATTTGACATTGTTGTTGTTGTTGTTGTTGTTGTTGTTTATTTGACGTTTTTGTTGTTATTGATGTTGTTGTTGTTTATTTGACGTTGTTGTTGTTGTTTATTTGACGACGTTGTTGTTGTTGTTGTTGTTATTGTTGTTGTTGTTTATTTAACGTTGTTGTTGTTGTTTATTTGACGTTGTTGTTGTTATTTGACGTTGTTGTTGTTGTTGTATTTGTTGTTATTGTTGTTGTTGTTGTTTATTTGACGTTGTTGTTGTTATTTGACGTTGTTGTTGTTGTAGTATTTGTTGTTGTTGTTGTTTATTTGACGTTATTGTTGTTGTTTATTTGACGTTATTGTTGTTGTTGTTGTTGTTGTTGTTTATTTGACGTTTTTGTTGTTATTGATGTTGTTGTTGTTTATTTGACGTTGTTGTTGTTGTTTATTTGACGACGTTGTTGTTGTTGTTATTGTTGTTGTTGTTTATTTAACATTGTTGTTGTTGTTTATTTGACGTTGTTGTTGTTATTTGACGTTGTTGTTGTTGTTGTATGTGTTGTTATTGTTGTATTTGATGTTTATTTGACGTTGTTGTTATTATTTGATGTTGTTGTTGTTGTTGTATTTATTGTTGTTGTTGTTGTTTATTTGACGTTGTTGTTGTTGTTTATTTGACGTTGTTATTGTTGTTGTTGTTGTTTATTTGATGTTGTTGTTGTTGTTGACGTTGTTGTTGTTGTTTATTTGACGTTGTTGTTGTTATTGTTTATTTGACGTTGTTAATGTTTTTGACATTGTTGTTGTTGTTGTTTTTGTTGTTTATTTGACGTTGTTGCTGTTGTTGTTGTTGTTGGTGTTGTTGTTGTTGTTTATTTGACGTTGGTGTTGTTGTTGTTTATTTGACATTGTTGTTGTGGTTGTTGTTTATTTGACGTTGTTATTGTTGTTGTTTAGTTGACGTTGTTATTGTTGTTTATTTGACGTTGTTGTTGTCATTGTTTTTGTTGTTTATTTGACGTTGTTGTTGTTGTTGACGTTGTTGTTGTTGTTTATTTGACGTTGTTGTTGTTGTTGTTGTTGTTTATTTGACGTTGTTGTTGTTGTTGTTGTTTATTTGACGTTGTTGTTGTTGTTATTTATTTTACGGTGTTGTTATTGTTGTTTATTTGACGTTGTTGTTGTTGTTGTTAATTTGACGTTGTTGTTGTTTATTTGACGTTGTTGTTGTTATTGTTGTTTATTTGACATTGTTGTTGTTGTTGTTGTTGACGTTGTTGTTGTTGTTGTTTATTTGACGTTGTTGTTGTTGTTGTTGTTGGTTATTTGATGTTGTTTTAGTTGTTGTTGTTTATTTGAGGTTGTTGTTGTTGACGTTGTTGTTGTAGTTGTTGTTTATTTGATGTTGTTGTTGTTGTTGTTAACATAGTTGTTGTTGTTTATTTCACGTTGTTGTTGTTGTTGACGTTGTTGTTTATTTGACGTTGTTGTTGTTGTTTATTTGACGTTGTTGTTGTTGTTGACGTTGTTGTTGTTGTTGTTTATTTGACGTTGTTGTTGTTGTTGTTGTTGGTTATTTGATGTTGTTTTAGTTGTTGTTGTTTATTTGACATTGTTGTTATTGTTTATTTGACGTTGTTGTTTTTGTTTATTTAACGTTGTTGTTGTTTATTTGACGTTGTTATTGTTGTTGTTGTTGTTGCTTATTTGACGTTGTTGTTGTTGTTGTTATTGTTTATTTGACGGTGTTGTTGTTGTTGTTGTTTATTTGACGTTGTTGTTGTTGTTGTTTATTTGACGTTGTTGTTATTGTTGACGTTGTTGTTGTTGTTTATTTGATGTTGTTGTTGTTGTTAACATAGTTGTTGTTGTTTATTTGACGTTGTTGTTGTTGTTTATTTGACGTTGTTGTTGTTGTTGTTGACGTTGTTGTTGTTGTTGTTGTTTATTTGACGTTGATGTTGTTGTTGTTTATTTGACATTGTTGTTGTTGTTGTTGACGGTGTTATTGTTGTTGTTTATTTGACATTGTTGTTGTTGTTGTTGTTGTTGTTATTTATTTGACGTTTTTGTTGTTATTGATGTTGTTGTTGTTTATTTGACGTTGTTGTTGTTTATTTCACGACGTTGTTGTTGTTGTTGTTGTTATTGTTGTTGTTGTTTATTTAACGTTGTTGTTGTTGTTTATTTGACGTTGTTGTTGTTATTTGACGTTGTTGTTATTGTTGTATTTGTTGTTATTGTTGTTGTTGTTGTTTATTTGACGTTGTTGTTGTTATTTGACATTGTTGTTGTTGTAGTATTTGTTGTTGTTGTTGTTTATTTGACGTTGTTGTTGTTATTTGACTTTGTTGTTGTTGTAGTATTTGTTGTTGTTGTTGTTTATTTGACGTTATTGTTGTTGTTTATTTGACGTTATTGTTGTTGTTGTTGTTGTTGTTTATTTGACGTTTTTGTTGTTATTGATGTTGTTGTTGTTTTTGTTGTTGTTTATTAGACGTTGTTGTTGTTGTTTATTTGACGTTGTTATTGTTTTTGTTATTGTTGTTGTTGTTTATTTAACGTTGTTGTTGTTGTTTATTTGACGTTGTTGTTGTTATTTGCCGTTGTTGTTGTTGTAGTATTTGTTGTTGTTGTTGTTTATTTGACGTTATTGTTGTTGTTTATTTGACGTTATTGTTGTTGTTGTTGTTTTTGTTTATTTGACATTTTTGTTGTTATTGATGTTGTTGTTGTTTTTGTTGTTGTTTATTAGACGTTGTTGTTGTTGTTTTTTTGACGTTGTTGTTGTTTTTGTTATTGTTGTTGTTGTTTATTTAACGTTGTTGTTGTTGTTTATTTCACGTTGTTGTTGTTGTTATTTGACGTTGTTGTTGTTGTTGTATTTGTTGTTATTGTTGTTGTTGATGTTTATTTGACGTTGTTGTTGTTATTTGACGTTGTTGTTGTTGTTGTTGTTGTATTTATTGTTGTTGTTGTTGTTGTTTATTTGACGTTGTTGTTGTTATTGTTGTTAATTTGACGTTGTTGTTGTTGTTGTTGTTAATTTGACGTTGTTGTTGTTGTTGTTTATTTGACGTTGTTGTTGTTTATTTGACGTTGTTGTTATTGTTGACGTTGTTGTTGTTGTTGTTTATTTGACGTTGTTGTTGTTGTTGTTGTTGGTTATTTGATGTTGTTTTAGTTGTTGTTGTTTATTTGACATTGTTGTTGTTATTTATTTGACGTTGTTTTTGTTTATTTGACGTTGTTGTTGTTTATTTGACGTTGTTATTGTTGTTGTTGTTGTTGTTGTTGTTGCTTATTTGACGTTGTTGTTGTTGTTATTGTTTATTTGACGGTGTTGTTGTTGTTGTTGTTTATTTGACGTTGTTGTTGTTGTTGTTGTTGTTTATTTGACGTTGTTGTTGTTGTTGACGTTGTTGTTGTTGTTGTTTATTTGATGTTGTTGTTGTTGTTAACATAGTTGTTGTTGTTTATTTGACGTTGTTGTTGTTGTTGACGTTGTTGTTTATTTGACGTTGTTGTTGTTGTTTATTTCACATTGTTGTTGTTGTTGTTGACGTTGTTGTTGTTGTTGTTGTTGTTTATTTGACGTTGATGTTGTTGTTGTTTATTTGACATTGTTGTTGTTGTTGTTGACGGTGTTATTGTTGTTGTTTATTTGACATTGTTGTTGTTGTTGTTGTTGTTGTTGTTTATTTGACGTTTTTGTTGTTATTGATGTTGTTGTTGTTTATTTGACGTTGTTGTTGTTTATTTGACGACGTTGTTGTTGTTGTTGTTATTGTTGTTGTTGTTTATTTAACGTTGTTGTTGTTGTTTATTTGACGTTGTTGTTGTTATTTGACGTTGTTGTTGTTGTTGTATTTGTTGTTATTGTTGTTGTTGTTGTTGTTTATTTGACGTTGTTGTTGTTATTTGACGTTGTTGTTGTTGTAGTATTTGTTGTTGTTGTTGTTTATTTGACGTTATTGTTGTTGTTTATTTGACGTTATTGTTGTTGTTGTTGTTGTTGTTTATTTGACGTTTTTGTTGTTATTGATGTTGTTGTTGTTTATTTGACGTTGTTGTTGTTGTTTATTTGACGACGTTGTTGTTGTTGTTATTGTTGTTGTTGTTTATTTAACATTGTTGTTGTTTATTTGACGTTGTTGTTGTTATTTGACGTTGTTGTTGTTGTTGTATGTGTTGTTATTGTTGTATTTGATGTTTATTTGACGTTGTTGTTATTATTTGACGTTGTTGTTGTTGTTGTATTTATTGTTGTTGTTGTTGTTTATTTGACGTTGTTGTTGTTGTTTATTTGACGTTGTTATTGTTGTTGTTGTTGTTTATTTGATGTTGTTGTTGTTGTTGACGTTGTTGTTGTTGTTTATTTGACGTTGTTGTTGTTATTGTTTATTTGACGTTGTTAATGTTTTTGACATTGTTGTTGTTGTTGTTTTTGTTGTTTATTTGACGTTGTTGCTGTTGTTGTTGTTGTTGGTGTTGTTGTTGTTGTTTATTTGACGTTGGTGTTGTTGTTGTTTATTTGACGTTGTTGTTGTGGTTGTTGTTTATTTGACGTTGTTATTGTTGTTGTTTAGTTGACGTTGTTGTTGTTGTTTATTTGACGTTGTTGTTGTCATTGTTTTTGTTGTTTATTTGACGTTGTTGTTGTTGTTGACGTTGTTGTTGTTGTTTATTTGACGTTGTTGTTGTTGTTGTTGTTGTTTATTTGACGTTGTTGTTGTTGTTGTTGTTTATTTGACGTTGTTGTTGTTGTTATTTATTTTACGGTGTTGTTGTTGTTGTTTATTTGACGTTGTTGTTGTTGTTGTTAATTTGACGTTGTTGTTGTTTATTTGACGTTGTTGTTGTTATTGTTGTTTATTTGACATTGTTGTTGTTGTTGTTGTTGACGTTGTTGTTGTTGTTGTTTATTTGACGTTGTTGTTGTTGTTGTTGTTGGTTATTTGATGTTGTTTTAGTTGTTGTTGTTTATTTGAGGTTGTTGTTGTTGACGTTGTTGTTGTAGTTGTTGTTTATTTGATGTTGTTGTTGTTGTTGTTAACATAGTTGTTGTTGTTTATTTCACGTTGTTGTTGTTGTTGACGTTGTTGTTTATTTGACGTTGTTGTTGTTGTTTATTTGACGTTGTTGTTGTTGTTGACGTTGTTGTTGTTGTTGTTTATTTGACGTTGTTGTTGTTGTTGTTGTTGGTTATTTGATGTTGTTTTAGTTGTTGTTGTTTATTTGACATTGTTGTTATTGTTTATTTGACGTTGTTGTTTTGTTTATTTAACGTTGTTGTTGTTTATTTGACGTTGTTATTGTTGTTGTTGTTGTTGCTTATTTGACGTTGTTGTTGTTGTTGTTATTGTTTATTTGACGGTGTTGTTGTTGTTGTTGTTTATTTGACGTTGTTGTTGTTGTTGTTTATTTGACGTTGTTGTTATTGTTGACGTTGTTGTTGTTGTTTATTTGATGTTGTTGTTGTTGTTAACATAGTTGTTGTTGTTTATTTGACGTTGTTGTTGTTGTTTATTTGACGTTGTTGTTGTTGTTGTTGACGTTGTTGATGTTGTTGTTGTTTATTTGACGTTGATGTTGTTGTTGTTTATTTGACATTGTTGTTGTTGTTGACGGTGTTATTGTTGTTGTTTATTTGACATTGTTGTTGTTGTTGTTGTTGTTGTTATTTATTTGACGTTTTTGTTGTTATTGATGTTGTTGTTGTTTATTTGACGTTGTTGTTGTTTATTTCACGACGTTGTTGTTGTTGTTGTTGTTATTGTTGTTGTTGTTTATTTAACGTTGTTGTTGTTGTTTATTTGACGTTGTTGTTGTTATTTGACGTTGTTGTTATTGTTGTATTTGTTGTTATTGTTGTTGTTGTTGTTTATTTGACGTTGTTGTTGTTATTTGACGTTGTTGTTGTTGTAGTATTTGTTGTTGTTGTTGTTTATTTGACGTTGTTGTTGTTATTTGACGTTGTTGTTGTTGTAGTATTTGTTGTTGTTGTTGTTTATTTGACGTTATTGTTGTTGTTTATTTGACGTTATTGTTGTTGTTGTTGTTGTTGTTGTTTATTTGACGTTTTTGTTGTTATTGATGTTGTTGTTGTTTTTGTTGTTGTTTATTAGACGTTGTTGTTGTTGTTTATTTGACGTTGTTATTGTTTTTGTTATTGTTGTTGTTTATTTAACGTTGTTGTTGTTGTTTATTTGACGTTGTTGTTGTTATTTGACGTTGTTGTTGTTGTTGTATTTGTTGTTATTGTTGTTGTTGATGTTTATTTGACGTTGTTGTTGTTATTTGACGTTGCTGTTGTTGTTGTTGTATTTATTGTTGTTGTTGTTGTTGTTTATTTGACGTTGTTGTTGTTATTGTTGTTTATTTGACGTTGTTGTTGTTGTTAATTTGACGTTGTTGTTGTTGTTGTTGTTGACGTTGTTATTGTTGTTTATTTGACGTTGTTGTTGTTGTTGTTGGTCATTTGATGTTGTTTTAGTTGTTGTTGTTTATTTGACGTTATTGTTGTTGTTGTTTATTTGAAGTTGTTGTTTTTGATTATTTGACGTTGTTGTTGTTTAGTTGTTATTATTGGTTGTGTTGTTGTTGTTTATTTGACGTTGTTGTTGTTGTTGTTTATTTGACAGTGTTGTTGTTGTTGTTTATTTGACGTTGTTGTTGTTATTGTTGTTTATTTGACGTTGTTGTTGTTGTTGACGTTGTTGTTGTTGTTGTTTATTTGATGTTGTTGTTGTTGTTAACATAGTTGTTGTTGTTTATTTCACGTTGTTGTTGTTGTTGTTGTTGTTTATTGGACATTGTTGTTGTTGTTGTTGTTGTTGTTGTTTATTTGACGTTGTTGTTGTTGTTAGTGTTTATTTGACGTTGTTGTTGTTGTTTATTTGACGTAGTTGTTGTTGTTGACGTTGTTGTTGTTGTTTATTTGACGTTGTTGTTGTTGTTGTTGTTGTTGTTGTTGTTTATTTGACGTTGTCATTGTTGTTGTTTATTTGACGTTGTTGTTGTTGTTTATTTGACGTTGTTGTTGTTGTTAGTGTTTATTTGACGTTGTTGTTGTTGTTTATTTGACGTAGTTGTTGTTGTTGACGTTGTTGTTGTTGTTTATTTGACGTTGTTGTTGTTGTTGTTTATTTGACGTTGTTGTTGTTGTTGTTGTTTATTTGACGTTGTTGTTGTTGTTGTTGTTGTTGTTATTGTTGTTTATTTAACGTTGTTGTTGTTGTTTATTTGACGGTGTTGTTGTTATTTGACGTTGTTGTTGTTGTTGTTGTATTTGTTGTTGTTGTTGTTGTTGTTTATTTGACGTTGTTGTTGTTGTTGACGTTGTTGTTGTTGTTTATTTGACGTTGTTGTTGTTGTTGTTGTTGTTTATTTGACGTTGTTGTTGTTGTTGTTGTTTATTTGACGTTGTTGTTGTTGTTATTTATTTTACGGTGTTGTTGTTGTTGTTTATTTGACGTTGTTGTTGTTGTTGTTAATTTGACGTTGTTGTTGTTTATTTGACGTTGTTGTTGTTATTGTTGTTTATTTGACATTGTTGTTGTTGTTGTTGTTGACGTTGTTGTTGTTGTTGTTTATTTGACGTTGTTGTTGTTGTTGTTGTTGGTTATTTGATGTTGTTTTAGTTGTTGTTGTTTATTTGAGGTTGTTGTTGTTGACGTTGTTGTTGTAGTTGTTGTTTATTTGATGTTGTTGTTGTTGTTGTTAACATAGTTGTTGTTGTTTATTTCACGTTGTTGTTGTTGTTGACGTTGTTGTTTATTTGACGTTGTTGTTGTTGTTTATTTGACGTTGTTGTTGTTGTTGACGTTGTTGTTGTTGTTGTTTATTTGACGTTGTTGTTGTTGTTGTTGTTGGTTATTTGATGTTGTTTTAGTTGTTGTTGTTTATTTGACATTGTTGTTATTGTTTATTTGACGTTGTTGTTTTGTTTATTTAACGTTGTTGTTGTTTATTTGACGTTGTTATTGTTGTTGTTGTTGTTGCTTATTTGACGTTGTTGTTGTTGTTGTTATTGTTTATTTGACGGTGTTGTTGTTGTTGTTGTTTATTTGACGTTGTTGTTGTTGTTGTTTATTTGACGTTGTTGTTATTGTTGACGTTGTTGTTGTTGTTTATTTGATGTTGTTGTTGTTGTTAACATAGTTGTTGTTGTTTATTTGACGTTGTTGTTGTTGTTTATTTGACGTTGTTGTTGTTGTTGTTGACGTTGTTGATGTTGTTGTTGTTTATTTGACGTTGATGTTGTTGTTGTTTATTTGACATTGTTGTTGTTGTTGACGGTGTTATTGTTGTTGTTTATTTGACATTGTTGTTGTTGTTGTTGTTGTTGTTATTTATTTGACGTTTTTGTTGTTATTGATGTTGTTGTTGTTTATTTGACGTTGTTGTTGTTTATTTCACGACGTTGTTGTTGTTGTTGTTGTTATTGTTGTTGTTGTTTATTTAACGTTGTTGTTGTTGTTTATTTGACGTTGTTGTTGTTATTTGACGTTGTTGTTATTGTTGTATTTGTTGTTATTGTTGTTGTTGTTGTTTATTTGACGTTGTTGTTGTTATTTGACGTTGTTGTTGTTGTAGTATTTGTTGTTGTTGTTGTTTATTTGACGTTGTTGTTGTTATTTGACGTTGTTGTTGTTGTAGTATTTGTTGTTGTTGTTGTTTATTTGACGTTATTGTTGTTGTTTATTTGACGTTATTGTTGTTGTTGTTGTTGTTGTTGTTTATTTGACGTTTTTGTTGTTATTGATGTTGTTGTTGTTTTTGTTGTTGTTTATTAGACGTTGTTGTTGTTGTTTATTTGACGTTGTTATTGTTTTTGTTATTGTTGTTGTTTATTTAACGTTGTTGTTGTTGTTTATTTGACGTTGTTGTTGTTATTTGACGTTGTTGTTGTTGTTGTATTTGTTGTTATTGTTGTTGTTGATGTTTATTTGACGTTGTTGTTGTTATTTGACGTTGCTGTTGTTGTTGTTGTATTTATTGTTGTTGTTGTTGTTGTTTATTTGACGTTGTTGTTGTTATTGTTGTTTATTTGACGTTGTTGTTGTTGTTAATTTGACGTTGTTGTTGTTGTTGTTGTTGACGTTGTTATTGTTGTTTATTTGACGTTGTTGTTGTTGTTGTTGGTCATTTGATGTTGTTTTAGTTGTTGTTGTTTATTTGACGTTATTGTTGTTGTTGTTTATTTGAAGTTGTTGTTTTTGATTATTTGACGTTGTTGTTGTTTAGTTGTTATTATTGGTTGTGTTGTTGTTGTTTATTTGACGTTGTTGTTGTTGTTGTTTATTTGACAGTGTTGTTGTTGTTGTTTATTTGACGTTGTTGTTGTTATTGTTGTTTATTTGACGTTGTTGTTGTTGTTGACGTTGTTGTTGTTGTTGTTTATTTGATGTTGTTGTTGTTGTTAACATAGTTGTTGTTGTTTATTTCACGTTGTTGTTGTTGTTGTTGTTGTTTATTGGACATTGTTGTTGTTGTTGTTGTTGTTGTTGTTTATTTGACGTTGTTGTTGTTGTTAGTGTTTATTTGACGTTGTTGTTGTTGTTTATTTGACGTAGTTGTTGTTGTTGACGTTGTTGTTGTTGTTTATTTGACGTTGTTGTTGTTGTTGTTGTTGTTGTTGTTGTTTATTTGACGTTGTCATTGTTGTTGTTTATTTGACGTTGTTGTTGTTGTTTATTTGACGTTGTTGTTGTTGTTAGTGTTTATTTGACGTTGTTGTTGTTGTTTATTTGACGTAGTTGTTGTTGTTGACGTTGTTGTTGTTGTTTATTTGACGTTGTTGTTGTTGTTGTTTATTTGACGTTGTTGTTGTTGTTGTTGTTTATTTGACGTTGTTGTTGTTGTTGTTGTTGTTGTTATTGTTGTTTATTTAACGTTGTTGTTGTTGTTTATTTGACGGTGTTGTTGTTATTTGACGTTGTTGTTGTTGTTGTTGTATTTGTTGTTGTTGTTGTTGTTGTTTATTTGACGTTGTTGTTGTTATTTGACGTTGTTGTTGTTGTTGTATTTGTTGTTGTTGTTGTTTATTTGACGTTGTTGTTGTTGTTTTTTTGACGTTGTAATTATTGTTGTTGTTGTTTATTTGACGTTGTTGTTGTTGTTGTTGTTTATTTGACGTTGTTGTTCTTGTTGTTTATTTGACGTTTTTGTTCTTGTTGTTGTTTATGTGACATTGTTAATGTTTTTGACATTGTTGTTGTTGTTGTTGTTTATTTGACGTTGTTGTTGTTGTTATTGTTGGTGTTGTTGTTGTTATTTATTTGACGTTGTTGTTGTTGTTTATTTGATGTTGTTGTTGTTGTTTATTTGACGTTGTTGTTGTGGTTGTTGTTTATTTGACGTTGTTGTTGTTGTTGTTGTTGTTTAGTTGACGTTGTTGTTGTTGTTGTTGTTGTTGTTTAGTTGACGTTGTTGTTGTTGTTGTTTATTTGACGTTGTTGTTGTTGTTGACGTTGTTGTTGTTGTTGTTGTTTATTTGATGTTGTTGTTGTTGACATAGTTGTTGTTGTTTATTTCATGTTGTTGTTCTTGTTGACGTTGTTGTTTATTTGACGTTGTTGTTGTTGTTGTTTATTTGACGCTGTTCTTGTTGTTGTTGACGTTGTTGTTGTTGTTGTTGTTGTTGTTGTTGTTGTTGTTGTTTATTCGACATTGTTGTTGTTGTTGATGGTGTTGTTGTTGTTGTTGACGTTGTTGTTGTTTATTTGACGTTGTTGTTTATTTGACGTTGTTGTTGTTATTTATTTGACGTTGTTGTTTATTTGACTTTGTTGTTGTTGTTATTGTTTATTTGACGTTGTTGTAGTTGTTGTTGTTGACGTTGTTGTTGTTGTTGTTATTTATTTGACGTTTTTGTGGTTGTTGATGTTGTCGTTTTTGTTGTTGTTTATTTGACGTTTTTGTTGTTGTTTATTTGACGTTGTTGTTGTTGTTATTCATTTGACGTTGTTGTTATTGTTTATTTGACGTTTTTGTTGTTGTTGTTGTTTATTTCACGTTGTTGTTGTCGTTGTTTTTGTTGTTTATTTGACGTTGTTGTTGTTGTTTATTTGACGTTGTTGTTGTTGTTGACGTTGTCATTGTTGTTGTTGTTGTTGACGTTGTCATTGTTGTTGTTGTTGTTTATTTGATGATGTTGTTGTTGTTGTTGTTTTGACGTTGTTGTTGTTGTTGACGTTGTTGTTGTTATTTATTTGATGTTGTTGTTGTTGTTATTGACATAGTTGTTGTTATTTATTTGATGTTGTTGTTGTTGTTGTTGAGGTTGCTGTTTATTTGACATTGTTGTTGTTATTTATTTGACGTTGTTGTTGTTGTTGTTTATTTGACGGTGTTGTTGTTGTTGTTTATTTGACATTGTTGTTGTTGTTGTTATTGTTGACGTTGTTGTTGTTGTTGTTGTTTATTTGACGTTGTTGTTGTTGTTGACGTTGTTGTTCTTGTTGTTTATTTGATGTTGTCGTTGTTGTTGTTAACATAGTTGTTAACATAGTTGTTGTTGTTGTTGTTATTTGACATTGTTGTTGTTGTATTTATTGTTGTTGTTGTTGTTATTTATTTGACGTTGTTGTTCTTGTTGTTTATTTGACGTTATTGTTGTTGTTTATTTGACGTTGTTATTGTTGTTGTTGTTGTTTATTTGACGTTATTGTTGTTGTTTATTTGACACTGTTGTTGTTGTTTTTGTTGCTTATTTAACGTTGTTGTTGTTGTTATTGTTGGTGTTGTTGTTGTTGTTTATTTGACGTTGTTGTTGTTGTTGTTTATTTGACGTTGTTGTTGTTGTTGTTGTTGTTTATTTGACGTTGTTGTTGTCGTTGTTTTTGTTGTTTATTTGACGTTGTTGTTGTTGTTGATGTTGTTGTTGTGGTTTATTTGACGTTGTTGTTGTTGTTGTTTATTTGACGTTGTTGTTATTGTTGTTTATTTGACGTTGTTGTTGTTGTTGTTTATTTGACGTTGTTGTTGTTGTTATTTATTTGACGGTGTTGTTGTTGTTGTTGTTTATTTGACGTTGTTGTTGTTGTTGTTAATTTGACGTTGTTGTTGTTTATTTGACGTTGTTGTTGTAGTTGTTTATTTGACATTGTTGTTGTTGTTGTTGTTGTTGACGTTGTTGTTGTTGTTGTTTATTTGACGTTGTTGTTGTTGTTGTTGTTGGTTATTTGATGTTGTTTTAGTTGTTGTTGTTTATTTGACATTGTTGTTGTTGTTTATTTGACGTTGTTGTTTTTGTTTATTTGACGTTGTTGTTGTTGTTGTTGTTTATTTGACGTTGTTGTTGTTGTTGACGTTGTTTTTTTTGTTGTTTATTTGATGTTGTTGTTGTTGTTGTTAACATAGTTGTTAACATAGTTGTTGTTGTTTATTTGTCGTTGTTGTTGTTGTTGACGTTGTTGTTTATTTGACGTTGTTGTTGTTGTTGTTTATTTGACGTTGTTGTTGTTGTTGTTGACGTTGTTGTTGTTGTTGTTGTTTATTTGACGTTGATGTTGTTGTTGTTTATTTGACATTGTTGTTGTTGTTGTTGACGGTGTTATTGTTGTTGTTTATTTGACATTGTTGTTGTTGTTGTTATTTATTTGACGTTGTTGTTGTTGTTTATTTGACGACGTTGTTGTTGTTGTTATTGTTGTTGTTGTTTATTTAACGTTGTTGTTGTTGTTTATTTGACGTTGTTGTTGTTATTTGACGTTGTTGTTGTTGTTATTGTTGTTGTATTTGTTGTTATTGTTGTTGTTGTTGTTTATTTGACGTTGTTGTTGTTATTTGACGTTGTTGTTGTTGTAGTATTTGTTGTTGTTGTTGTTTATTTGACGTTATTGTTGTTGTTTATTTGACGTTATTGTTGTTGTTGTTGTTTATTTGACGTTTTTGTTGTTATTGATGTTGTTGTTGTTTTTGTTGTTGTTTATTAGACATTGTTGTTGTTGTTTATTTGACGTTGTTGTTATTTTTGTTATTGTTGTTGTTGTTTATTTAACGTTGTTGTTGTTGTTTATTTCACGTTGTTGTTGTTATTTGACGTTGTTGTTGTTGTTGTATTTGTTGTTATTGTTGTTGTTGATGTTTATTTGACGTTGTTGTTGTTATTTGACGTTGTTGTTATTGTTGTTGTATTTATTGTTGTTGTTGTTGTTGTTTATTTGATGTTGTTGTTGTTATTGTTGTTTATTTGACGTTGTTGTTGTTGTTTTTTAATTTGACGTTTTTGTTGTTGTTGTTTATTTGACCTTGTTGTTGTTTATTTGACGTTGTTGTTGTTGTTGACGTTGTTGTTGTTGTTGTTTATTTGACGTTGTTGTTGTTGTTGTTGTTGGTTATTTGATGTTGTTTTAGTTGTTGTTGTTTATTTGACATTGTTGTTGTTGTTTATTTGACGTTGTTGTTTTTGTTTATTTGACGTTGTTGTTGTTTATTTGACGTTATTATTGTTGTTGTTGTTGTTGCTTATTTGACGTTGTTGTTGTTGTTGTTGTTATTGTTTATTTGACGGTGTTGTTGTTGTTGTTGTTTATTTGACGTTGTTGTTGTTGTTGTTTATTTGACGTTGTTGTTGTTGACGTTGTTGTTGTTGTTGTTTATTTGATGTTGTTGTTGTTGTTAACATAGTTGTTGTTGTTGTTTATTTGACGTTGTTGTTGTTGTTGACGTTGTTATTTATTTGACGTTGTTGTTGTTGTTTATTTGACATTGTTGTTGTTGTTTTTGACGTTGTTGTTGTTGTTGTTTATTTGACGTTGATGTTGTTGTTGTTTATTTGACATTGTTGTTGTTGTTGTTGACGGTGTTATTGTTGTTGTTTATTTGACATTGTTGTTGTTGTTGTTGTTGTTGTTGTTTATTTGACGTTTTTGTTGTTATTGATGTTGTTGTTGTTTATTTGACGTTGTTGTTGTTGTTTATTTGACGACGTTGTTGTTGTTGTTGTTATTGTTGTTGTTGTTTATTTAACGTTGTTGTTGTTGTTTATTTGACGTTGTTGTTGTTATTTGACGTTGTTGTTGTTGTTGTTGTTGTTGTATTTGTTGTTATTGTTGTTGTTGTTGTTTATTTGACATTGTTGTTGTTAATTGACGTTGTTGTTGTTGTAGTATTTGTTGTTGTTGTTGTTTATTTGACGTTATTGTTGTTGTTTATTTGACGTTATTGTTGTTGTTGTTGTTGTTGTTTATTTGACGTTTTTGTTGTTATTGATGTTGTTGTTGTTTATTTGACGTTGTTGTTGTTGTTTATTTGACGATGTTGTTGTTGTTGTTATTGTTGTTGTTGTTTATTTAACGTTGTTATTGTTGTTTATTTGACGTTGTTGTTATTATTTGACGTTGTTGTTGTTGTTGTATGTGTTGTTATTGTTGTTGTTGATGTTTATTTGACGTTGTTGTTATTATTTGACGTTGTTGTTGTTGTTGTTGTTGTATTTATTGTTGTTGTTGTTGTTTATTTGACGTTGTTGTTGTTGTTGTTTATTTGACGTTGTTATTGTTGTTGTTGTTGTTTATTTGACGTTGTTGTTGTTGTTGTTGTTGTTGACGTTGTTGTTGTTGTTTATTTGACGTTGTTGTTGTTATTGTTTATTTGACGTTGTTAATGTTTTTGACATTGTTGTTGTTGTTGTTTTTGTTGTTTATTTGACGTTGTTGCTGTTGTTGTTGTTGGTGGTGTTGTTGTTGTTGTTTATTTGACGTTGGTGTTGTTGTTGTTTATTTGACGTTGTTGTTGTGGTTGTTGTTTATTTGACGCTGTTATTGTTGTTGTTTAGTTGACGTTGTTGTTGTTGTTTATTTGACGTTGTTGTTGTCATTGTTTTTGTTGTTTATTTGACGTTGTTGTTGTTGTTGACGTTGTTGTTGTTGTTTATTTGACGTTGTTGTTGTTGTTGTTGTTTATTTGACGTTGTTGTTGTTGTTATTTATTTTACGGTGTTGTTGTTGTTGTTGTTTATTTGACGTTGTTGTTGTTGTTGTTAATTTGACGTTGTTGTTGTTTATTTGACGTTGTTGTTGTTATTGTTGTTTATTTGACATTGTTGTTGTTGTTGTTGACGTTGTTGTTGCTGTTGTTTATTTGACGTTGTTGTTGTTGTTGTTGGTTATTTGATGTTGTTTTAGTTGTTGTTGTTTATTTGAGGTTGTTATTGTTGACGTTGTTGTTGTAGTTGTTGTTTATTTGATGTTGTTGTTGTTGTTGTTAACATAGTTGTTGTTGTTTATTTCACGTTGTTGTTGTTGTTGACATTGTTGTTTATTTGACGTTGTTGTTGTTGTTTATTTGACGTTGTTGTTGTTATTGACGTTGTTGTTGTTGTTTATTTAACGTTGATGTTTTTGTTGTTTATTTGACATTGTTGTTGTTGTTGTTGTTGACGGTGTTGTTGTTGTTGTTGTTGTTTATTTGACATTGTTGTTGTTGTTGTTGCTGTTGTTTATTTGACGTTTTTGTTGTTATTGATGTTGTTGTTGTTTTTGTTGTTGTTTATTTGACGTTGTTGTTGTTGTTTATTTGACGTTGTTGTTGTTGTTTATTTGACGTTGTTGTTGTTGTTGTTATTGTTGTTGTTGTTTATTTAACGTTGTTGTTGTTGTTTATTTGACGTTGTTGTTGTTATTTGACGTTGTTGTTGTTGTATTTGTTGTTATTGTTGTTGTTGTTGTTTATTTGACGTTGTTGTTGTTATTTGACGTTGTTGTTGTTGTAGTATTTGTTGTTGTTATTGTTTATTTGACGTTATTGTTGTTGTTTATTTGACGTTATTGTTGTTGTTGTTGTTGTTTATTTGACGTTTTTGTTGTTATTGATGTTGTTGTTGTTTATTTGACGTTGTTGTTGTTGTTTATTTGACAACGTTGTTGTTGTTGTTATTATTGTTGTTGTTGTTTATTTAACGTTGTTGTTGTTGTTTATTTGACGTTGTTGTTGTTATTTGACGTTGTTGTTGTTGTATTTGTTGTTATTGTTGTTGTTGATGTTTATTTGACGTTGTTGTTGTTATTTGACGTTGTTGTTGTTGTTGTTGTATTTATTGTTGTTGTTGTTGTTTATTTGACGTTGTTGTTGTTGTTGTTTATTTGACGTTATTGTTGTTGTTTAATTGACGTTGTTATTGTTGTTGTTGTTGTTTATTTGACGTTGTTGTTGTTATTGTTGACGTTGTTGTTGTTGTTTATTTGACGTTGTTGTTGTTATTGTTTATTTGACGTTGTTAATGTTTTTGACATTGTTGTTGTTGTTTTTGTTGTTTATTTGACGTTGTTGTTGTTGTTATTGTTGGTGTTGTTGTTGTTGTTTATTTGATGTTGGTGTTGTTGTTGTTTGACGTTGTTGTTGTGGTTGTTGTTTATTTGACGTTGTTGTTGTTGTTGTTGTTTAGTTGACGTTGTTATTGTTGTTGTTTATTTGACGTTGTTGTTGTCATTGTTTTTGTTGTTTATTTGACGTTGTTGTTGTTGTTGACGTTGTTGTTGTTGTTTATTGGACGTTGTTGTTGTTGTTGTTTATTTGACGTTGTTGTTGTTGTTGTTTATTTGACGTTGTTGTTGTTGTTATTTATTTTACGGTGTTGTTGTTGTTGTTTATTTGACGTTGTTGTTGTTGTTAATTTGACGTTGTTGTTGTTTATTTGACGTTGTTGTTGTTATTGTTGTTTATTTGACATTGTTGTTGTTGTTGTTGTTGACGTTGTTGTTGTTGTTGTTTATTTGACGTTGTTGTTGTTGTTGTTGTTGGTTATTTGATGTTGTTTTAGTTGTTGTTGTTTATTTGACGTTGTTGTTGTTGACGTTGTTGTTGTAGTTGTTGTTTATTTGATGTTGTTGTTGTTGTTGTTAACATAGTTGTTGTTGTTTATTTCTCGTTGTTGTTGTTGTTGACGTTATTGTTTATTTGAC
>OX451735.1:1334247700-1334250200 GCA_948472305.1 Vicia faba | reverse complement strand
GTTGTTGTTGTTGACGTTGTTTTTTTTGTTGTTTATTTGATGTTGTTGTTGTTGTTGTTAACATAGTTGTTAACATAGTTGTTGTTGTTTATTTGTCGTTGTCTTTGTTGTTGACGTTCTTGTTTATTTGACGTTGTTGTTGTTGTTTATTTGACATTGTTGTTGTTGTTATTGACGTTGTTGTTGTTGTTGTTGTTTATTTGACGTTGATGTTGTTGTTTATTTGACATTGTTGTTGTTGTTGTTGACGGTGTTATTGTTGTTGTTTATTTGACATTGTTGTTGTTGTTGTTGTTTATTTGACGTTGTTGTTGTTGTTGTTTATTTGACGTTGTTGTTGTTGTTTATTTGACGACGTTGTTGTTGTTGTTATTGTTGTTGTTGTTTATTTAACGTTGTTGTTGTTGTTTATTTGACGTTGTTGTTGTTATTTGACGTTGTTGTTGTTGTTCTTGTTGTATTTGTTGTTATTGTTGTAGTTGTTGTTTATTTGACGTTGTTGTTGTTATTTGACGTTGTTGTTGTTGTTGTTGTTTTTGTTTATTTGACATTTTTGTTGTTATTGATGTTGTTGTTGTTTTTGTTGTTGTTTATTAGACGTTGTTGTTGTTGTTTTTTT
This sequence comes from Vicia faba, assembly GCA_948472305.1. NCBI lineage: Eukaryota > Viridiplantae > Streptophyta > Magnoliopsida > Fabales > Fabaceae > Vicia > Vicia faba. The sequence continues at coordinate 1,334,249,581 of OX451735.1, read as the reverse complement.
GACGTTGTTGTTGTTTTTGTTATTGTTGTTGTTGTTTATTTAACGTTGTTGTTGTTGTTTATTTCACGTTGTTGTTGTTGTTATTTGACGTTGTTGTTGTTGTTGTTGTTGTATTTGTTGTTATTGTTGTTGTTGATGTTTATTTGACGTTGTTGTTGTTATTTGACGTTGTTGTTGTTGTTGTTGTTGTATTTATTGTTGTTGTTGTTGTTGTTTATTTGACGTTGTTGTTGTTATTGTTGTTAATTTGACGTTGTTGTTGTTGTTGTTGTTGTTAATTTGACGTTGTTGTTGTTGTTGTTTATTTGACGTTGTTGTTGTTTATTTGACGTTGTTGTTATTGTTGACGTTGTTGTTGTTGTTGTTTATTTGACGTTGTTGTTGTTGTTGTTGTTGGTTATTTGATGTTGTTTTAGTTGTTGTTGTTTATTTGACATTGTTGTTGTTATTTATTTGACGTTGTTTTTGTTTATTTGACGTTGTTGTTGTTTATTTGACGTTGTTATTGTTGTTGTTGTTGTTGTTGTTGCTTATTTGACGTTGTTGTTGTTGTTATTGTTTATTTGACGGTGTTGTTGTTGTTGTTGTTTATTTGACGTTGTTGTTGTTGTTGTTGTTTATTTGACGTTGTTGTTGTTGTTGACGTTGTTGTTGTTGTTGTTTATTTGATGTTGTTGTTGTTGTTAACATAGTTGTTAACATAGTTGTTGTTGTTTATTTGACGTTGTTGTTGTTGTTGACGTTGTTGTTTATTTGACGTTGTTGTTGTTGTTTATTTCACATTGTTGTTGTTGTTGTTGACGTTGTTGTTGTTGTTGTTGTTGTTTATTTGACGTTGATGTTGTTGTTGTTTATTTGATATTGTTGTTGTTGTTGTTGACGGTGTTATTGTTGTTGTTTATTTGACATTGTTGTTGTTGTTGTTGTTGTTGTTGTTTATTTGACGTTTTTGTTGTTATTGATGTTGTTGTTGTTTATTTGACGTTGTTGTTGTTGTTTATTTGACGACGTTGTTGTTGTTGTTGTTATTGTTGTTGTTGTTTATTTAACGTTGTTGTTGTTGTTTATTTGACGTTGTTGTTGTTATTTGACGTTGTTGTTGTTGTTGTATTTGTTGTTATTGTTGTTGTTGTTGTTGTTTATTTGACGTTGTTGTTGTTATTTGACGTTGTTGTTGTTGTAGTATTTGTTGTTGTTGTTGTTTATTTGACGTTATTGTTGTTGTTTATTTGACGTTATTGTTGTTGTTGTTGTTGTTGTTTATTTGACGTTTTTGTTGTTATTGATGTTGTTGTTGTTTATTTGACGTTGTTGTTGTTGTTTATTTGACGACGTTGTTGTTGTTGTTATTGTTGTTGTTGTTTATTTAACATTGTTGTTGTTGTTTATTTGACGTTGTTGTTGTTATTTGACGGTGTTGTTGTTGTTGTTGACGGTGTTGTTGTTGTTGTTGTTTATTTGACATTGTTGTTGTTGTTGTTGTTGCTGTTGTTTATTTGACGTTTTTGTTGTTATTGATGTTGTTGTTGTTGTTTATTTGACGTTGTTGTTGTTGTTTATTTGACGACGTTGTTGTTGTTGTTATTGTTGTTGTTGTTTATTTAACGTTGTTATTGTTGTTTATTTGACGTTGTTGTTATTATTTGACGTTGTTGTTGTTGTTGTATGTGTTGTTATTGTTGTTGTTGATGTTTATTTGACGTTGTTGTTATTATTTGACGTTGTTGTTGTTGTTGTTGTTGTATTTATTGTTGTTGTTGTTGTTTATTTGACGTTGTTGTTGTTGTTGTTTATTTGACGTTGTTGTTGTTGTTGTTATTGTTTATTTGACGTTGTTGTTGTTGTTGCTGTTGTTGACGTTGTTGTTGTTGTTTATTTGAC
>OX451735.1:1334172700-1334240200 GCA_948472305.1 Vicia faba | reverse complement strand
TTGTTGTTATTTGACGTTGTTGTTGTTGTTGTATTTGTTGTTATTGTTGTTGTTATTGTTGTTTATTTGACGTTGTTGTTGTTATTTGACGTTGTTGTTGTTGTAGTATTTGTTGTTGTTGTTGTTTATTTGACGTTATTGTTGTTGTTTATTTGACGTTATTGTTGTTGTTGTTGTTGTTGTTTATTTGACGTTTTTGTTGTTATTGATGTTGTTGTTGTTTATTTGACGTTGTTGTTGTTGTTTATTTGACGACGTTGTTGTTGTTGTTATTGTTGTTGTTGTTTATTTAACATTGTTGTTGTTGTTTATTTGACGTTGTTGTTGTTATTTGATGTTGTTGTTGTTGTTGTATGTGTTGTTATTGTTGTATTTGATGTTTATTTGACGTTGTTGTTATTATTTGACGTTGTTGTTGTTGTATTTATTGTTGTTGTTGTTGTTTATTTGACGTTGTTGTTGTTGTTTATTTGACGTTGTTATTGTTGTTGTTGTTGTTTATTTGATGTTGTTGTTGTTGTTGACGTTGTTGTTGTTGTTTATTTGACGTTGTTGTTGTTATTGTTTATTTGACGTTGTTAATGTTTTTGACATTGTTGTTGTTGTTGTTTTTGTTGTTTATTTGACGTTGTTGCTGTTGTTGTTGTTGTTGGTGTTGTTGTTGTTGTTTATTTGACGTTGGTGTTGTTGTTGTTTATTTGACGTTGTTGTTGTGGTTGTTGTTTATTTGACGTTGTTATTGTTGTTGTTTAGTTGACGTTGTTGTTGTTGTTTATTTGACGTTGTTGTTGTCATTGTTTTTGTTGTTTATTTGACGTTGTTGTTGTTGTTGACGTTGTTGTTGTTGTTTATTTGACGTTGTTATTGTTGTTGTTGTTGTTTATTTGACGTTGTTGTTGTTGTTGTTGTTTATTTGACGTTGTTGTTGTTGTTATTTATTTTACGGTGTTGTTGTTGTTGTTTATTTGACGTTGTTGTTGTTGTTGTTAATTTGACGTTGTTGTTGTTTATTTGACGTTGTTGTTGTTATTGTTGTTTATTTGACATTGTTGTTGTTGTTGTTGTTGACGTTGTTGTTGTTGTTGTTTATTTGACGTTGTTGTTGTTGTTGTTGTTGGTTATTTGATGTTGTTTTAGTTGTTGTTGTTTATTTGAGGTTGTTGTTGTTGACGTTGTTGTTGTAGTTGTTGTTTATTTGATGTTGTTGTTGTTGTTGTTAACATAGTTGTTGTTGTTTATTTCACGTTGTTGTTGTTGTTGACGTTGTTGTTTATTTGACGTTGTTGTTGTTGTTTATTTGACGTTGTTGTTGTTGTTGACGTTGTTGTTGTTGTTGTTTATTTGACGTTGTTGTTGTTGTTGTTGTTGGTTATTTGATGTTGTTTTAGTTGTTGTTGTTTATTTGACATTGTTGTTATTGTTTATTTGACGTTGTTGTTTTTGTTTATTTAACGTTGTTGTTGTTTATTTGACGTTGTTATTGTTGTTGTTGTTGTTGCTTATTTGACGTTGTTGTTGTTGTTGTTATTGTTTATTTGACGGTGTTGTTGTTGTTGTTGTTTATTTGACGTTGTTGTTGTTGTTGTTTATTTGACGTTGTTGTTATTGTTGACGTTGTTGTTGTTGTTTATTTGATGTTGTTGTTGTTGTTAACATAGTTGTTGTTGTTTATTTGACGTTGTTGTTGTTGTTTATTTGACGTTGTTGTTGTTGTTGTTGACGTTGTTGTTGTTGTTGTTGTTTATTTGACGTTGATGTTGTTGTTGTTTATTTGACATTGTTGTTGTTGTTGTTGACGGTGTTATTGTTGTTGTTTATTTGACATTGTTGTTGTTGTTGTTGTTGTTGTTATTTATTTGACGTTTTTGTTGTTATTGATGTTGTTGTTGTTTATTTGACGTTGTTGTTGTTTATTTCACGACGTTGTTTATTTGACGTTGTTTTTGTTGTTATTGTTGTTGTTGTTTATTTAACGTTGTTGTTGTTGTTTATTTGACGTTGTTGTTGTTATTTGACGTTGTTGTTATTGTTGTATTTGTTGTTATTGTTGTTGTTGTTGTTTATTTGACGTTGTTGTTGTTATTTGACGTTGTTGTTGTTGTAGTATTTGTTGTTGTTGTTGTTTATTTGACGTTGTTGTTGTTATTTGACGTTGTTGTTGTTGTAGTATTTGTTGTTGTTGTTGTTTATTTGACGTTATTGTTGTTGTTTATTTGACGTTATTGTTGTTGTTGTTGTTGTTGTTTATTTGACGTTTTTGTTGTTATTGATGTTGTTGTTGTTTTTGTTGTTGTTTATTAGACGTTGTTGTTGTTGTTTATTTGACGTTGTTATTGTTTTTGTTATTGTTGTTGTTGTTTATTTAACGTTGTTGTTGTTGTTTATTTGACGTTGTTGTTGTTATTTGACGTTGTTGTTGTTGTTGTATTTGTTGTTATTGTTGTTGTTGATGTTTATTTGACGTTGTTGTTGTTATTTGACGTTGCTGTTGTTGTTGTTGTATTTATTGTTGTTGTTGTTGTTGTTTATTTGACGTTGTTGTTGTTATTGTTGTTTATTTGACGTTGTTGTTGTTGTTAATTTGACGTTGTTGTTGTTGTTGTTGTTTATTTGACGTTGTTGTTGTTTATTTGACATTGTTGTTGTTGTTGTTGTTGTTGTTGACGTTGTTATTGTTGTTTATTTGACGTTGTTGTTGTTGTTGTTGTTGGTCATTTGATGTTGTTTTAGTTGTTGTTGTTTATTTGACGTTATTGTTGTTGTTGTTTATTTGAAGTTGTTGTTTTTGATTATTTGACGTTGTTGTTGTTTAGTTGTTATTATTGGTTGTGTTGTTGTTGTTTATTTGACGTTGTTGTTGTTGTTGTTTATTTGACAGTGTTGTTGTTGTTGTTTATTTGACGTTGTTGTTGTTATTTTTGTTTATTTGACGTTGTTGTTGTTGTTGACGTTGTTGTTGTTGTTGTTGTTTATTTGATGTTGTTGTTGTTGTTAACATAGTTGTTGTTGTTTATTTCACGTTGTTGTTGTTGTTGTTTATTGGACATTGTTGTTGTTGTTGTTGTTGTTGTTTATTTGACGTTGTTGTTGTTGTTGTTTATTTGACGTTGTTGTTGTTGTTAGTGTTTATTTGACGTTGTTGTTGTTGTTTATTTGACGTAGTTGTTGTTGTTGACGTTGTTGTTGTTGTTTATTTGACGTTGTTGTTGTTGTTGTTGTTGTTGTTGTTGTTGTTTATTTGACGTTGTCATTGTTGTTGTTTATTTGACGTTGTTGTTGTTGTTTATTTGACGTTGTTGTTGTTGTTAGTGTTTATTTGACGTTGTTGTTGTTGTTTATTTGACGTAGTTGTTGTTGTTGACGTTGTTGTTGTTGTTTATTTGACGTTGTTGTTGTTGTTGTTTATTTGACGTTGTTGTTGTTGTTGTTGTTTATTTGACGTTGTTGTTGTTGTTGTTGTTGTTATTGTTGTTTATTTAACGTTGTTGTTTATTTAACGTTGTTGTTGTTTATTTGACGGTGTTGTTGTTATTTGACGTTGTTGTTGTTGTTGTATTTGTTGTTGTTGTTGTTGTTTATTTGACGTTGTTGTTGTTATTTGACGTTGTTGTTGTTGTTGTTGTATTTGTTGTTGTTGTTGTTTATTTGACGTTGTTGTTGTTGTTTTTTTGACGTTGTAATTATTGTTGTTGTTGTTTATTTGACGTTGTTGTTGTTGTTGTTGTTTTTTTGACGTTGTTGTTCTTGTTGTTTATTTGACGTTTTTGTTCTTGTTGTTGTTTATGTGACATTGTTAATGTTTTTGACATTGTTGTTGTTGTTGTTGTTGTTTATTTGACGTTGTTGTTGTTGTTATTGTTGGTGTTGTTGTTGTTATTTATTTGACGTTGTTGTTGTTGTTTATTTGATGTTGTTGTTGTTGTTTATTTGACGTTGTTGTTGTGGTTGTTGTTTATTTGACGTTGTTGTTGTTGTTGTTGTTGTTTAGTTGACGTTGTTGTTGTTGTTGTTGTTGTTTAGTTGACGTTGTTGTTGTTGTTGTTGTTTATTTGACGTTGTTGTTGTTGTTGACGTTGTTGTTGTTGTTGTTGTTTATTTGATGTTGTTGTTGTTGACATAGTTGTTGTTGTTTATTTCATGTTGTTGTTCTTGTTGACGTTGTTGTTTATTTGACGTTGTTGTTGTTGTTGTTTATTTGACGCTGTTCTTGTTGTTGTTGACGTTGTTGTTGTTGTTGTTGTTGTTGTTTATTCGACATTGTTGTTGTTGTTGATGGTGTTGTTGTTGTTGTTGACGTTGTTGTTGTTTATTTGACGTTGTTGTTTATTTGACGTTGTTGTTGTTATTTATTTGACGTTGTTGTTTATTTGACTTTGTTGTTGTTGTTATTGTTTATTTGACGTTGTTGTAGTTGTTGTTGTTGACGTTGTTGTTGTTGTTGTTATTTATTTGACGTTTTTGTGGTTGTTGATGTTGTCGTTTTTGTTGTTGTTTATTTGACGTTTTTGTTGTTGTTTATTTGACGTTGTTGTTGTTGTTATTCATTTGACGTTGTTGTTATTGTTTATTTGACGTTTTTGTTGTTGTTGTTGTTTATTTCACGTTGTTGTTGTCGTTGTTTTTGTTGTTTATTTGACGTTGTTGTTGTTGTTTATTTGACGTTGTTGTTGTTGTTGACGTTGTCATTGTTGTTGTTGTTGTTGACGTTGTCATTGTTGTTGTTGTTGTTTATTTGATGATGTTGTTGTTGTTGTTGTTTTGACGTTGTTGTTGTTGTTGACGTTGTTGTTGTTATTTATTTGATGTTGTTGTTGTTGTTATTGACGTAGTTGTTGTTATTTATTTGATGTTGTTGTTGTTGTTGTTGAGGTTGCTGTTTATTTGACATTGTTGTTGTTATTTATTTGACGTTGTTGTTGTTGTTGTTTATTTGACGGTGTTGTTGTTGTTGTTTATTTGACATTGTTGTTGTTGTTGTTATTGTTGACGTTGTTGTTGTTGTTGTTGTTTATTTGACGTTGTTGTTGTTGTTGACGTTGTTGTTCTTGTTGTTTATTTGATGTTGTCGTTGTTGTTGTTAACATAGTTGTTGTTGTTGTTGTTATTTGACATTGTTGTTGTTGTATTTATTGTTGTTGTTGTTGTTATTTATTTGACGTTGTTGTTCTTGTTGTTTATTTGACGTTATTGTTGTTGTTTATTTGACGTTGTTATTGTTGTTGTTGTTGTTTATTTGACGTTATTGTTGTTGTTTATTTGACACTGTTGTTGTTGTTTTTGTTGCTTATTTAACGTTGTTGTTGTTGTTATTGTTGGTGTTGTTGTTGTTGTTTATTTGACGTTGTTGTTGTTGTTGTTGTTTATTTGACGTTGTTGTTGTTGTTGTTGTTGTTTATTTGACGTTGTTGTTGTCGTTGTTTTTGTTGTTTATTTGACGTTGTTGTTGTTGTTGATGTTGTTGTTGTGGTTTATTTGACGTTGTTGTTGTTGTTGTTGTTTATTTGACGTTGTTGTTATTGTTGTTTATTTGACGTTGTTGTTGTTGTTGTTTATTTGACGTTGTTGTTGTTGTTATTTATTTGACGGTGTTGTTGTTGTTGTTGTTTATTTGACGTTGTTGTTGTTGTTGTTAATTTGACGTTGTTGTTGTTTATTTGACGTTGTTGTAGTAGTTGTTTATTTGACATTGTTGTTGTTGTTGTTGACGTTGTTGTTGTTGTTGTTTATTTGACGTTGTTGTTGTTGTTGTTGTTGGTTATTTGATGTTGTTTTAGTTGTTGTTGTTTATTTGACATTGTTGTTGTTGTTTATTTGACGTTGTTGTTTTTGTTTATTTGACGTTGTTGTTGTTGTTGTTGTTTATTTGACGTTGTTGTTGTTGTTGACGTTGTTTTTTTTGTTGTTTATTTGATGTTGTTGTTGTTGTTGTTAACATAGTTGTTAACATAGTTGTTGTTGTTTATTTATCGTTGTTGTTGTTGTTGACGTTGTTGTTTATTTGACGTTGTTGTTGTTGTTGTTTATTTGACGTTGTTGTTGTTGTTGTTGACGTTGTTGTTGTTGTTGTTGTTGTTTATTTGACGTTGATGTTGTTGTTGTTTATTTGACATTGTTGTTGTTGTTGTTGACGGTGTTATTGTTGTTGTTTATTTGATGTTGTTGTTGTTGTTAACATAGTTGTTGTTGTTTATTTCACGTTGTTGTTGTTGTTGTTGTTTATTGGACATTGTTGTTGTTGTTGTTGTTGTTGTTTATTTGACGTTGTTGTTGTTGTTGTTGTTGTTTATTTGACGTTGTTGTTGTTGTTAGTGTTTATTTGACGTTGTTGTTGTTGTTTATTTGACGTAGTTGTTGTTGTTGACGTTGTTGTTGTTGTTTATTTGACGTTGTTGTTGTTGTTGTTGTTGTTGTTTATTTGACGTTGTCATTGTTGTTGTTTATTTGACGTTGTTGTTGTTGTTTATTTGACGTTGTTGTTGTTGTTAGTGTTTATTTGACGTTGTTGTTGTTTATTTGACGTAGTTGTTGTTGTTGACGTTGTTGTTGTTGTTTATTTGACGTTGTTGTTGTTGTTGTTTATTTGACGTTGTTGTTGTTGTTTATTTGATGTTGTTGTTGTTGTTGTTTATTTGACGTTGTTGTTGTTGTTGTTGTTGTTATTGTTATTGTTGTTTATTTAACGTTGTTGTTGTTGTTTATTTGACGGTGTTGTTGTTATTTGACGTTGTTGCTGTTGTTGTTGTATTTGTTGTTGTTGTTGTTGTTGTTTATTTGACGTTGTTGTTGTTATTTGACGTTGTTGTTGTTGTTGTATTTGTTGTTGTTGTTGTTTTTTTGACGTTGTCATTGTTGTTGTTGTTGTTGACGTTGTCATTGTTGTTGTTGTTGTTTATTTGATGATGTTGTTGTTGTTGTTGTTTTGACGTTGTTGTTGTTGTTGTTGACGTTGTTGTTGTTATTTATTTGATGTTGTTGTTGTTATTGACATAGTTGTTGTTATTTATTTGATGTTGTTGTTGTTGTTGTTGACGTTGCTGTTTATTTGACATTGTTGTTGTTATTTATTTGACGTTGTTGTTGTTGTTGTTTATTTGACGGTGTTGTTGTTGTTGTTTATTTGACATTGTTGTTGTTGTTGTTGTTATTGTTGACGTTGTTGTTGTTGTTGTTGTTTATTTGACGTTGTTGTTGTTGTTGACGTTGTTGTTGTTGTTGTTTATTTGATGTTGTCGATGTTGTTGTTAACATAGTTGTTAACATAGTTGTTGTTGTTGTTGTTGTTATTTGACATTGTTGTTGTTGTATTTGTTGTTGTTGTTGTTATTTATTTGACGTTGTTGTTATTGTTGTTTATTTGACGTTATTGTTGTTGTTTATTTGACGTTGTTATTGTTGTTGTTGTTGTTGTTTATTTGACGTTATTGTTGTTGTTTATTTGACACTGTTGTTGTTGTTTTTGTTGCTTATTTAACGTTGTTGTTGTTGTTATTGTTGGTGTTGTTGTTGTTGTTTATTTGACGTTGTTGTTGTTGTTGTTTATTTGACGTTGTTGTTATTGTTGTTTATTTGACGTTGTTGTTGTTGTTGTTTATTTGATGTTGTTGTTGTTGTTATTTATTTGACGGTGTTGTTGTTGTTGTTTATTTGACGTTGTTGTTGTTGTTGTTGTTAATTTGACGTTGTTGTTGTTTATTTGACGTTGTTGTTGTTGTTTATTTGACATTGTTGTTGTTGTTGTTGACGTTGTTGTTGTTGTTGTTTATTTGACGTTGTTGTTGTTGTTGTTGTTGGTTATTTGATGTTGTTTTAGTTGTTGTTGTTTATTTGACATTGTTGTTGTTGTTTATTTGACGTTGTTGTTTTTGTTTATTTGACGTTGTTGTTGTTTATTTGACGTTGTTATTGTTGTTGTTGTTGTTGTTGTTGCTTATTTGACGTTGTTGTTGTTGTTGTTGTTATTGTTTATTTAACGGTGTTGTTGTTGTTGTTGTTTATTTGACGTTGTTGTTGTTGTTGTTGTTGTTGTTTATTTGACGTTGTTGTTGTTGTTGACGTTGTTTTTTTTGTTGTTTATTTGATGTTGTTGTTGTTGTTGTTAACATAGTTGTTAACATAGTTGTTGTTGTTTATTTGTCGTTGTCTTTGTTGTTGACGTTCTTGTTTATTTGACGTTGTTGTTGTTGTTTATTTGACATTGTTGTTGTTGTTATTGACGTTGTTGTTGTTGTTGTTGTTGTTTATTTGACGTTGATGTTGTTGTTGTTTATTTGACATTGTTGTTGTTGTTGTTGACGGTGTTATTGTTGTTGTTTATTTGACATTGTTGTTGTTGTTGTTGTTTATTTGACGTTGTTGTTGTTGTTGTTTATTTGACGTTGTTGTTGTTGTTTATTTGACGACGTTGTTGTTGTTGTTATTGTTGTTGTTGTTTATTTAACGTTGTTGTTGTTGTTTATTTGACGTTGTTGTTGTTATTTGACGTTGTTGTTGTTGTTCTTGTTGTATTTGTTGTTATTGTTGTAGTTGTTGTTTATTTGACGTTGTTGTTGTTATTTGACGTTGTTGTTGTTGTTGTTGTTTTTGTTTATTTGACATTTTTGTTGTTATTGATGTTGTTGTTGTTTTTGTTGTTGTTTATTAGACGTTGTTGTTGTTGTTTTTTTGACGTTGTTGTTGTTTTTGTTATTGTTGTTGTTGTTTATTTAACGTTGTTGTTGTTGTTTATTTCACGTTGTTGTTGTTGTTATTTGACGTTGTTGTTGTTGTTGTTGTTGTATTTGTTGTTATTGTTGTTGTTGATGTTTATTTGACGTTGTTGTTGTTATTTGACGTTGTTGTTGTTGTTGTTGTATTTATTGTTGTTGTTGTTGTTGTTTATTTGACGTTGTTGTTGTTATTGTTGTTAATTTGACGTTGTTGTTGTTGTTGTTGTTAATTTGACGTTGTTGTTGTTGTTGTTTATTTGACGTTGTTGTTGTTTATTTGACGTTGTTGTTATTGTTGACGTTGTTGTTGTTGTTGTTTATTTGACGTTGTTGTTGTTGTTGTTGTTGGTTATTTGATGTTGTTTTAGTTGTTGTTGTTTATTTGACATTGTTGTTGTTATTTATTTGACGTTGTTTTTGTTTATTTGACGTTGTTGTTGTTTATTTGACGTTGTTATTGTTGTTGTTGTTGTTGTTGTTGCTTATTTGACATTGTTGTTGTTGTTGTTATTGTTTATTTGACGGTGTTGTTGTTGTTGTTGTTTATTTGACGTTGTTGTTGTTGTTGTTGTTGTTTATTTGACGTTGTTGTTGTTGTTGACGTTGTTGTTGTTGTTGTTTATTTGATGTTGTTGTTGTTGTTAACATAGTTGTTAACATAGTTGTTGTTGTTTATTTGACGTTGTTGTTGTTGTTGACGTTGTTGTTTATTTGACGTTGTTGTTGTTGTTTATTTCACATTGTTGTTGTTGTTGTTGACGTTGTTGTTGTTGTTGTTGTTTATTTGACGTTGATGTTGTTGTTGTTTATTTGACATTGTTGTTGTTGTTGTTGACGGTGTTATTGTTGTTGTTTATTTGACATTGTTGTTGTTGTTGTTGTTGTTGTTTATTTGACGTTTTTGTTGTTATTGATGTTGTTGTTGTTTATTTGACGTTGTTGTTGTTGTTTATTTGACGACGTTGTTGTTGTTGTTATTGTTGTTGTTGTTTATTTAACGTTGTTGTTGTTGTTTATTTGACGTTGTTGTTGTTATTTGACGTTGTTGTTGTTGTTGTATTTGTTGTTATTGTTGTTGTTGTTGTTGTTTATTTGACGTTGTTGTTGTTATTTGACGTTGTTGTTGTTGTAGTATTTGTTGTTGTTGTTGTTTATTTGACGTTATTGTTGTTGTTTATTTGACGTTATTGTTGTTGTTGTTGTTGTTGTTTATTTGACGTTTTTGTTGTTATTGATGTTGTTGTTGTTTATTTGACGTTGTTGTTGTTGTTTATTTGACGACGTTGTTGTTGTTGTTATTGTTGTTGTTGTTTATTTAACATTGTTGTTGTTGTTTATTTGACGTTGTTGTTGTTATTTGACGTTGTTGTTGTTGTTGTATGTGTTGTTATTGTTGTATTTGATGTTTATTTGACGTTGTTGTTATTATTTGACGTTGTTGTTGTTGTATTTATTGTTGTTGTTGTTGTTTATTTGACGTTGTTGTTGTTGTTTATTTGACGTTGTTATTGTTGTTGTTGTTGTTTATTTGATGTTGTTGTTGTTGTTGACGTTGTTGTTGTTGTTTATTTGACGTTGTTGTTGTTATTGTTTATTTGACGTTGTTAATGTTTTTGACATTGTTGTTGTTGTTGTTTTTGTTGTTTATTTGACGTTGTTGCTGTTGTTGTTGTTGTTGGTGTTGTTGTTGTTGTTTATTTGACGTTGGTGTTGTTGTTGTTTATTTGACGTTGTTGTTGTGGTTGTTGTTTATTTGACGTTGTTATTGTTGTTGTTTAGTTGACGTTGTTGTTGTTGTTTATTTGACGTTGTTGTTGTCATTGTTTTTGTTGTTTATTTGACGTTGTTGTTGTTGTTGACGTTGTTGTTGTTGTTTATTTGACGTTGTTGTTGTTGTTGTTGTTGTTTATTTGACGTTGTTGTTGTTGTTGTTGTTTATTTGACGTTGTTGTTGTTGTTATTTATTTTACGGTGTTGTTGTTGTTGTTTATTTGACGTTGTTGTTGTTGTTGTTAATTTGACGTTGTTGTTGTTTATTTGACGTTGTTGTTGTTATTGTTGTTTATTTGACATTGTTGTTGTTGTTGTTGTTGACGTTGTTGTTGTTGTTGTTTATTTGACGTTGTTGTTGTTGTTGTTGTTGGTTATTTGATGTTGTTTTAGTTGTTGTTGTTTATTTGAGGTTGTTGTTGTTGACGTTGTTGTTGTAGTTGTTGTTTATTTGATGTTGTTGTTGTTGTTGTTAACATAGTTGTTGTTGTTTATTTCACGTTGTTGTTGTTGTTGACGTTGTTGTTTATTTGACGTTGTTGTTGTTGTTTATTTGACGTTGTTGTTGTTGTTGACGTTGTTGTTGTTGTTGTTTATTTGACGTTGTTGTTGTTGTTGTTGTTGGTTATTTGATGTTGTTTTAGTTGTTGTTGTTTATTTGACATTGTTGTTATTGTTTATTTGACGTTGTTGTTTTTGTTTATTTAACGTTGTTGTTGTTTATTTGACGTTGTTATTGTTGTTGTTGTTGTTGCTTATTTGACGTTGTTGTTGTTGTTGTTATTGTTTATTTGACGGTGTTGTTGTTGTTGTTGTTTATTTGACGTTGTTGTTGTTGTTGTTTATTTGACGTTGTTGTTATTGTTGACGTTGTTGTTGTTGTTTATTTGATGTTGTTGTTGTTGTTAACATAGTTGTTGTTGTTTATTTGACGTTGTTGTTGTTGTTTATTTGACGTTGTTGTTGTTGTTGTTGACGTTGTTGTTGTTGTTGTTGTTTATTTGACGTTGATGTTGTTGTTGTTTATTTGACATTGTTGTTGTTGTTGTTGACGGTGTTATTGTTGTTGTTTATTTGACATTGTTGTTGTTGTTGTTGTTGTTGTTATTTATTTGACGTTTTTGTTGTTATTGATGTTGTTGTTGTTTATTTGACGTTGTTGTTGTTTATTTCACGACGTTGTTTATTTGACGTTGTTTTTGTTGTTATTGTTGTTGTTGTTTATTTAACGTTGTTGTTGTTGTTTATTTGACGTTGTTGTTGTTATTTGACGTTGTTGTTATTGTTGTATTTGTTGTTATTGTTGTTGTTGTTGTTTATTTGACGTTGTTGTTGTTATTTGACGTTGTTGTTGTTGTAGTATTTGTTGTTGTTGTTGTTTATTTGACGTTGTTGTTGTTATTTGACGTTGTTGTTGTTGTAGTATTTGTTGTTGTTGTTGTTTATTTGACGTTATTGTTGTTGTTTATTTGACGTTATTGTTGTTGTTGTTGTTGTTGTTTATTTGACGTATTTGTTGTTATTGATGTTGTTGTTGTTTTTGTTGTTGTTTATTAGACGTTGTTGTTGTTGTTTATTTGACGTTGTTATTGTTTTTGTTATTGTTGTTGTTGTTTATTTAACGTTGTTGTTGTTGTTTATTTGACGTTGTTGTTGTTATTTGACGTTGTTGTTGTTGTTGTATTTGTTGTTATTGTTGTTGTTGATGTTTATTTGACGTTGTTGTTGTTATTTGACGTTGCTGTTGTTGTTGTTGTATTTATTGTTGTTGTTGTTGTTGTTTATTTGACGTTGTTGTTGTTATTGTTGTTTATTTGACGTTGTTGTTGTTGTTAATTTGACGTTGTTGTTGTTGTTGTTGTTTATTTGACGTTGTTGTTGTTTATTTGACATTGTTGTTGTTGTTGTTGTTGTTGTTGACGTTGTTATTGTTGTTTATTTGACGTTGTTGTTGTTGTTGTTGTTGGTCATTTGATGTTGTTTTAGTTGTTGTTGTTTATTTGACGTTATTGTTGTTGTTGTTTATTTGAAGTTGTTGTTTTTGATTATTTGACGTTGTTGTTGTTTAGTTGTTATTATTGGTTGTGTTGTTGTTGTTTATTTGACGTTGTTGTTGTTGTTGTTTATTTGACAGTGTTGTTGTTGTTGTTTATTTGACGTTGTTGTTGTTATTGTTGTTTATTTGACGTTGTTGTTGTTGTTGACGTTGTTGTTGTTGTTGTTTATTTGATGTTGTTGTTGTTGTTAACATAGTTGTTGTTGTTTATTTCACGTTGTTGTTGTTGTTGTTTATTGGACATTGTTGTTGTTGTTGTTGTTGTTGTTGTTTATTTGACGTTGTTGTTGTTGTTGTTTATTTGACGTTGTTGTTGTTGTTAGTGTTTATTTGACGTTGTTGTTGTTGTTTATTTGACGTAGTTGTTGTTGTTGACGTTGTTGTTGTTGTTTATTTGACGTTGTTGTTGTTGTTGTTGTTGTTGTTGTTGTTTATTTGACGTTGTCATTGTTGTTGTTTATTTGACGTTGTTGTTGTTGTTTATTTGACGTTGTTGTTGTTGTTAGTGTTTATTTGACGTTGTTGTTGTTGTTTATTTGACGTAGTTGTTGTTGTTGACGTTGTTGTTGTTGTTTATTTGACGTTGTTGTTGTTGTTGTTTATTTGACGTTGTTGTTGTTGTTGTTGTTTATTTGACGTTGTTGTTGTTGTTGTTGTTGTTATTGTTGTTTATTTAACGTTGTTGTTTATTTAACGTTGTTGTTGTTTATTTGACGGTGTTGTTGTTATTTGACGTTGTTGTTGTTGTTGTTGTATTTGTTGTTGTTGTTGTTGTTTATTTGACGTTGTTGTTGTTATTTGACGTTGTTGTTGTTGTTGTTGTATTTGTTGTTGTTGTTGTTTATTTGACGTTGTTGTTGTTGTTTTTTTGACGTTGTAATTATTGTTGTTGTTGTTTATTTGACGTTGTTGTTGTTGTTGTTGTTTTTTTGACGTTGTTGTTCTTGTTGTTTATTTGACGTTTTTGTTCTTGTTGTTGTTTATGTGACATTGTTAATGTTTTTGACATTGTTGTTGTTGTTGTTGTTGTTGTTTATTTGACGTTGTTGTTGTTGTTATTGTTGGTGTTGTTGTTGTTATTTATTTGACGTTGTTGTTGTTGTTTATTTGATGTTGTTGTTGTTGTTTATTTGACGTTGTTGTTGTGGTTGTTGTTTATTTGACGTTGTTGTTGTTGTTGTTGTTGTTTAGTTGACGTTGTTGTTGTTGTTGTTGTTGTTTAGTTGACGTTGTTGTTGTTGTTGTTGTTTATTTGACGTTGTTGTTGTTGTTGACGTTGTTGTTGTTGTTGTTGTTGTTTATTTGATGTTGTTGTTGTTGACATAGTTGTTGTTGTTTATTTCATGTTGTTGTTCTTGTTGACGTTGTTGTTTATTTGACGTTGTTGTTGTTGTTGTTTATTTGACGCTGTTCTTGTTGTTGTTGACGTTGTTGTTGTTGTTGTTGTTGTTTATTCGACATTGTTGTTGTTGTTGATGGTGTTGTTGTTGTTGTTGACGTTGTTGTTGTTTATTTGACGTTGTTGTTTATTTGACGTTGTTGTTGTTATTTATTTGACGTTGTTGTTTATTTGACTTTGTTGTTGTTGTTATTGTTTATTTGACGTTGTTGTAGTTGTTGTTGTTGACGTTGTTGTTGTTGTTATTTATTTGACGTTTTTGTGGTTGTTGATGTTGTCGTTTTTGTTGTTGTTTATTTGACGTTTTTGTTGTTGTTTATTTGACGTTGTTGTTGTTGTTATTCATTTGACGTTGTTGTTATTGTTTATTTGACGTTTTTGTTGTTGTTGTTGTTTATTTCACGTTGTTGTTGTCGTTGTTTTTGTTGTTTATTTGACGTTGTTGTTGTTGTTTATTTGACGTTGTTGTTGTTGTTGACGTTGTCATTGTTGTTGTTGTTGTTGACGTTGTCATTGTTGTTGTTGTTGTTTATTTGATGATGTTGTTGTTGTTGTTGTTTTGACGTTGTTGTTGTTGTTGACGTTGTTGTTGTTATTTATTTGATGTTGTTGTTGTTGTTATTGACATAGTTGTTGTTATTTATTTGATGTTGTTGTTGTTGTTGTTGAGGTTGCTGTTTATTTGACATTGTTGTTGTTATTTATTTGACGTTGTTGTTGTTGTTGTTTATTTGACGGTGTTGTTGTTGTTGTTTATTTGACATTGTTGTTGTTGTTGTTATTGTTGACGTTGTTGTTGTTGTTGTTGTTTATTTGACGTTGTTGTTGTTGTTGACGTTGTTGTTCTTGTTGTTTATTTGATGTTGTCGTTGTTGTTGTTAACATAGTTGTTAACATAGTTGTTGTTGTTGTTGTTATTTGACATTGTTGTTGTTGTATTTATTGTTGTTGTTGTTGTTATTTATTTGACGTTGTTGTTCTTGTTGTTTATTTGACGTTATTGTTGTTGTTTATTTGACGTTGTTATTGTTGTTGTTGTTGTTTATTTGACGTTATTGTTGTTGTTTATTTGACACTGTTGTTGTTGTTTTTGTTGCTTATTTAACGTTGTTGTTGTTGTTATTGTTGGTGTTGTTGTTGTTGTTTATTTGACGTTGTTGTTGTTGTTGTTGTTTATTTGACGTTGTTGTTGTTGTTGTTGTTTATTTGACGTTGTTGTTGTCGTTGTTTTTGTTGTTTATTTGACGTTGTTGTTGTTGTTGATGTTGTTGTTGTGGTTTATTTGACGTTGTTGTTGTTGTTGTTGTTTATTTGACGTTGTTGTTATTGTTGTTTATTTGACGTTGTTGTTGTTGTTGTTTATTTGACGTTGTTGTTGTTGTTATTTATTTGACGGTGTTGTTGTTGTTGTTGTTTATTTGACGTTGTTGTTGTTGTTGTTAATTTGACGTTGTTGTTGTTTATTTGACGTTGTTGTAGTAGTTGTTTATTTGACATTGTTGTTGTTGTTGTTGACGTTGTTGTTGTTGTTGTTTATTTGACGTTGTTGTTGTTGTTGTTGTTGGTTATTTGATGTTGTTTTAGTTGTTGTTGTTTATTTGACATTGTTGTTGTTGTTTATTTGACGTTGTTGTTTTTGTTTATTTGACGTTGTTGTTGTTGTTGTTGTTTATTTGACGTTGTTGTTGTTATTTGACGTTGTTGTTGTTGTAGTATTTGTTGTTGTTGTTGTTTATTTGACGTTGTTGTTGTTATTTGACGTTGTTGTTGTTGTAGTATTTGTTGTTGTTGTTGTTTATTTGACGTTATTGTTGTTGTTTATTTGACGTTATTGTTGTTGTTGTTGTTGTTGTTTATTTGACGTTTTTGTTGTTATTGATGTTGTTGTTGTTTTTGTTGTTGTTTATTAGACGTTGTTGTTGTTGTTTATTTGACGTTGTTATTGTTTTTGTTATTGTTGTTGTTGTTTATTTAACGTTGTTGTTGTTGTTGTTTATTTGACGTTGTTGTTGTTATTTGACGTTGTTGTTGTTGTTGTATTTGTTGTTATTGTTGTTGTTGATGTTTATTTGACGTTGTTGTTGTTATTTGACGTTGCTGTTGTTGTTGTTGTATTTATTGTTGTTGTTGTTGTTGTTTATTTGACGTTGTTGTTGTTATTGTTGTTTATTTGACGTTGTTGTTGTTGTTAATTTGACGTTGTTGTTGTTGTTGTTGTTTATTTGACGTTGTTGTTGTTTATTTGACATTGTTGTTGTTGTTGTTGTTGTTGTTGACGTTGTTATTGTTGTTTATTTGACGTTGTTGTTGTTGTTGTTGTTGGTCATTTGATGTTGTTTTAGTTGTTGTTGTTTATTTGACGTTATTGTTGTTGTTGTTTATTTGAAGTTGTTGTTTTTGATTATTTGACGTTGTTGTTGTTTAGTTGTTATTATTGGTTGTGTTGTTGTTGTTTATTTGACGTTGTTGTTGTTGTTGTTTATTTGACAGTGTTGTTGTTGTTGTTTATTTGACGTTGTTGTTGTTATTGTTGTTTATTTGACGTTGTTGTTGTTGTTGACGTTGTTGTTGTTGTTGTTTATTTGATGTTGTTGTTGTTGTTAACATAGTTGTTGTTGTTTATTTCACGTTGTTGTTGTTGTTGTTTATTGGACATTGTTGTTGTTGTTGTTGTTGTTTATTTGACGTTGTTGTTGTTGTTGTTTATTTGACGTTGTTGTTGTTGTTAGTGTTTATTTGACGTTGTTGTTGTTGTTTATTTGACGTAGTTGTTGTTGTTGACGTTGTTGTTGTTGTTTATTTGACGTTGTTGTTGTTGTTGTTGTTGTTGTTGTTGTTTATTTGACGTTGTCATTGTTGTTGTTTATTTGACGTTGTTGTTGTTGTTTATTTGACGTTGTTGTTGTTGTTAGTGTTTATTTGACGTTGTTGTTGTTGTTTATTTGACGTAGTTGTTGTTGTTGACGTTGTTGTTGTTGTTTATTTGACGTTGTTGTTGTTGTTGTTTATTTGACGTTGTTGTTGTTGTTGTTGTTGTTTATTTGACGTTGTTGTTGTTGTTGTTGTTGTTATTGTTGTTTATTTAACGTTGTTGTTTATTTAACGTTGTTGTTGTTTATTTGACGGTGTTGTTGTTATTTGACGTTGTTGTTGTTGTTGTTGTATTTGTTGTTGTTGTTGTTGTTTATTTGACGTTGTTGTTGTTATTTGACGTTGTTGTTGTTGTTGTTGTATTTGTTGTTGTTGTTGTTTATTTGACGTTGTTGTTGTTGTTTTTTTGACGTTGTAATTATTGTTGTTGTTGTTTATTTGACGTTGTTGTTGTTGTTGTTGTTTTTTTGACGTTGTTGTTCTTGTTGTTTATTTGACGTTTTTGTTCTTGTTGTTGTTTATGTGACATTGTTAATGTTTTTGACATTGTTGTTGTTGTTGTTGTTGTTTATTTGACGTTGTTGTTGTTGTTATTGTTGGTGTTGTTGTTGTTATTTATTTGACGTTGTTGTTGTTGTTTATTTGATGTTGTTGTTGTTGTTTATTTGACGTTGTTGTTGTGGTTGTTGTTTATTTGACGTTGTTGTTGTTGTTGTTGTTGTTTAGTTGACGTTGTTGTTGTTGTTGTTGTTGTTTAGTTGACGTTGTTGTTGTTGTTGTTGTTTATTTGACGTTGTTGTTGTTGTTGACGTTGTTGTTGTTGTTGTTGTTTATTTGATGTTGTTGTTGTTGACATAGTTGTTGTTGTTTATTTCATGTTGTTGTTCTTGTTGACGTTGTTGTTTATTTGACGTTGTTGTTGTTGTTGTTTATTTGACGCTGTTCTTGTTGTTGTTGACGTTGTTGTTGTTGTTGTTGTTGTTGTTTATTCGACATTGTTGTTGTTGTTGATGGTGTTGTTGTTGTTGTTGACGTTGTTGTTGTTTATTTGACGTTGTTGTTTATTTGACGTTGTTGTTGTTATTTATTTGACGTTGTTGTTTATTTGACTTTGTTGTTGTTGTTATTGTTTATTTGACGTTGTTGTAGTTGTTGTTGTTGACGTTGTTGTTGTTGTTGTTATTTATTTGACGTTTTTGTGGTTGTTGATGTTGTCGTTTTTGTTGTTGTTTATTTGACGTTTTTGTTGTTGTTTATTTGACGTTGTTGTTGTTGTTATTCATTTGACGTTGTTGTTATTGTTTATTTGACGTTTTTGTTGTTGTTGTTGTTTATTTCACGTTGTTGTTGTCGTTGTTTTTGTTGTTTATTTGACGTTGTTGTTGTTGTTTATTTGACGTTGTTGTTGTTGTTGACGTTGTCATTGTTGTTGTTGTTGTTGACGTTGTCATTGTTGTTGTTGTTGTTTATTTGATGATGTTGTTGTTGTTGTTGTTTTGACGTTGTTGTTGTTGTTGACGTTGTTGTTGTTATTTATTTGATGTTGTTGTTGTTGTTATTGACATAGTTGTTGTTATTTATTTGATGTTGTTGTTGTTGTTGAGGTTGCTGTTTATTTGACATTGTTGTTGTTATTTATTTGACATTGTTGTTGTTGTTGTTTATTTGACGGTGTTGTTGTTGTTGTTTATTTGACATTGTTGTTGTTGTTGTTATTGTTGACGTTGTTGTTGTTGTTGTTGTTTATTTGACGTTGTTGTTGTTGTTGACGTTGTTGTTCTTGTTGTTTATTTGATGTTGTCGTTGTTGTTGTTAACATAGTTGTTAACATAGTTGTTGTTGTTGTTGTTATTTGACATTGTTGTTGTTGTATTTATTGTTGTTGTTGTTGTTATTTATTTGACGTTGTTGTTCTTGTTGTTTATTTGACGTTATTGTTGTTGTTTATTTGACGTTGTTATTGTTGTTGTTGTTGTTTATTTGACGTTATTGTTGTTGTTTATTTGACACTGTTGTTGTTGTTTTTGTTGCTTATTTAACGTTGTTGTTGTTGTTATTGTTGGTGTTGTTGTTGTTGTTTATTTGACGTTGTTGTTGTTGTTGTTGTTTATTTGACGTTGTTGTTGTTGTTGTTGTTGTTTATTTGACGTTGTTGTTGTCGTTGTTTTTGTTGTTTATTTGACGTTGTTGTTGTTGTTGATGTTGTTGTTGTGGTTTATTTGACGTTGTTGTTGTTGTTGTTGTTTATTTGACGTTGTTGTTATTGTTGTTTATTTGACGTTGTTGTTGTTGTTGTTTATTTGACGTTGTTGTTGTTGTTATTTATTTGACGGTGTTGTTGTTGTTGTTGTTTATTTGACGTTGTTGTTGTTGTTGTTAATTTGACGTTGTTGTTGTTTATTTGACGTTGTTGTAGTAGTTGTTTATTTGACATTGTTGTTGTTGTTGTTGACGTTGTTGTTGTTGTTGTTTATTTGACGTTGTTGTTGTTGTTGTTGTTGGTTATTTGATGTTGTTTTAGTTGTTGTTGTTTATTTGACATTGTTGTTGTTGTTTATTTGACGTTGTTGTTTTTGTTTATTTGACGTTGTTGTTGTTGTTGTTGTTTATTTGACGTTGTTGTTGTTGTTGACGTTGTTTTTTTTGTTGTTTATTTGATGTTGTTGTTGTTGTTGTTAACATAGTTGTTAACATAGTTGTTGTTGTTTATTTGTCGTTGTTGTTGTTGTTGACGTTGTTGTTTATTTGACGTTGTTGTTGTTGTTGTTTATTTGACGTTGTTGTTGTTGTTGTTGACGTTGTTGTTGTTGTTGTTGTTTATTTGACGTTGATGTTGTTGTTGTTTATTTGACATTGTTGTTGTTGTTGTTGACGGTGTTATTGTTGTTGTTTATTTGACATTGTTGTTGTTGTTGTTATTTATTTGACGTTGTTGTTGTTGTTTATTTGACGACGTTGTTGTTGTTGTTATTGTTGTTGTTGTTTATTTAACGTTGTTGTTGTTGTTTATTTGACGTTGTTGTTGTTATTTGACGTTGTTGTTGTTGTTATTGTTGTTGTATTTGTTGTTATTGTTGTTGTTGTTGTTTATTTGACGTTGTTGTTGTTATTTGACGTTGTTGTTGTTGTAGTATTTGTTGTTGTTGTTGTTTATTTGACGTTATTGTTGTTGTTTATTTGACGTTATTGTTGTTGTTGTTGTTGTTTATTTGACGTTTTTGTTGTTATTGATGTTGTTGTTGTTTTTGTTGTTGTTTATTAGACGTTGTTGTTGTTGTTTATTTGACGTTGTTGTTATTTTTGTTATTGTTGTTGTTGTTTATTTAACGTTGTTGTTGTTGTTTATTTCACGTTGTTGTTGTTATTTGACGTTGTTGTTGTTGTTGTATTTGTTGTTATTGTTGTTGTTGATGTTTATTTGACGTTGTTGTTGTTATTTGACGTTGTTGTTATTGTTGTTGTATTTATTGTTGTTGTTGTTGTTGTTTATTTGATGTTGTTGTTGTTATTGTTGTTTATTTGACGTTGTTGTTGTTGTTTTTTAATTTGACGTTGTTGTTGTTGTTGTTTATTTGACCTTGTTGTTGTTTATTTGACGTTGTTGTTGTTGTTGACGTTGTTGTTGTTGTTGTTTATTTGACGTTGTTGTTGTTGTTGTTGTTGTTGGTTATTTGATGTTGTTTTAGTTGTTGTTGTTTATTTGACATTGTTGTTGTTGTTTATTTGACGTTGTTGTTTTTGTTTATTTGACGTTGTTGTTGTTTATTTGACGTTGTTATTGTTGTTGTTGTTGTTGCTTATTTGACGTTGTTGTTGTTGTTGTTGTTGTTGTTATTGTTTATTTGACGGTGTTGTTGTTGTTGTTGTTTATTTGACGTTGTTGTTGTTGTTGTTTATTTGACGTTGTTGTTGTTGACGTTGTTGTTGTTGTTGTTTATTTGATGTTGTTGTTGTTGTTAACATAGTTGTTGTTGTTGTTTATTTGACGTTGTTGTTGTTGTTGACGTTGTTATTTATTTGACGTTGTTGTTGTTGTTTATTTGACATTGTTGTTGTTGTTTTTGACGTTGTTGTTGTTGTTGTTTATTTGACGTTGATGTTGTTGTTGTTTATTTGACATTGTTGTTGTTGTTGTTGACGGTGTTATTGTTGTTGTTTATTTGACATTGTTGTTGTTGTTATTGTTGTTGTTGTTTATTTGACGTTTTTGTTGTTATTGATGTTGTTGTTGTTTATTTGACGTTGTTGTTGTTGTTTATTTGACGACGTTATTGTTGTTGTTGTTATTGTTGTTGTTGTTTATTTAACGTTGTTGTTGTTGTTGTTTATTTGACGTTGTTGTTGTTATTTGACGTTGTTGTTGTTGTTGTTGTTGTATTTGTTGTTATTGTTGTTGTTGTTGTTTATTTGACATTGTTGTTGTTATTTGACGTTGTTGTTGTTGTAGTATTTGTTGTTGTTGTTGTTGTTTATTTGACGTTATTGTTGTTGTTTATTTGACGTTATTGTTGTTGTTGTTGTTGTTGTTTATTTGACGTTTTTGTTGTTATTGATGTTGTTGTTGTTTATTTGACGTTGTTGTTGTTGTTTATTTGACGACGTTGTTGTTGTTGTTATTGTTGTTGTTGTTTATTTAACGTTGTTATTGTTGTTTATTTGACGTTGTTGTTATTATTTGACGTTGTTGTTGTTGTTGTATGTGTTGTTATTGTTGTTGTTGATGTTTATTTGACGTTGTTGTTATTATTTGACGTTGTTGTTGTTGTTGTTGTTGTATTTATTGTTGTTGTTGTTGTTTATTTGACGTTGTTGTTGTTGTTGTTTATTTGACGTTGTTATTGTTGTTGTTGTTGTTTATTTGACGTTGTTGTTGTTGTTGTTGACGTTGTTGTTGTTGTTTATTTGACGTTGTTGTTGTTATTGTTTATTTGACGTTGTTAATGTTTTTGACATTGTTGTTGTTGTTGTTTTTGTTGTTTATTTGACGTTGTTGCTGTTGTTGTTGTTGGTGGTGTTGTTGTTGTTGTTTATTTGACGTTGGTGTTGTTGTTGTTTATTTGACGTTGTTGTTGTGGTTGTTGTTTATTTGACGCTGTTATTGTTGTTGTTTAGTTGACGTTGTTGTTGTTGTTTATTTGACGTTGTTGTTGTCATTGTTTTTGTTGTTTATTTGACGTTGTTGTTGTTGTTGACGTTGTTGTTGTTGTTTATTTGACGTTGTTGTTGTTGTTGTTGTTTATTTGACGTTGTTGTTGTTGTTATTTATTTTACGGTGTTGTTGTTGTTGTTTATTTGACGTTGTTGTTGTTGTTGTTAATTTGACGTTGTTGTTGTTTATTTGACGTTGTTGTTGTTATTGTTGTTTATTTGACATTGTTGTTGTTGTTGTTGACGTTGTTGTTGCTGTTGTTTATTTGACGTTGTTGTTGTTGTTGTCGGTTATTTGATGTTGTTTTAGTTGTTGTTGTTTATTTGAGGTTGTTATTGTTGACGTTGTTGTTGTAGTTGTTGTTTATTTGATGTTGTTGTTGTTGTTGTTAACATAGTTGTTGTTGTTTATTTCACGTTGTTGTTGTTGTTGACATTGTTGTTTATTTGACGTTGTTGTTGTTGTTTATTTGACGTTGTTGTTGTTATTGACGTTGTTGTTGTTGTTTATTTAACGTTGATGTTTTTGTTGTTTATTTGACATTGTTGTTGTTGTTGTTGACGGTGTTGTTGTTGTTGTTGTTTATTTGACATTGTTGTTGTTGTTGTTGTTGCTGTTGTTTATTTGACGTTTTTGTTGTTATTGATGTTGTTGTTGTTTTTGTTGTTGTTTATATGACGTTGTTGTTGTTGTTGTTTATTTGACGTTGTTGTTGTTGTTTATTTGACGTTGTTGTTGTTGTTGTTATTGTTGTTGTTGTTTATTTAACGTTGTTGTTGTTGTTTATTTGACGTTGTTGTTGTTATTTGACGTTGTTGTTGTTGTATTTGTTGTTATTGTTGTTGTTGTTGTTTATTTGACGTTGTTGTTGTTATTTGACGTTGTTGTTGTTGTAGTATTTGTTGTTGTTGTTGTTTATTTGACGTTATTGTTGTTGTTTATTTGACGTTATTGTTGTTGTTGTTGTTGTTTATTTGACGTTTTTGTTGTTATTGATGTTGTTGTTGTTTATTTGACGTTGTTGTTGTTGTTTATTTGACAACGTTGTTGTTGTTGTTATTATTGTTGTTGTTGTTTATTTAACGTTGTTGTTGTTGTTTATTTGACGTTGTTGTTGTTATTTGACGTTGTTGTTGTTGTATTTGTTGTTATTGTTGTTGTTGATGTTTATTTGACGTTGTTGTTGTTATTTGACGTTGTTGTTGTTGTTGTATTTATTGTTGTTGTTGTTGTTTATTTGACGTTGTTGTTGTTGTTGTTTATTTGACGTTATTGTTGTTGTTTAATTGACGTTGTTATTGTTGTTGTTGTTGTTTATTTGACGTTGTTGTTGTTATTGTTGACGTTGTTGTTGTTGTTTATTTGACGTTGTTGTTGTTATTGTTTATTTGACGTTGTTAATGTTTTTGACATTGTTGTTGTTGTTTTTGTTGTTTATTTGACGTTGTTGTTGTTGTTATTGTTGGTGTTGTTGTTGTTGTTTATTTGACGTTGGTGTTGTTGTTGTTTATTTGACGTTGTTATTGTGGTTGTTGTTTATTTGACGTTGTTGTTGTTGTTGTTTTTTAGTTGACGTTGTTATTGTTGTTGTTTATTTGACGTTGTTGTTGTCATTGTTTTTGTTGTTTATTTGACGTTGTTGTTGTTGTTGACGTTGTTGTTGTTGTTTATTGGACGTTGTTGTTGTTGTTGTTTATTTGACGTTGTTGTTGTTGTTGTTTATTTGACGTTGTTGTTGTTATTGTTTATTTGACGTTGTTAATGTTTTTGACATTGTTGTTGTTGTTTTTGTTGTTTATTTGACGTTGTTGTTGTTGTTATTGTTGGTGTTGTTGTTGTTGTTTATTTGACGTTGGTGTTGTTGTTGTTTATTTGACGTTGTTGTTGTGGTTGTTGTTTATTTGACGCTGTTATTGTTGTTGTTTAGTTGACGTTGTTGTTGTTGTTTATTTGACGTTGTTGTTGTCATTGTTTTTGTTGTTTATTTGACGTTGTTGTTGTTGTTGACGTTGTTGTTGTTGTTTATTTGACGTTGTTGTTGTTGTTGTTTATTTGACGTTGTTGTTGTTGTTATTTATTTTACGGTGTTGTTGTTGTTGTTTATTTGACGTTGTTGTTGTTGTTGTTAATTTGACGTTGTTGTTGTTTATTTGACGTTGTTGTTGTTATTGTTGTTTATTTGACATTGTTGTTGTTGTTGTTGACGTTGTTGTTGCTGTTGTTTATTTGACGTTGTTGTTGTTGTTGTTGGTTATT
Source organism: Vicia faba (assembly GCA_948472305.1). Lineage (NCBI taxonomy): Eukaryota > Viridiplantae > Streptophyta > Magnoliopsida > Fabales > Fabaceae > Vicia > Vicia faba. The sequence goes on along the minus strand of OX451735.1, from coordinate 1,334,215,994 downwards.
TGATGTTGTTTTAGTTGTTGTTGTTTATTTGAGGTTGTTATTGTTGACGTTGTTGTTGTAGTTGTTGTTTATTTGATGTTGTTGTTGTTGTTGTTAACATAGTTGTTGTTGTTTATTTCACGTTGTTGTTGTTGTTGACATTGTTGTTTATTTGACGTTGTTGTTGTTGTTTATTTGACGTTGTTGTTGTTATTGGCGTTGTTGTTGTTGTTTATTTAACGTTGATGTTTTTGTTGTTTATTTGACATTGTTGTTGTTGTTGTTGACGGTGTTGTTGTTGTTGTTGTTTATTTGACATTGTTGTTGTTGTTGTTGTTGCTGTTGTTTATTTGACGTTTTTGTTGTTATTGATGTTGTTGTTGTTTTTGTTGTTGTTTATTTGACGTTGTTGTTGTTGTTGTTTATTTGACGTTGTTGTTGTTGTTTATTTGACGTTGTTGTTGTTGTTGTTATTGTTGTTGTTGTTTATTTAACGTTGTTGTTGTTGTTTATTTGACGTTGTTGTTGTTATTTGACGTTGTTGTTGTTGTATTTGTTGTTATTGTTGTTGTTGTTGTTTATTTGACGTTGTTGTTGTTATTTGACGTTGTTGTTGTTGTAGTATTTGTTGTTGTTGTTGTTTATTTGACGTTATTGTTGTTGTTTATTTGACGTTATTGTTGTTGTTGTTGTTGTTTATTTGACGTTTTTGTTGTTATTGATGTTGTTGTTGTTTATTTGACGTTGTTGTTGTTGTTTATTTGAGAACGTTGTTGTTGTTGTTATTATTGTTGTTGTTGTTTATTTAACGTTGTTGTTGTTGTTTATTTGACGTTGTTGTTGTTATTTGACGTTGTTGTTGTTGTATTTGTTGTTATTGTTGTTGTTGATGTTTATTTGACGTTGTTGTTGTTATTTGACGTTGTTGTTGTTGTTGTATTTATTGTTGTTGTTGTTGTTTATTTGACGTTGTTGTTGTTGTTGTTTATTTGACGTTATTGTTGTTGTTTAATTGACGTTGTTATTGTTGTTGTTGTTGTTTATTTGACGTTGTTGTTGTTATTGTTGACGTTGTTGTTGTTGTTTATTTGACGTTGTTGTTGTTATTGTTTATTTGACGTTGTTAATGTTTTTGACATTGTTGTTGTTGTTTTTGTTGTTTATTTGACGTTGTTGTTGTTGTTATTGTTGGTGTTGTTGTTGTTGTTTATTTGACGTTGGTGTTGTTGTTGTTTATTTGACGTTGTTATTGTGGTTGTTGTTTATTTGACGTTGTTGTTGTTGTTGTTGTTTAGTTGACGTTGTTATTGTTGTTGTTTATTTGACGTTGTTGTTGTCATTGTTTTTGTTGTTTATTTGACGTTGTTGTTGTTGTTGACGTTGTTGTTGTTGTTTATTGGACGTTGTTGTTGTTGTTGTTTATTTGACGTTGTTGTTGTTGTTGTTTATTTGACGTTGTTGTTGTTGTTATTTATTTTACGGTGTTGTTGTTGTTGTTTATTTGACGTTGTTGTTGTTGTTGTTAATTTGACGTTGTTGTTGTTTATTTGACGTTGTTGTTGTTATTGTTGTTTATTTGACATTGTTGTTGTTGTCGTTGTTGTTGACGTTGTTGTTGTTGTTGTTTATTTGACGTTGTTGTTGTTGTTGTTGTTGGTTATTTGATGTTGTTTTAGTTGTTGTTGTTTATTTGACGTTGTTGTTGTTGACGTTGTTGTTGTAGTTGTTGTTTATTTGATGTTGTTGTTGTTGTTGTTAACATAGTTGTTGTTGTTTATTTCTCGTTGTTGTTGTTGTTGACGTTATTGTTTATTTGACATTGTTGTTGTTGTTTATTTGACGTTGTTGTTGTTGTTGACGTTGTTGTTGTTGTTTATTTGACGTTGATGTTTTTGTTGTTTATTTGACATTGTTGTTGTTGTTGTTGACGGTGTTGTTGTTGTTGTTGTTTATTTGACATTGTTGTTGTTGTTGTTGTTGCTGTTGTTTATTTGACGTTTTTGTTGTTATTGATGTTGTTGTTGTTGTTTATTTGACGTTGTTGTTGTTGTTTATTCGACGACGTTGTTGTTGTTGTTATTGTTGTTGTTGTTTATTTAACGTTGTTATTGTTGTTTATTTGACGTTGTTGTTATTATTTGACGTTGTTGTTGTTGTTGTATGTGTTGTTATTGTTGTTGTTGATGTTTATTTGACGTTGTTGTTATTATTTGACGTTGTTGTTGTTGTTGTTGTATTTATTGTTGTTGTTGTTGTTTATTTGACGTTGTTGTTGTTGTTTATTTGACGTTGTTATTGTTGTTGTTATTGTTTATTTGACGTTGTTGTTGTTGTTGCTGTTGTTGACGTTGTTGTTGTTGTTTATTTGACGTTGTTGTTGTTATTGTTTATTTGACGTTGTTAATGTTTTTGACATTGTTGTTGTTGTTGTTTTTGTTGTTTATTTGACGTTGTTGCTGTTGTTGTTGTTGTTGGTGTTGTTGTTGTTGTTTATTTGACGTTGGTGTTGTTGTTGTTTATTTGACGTTGTTGTTGTGGTTGTTGTTTATTTGACGCTGTTATTGTTGTTGTTTAGTTGACGTTGTTGTTGTTGTTTATTTGACGTTGTTGTTGTCATTGTTTTTGTTGTTTATTTGACGTTGTTGTTGTTGTTGTTGACGTTGTTGTTGTTGTTTATTTGACGTTGTTGTTGTTGTTGTTGTTTATTTGACGTTGTTGTTGTTGTTATTTATTTTACGGTGTTGTTGTTGTTGTTTATTTGACGTTGTTGTTGTTGTTGTTAATTTGACGTTGTTGTTGTTTATTTGACGTTGTTGTTGTTATTGTTGTTTATTTGACATTGTTGTTGTTGTTGTTGACGTTGTTGTTGCTGTTGTTTATTTGACGTTGTTGTTGTTGTTGTTGTTGTTGGTTATTTGATGTTGTTTTAGTTGTTGTTGTTTATTTGAGGTTGTTATTGTTGACGTTGTTGTTGTAGTTGTTGTTTATTTGATGTTGTTGTTGTTGTTGTTAACATAGTTGTTGTTGTTTATTTCACGTTGTTGTTGTTATTGACATTGTTGTTTATTTGACGTTGTTGTTGTTGTTTATTTGACGTTGTTGTTGTTATTGACGTTGTTGTTGTTGTTTATTTGACGTTGATGTTTTTGTTGTTTATTTGACATTGTTGTTGTTGTTGTTGACGGTGTTGTTGTTGTTGTTGTTTATTTGACATTGTTGTTGTTGTTGTTGTTGGTGTTGTTGTTGTTATTTATTTGACGTTGTTGTTGTTGTTTATTTGATGTTGTTGTTGTTGTTTATTTGACGTTGTTGTTGTGGTTGTTGTTTATTTGACGTTGTTGTTGTTGTTGTTGTTTAGTTGACGTTGTTGTTGTTGTTGTTGTTGTTGTTTAGTTGACGTTGTTGTTGTTGTTGTTGTTTATTTGACGTTGTTGTTGTTGTTGACGTTGTTGTTGTTGTTGTTGTTGTTTATTTGATGTTGTTGTTGTTGACATAGTTGTTGTTGTTTATTTCATGTTGTTGTTCTTGTTGACGTTGTTGTTTATTTGACGTTGTTGTTGTTGTTGTTTATTTGACGCTGTTCTTGTTGTTGTTGACGTTGTTGTTGTTGTTGTTGTTGTTCTTTATTCGACATTGTTGTTGTTGTTGATGGTGTTGTTGTTGTTGTTGACGTTGTTGTTGTTTATTTGACGTTGTTGTTTATTTGACGTTGTTGTTGTTATTTATTTGACGTTGTTGTTTATTTGACTTTGTTGTTGTTGTTATTGTTTATTTGACGTTGTTGTAGTTGTTGTTGTTGACGTTGTTGTTGTTGTTGTTATTTATTTGACGTTTTTGTGGTTGTTGATGTTGTCGTTTTTGTTGTTGTTTATTTGACGTTTTTGTTGTTGTTTATTTGACGTTGTTGTTGTTGTTATTCATTTGACGTTGTTGTTATTGTTTATTTGACGTTTTTGTTGTTGTTGTTGTTTATTTCACGTTGTTGTTGTCGTTGTTTTTGTTGTTTATTTGACGTTGTTGTTGTTGTTTATTTGACGTTGTTGTTGTTGTTGACGTTGTCATTGTTGTTGTTGTTGTTGACGTTGTCATTGTTGTTGTTGTTGTTTATTTGATGATGTTGTTGTTGTTGTTGTTTTGACGTTGTTGTTGTTGTTGACGTTGTTGTTGTTATTTATTTGATGTTGTTGTTGTTGTTATTGACATAGTTGTTGTTATTTATTTGATGTTGTTGTTGTTGTTGTTGTTGAGGTTGCTGTTTATTTGACATTGTTGTTGTTATTTATTTGACGTTGTTGTTGTTGTTGTTTATTTGACGGTGTTGTTGTTGTTGTTTATTTGACATTGTTGTTGTTGTTGTTATTGTTGACGTTGTTGTTGTTGTTGTTGTTTATTTGACGTTGTTGTTGTTGTTGACGTTGTTGTTCTTGTTGTTTATTTGATGTTGTCGTTGTTGTTGTTAACATAGTTGTTAACATAGTTGTTGTTGTTGTTGTTATTTGACATTGTTGTTGTTGTATTTATTGTTGTTGTTGTTGTTATTTATTTGACGTTGTTGTTCTTGTTGTTTATTTGACGTTATTGTTGTTGTTTATTTGACGTTGTTATTGTTGTTGTTGTTGTTTATTTGACGTTATTGTTGTTGTTTATTTGACACTGTTGTTGTTGTTTTTGTTGCTTATTTAACGTTGTTGTTGTTGTTATTGTTGGTGTTGTTGTTGTTGTTTATTTGACGTTGTTGTTGTTGTTGTTGTTTATTTGACGTTGTTGTTGTTGTTGTTGTTTATTTGACGTTGTTGTTGTCGTTGTTTTTGTTGTTTATTTGACGTTGTTGTTGTTGTTGATGTTGTTGTTGTGGTTTATTTGACGTTGTTGTTGTTGTTGTTGTTTATTTGACGTTGTTGTTATTGTTGTTTATTTGACGTTGTTGTTGTTGTTGTTTATTTGACGTTGTTGTTGTTGTTATTTATTTGACGGTGTTGTTGTTGTTGTTGTTTATTTGACGTTGTTGTTGTTGTTGTTAATTTGACGTTGTTGTTGTTTATTTGACGTTGTTGTAGTAGTTGTTTATTTGACATTGTTGTTGTTGTTGTTGACGTTGTTGTTGTTGTTGTTTATTTGACGTTGTTGTTGTTGTTGTTGTTGGTTATTTGATGTTGTTTTAGTTGTTGTTGTTTATTTGACATTGTTGTTGTTGTTTATTTGACGTTGTTGTTTTTTTTTATTTGACGTTGTTGTTGTTGTTGTTGTTTATTTGACGTTGTTGTTGTTGTTGACGTTGTTTTTTTTGTTGTTTATTTGATGTTGTTGTTGTTGTTGTTAACATAGTTGTTAACATAGTTGTTGTTGTTTATTTGTCGTTGTTGTTGTTGACGTTGTTGTTTATTTGACGTTGTTGTTGTTGTTGTTTATTTGACGTTGTTGTTGTTGTTGTTGACGTTGTTGTTGTTGTTGTTGTTTATTTGACGTTGATGTTGTTGTTGTTTATTTGACATTGTTGTTGTTGTTGTTGACTGTGTTATTGTTGTTGTTTATTTGACATTGTTGTTGTTGTTGTTATTTATTTGACGTTGTTGTTGTTGTTTATTTGACGACGTTGTTGTTGTTGTTATTGTTGTTGTTGTTTATTTAACGTTGTTGTTGTTGTTTATTTGACGTTGTTGTTGTTATTTGACGTTGTTGTTGTTGTTATTGTTGTTGTATTTGTTGTTATTGTTGTTGTTGTTGTTTATTTGACGTTGTTGTTGTTATTTGACGTTGTTGTTGTTGTAGTATTTGTTGTTGTTGTTGTTTATTTGACGTTATTGTTGTTGTTTATTTGACGTTATTGTTGTTGTTGTTGTTGTTTATTTGACGTTTTTGTTATTATTGATGTTGTTGTTGTTTTTGTTGTTGTTTATTAGACGTTGTTGTTGTTGTTTATTTGACGTTGTTGTTATTTTTGTTATTGTTGTTGTTGTTTATTTAACGTTGTTGTTGTTGTTTATTTCACGTTGTTGTTGTTATTTGACGTTGTTGTTGTTGTTGTATTTGTTGTTATTGTTGTTGTTGATGTTTATTTGACGTTGTTGTTGTTATTTGACGTTGTTGTTATTGTTGTTGTATTTATTGTTGTTGTTGTTGTTGTTTATTTGATGTTGTTGTTGTTATTGTTGTTTATTTGACGTTGTTGTTGTTGTTTTTTAATTTGACGTTGTTGTTGTTGTTGTTTATTTGACCTTGTTGTTGTTTATTTGACGTTGTTGTTGTTGTTGACGTTGTTGTTGTTGTTGTTTATTTGACGTTGTTGTTGTTGTTGTTGTTGTTGGTTATTTGATGTTGTTTTAGTTGTTGTTGTTTATTTGACATTGTTGTTGTTGTTTATTTGACGTTGTTGTTTTTGTTTATTTGACGTTGTTGTTGTTTATTTGACGTTGTTATTGTTGTTGTTGTTGTTGCTTATTTGACGTTGTTGTTGTTGTTGTTGTTGTTGTTGTTGTTGTTGTTGTTGTTATTGTTTATTTGACGGTGTTGTTGTTGTTGTTGTTTATTTGACGTTGTTGTTGTTGTTGTTTATTTGACGTTGTTGTTGTTGACGTTGTTGTTGTTGTTGTTTATTTGATGTTGTTGTTGTTGTTGTTTATTTGACGTTGTTGTTGTTGTTGACGTTGTTATTTATTTGACGTTGTTGTTGTTGTTTATTTGACATTGTTGTTGTTGTTTTTGACGTTGTTGTTGTTGTTGTTTATTTGACGTTGATGTTGTTGTTGTTTATTTGACATTGTTGTTGTTGTTGTTGACGGTGTTATTGTTGTTGTTTATTTGACATTGTTGTTGTTGTTGTTGTTGTTGTTGTTTATTTGACGTTTTTGTTGTTATTGATGTTGTTGTTGTTTATTTGACGTTGTTGTTGTTGTTTATTTGACGACGTTGTTGTTGTTGTTGTTATTGTTGTTGTTGTTTATTTAACGTTGTTGTTGTTGTTTATTTGACGTTGTTGTTGTTATTTGACGTTGTTGTTGTTGTTGTTGTTGTATTTGTTGTTATTGTTGTTGTTGTTGTTTATTTGACATTGTTGTTGTTATTTGACGTTGTTGTTGTTGTAGTATTTGTTGTTGTTGTTGTTGTTTATTTGACGTTATTGTTGTTGTTTATTTGACGTTATTGTTGTTGTTGTTGTTGTTGTTTATTTGACGTTTTTGTTGTTATTGATGTTGTTGTTGTTTATTTGACGTTGTTGTTGTTGTTTATTTGACGACGTTGTTGTTGTTGTTATTGTTGTTGTTGTTTATTTAACGTTGTTATTGTTGTTTATTTAACGTTGTTGTTATTATTTGACGTTGTTGTTGTTGTTGTATGTGTTGTTATTGTTGTTGTTGATGTTTATTTGACGTTGTTGTTATTATTTGACGTTGTTGTTGTTGTTGTTGTATTTATTGTTGTTGTTGTTGTTTATTTGACGTTGTTGTTGTTGTTGTTTATTTGACGTTGTTATTGTTGTTGTTGTTGTTTATTTGACGTTGTTGTTGTTGTTGTTGTTGTTGTTGACGTTGTTGTTGTTGTTTATTTGACGTTGTTGTTGTTATTGTTTATTTGACGTTGTTAATGTTTTTGACATTGTTGTTGTTGTTGTTTTTGTTGTTTATTTGACGTTGTTGCTGTTGTTGTTGTTGGTGGTGTTGTTGTTGTTGTTTATTTGACGTTGGTGTTGTTGTTGTTTATTTGACGTTGTTGTTGTGGTTGTTGTTTATTTGACGCTGTTATTGTTGTTGTTTAGTTGACGTTGTTGTTGTTGTTTATTTGACGTTGTTGTTGTCATTGTTTTTGTTGTTTATTAGACGTTGTTGTTGTTGTTGACGTTGTTGTTGTTGTTTATTTGACGTTGTTGTTGTTGTTGTTGTTTATTTGACGTTGTTGTTGTTGTTATTTATTTTACGGTGTTGTTGTTGTTGTTTATTTGACGTTGTTGTTGTTGTTGTTAATTTGACGTTGTTGTTGTTTATTTGACGTTGTTGTTGTTATTGTTGTTTATTTGACATTGTTGTTGTTGTTGTTGACGTTGTTGTTGCTGTTGTTTATTTGACGTTGTTGTTGTTGTTGTTGGTTATTTGATGTTGTTTTAGTTGTTGTTGTTTATTTGAGGTTGTTATTGTTGACGTTGTTGTTGTAGTTGTTGTTTATTTGATGTTGTTGTTGTTGTTGTTAACATAGTTGTTGTTGTTTATTTCACGTTGTTGTTGTTGTTGACATTGTTGTTTATTTGACGTTGTTGTTGTTGTTTATTTGACGTTGTTGTTGTTATTGACGTTGTTGTTGTTGTTTATTTAACGTTGATGTTTTTGTTGTTTATTTGACATTGTTGTTGTTGTTGTTGACGGTGTTGTTGTTGTTGTTGTTTATTTGACATTGTTGTTGTTGTTGTTGTTGCTGTTGTTTATTTGACGTTTTTGTTGTTATTGATGTTGTTGTTGTTTTTGTTGTTCTTTATTTGACGTTGTTGTTGTTGTTTATTTGACGTTGTTGTTGTTGTTTATTTGACGTTGTTGTTGTTGTTGTTATTGTTGTTGTTGTTTATTTAACGTTGTTGTTGTTGTTTATTTGACGTTGTTGTTGTTATTTGACGTTGTTGTTGTTGTATTTGTTGTTATTGTTGTTGTTGTTGTTTATTTGACGTTGTTGTTGTTATTTGACGTTGTTGTTGTTGTAGTATTTGTTGTTGTTGTTGTTTATTTGACGTTATTGTTGTTGTTTATTTGACGTTATTGTTGTTGTTGTTGTTGTTTATTTGACGTTTTTGTTGTTATTGATGTTGTTGTTGTTTATTTGACGTTGTTGTTGTTGTTTATTTGACAACGTTGTTGTTGTTGTTATTATTGTTGTTGTTGTTTATTTAACGTTGTTGTTGTTGTTTATTTGACGTTGTTGTTGTTATTTGACGTTGTTGTTGTTGTATTTGTTGTTATTGTTGTTGTTGATGTTTATTTGACGTTGTTGTTGTTATTTGACGTTGTTGTTGTTGTATTTATTGTTGTTGTTGTTGTTTATTTGACGTTGTTGTTGTTGTTGTTTATTTGACGTTATTGTTGTTGTTTAATTGACGTTGTTATTGTTGTTGTTGTTGTTTATTTGACGTTGTTGTTGTTATTGTTGACGTTGTTGTTGTTGTTTATTTGACGTTGTTGTTGTTATTGTTTATTTGACGTTGTTAATGTTTTTGACATTGTTGTTGTTGTTTTTGTTGTTTATTTGACGTTGTTGTTGTTGTTATTGTTGGTGTTGTTGTTGTTGTTTATTTGACGTTGGTGTTGTTGTTGTTTATTTGACGTTGTTATTGTGGTTGTTGTTTATTTGACGTTGTTGTTGTTGTTGTTGTTTAGTTGACGTTGTTATTGTTGTTGTTTATTTGACGTTGTTGTTGTCATTGTTTTTGTTGTTTATTTGACGTTGTTGTTGTTGTTGACGTTGTTGTTGTTGTTTATTGGACGTTGTTGTTGTTGTTGTTTATTTGACGTTGTTGTTGTTGTTGTTTATTTGACGTTGTTGTTGTTGTTATTTATTTTACGGTGTTGTTGTTGTTGTTTATTTGACGTTGTTGTTGTTGTTGTTAATTTGACGTTGTTGTTGTTTATTTGACGTTGTTGTTGTTATTGTTGTTTATTTGACATTGTTGTTGTTGTTGTTGTTGTTGTTGACGTTGTTGATGTTGTTGTTTATTTGACGTTGTTGTTGTTGTTGTTGTTGGTTATTTGATGTTGTTTTAGTTGTTGTTGTTTATTTGACGTTGTTGTTGTTGACGTTGTTGTTGTAGTTGTTGTTTATTTGATGTTGTTGTTGTTGTTGTTAACATAGTTGTTGTTGTTTATTTCTCGTTGTGGTTGTTGTTGACGTTATTGTTTATTTGACATTGTTGTTGTTGTTTATTTGACGTTGTTGTTGTTGTTGACATTGTTGTTGTTGTTTATTTGACGTTGATGTTTTTGTTGTTTATTTGACATTGTTGTTGTTGTTGTTGACGGTGTTGTTGTTGTTGTTGTTTATTTGACATTGTTGTTGTTGTTGTTGTTGCTGTTGTTTATTTGACGTTTTTGTTGTTATTGATGTTGTTGTTGTTGTTTATTTGACGTTGTTGTTGTTGTTTATTTGACGACGTTGTTGTTGTTGTTATTGTTGTTGTTGTTTATTTAACGTTGTTATTGTTGTTTATTTGACGTTGTTGTTATTATTTGACGTTGTTGTTGTTGTATGTGTTGTTATTGTTGTTGTTGATGTTTATTTGACGTTGTTGTTATTATTTGACGTTGTTGTTGTTGTTGTTGTTGTATTTATTGTTGTTGTTGTTGTTTATTTGACGTTGTTGTTGTTGTTGTTTATTTGACGTTGTTATTGTTGTTGTTATTGTTTATTTGACGTTGTTGTTGTTGTTGCTGTTGTTGACGTTGTTGTTGTTGTTGTTGTTTATTTGACGTTGTTGTTGTTATTGTTTATTTGACGTTGTTAATGTTTTTGACATTGTTGTTGTTGTTGTTTTTGTTGTTTATTTGACGTTGTTGCTGTTGTTGTTGTTGTTGGTGTTGTTGTTGTTGTTTATTTGACGTTGGTGTTGTTGTTGTTTATTTGACGTTGTTGTTGTGGTTGTTGTTTATTTGACGCTGTTATTGTTGTTGTTTAGTTGACGTTGTTGTTGTTGTTTATTTGACGTTGTTGTTGTCATTGTTTTTGTTGTTTATTTGACGTTGTTGTTGTTGTTGACGTTGTTGTTGTTGTTTATTTGACGTTGTTGTTGTTGTTGTTGTTTATTTGACGTTGTTGTTGTTATTTATTTTACGGTGTTGTTGTTGTTGTTTATTTGACGTTGTTGTTGTTGTTGTTAATTTGACGTTGTTGTTGTTTATTTGACGTTGTTGTTGTTATTGTTGTTTATTTGACATTGTTGTTGTTGTTGTTGACGTTGTTGTTGCTGTTGTTTATTTGACGTTGTTGTTGTTGTTGTTGTTGTTGGTTATTTGATGTTGTTTTAGTTGTTGTTGTTTATTTGAGGTTGTTATTGTTGACGTTGTTGTTGTAGTTGTTGTTTATTTGATGTTGTTGTTGTTGTTGTTAACATAGTTGTTGTTGTTTATTTCACGTTGTTGTTGTTGTTGACATTGTTGTTTATTTGACGTTGTTGTTGTTGTTTATTTGACGTTGTTGTTGTTATTGACGTTGTTGTTGTTGTTTATTTGACGTTGATGTTTTTGTTGTTTATTTGACATTGTTGTTGTTGTTGTTGACGGTGTTGTTGTTGTTGTTGTTTATTTGACATTGTTGTTGTTGTTGTTGTTGCTGTTGTTTATTTGACGTTTTTGTTGTTATTGATGTTGTTGTTGTTTTTGTTGTTGTTTATTTGACGTTGTTGTTGTTGTTTATTTGACGTTGTTGTTGTTGTTTATTTGACGTTGTTGTTGTTGTTGTTATTGTTGTTGTTGTTTATTTAACGTTGTTGTTGTTGTTTATTTGACGTTGTTGTTGTTATTTGACGTTGTTGTTGTTGTATTTGTTGTTATTGTTGTTGTTGTTGTTTATTTGACGTTGTTGTTGTTATTTGACGTTGTTGTTGTTGTAGTATTTGTTGTTGTTGTTGTTTATTTGACGTTATTGTTGTTGTTTATTTGACGTTATTGTTGTTGTTGTTGTTGTTTATTTGACGTTTTTGTTGTTATTGATGTTGTTGTTGTTTATTTGACGTTGTTGTTGTTGTTTATTTGACAACGTTGTTGTTGTTGTTGTTATTATTGTTGTTGTTGTTTATTTAACGTTGTTGTTGTTGTTTATTTGACGTTGTTGTTGTTATTTGACGTTGTTGTTGTTGTATTTGTTGTTATTGTTGTTGTTGATGTTTATTTGACGTTGTTGTTGTTATTTGACGTTGTTGTTGTTGTTGTTGTATTTATTGTTGTTGTTGTTGTTTATTTGACGTTGTTGTTGTTGTTGTTGTTTATTTGACGTTATTGTTGTTGTTTAATTGACGTTGTTATTGTTGTTGTTGTTGTTTATTTGACGTTGTTGTTGTTATTGTTGACGTTGTTGTTGTTGTTTATTTGACGTTGTTGTTGTTATTGTTTATTTGACGTTGTTAATGTTTTTGACATTGTTGTTGTTGTTTTTGTTGTTTATTTGACATTGTTGTTGTTGTTATTGTTGGTGTTGTTGTTGTTGTTTATTTGACGTTGCTGTTGTTGTTGTTTATTTGACGTTGTTGTTGTGGTTGTTGTTTATTTGACGTTGTTGTTGTTGTTGTTGTTTAGTTGACGTTGTTATTGTTGTTGTTTATTTGACATTGTTGTTGTCATTGTTTTTATTGTTTATTTGACGTTGTTGTTGTTGTTGACGTTGTTGTTGTTGTTTATTTGACGTTGTTGTTGTTGTTGTTTATTTGACGTTGTTGTTGTTGTTGTTGTTTATTTGACGTTGTTGTTGTTGTTATTTATTTTATGGTGTTGTTGTTGTTGTTTATTTGACGTTGTTGTTGTTGTTGTTAATTTGACGTTGTTGTTGTTTATTTGACGTTGTTGTTGTTATTGTTGTTTATTTGACATTGTTGTTGTTGTTGTTGTTGTTGACGTTGTTATTGTTGTTGTTTATTTGACGTTGTTGTTGTTGTTGTTGTTGGTTATTTGATGTTGTTTTAGTTGTTGTTGTTTATTTGACGTTGTTGTTGTTGACGTTGTTGTTGTAGTTGTTGTTTATTTGATGTTGTTGTTGTTGTTGTTAACATAGTTGTTGTTGTTTATTTCTCGTTGTTGTTGTTGTTGACGTTGTTGTTTATTTGACATTGTTGTTGTTGTTTATTTGACGTTGTTGTTGTTGTTGACGTTGTTGTTGTTGTTTATTTGACGTTGATGTTTTTGTTGTTTATTTGACATTGTTGTTGTTGTTGTTGACGGTGTTGTTGTTGTTGTTGTTTATTTGACATTGTTGTTGTTGTTGTTGTTGCTGTTGTTTATTTGACGTTTTTGTTGTTATTGATGTTGTTGTTGTTTTTGTTGTTGTTTATTTGACGTTGTTGTTGTTGTTTATTTGACGTTGTTGTTGTTGTTATTGTTGTTGTTGTTTATTTAACGTTGTTGTTGTTGTTTATTTTACGTTGTTGTTGTTATTTGACGTTGTTGTTGTTGTTGTATTTGTTGTTATTGTTGTTGCTGTTGTTGTTTATTTGACGTTGTTGTTGTTATTTGACGTTGTTGTTGTTGTTGTTGTTCTATTTGTTGTTGTTGTTGTTGTTGTTTATTTGACGTTATTGTTGTTGTTTATTTGACGTTATTGTTGTTGTTGTTGTTTATTTGACGTTTTTGTTGTTATTGATGTTGTTGTTGTTTTTGTTGTTGTTTATTGGACGTTGTTGTTGTTGTTTATTTGACGTTGTTGTTGTTGTTGTTATTGTTTATTTGACGGTGTTGTTGTTGTTGTTTATTTGACGTTGTTGTTGTTGTTGTTGTTGTTGTTGTTTATTTGACGTTGTTGTTGTTGTTGACGTTGTTTTTTTTGTTGTTTATTTGATGTTATTGTTGTTGTTAACATAGTTGTTAACATAGTTGTTGTTGTTTATTTGTCGTTGTTGTTGTTGTTGACGTTGTTGTTTATTTGACGTTATTGTTGTTGTTTATTTGACGTTGTTGTTGTTGTTGACGTTGTTGTTGTTGTTGTTATTGTTGTTTATATGACGTTGATGTTGTTGTTGTTTATTTGACATTGTTGTTATTGTTGTTGACGGTGTTATTGTTGTTGTTTATTTGACATTGTTGTTGTTGTTGTTGTTTATTTGACGTTGTTGTTGTTGTTTATTTGACGACGTTGTTGTTGTTGTTATTGTTGTTGTTGTTTATTTAACGTTGTTGTTGTTGTTTATTTGACGTTGTTGTTGTTATTTGACGTTGTTGTTGTTGTTGTTGTATTTGTTGTTATTGTTGTTGTTGTTGTTTATTTGACGTTGTTGTTATTATTTGACGTTGTTGTTGTTGTTGTTGTTTTTATTGTTGTTGTTGTTTATTTGACGTTGTTGTTGTTGTTGTTTATTTGACGTTATTGTTGTTGTTTAATTGACGTTGTTATTGTTGTTGTTGTTGTTTATTTGACATTGTTGTTGTTGTTGTTGTTGACGTTGTTGTTGTTGTTTATTTGACGTTGTTGTTGTTATTGTTTATTTGACGTTGTTAATGTTTTTGACATTGTTGTTGTTGTTGTTTTTGTTGTTTATTTGACGTTGTTGATGTTGTTGTTGTTGTTGGTGTTGTTGTTGTTGTTTATTTGACGTTGGTGTTGTTGTTGTTTATTTGACGTTGTTGTTGTGGTTGTTGTTTATTTGACATTGTTATTGTTGTTGTTTAGTTGACGTTGTTGTTGTTGTTGTTGTTTATTTGACGTTGTTGTTGTTTATTTGACGTTGTTGTTGTCATTGTTTTTGTTGTTTATTTGACGTTGTTGTTGTTGTTGACGTTGTTGTTGTTGTTTATTTGACGTTGTTGTTGTTGTTGTTTATTTGACGTTGTTGTTGTTGTTGTTGTTGTTGTTTATTTGACGTTGTTGTTGTTGTTATTTATTTTACGGTGTTGTTGTTGTTGTTTATTTGACGTTGTTGTTGTTGTTGTTAATTTGACGTTGTTGTTGTTTATTTGACGTTGTTGTTGTTATTGTTGTTTATTTGACATTGTTGTTGTTGTTGTTGTTGACGTTGTTGTTGTTGTTGTTGTTGTTTATTTGACGTTGTTGTTGTTGATGTTGTTGGTTATTTGATGTTGTTTTAGTTGTTGTTGTTTATTTGAGGTTGTTGTTGTTGACGTTGTTGTTGTAGTTGTTGTTTATTTGATGTTGTTGTTGTTGTTAACATAGTTGTTGTTGTTTATTTCACGTTGTTGTTGTTGTTGACGTTGTTGTTTATTTGACGTTGTTGTTGTTGTTTATTTGACGTTGTTGTTGTTGTTGACGTTGTTGTTGTTGTTTATTTGACGTTGATGTTTTTGTTGTTTATTTGACATTGTTGTTGTTGTTGTTGACGGTGTTGTTGTTGTTGTTGTTTATTTGACATTGTTGTTGTTGTTGTTGTTGCTGTTGTTTATTTGACGTTTTTGTTGTTATTGATGTTGTTGTTGTTTTTGTTGTTGTTTATTTGACGTTGTTGTTGTTGTTTATTTGACGTTGTTGTTGTTTATTTGACGTTGTTGTTGTTGTTGTTATTGTTGTTGTTGTTTATTTAACGTTGTTGTTGTTGTTTATTTGACGTTGTTGTTGTTATTTGACGTTGTTGTTGTTGTATTTGTTGTTATTGTTGTTGTTGTTGTTTATTTGACGTTGTTGTTGTTATTTGACGTTGTTGTTGTTGTAGTATTTGTTGTTGTTGTTGTTTATTTGACGTTATTGTTGTTGTTTATTTGACGTTATTGTTGTTGTTTATTTGACGTTATTGTTGTTGTTGTTGTTTATTTGACGTTTTTGTTGTTATTGATGTTGTTGTTGTTTATTTAACGTTGTTGTTGTTGTTATTATTGTTGTTGTTGTTTATTTAACGTTGTTGTTGTTGTTTATTTGATGTTGTTGTTGTTATTTGACGTTGTTGTTGTTGTTGTATTTGTTGTTATTGTTGTTGTTGATGTTTATTTGACGTTATTGTTGTTATTTGACGTTGTTGTTGTTGTTGTTGTTGTTGTTGTATTTATTGTTGTTGTTGTTGTTTATTTGACGTTGTTGTTGTTGTTGTTTATTCGACGTTATTGTTGTTGTTTAATTGATGTTGTTATTGTTGTTGTTGTTGTTTATTTGACGTTGTTGTTGTTGTTGTTGACGTTGTTGTTGTTGTTTATTTGACGTTGTTGTTGTTATTGTTTATTTGACGTTGTTAATGTTTTTGACATTGTTGTTGTTGTTGTTTTTGTTGTTTATTTGACGTTGTTGCTGTTGTTATTGTTGGTGTTGTTGTTGTTGTTTATTTGACGTTGTTGTTGTTGTTGTTTATTTGACGTTGTTGTTGTGGTTGTTGTTTATTTGACGTTGTTGTTGTTGTTGTTTAGTTGACGTTGTTGTTGTTGTTGTTTATTTGACGTTGTTGTTGTCATTGTTTTTGTTGTTTATTTGACGTTGTTGTTGTTGTTGACGTTGTTGTTGTTGTTTATTTGACGTTGTTGTTGTTGTTGTTGTTTATTTGACGTTGTTGTTGTTGTTTATTTGACGTTGTTGTTGTTGTTTATTTGACGTTGTTGTTGTTGTTATTTATTTTACGGTGTTGTTGTTGTTGTTTATTTGACGTTGTTGTTGTTGTTGTTGTTAATTTGACGTTGTTGTTGTTTATTTGACGTTGTTGTTGTTATTGTTGTTTATTTGACATTGTTGTTGTTGTTGTTGTTGACGTTGTTGTTGTTGTTGTTTATTTGACGTTGTTGTTGTTGTTGTTGTTTGTTATTTGATGTTGTTTTAGTTGTTGTTGTTTATTTGACGTTGTTGTTGTTGACGTTGTTGTTGTAGTTGTTGTTTATTTGATGTTGTTGTTGTTGTTGTTAACATAGTTGTTGTTGTTTATTTCACGTTGTTGTTGTTGTTGTTGACGTTGTTGTTTATTTGACGTTGTTGTTGTTGTTTATTTGACGTTGTTGTTGTTGTTGACGTTGTTGTTGTTGTTGTTTATTTGACGTTGATGTTTTTGTTGTTTATTTGACATTGTTGTTGTTGTTGTTGACGGTGTTGTTGTTTTTGTTTATTTGACATTGTTGTTGTTGTTGTTGTTGCTGTTGTTTATTTGACGTTTTTGTTGTTATTGATGTTGTTGTTGTTTTTGTTGTTGTTTATTTGACGTTGTTGTTGTTGTTGTTTATTTGACGTTCTTGTTGTTGTTTATTTGACGTTGTTGTTGTTGTTGTTATTGTTGTTGTTGTTTATTTAACGTTGTTGTTGTTGTTTATTTTACGTTGTTGTTGTTATTTGACATTGTTGTTGTTGTTGTATTTGTTGTTATTGTTGTTGCTGTTGTTGTTTATTTGACGTTGTTGTTGTTATTTGACGTTGTTGTTGTTGTTGTTGTTCTATTTGTTGTTGTTGTTGTTGTTGTTGTTGTTTATTTGACGTTATTGTTGTTGTTTATTTGACGTTATTGTTGTTGTTGTTGTTTATTTGACGTTTTTGTTGTTATTGATGTTGTTGTTGTTTTTGTTGTTGTTTATTTGACGTTGTTGTTGTTGTTTATTTGACGTTGTTGTTGTTGTTGTTATTGTTTATTTGACGGTGTTGTTGTTGTTGTTGTTTATTTGACGTTGTTGTTGTTGTTGTTGTTGTTGTTTATTTGACGTTGATGTTTTTGTTGTTTATTTGACATTGTTGTTGTTGTTGTTGACGGTGTTGTTGTTGTTGTTGTTTATTTGACATTGTTGTTGTTGTTGTTGTTGCTGTTGTTTATTTGACGTTTTTGTTGTTATTGATGTTGTTGTTGTTTTTGTTGTTGTTTATTTGACGTTGTTGTTGTTGTTTATTTGACGTTGTTGTTGTTGTTTATTTGACGTTGTTGTTGTTTATTTGACGTTGTTGTTGTTGTTGTTATTGTTGTTGTTGTTTATTTAACGTTGTTGTTGTTGTTTATTTGACGTTGTTGTTGTTATTTGACGTTGTTGTTGTTGTATTTGTTGTTATTGTTGTTGTTGTTGTTTATTTGACGTTGTTGTTGTTATTTGACGTTGTTGTTGTTGTAGTATTTGTTGTTGTTGTTGTTTATTTGACGTTATTGTTGTTGTTTATTTGACGTTATTGTTGTTGTTGTTGTTGTTTATTTGACGTTTTTGTTGTTATTGATGTTGTTGTTGTTTATTTGACGTTGTTGTTGTTGTTATTATTGTTGTTGTTGTTTATTTAACGTTGTTGTTGTTGTTTATTTGATGTTGTTGTTGTTATTTGACGTTGTTGTTGTTGTTGTATTTGTTGTTATTGTTGTTGTTGATGTTTATTTGACGTTATTGTTGTTATTTGACGTTGTTGTTGTTGTTGTTGTTGTATTTATTGTTGTTGTTGTTGTTTATTTGACGTTGTTGTTGTTGTTGTTTATTTGACGTTATTGTTGTTGTTTAATTGATGTTGTTATTGTTGTTGTTGTTGTTTATTTGACGTTGTTGTTGTTGTTGTTGACGTTGTTGTTGTTGTTTATTTGACGTTGTTGTTGTTATTGTTTATTTGACGTTGTTAATGTTTTTGACATTGTTGTTGTTGTTGTTTTTGTTGTTTATTTGACGTTGTTGCTGTTGTTATTGTTGGTGTTGTTGTTGTTGTTTATTTGACGTTGGTGTTGTTGTTGTTTATTTGACGTTGTTGTTGTGGTTGTTGTTTATTTGACGTTGTTGTTGTTGTTGTTTAGTTGACGTTGTTGTTGTTGTTGTTTATTTGACGTTGTTGTTGTCATTGTTTTTGTTGTTTATTTGACGTTGTTGTTGTTGTTGACGTTGTTGTTGTTGTTTATTTGACGTTGTTGTTGTTGTTGTTGTTTATTTGACGTTGTTGTTGTTGTTTATTTGACGTTGTTGTTGTTGTTATTTATTTTACGGTGTTGTTGTTGTTGTTTATTTGACGTTGTTGTTGTTGTTGTTGTTAATTTGACGTTGTTGTTGTTTATTTGACGTTGTTGTTGTTATTGTTGTTTATTTGACATTGTTGTTGTTGTTGTTGTTGACGTTGTTGTTGTTGTTGTTTATTTGACGTTGTTGTTGTTGTTGTTGTTTGTTATTTGATGTTGTTTTAGTTGTTGTTGTTTATTTGACGTTGTTGTTGTTGACGTTGTTGTTGTAGTTGTAGTTTATTTGATGTTGTTGTTGTTGTTGTTAACATAGTTGTTGTTGTTTATTTCACGTTGTTGTTGTTGTTGTTGACGTTGTTGTTTATTTGACGTTGTTGTTGTTGTTTATTTGACGTTGTTGTTGTTGTTGACGTTGTTGTTGTTGTTGTTTATTTGACGTTGATGTTTTTGTTGTTTATTTGACATTGTTGTTGTTGTTGTTGACGGTGTTGTTGTTTTTGTTTATTTGACATTGTTGTTGTTGTTGTTGTTGCTGTTGTTTATTTGACGTTTTTGTTGTTATTGATGTTGTTGTTGTTTTTGTTGTTGTTTATTTGACGTTGTTGTTGTTGTTTATTTGACGTTCTTGTTGTTGTTTATTTGACGTTGTTGTTGTTGTTATTGTTGTTGTTGTTTATTTAACGTTGTTGTTGTTGTTTATTTTACGTTGTTGTTGTTATTTGACGTTGTTGTTGTTGTTGTATTTGTTGTTATTGTTGTTGCTGTTGTTGTTTATTTGACGTTGTTGTTGTTATTTGACGTTGTTGTTGTTGTTGTTCTATTTGTTGTTGTTGTTGTTGTTGTTGTTTATTTGACGTTATTGTTGTTGTTTATTTGACGTTATTGTTGTTGTTGTTGTTTATTTGACGTTTTTGTTGTTATTGATGTTGTTGTTGTTTTTGTTGTTGTTTATTTGACGTTGTTGTTGTTGTTTATTTGACGTTGTTGTTGTTGTTGTTATTGTTTATTTGACGGTGTTGTTGTTGTTGTTGTTTATTTGACGTTGTTGTTGTTGTTGTTGTTGTTGTTGTTTATTTGACGTTGTTGTTGTTGTTGACGTTGTTTTTTTTGTTGTTTATTTGATGTTGTTGTTGTTGTTGTTAACATAGTTGTTGTTGTTTATTTGTCGTTGTTGTTGTTGTTGACGTTGTTGTTTATTTGACGTTGTTGTTGTTGTTTATTTGACGTTGTTGTTGTTGTTGTTGACGTTGTTGTTGTTGTTGTTGTATATTTGACGTTGATGTTGTTGTTGTTTATTTGACATTGTTGTTGTTGTTGTTGACGGTGTTATTGTTGTTGTTTATTTGACATTGTTGTTGTTGTTGTTGTTTATTTGACGTTGTTGTTGTTGTTTATTTGACGACGTTGTTGTTGTTGTTGTTGTTGTTATTGTTGTTGTTGTTTATTTAACGTTGTTGTTGTTGTTTATTTGACGTTGTTGTTGTTATTTGACGTTGTTGTTGTTGTTGTTGTATTTGTTGTTATTGTTGTTGTTGTTGTTTATTTGACGTTGTTGTTGTTATTTGACGTTGTTGTTGTAGTATTTGTTGTTGTTGTTGTTTATTTGACGTTATTGTTGTTGTTTATTTGACGTTATTGTTGTTGTTGTTGTTGTTTATTTGACGTTTTTGTTGTTATTGATGTTGTTGTTGTTTTTGTTGTTGTTTATTAGACGTTGTTGTTGTTGTTTATTTGACGTTGTTGTTGTTTTTGTTATTGTTGTTGTTGTTTATTTAACGTTGTTGTTGTTGTTTATTTGACGTTGTTGTTGTTATTTGACGTTGTTGTTGTTGTTGTATTTGTTGTTATTGTTGTTGTTGATGTTTATTTGACGTTGTTGTTGTTATTTGACGTTGTTGTTGTTGTTATTGTTGTTGTTGTATTTATTGTTGTTGTTGTTGTTGTTTATTTGACGTTGTTGTTGTTATTGTTGTTTATTTGACGTTGTTGTTGTTGTTGTTAATTTGACGTTGTTGTTGTTGTTGTTTATTTGACGTTGTTGTTGTTTATTTGACGTTGTTGTTGTTGTTGTTGACGTTGTTGTTGTTGTTGTTTATTTGACGTTGTTGTTATTGGTTATTTGATGTTGTTTTAGTTGTTGTTGTTTATTTGACATTGTTGTTGTTGTTTATTTGACGTTGTTGTTTTTGTTTATTTGACGTTGTTGTTGTTTATTTGACGTTGTTATTGTTGTTGTTGTTGTTGTTGTTGTTGCTTATTTGACGTTGTTGTTGTTGTTGTTATTGTTTATTTGACGGTGTTGTTGTTGTTGTTGTTTATTTGACGTTGTTGTTGTTGTTGTTGTTTATTTGACGTTGTTGTTGTTGTTGACATTGTTGTTGTTGACGTTGTTGTTGTTGTTGTTTATTTGATGTTGTTGTTGTTGTTAACATAGTTGTTAACATTGTTGTTGTTGTTTATTTGACGTTGTTGTTGTTGTTGACGTTGTTGTTTATTTGACGTTGTTGTTGTTGTTGTTTATTTGACATTGTTGTTGTTGTTGTTGACGTTGTTGTTGTTGTTGTTTATTTGACGTTGATGTTGTTGTTGTTTATTTGACATTGTTGTTGTTGTTGTTGACGGTGTTATTGTTGTTGTTTATTTGACATTGTTGCTGTTGTTGTTGTTGTTGTTTATTTGACGTTTTTGTTGTTATTGATGTTGTTGTTGTTTATTTGACGTTGTTGTTGTTGTTTATTTGACGACGTTGTTGTTGTTGTTGTTGTTATTGTTGTTGTTGTTTATTTAACGTTGTTGTTGTTGTTTATTTGACGTTGTTGTTGTTATTTGACGTTGTTGTTGTTGTTGTATTTGTTGTTATTGTTGTTGTTGTTGTTTATTTGACGTTGTTGTTGTTGTTTGACGTTGTTGTTATTGTAGTATTTGTTGTTGTTGTTGTTTATTTGACGTTATTGTTGTTGTTGTTGTTGTTGTTTATTTGACGTTTTTGTTGTTATTGATGTTGTTGTTGTTTATTTGACGTTGTTGTTGTTGTTTATTTGACGACGTTGTTGTTGTTGTTATTGTTGTTGTTGTTTATTTAACGTTGTTGTTGTTGTTTATTTGACGTTGTTGTTGTTATTTGACGTTGTTGTTGTTGTTGTATTTGTTGTTATTATTGTTGTTGATGTTTATTTGACGTTGTTGTTATTATTTGACGTTGTTGTTGTTGTTGTTGTTGTATTTATTGTTGTTGTTGTTGTTTATTTGATGTTGTTGTTGTTGTTGTTTATTTGACGTTATTGTTGTTGTTTAATTGACGTTGTTATTGTTGTTGTTGTTGTTTATTTGACGTTGTTGTTGTTGTTTTTGACGTTGTTGTTGTTGTTTATTTGACGTTGTTGTTGTTGTTATTATTTATTTGACGTTGTTAATGTTTTCGACATTGTTGTTGTTGTTGTTTTTGTTGTTTATTTGACGTTGTTGCTGTTGTTGTTGTTGGTGGTGTTGTTGTTGTTGTTTATTTGACGTTGGTGTTGTTGTTGTTTATTTGACGTTGTTGTTGTGGTTGTTGTTTATTTGACATTGTTATTGTTGTTGTTTAGTTGACGTTGTTGTTGTTGTTTATTTGACGTTGTTGTTGTCATTGTTTTTGTTGTTTATTTGACGTTGTTGTTGTTGTTGACGTTGTTGTTGTTGTTTATTTGACGTTGTTGTTGTTGTTGTTTATTATTTGACGTTTTTGTTGTTTATTTGACGTTGTTGTTGTTATTGTTGTTTATTTGACATTGTTGTTGTTGTTGTTGTTGACGTTGTTGTTGTTGTTTATTTGACGTTGTTGTTGTTGTTGTTGTTGGTTATTTGATGTTGTTTTAGTTGTTGTTGTTTATTTGAGGTTGTTGTTGTTGATGTTGTTGTTGTAGTTGTTGTTTATTTGATGTTGTTGTTGTTGTTGTTAACATAGTTGTTGTTGTTTATTTCACGTTGTTGTTGTTGTTGACGTTGTTGTTTATTTGACGTTGTTGTTGTTGTTGTTTATTTGACGTTGTTGTTGTTGTTGACGTTGTTGTTGTTGTTTATTTGACGCTGATGTTTTTGTTGTTTATTTGACATTGTTGTTGTTGTTGTTGACGGTGTTGTTGTTGTTGTTGTTTATTTGACATTGTTGTTGTTGTTGTTGTTGCTGTTGTTTATTTGACGTTTTTGTTGTTATTGATGTTGTTGTTATTTTTGTTGTTGTTTATTTGACGTTGTTGTTGTTGTTTATTTGACGTTGTTGTTGTTGTTTATTTGACGTTGTTGTTGTTGTTGTTGTTATTGTTGTTGTTGTTTATTTAACGTTGTTGTTGTTGTTTATTTGACGTTGTTGTTGTTATTTGACGTTGTTGTTGTTGTTGTTGTATTTGTTGTTATTGTTGTTGTTGTTGTTTATTTGACGTTGTTGTTGTTATTTGACGTTGTTGTTGTTGTAGTATTTGTTGTTGTTGTTATTTATTTGACGTTATTGTTGTTGTTTATTTGACGTTATTGCTGTTGTTGTTGTTGTTTATTTGACGTTTTTGTTGTTATTGATGTTGTTGTTGTTTATTTGACGTTGTTGTTGTTGTTTATTTGACAACGTTGTTGTTGTTGTTATTATTGTTGTTGTTGTTTATTTAACGTTGTTGTTGTTGTTTATTTGACGTTGTTGTTGTTATTTGACGTTGTTGTTGTTGTTGTATTTGTTGTTATTGTTGTTGTTGATGTTTATTTGACGTTGTTGTTGTTATTTGACGTTGATGTTGTTGTTGTTTATTTGACATTGTTGTTGTTGTTGTTGACGGTGTTATTGTTGTTGTTTATTTGACATTGTTGTTGTTGTTGTTGTTTATTTGACGTTGTTGTTGTTATTTGACGTTGTTGTTGTTGTTGTATTTGTTGTTATTGTTGTTGTTGTTGTTTATTTGACGTTGTTGTTGTTGTTTGACGTTGTTGTTATTGTAGTATTTGTTGTTGTTGTTGTTTATTTGACGTTATTGTTGTTGTTGTTGTTGTTGTTTATTTGACGTTTTTGTTGTTATTGATGTTGTTGTTGTTTATTTGACGTTGTTGTTGTTGTTTATTTGACGACGTTGTTGTTGTTGTTATTGTTGTTGTTGTTTATTTAACGTTGTTGTTGTTGTTGTTTATTTGACGTTGTTGTTGTTATTTGACGTTGTTGTTGTTGTTGTATTTGTTGTTATTATTGTTGTTGATGTTTATTTGACGTTGTTGTTATTATTTGACGTTGTTGTTGTTGTTGTTGTATTTATTGTTGTTGTTGTTTATTTGACGTTGTTGTTGTTGTTGTTTATTTGACGTTATTGTTGTTGTTTAATTGACGTTGTTATTGTTGTTGTTGTTGTTTATTTGACGTTGTTGTTGTTGTTGTTGACGTTGTTGTTGTTGTTTATTTGACGTTGTTGTTGTTGTTATTGTTTATTTGACGTTGTTAATGTTTTCGACATTGTTGTTGTTGTTGTTTTTGTTGTTTATTTGACGTTGTTGCTGTTGTTGTTGTTGGTGGTGTTGTTGTTGTTGTTTATTTGACGTTGGTGTTGTTGTTGTTTATTTGACGTTGTTGTTGTGGTTGTTGTTTATTTGACGTTGTTATTGTTGTTGTTTAGTTGACGTTGTTGTTGTTGTTTATTTGACGTTGTTGTTGTCATTGTTTTTGTTGTTTATTTGACGTTGTTGTTGTTGTTGACGTTGTTGTTGTTGTTTATTTGACGTTGTTGTTGTTGTTGTTTATTTGACGTTGTTGTTGTTGTTTATTTGACGTTGTTGTTGTTGTTATTTATTTTACGGTGTTGTTGTTGTTGTTTATTTGACGTTGTTGTTGTTGTTGTTAATTTGACGTTGTTGTTGTTTATTTGACGTTGTTGTTGTTATTGTTGTTTATTTGACATTGTTGTTGTTGTTGTTGTTGACGTTGTTGTTGTTGTTTATTTGACGTTGTTGTTGTTGTTGTTGTTGGTTATTTGATGTTGTTTTAGTTGTTGTTGTTTATTTGAGGTTGTTGTTGTTGACGTTGTTGTTGTTGTTGTTTATTTGACGTTGTTGTTGTTGTTGACGTTGTTGTTGTTGTTTATTTGACGCTGATGTTTTTGTTGTTTATTTGACATTGTTGTTGTTGTTGTTGACGGTGTTGTTGTTGTTGTTGTTTATTTGACATTGTTGTTGTTGTTGTTGTTGCTGTTGTTTATTTGACGTTTTTGTTGTTATTGATGTTGTTGTTATTTTTGTTGTTGTTTATTTGACGTTGTTGTTGTTGTTTATTTGACGTTGTTGTTGTTGTTTATTTGACGTTGTTGTTGTTGTTGTTGTTATTGTTGTTGTTGTTTATTTAACGTTGTTGTTCTTGTTTATTTGACGTTGTTGTTGTTATTTGACGTTGTTGTTGTTGTTGTTGTTGTATTTGTTGTTATTGTTGTTGTTGTTGTTTATTTGACGTTGTTGTTGTTATTTGACGTTGTTGTTGTTGTAGTATTTGTTGTTGTTGTTATTTATTTGACATTATTGTTGTTGTTTATTTGACGTTATTGCTGTTGTTGTTGTTGTTTATTTGACGTTTTTGTTGTTATTGATGTTGTTGTTGTTTATTTGACGTTGTTGTTGTTGTTTATTTGACAACGTTGTTGTTGTTGTTATTATTGTTGTTGTTGTTTATTTACCGTTGTTGTTGTTGTTTATTTGACGTTGTTGTTGTTATTTGACGTTGTTGTTGTTGTTGTATTTGTTGTTATTGTTGTTGTTGATGTTTATTTGACGTTGTTGTTGTTATTTGACGTTGATGTTGTTGTTGTTTATTTGACATTGTTGTTGTTGTTGTTGACGGTGTTATTGTTGTTGTTTATTTGACATTGTTGTTGTTGTTGTTGTTTATTTGACGTTGTTGTTGTTATTTGACGTTGTTGTTGTTGTTGTATTTGTTGTTATTGTTGTTGTTGTTGTTTATTTGACGTTGTTGTTGTTGTTTGACGTTGTTGTTATTGTAGTATTTGTTGTTGTTGTTGTTTATTTGACGTTATTGTTGTTGTTGTTGTTGTTGTTTATTTGACGTTTTTGTTGTTATTGATGTTGTTGTTGTTGTTTATTTGACGTGTTTGTTGTTGTTTATTTGACGACGTTGTTGTTGTTGTTATTGTTGTTGTTGTTTATTTAACGTTGTTGTTGTTGTTTATTTGACGTTGTTGTTGTTATTTGACGTTGTTGTTGTTGTTGTATTTGTTGTTATTATTGTTGTTGATGTTTATTTGACGTTGTTGTTATTATTTGACGTTGTTGTTGTTGTTGTTGTATTTATTGTTGTTGTTGTTGTTTATTTGACGTTGTTGTTGTTGTTGTTTATTTGACGTTATTGTTGTTGTTTAATTGACGTTGTTATTGTTGTTGTTGTTGTTTATTTGACGTTGTTGTTGTTGTTGTTGACGTTGTTGTTGTTGTTTATTTGACGTTGTTGTTGTTGTTATTGTTTATTTGACGTTGTTAATGTTTTCGACATTGTTGTTGTTGTTGTTTTTGTTGTTTATTTGACGTTGTTGCTGTTGTTGTTGTTGGTGGTGTTGTTGTTGTTGTTTATTTGACGTTGGTGTTGTTGTTGTTTATTTGACGTTGTTGTTGTGGTTGTTGTTTATTTGACGTTGTTATTGTTGTTGTTTAGTTGACGTTGTTGTTGTTGTTTATTTGACGTTGTTGTTGTCATTGTTTTTGTTGTTTATTTGACGTTGTTGTTGTTGTTGACGTTGTTGTTGTTGTTTATTTGACGTTGTTGTTGTTGTTGTTTATTTGACATTGTTGTTGTTGTTGTTTATTTGACGTTGTTGTTGTTGTTATTTATTTTACAGTGTTGTTGTTGTTGTTTATTTGACGTTGTTGTTGTTGTTGTTAATTTGACGTTGTTGTTGTTTATTTGACGTTGTTGTTGTTATTGTTGTTTATTTGACATTGTTGTTGTTGTTGTTGTTGACGTTGTTGTTGTTGTTTATTTGACGTTGTTGTTGTTGTTGTTGGTTATTTGATGTTGTTTTAGTTGTTGTTGTTTATTTGAGGTTGTTGTTGTTGACGTTGTTGTTTTAGTTGTTGTTTATTTGATGTTGTTGTTGTTGTTGTTAACATAGTTGTTGTTGTTTATTTCACGTTGTTGTTGTTGTTGACGTTGTTGTTTATTTGACGTTGTTGTTGTTGTTGTTTATTTGACGTTGTTGTTGTTGTTGACGTTGTTGTTGTTGTTTATTTGACGCTGATGTTTTTGTTGTTTATTTGACATTGTTGTTGTTGTTGTTGACGGTGTTGTTGTTGTTGTTGTTTATTTGACATTGTTGTTGTTGTTGTTGTTGCTGTTGTTTATTTGACGTTTTTGTTGTTATTGATGTTGTTGTTATTTTTGTTGTTGTTTATTTGACGTTGTTGTTGTTGTTTATTTGACGTTGTTGTTGTTGTTGTTGTTATTGTTGTTGTTGTTTATTTAACGTTGTTGTTGTTGTTTATTTGACGTTGTTGTTGTTATTTGACGTTGTTGTTGTTGTTGTTGTTGTATTTGTTGTTATTGTTGTTGTTGTTGTTTATTTGACGTTGTTGTTGTTATTTGACGTTGTTGTTGTTGTAGTATTTGTTGTTGTTGTTATTTATTTGACGTTATTGTTGTTGTTTATTTGACGTTATTGTTGTTGTTGTTGTTGTTTATTTGACGTTTTTGTTGTTATTGATGTTGTTGTTGTTTATTTGACGTTGTTGTTGTTGTTTATTTGACAACGTTGTTGTTGTTGTTATTATTGTTGTTGTTGTTTATTTAACGTTGTTGTTGTTGTTTATTTGACGTTGTTGTTGTTATTTGACGTTGTTGTTGTTGTTTAATTTGTTGTTATTGTTGTTGTTGATGTTTATTTGACGTTGTTGTTGTTATTTGACGTTGATGTTGTTGTTGTTTATTTGACATTGTTGTTGTTGTTGTTGACGGTGTTATTGTTGTTGTTTATTTGACATTGTTGTTGTTGTTGTTGTTTATTTGACGTTGTTGTTGTTATTTGACGTTGTTGTTGTTGTTGTATTTGTTGTTATTGTTGTTGTTGTTGTTTATTTGACGTTGTTGTTGTTTATTTGACGTTGTTGTTGTTGTTTATTTGACGTTGTTGTTGTTGTTGTTGTTATTGTTGTTGTTGTTTATTTAACGTTGTTGTTGTTGTTTATTTGACGTTGTTGTTGTTATTTGACGTTGTTGTTGTTGTTGTTGTTGTATTTGTTGTTATTGTTGTTGTTGTTGTTTATTTGACGTTGTTGTTGTTATTTGACGTTGTTGTTGTTGTAGTATTTGTTGTTGTTGTTATTTATTTGACGTTATTGTTGTTGTTTATTTGACGTTATTGCTGTTGTTGTTGTTGTTTATTTGACGTTTTTGTTGTTATTGATGTTGTTGTTGTTTATTTGACGTTGTTGTTGTTGTTTATTTGACAACGTTGTTGTTGTTGTTATTATTGTTGTTGTTGTTTATTTACCGTTGTTGTTGTTGTTTATTTGACGTTGTTGTTGTTATTTGACGTTGTTGTTGTTGTTGTATTTGTTGTTATTGTTGTTGTTGATGTTTATTTGACGTTGTTGTTGTTATTTGACGTTGATGTTGTTGTTGTTTATTTGACATTGTTGTTGTTGTTGTTGACGGTGTTATTGTTGTTGTTTATTTGACATTGTTGTTGTTGTTGTTGTTTATTTGACGTTGTTGTTGTTATTTGACGTTGTTGTTGTTGTTGTATTTGTTGTTATTGTTGTTGTTGTTGTTTATTTGACGTTGTTGTTGTTGTTTGACGTTGTTGTTATTGTAGTATTTGTTGTTGTTGTTGTTTATTTGACGTTATTGTTGTTGTTGTTGTTGTTGTTTATTTGACGTTTTTGTTGTTATTGATGTTGTTGTTGTTGTTTATTTGACGTTGTTGTTGTTGTTTATTTGACGACGTTGTTGTTGTTGTTATTGTTGTTGTTGTTTATTTAACGTTGTTGTTGTTGTTTATTTGACGTTGTTGTTGTTATTTGACGTTGTTGTTGTTGTTGTATTTGTTGTTATTATTGTTGTTGATGTTTATTTGACGTTGTTGTTATTATTTGACGTTGTTGTTGTTGTTGTTGTTGTATTTATTGTTGTTGTTGTTGTTTATTTGACGTTGTTGTTGTTGTTGTTTATTTGACGTTATTGTTGTTGTTTAATTGACGTTGTTATTGTTGTTGTTGTTGTTTATTTGACGTTGTTGTTGTTGTTGTTGACGTTGTTGTTGTTGTTTATTTGACGTTGTTGTTGTTGTTATTGTTTATTTGACGTTGTTAATGTTTTCGACATTGTTGTTGTTGTTGTTTTTGTTGTTTATTTGACGTTGTTGCTGTTGTTGTTGTTGGTGGTGTTGTTGTTGTTGTTTATTTGACGTTGGTGTTGTTGTTGTTTATTTGACGTTGTTGTTGTGGTTGTTGTTTATTTGACGTTGTTATTGTTGTTGTTTAGTTGACGTTGTTGTTGTTGTTTATTTGACATTGTTGTTGTCATTGTTTTTGTTGTTTATTTGACGTTGTTGTTGTTGTTGACGTTGTTGTTGTTGTTTATTTGACGTTGTTGTTGTTGTTGTTTATTTGACATTGTTGTTGTTGTTGTTTATTTGACGTTGTTGTTGTTGTTATTTATTTTACAGTGTTGTTGTTGTTGTTTATTTGACGTTGTTGTTGTTGTTGTTAATTTGACGTTGTTGTTGTTTATTTGACGTTGTTGTTGTTATTGTTGTTTATTTGACATTGTTGTTGTTGTTGTTGTTGACGTTGTTGTTGTTGTTTATTTGACGTTGTTGTTGTTGTTGTTGGTTATTTGATGTTGTTTTAGTTGTTGTTGTTTATTTGAGGTTGTTGTTGTTGACGTTGTTGTTTTAGTTGTTGTTTATTTAATGTTGTTGTTGTTGTTGTTAACATAGTTGTTGTTGTTTATTTCACGTTGTTGTTGTTGTTGACGTTGTTGTTTATTTGACGTTGTTGTTGTTGTTGTTTATTTGACGTTGTTGTTGTTGTTGACGTTGTTGTTGTTGTTTATTTGACGCTGATGTTTTTGTTGTTTATTTGACATTGTTGTTGTTGTTGTTGACGGTGTTGTTGTTGTTGTTGTTTATTTGACATTGTTGTTGTTGTTGTTGTTGCTGTTGTTTATTTGACGTTTTTGTTGTTATTGATGTTGTTGTTATTTTTGTTGTTGTTTATTTGACGTTGTTGTTGTTGTTTATTTGACGTTGTTGTTGTTGTTTATTTGACGTTGTTGTTGTTGTTGTTGTTATTGTTGTTGTTGTTTATTTAACGTTGTTGTTGTTGTTTATTTGACGTTGTTGTTGTTATTTGACGTTGTTGTTGTTGTTGTTGTATTTGTTGTTATTGTTGTTGTTGTTGTTTATTTGACGTTGTTGTTGTTATTTGACGTTGTTGTTGTTGTAGTATTTGTTGTTGTTGTTATTTATTTGACGTTATTGTTGTTGTTTATTTGACGTTATTGTTGTTGTTGTTGTTGTTTATTTGACGTTTTTGTTGTTATTGATGTTGTTGTTGTTTATTTGACGTTGTTGTTGTTGTTTATTTGACAACGTTGTTGTTGTTGTTATTATTGTTGTTGTTGTTTATTTAACGTTGTTGTTGTTGTTTATTTGACGTTGTTGTTGTTATTTGACGTTGTTGTTGTTGTTTTATTTGTTGTTATTGTTGTTGTTGATGTTTATTTGACGTTGTTGTTGTTATTTGACGTTGATGTTGTTGTTGTTTATTTGACATTGTTGTTGTTGTTGTTGACGGTGTTATTGTTGTTGTTTATTTGACATTGTTGTTGTTGTTGTTGTTTATTTGACGTTGTTGTTGTTATTTGACGTTGTTGTTGTTGTTGTATTTGTTGTTATTGTTGTTGTTGTTGTTTATTTGACGTTGTTGTTGTTGTTTGACGTTGTTGTTATTGTAGTATTTGTTGTTGTTGTTGTTTATTTGACGTTATTGTTGTTGTTGTTGTTGTTTATTTGACGTTTTTGTTGTTATTGATGTTGTTGTTGTTTATTTGACGTTGTTGTTGTTGTTTATTTGACAACGTTGTTGTTGTTGTTATTATTGTTGTTGTTGTTTATTTAACGTTGTTGTTGTTGTTTATTTGACGTTGTTGTTGTTATTTGACGTTGTTGTTGTTGTTTTATTTGTTGTTATTGTTGTTGTTGATGTTTATTTGACGTTGTTGTTGTTATTTGACGTTGATGTTGTTGTTGTTTATTTGACATTGTTGTTGTTGTTGTTGACGGTGTTATTGTTGTTGTTTATTTGACATTGTTGTTGTTGTTGTTGTTTATTTGACGTTGTTGTTGTTATTTGACGTTGTTGTTGTTGTTGTATTTGTTGTTATTGTTGTTGTTGTTGTTTATTTGACGTTGTTGTTGTTGTTTGACGTTGTTGTTATTGTAGTATTTGTTGTTGTTGTTGTTTATTTGACGTTATTGTTGTTGTTGTTGTTGTTTATTTGACGTTTTTGTTGTTATTGATGTTGTTGTTGTTTATTTGACGTTGTTGTTGTTGTTTATTTGACAACGTTGTTGTTGTTGTTATTATTGTTGTTGTTGTTTATTTAACGTTGTTGTTGTTGTTTATTTGACGTTGTTGTTGTTATTTGACGTTGTTGTTGTTGTTTTATTTGTTGTTATTGTTGTTGTTGATGTTTATTTGACGTTGTTGTTGTTATTTGACGTTGATGTTGTTGTTGTTTATTTGACATTGTTGTTGTTGTTGTTGACGGTGTTATTGTTGTTGTTTATTTGACATTGTTGTTGTTGTTGTTGTTTATTTGACGTTGTTGTTGTTATTTGACGTTGTTGTTGTTGTTGTATTTGTTGTTATTGTTGTTGTTGTTGTTTATTTGACGTTGTTGTTGTTGTTTGACGTTGTTGTTATTGTAGTATTTGTTGTTGTTGTTGTTTATTTGATGTTATTGTTGTTGTTGTTGTTGTTGTTTATTTGACGTTTTTGTTGTTATTGATGTTGTTGTTGTTTATTTGACGTTGTTGTTGTTGTTTATTTGACGACGTTGTTGTTGTTGTTATTGTTGTTGTTGTTTATTTAACGTTGTTGTTGTTGTTTATTTGACGTTGTTGTTGTTATTTGACGTTGTTGTTGTTGTTGTATTTGTTGTTATTATTGTTGTTGATGTTTATTTGACGTTGTTGTTATTATTTGACGTTGTTGTTGTTGTTGTTGTATTTATTGTTGTTGTTGTTGTTTATTTGACGTTGTTGTTGTTGTTGTTTATTTGACGTTATTGTTGTTGTTTAATTGACGTTGTTATTGTTGTTGTTGTTTATTTGACGTTGTTGTTGTTGTTGTTGACGTTGTTGTTGTTGTTTATTTGACGTTGTTGTTGTTGTTATGGTTTATTTGACGTTGTTAATGTTTTCGACATTGTTGTTGTTGTTGTTTTTGTTGTTTATTTGACGTTGTTGCTGTTGTTGTTGGTGGTGGTGTTGTTGTTGTTGTTTATTTGACGTTGGTGTTGTTGTTGTTTATTTGACGTTGTTGTTGTGGTTGTTGTTTATTTGACGTTGTTATTGTTGTTGTTTAGTTGACGTTGTTGTTGTTGTTTATTTGACGTTGTTGTTGTCATTGTTTTTGTTGTTTATTTGACGTTGTTGTTGTTGTTGACGTTGTTGTTGTTGTTTATTTGACGTTGTTGTTGTTGTTGTTTATTTGACGTTGTTGTTGTTGTTGTTTATTTGACGTTGTTGTTGTTGTTATTTATTTTACGGTGTTGTTGTTGTTGTTTATTTGACGTTGTTGTTGTTGTTGTTAATTTGACGTTGTTGTTGTTTATTTGACGTTGTTGTTGTTATTGTTCTTTATTTGACATTGTTGTTGTTGTTGTTGTTGACGTTGTTGTTGTTGTTTATTTGACGTTGTTGTTGTTGTTGTTGGTTATTTGATGTTGTTTTAGTTGTTGTTGTTTATTTGAGGTTGTTGTTGTTGACGTTGTTGTTGTAGTTGTTGTTTATTTGATGTTGTTGTTGTTGTTGTTAACATAGTTGTTGTTGTTTATTTCACGTTGTTGTTGTTGTTGACGTTGTTGTTTATTTGACGTTGTTGTTGTTGTTGTTTATTTGACGTTGTTGTTGTTGTTGACGTTGTTGTTGTTGTTTATTTGACGCTGATGTTTTTGTTGTTTATTTGACATTGTTGTTGTTGTTGTTGACGGTGTTGTTGTTGTTGTTGTTTATTTGACATTGTTGTTGTTGTTGTTGTTGCTGTTGTTTATTTGTCGTTTTTGTTGTTATTGATGTTGTTGTTATTTTTGTTGTTGTTTATTTGACGTTGTTGTTGTTGTTTATTTGACGTTGTTGTTGTTGTTTATTTGACGTTGTTGTTGTTGTTGTTGTTGTTATTGTTGTTGTTGTTTATTTGACGTTGTTGTTGTTGTTTATTTGACGACGTTGTTGTTATTTGACGTCGTTGTTGTTGTTGTTGTATTTGTTGTTATTGTTGTTGTTGTTGTTTATTTGACGTTGTTGTTGTTATTTGACGTTGTTGTTGTTGTAGTATTTGTTGTTGTTGTTATTTATTTGACGTTATTGTTGTTGTTTATTTGACGTTATTGTTGTTGTTGTTGTTGTTTATTTGACGTTTTTGTTGTTATTGATGTTGTTGTTGTTTATTTGACGTTGTTGTTGTTGTTTATTTGACAACGTTGTTGTTGTTGTTATTATTGTTGTTGTTGTTTATTTAACGTTGTTGTTGTTGTTTATTTGACGTTGTTGTTGTTATTTGACGTTGTTGTTGTTGTTGTATTTGTTGTTATTGTTGTTGTTGATGTTTATTTGACGTTGTTGTTGTTATTTGACGTTGATGTTGTTGTTGTTTATTTGACATTGTTGTTGTTGTTGTTGACGGTGTTATTGTTGTTGTTTATTTGACATTGTTGTTGTTGTTGTTGTTTATTTGACGTTGTTGTTGTTGTTTATTTGACGATGTTGTTGTTGTTGTTGTTGTTATTGTTGTTGTTGTTTATTTAACGTTGTTGTTGTTGTTTATTTGACGTTGTTGTTGTTATTTGACGTTGTTGTTGTTGTTGTTGTTGTTGTATTTGTTGTTATTGTTGTAATTGTTGTTTATTTGACGTTGTTGTTGTTATTTGAC
Organism: Vicia faba; assembly: GCA_948472305.1. NCBI lineage: Eukaryota > Viridiplantae > Streptophyta > Magnoliopsida > Fabales > Fabaceae > Vicia > Vicia faba. Next base: position 1,334,182,363 of record OX451735.1, on the reverse strand, counting down.
GTTGTTGTTGTAGTATTTGTTGTTGTTGTTGTTTATTTGACGTTATTGTTGTTGTTGTTGTTGTTGTTTATTTGACGTTTTTGTTGTTATTGATGTTGTTGTTGTTTTTGCTGTTGTTTATTAGACGTTGTTGTTGTTGTTTATTTGACGTTGTTGTTGTTTTTGTTATTGTTGTTGTTGTTGTTTATTTAACGTTGTTGTTGTTGTTTATTTCACGTTGTTGTTGTTATTTGACGTTGTTGTTGTTGTTGTATTTGTTGTTATTGTTGTTGTTGATGTTTATTTGACGTTGTTGTTGTTATTTGACGTTGTTGTTGTTATTGTTGTTGTTGTATTTATTGTTGTTGTTGTTGTTGTTTATTTGACGTTGTTGTTGTTATTGTTGTTTATTTGACGTTGTTGTTGTTGTTGTTGTTAATTTGACGTTGTTGTTGTTGTTGTTGTTTATTTGACGTTGTTGTTGTTTATTTGACGTTGTTGTTGTTGTTGTTGACGTTGTTGTTGTTGTTGTTTATTTGACGTTGTTGTTGTTGTTGTTGTTGGTTATTTGATGTTGTTTTAGTTGTTGTTGTTTATTTGACATTGTTGTTGTTGTTTATTTGACGTTGTTGTTTTTGTTTATTTGACGTTGTTGTTGTTTATTTGACGTTGTTATTGTTGTTGTTGTTGTTGTTGTTGCTTATTTGACGTTGTTGTTGTTGTTGTTATTGTTTATTTGACGGTGTTGTTGTTGTTGTTGTTTTTTTGACGTTGTTGTTGTTGTTGTTGTTTATTTGACGTTGTTGTTGTTGACATTGTTGTTGTTGACGTTGTTGTTGTTGTTGTTTATTTGATGTTGTTGTTGTTGTTAACATAGTTGTTAACATAGTTGTTAACATAGTTGTTGTTGTTTATTTGACGTTGTTGTTGTTGTTGACGTTGTTGTTTATTTGACGTTGTTGTTGTTGTTGTTTATTTGACATTGTTGTTGTTGTTGTTGACGTTGTTGTTGTTGTTGTTTATTTGACGTTGATGTTGTTGTTGTTTATTTGACATTGTTGTTGTTGTTGTTGACGGTGTTATTGTTGTTGTTTATTTGACATTGTTGCTGTTGTTGTTGTTGTTGTTTATTTGACGTTTTTGTTGTTATTGATGTTGTTGTTGTTTATTTGACGTTGTTGTTGTTGTTTATTTGACGACGTTGTTGTTGTTGTTGTTGTTTATTTAACGTTGTTGTTGTTGTTTATTTGACGTTGTTGTTGTTATTTGACGTTGTCGTTGTTGTTGTATTTGTTGTTATTGTTGTTGTTGTTGTTTATTTGACGTTGTTGTTGTTATTTGACGTTGTTGTTATTGTAGTATTTGTTGTTGTTGTTGTTTATTTGATGTTATTGTTGTTGTTGTTGTTGTTGTTTATTTGACGTTTTTGTTGTTATTGATGTTGTTGTTGTTTATTTGACGTTGTTGTTGTTGTTTATTTGACGACGTTGTTGTTGTTGTTATTGTTGTTGTTGTTTATTTAACGTTGTTGTTGTTGTTTATTTGACGTTGTTGTTGTTATTTGACGTTGTTGTTGTTGTTGTTGTATTTGTTGTTATTATTGTTGTTGATGTTTATTTGACGTTGTTGTTATTATTTGACGTTGTTGTTGTTGTTGTTGTTGTTGTATTTATTGTTGTTGTTGTTGTTTATTTGACGTTGTTGTTGTTGTTGTTTATTTGACGTTATTGTTGTTGTTTAATTGACGTTGTTATTGTTGTTGTTGTTGTTTATTTGACGTTGTTGTTGTTGTTGTTGACGTTGTTGTTGTTGTTTATTTGACGTTGTTGTTGTTGTTATTGTTTATTTGACGTTGTTAATGTTTTCGACATTGTTGTTGTTGTTGTTTTTGTTGTTTATTTGACGTTGTTGCTGTTGTTGTTGTTGGTGGTGTTGTTGTTGTTGTTTATTTGACGTTGGTGTTGTTGTTGTTTATTTGACGTTGTTGTTGTGGTTGTTGTTTATTTGACGTTGTTATTGTTGTTGTTTAGTTGACGTTGTTGTTGTTATTTATTTGACGTTGTTGTTGTCATTGTTTTTGTTGTTTATTTGACGTTGTTGTTGTTGTTGACGTTGTTGTTGTTGTTTATTTGACGTTGTTGTTGTTGTTGTTTATTTGACGTTGTTGTTGTTGTTGTTTATTTGACGTTGTTGTTGTTGTTATTTATTTTACGGTGTTGTTGTTGTTGTTTATTTGACGTTGTTGTTGTTGTTGTTAATTTGACGTTGTTGTTGTTTATTTGACGTTGTTGTTGTTATTGTTGTTTATTTGACATTGTTGTTGTTGTTGTTGTTGACGTTGTTGTTGTTGTTGTTTATTTGACGTTGTTGTTGTTGTTGTTGTTGGTTATTTGATGTTGTTTTAGTTGTTGTTGTTTATTTGAGGTTGTTGTTGTTGACGTTGTTGTTGTAGTTGTTGTTTATTTGATGTTGTTATTGTTGTTGTTAACATAGTTGTTGTTGTTTATTTCACGTTGTTGTTGTTGTTGACGTTGTTGTTTATTTGACGTTGTTGTTGTTGTTGTTTATTTGACGTTGTTGTTGTTGTTGACGTTGTTGTTGTTGTTTATTTGACGCTGATGTTTTTGTTGTTTATTTGACATTGTTGTTGTTGTTGTTGACGGTGTTGTTGTTGTTGTTGTTTATTTGACATTGTTGTTGTTGTTTTTGTTGTTGTTGTTTATTTGACGTTTTTGTTGTTATTGATGTTGTTGTTATTTTTGTTGTTGTTTATTTGACGTTGTTGTTGTTGTTTATTTGACGTTGTTGTTGTTGTTTATTTGACGTAGTTGTTGTTGTTGTTGTTATTGTTGTTGTTGTTTATTTAACGTTGTTGTTGTTGTTTATTTGACGTTGTTGTTGTTATTTGACGTTGTTGTTGTTGTTGTATTTGTTGTTATTGTTGTTGTTGTTGTTGTTTATTTGACGTTGTTGTTGTTATTAGACGTTGTTGTTGTTGTAGTATTTGTTGTTGTTGTTATTTATTTGACGTTATTGTTGTTGTTTATTTGACGTTGTTGTTGTTATTTATTTGACGTTATTGTTGTTGTTTATTTGACGTTTTTGTTGTTATTGATGTTGTTGTTGTTTATTTGATGTTGTTGTTGTTGTTTATTTGACAACGTTGTTGTTGTTGTTATTATTGTTGTTGTTGCTTATTTAACGTTGTTGTTGTTGTTTATTTGACGTTGTTGTTGTTATTTGACGTTGTTGTTGTTGTTGTATTTGTTGTTATTGTTGTTGTTGATGTTTATTTGACGTTGTTGTTGTTATTTGACGTTGTTGTTGTTGTTGTATTTATTGTTGTTGTTGTTGTTTATTTGACGTTGTTGTTGTTGTTGTTTATTTGACGTTATTGTTGTTGTTTAATTGACGTTGTTATTGTTGTTATTGTTGTTGTTTATTTGACGTTGTTGTTGTTGTTATGGACGTTGTTGTTGTTGTTTATTTGACGTTGTTGTTGTTATTGTTTATTTGACGTTGTTAATGTTTTTGACATTGTTGTTGTTGTTGTTTTTGTTGTTTATTTGACGTTGTTGCTGTTGTTATTGTTGGTGTTGTTGTTGTTGTTTATTTGACGTTGGTGTTGTTGTTGTTTATTTGACGTTGTTGTTGTGGTTGTTGTTTATTTGACGTTGTTGTTGTTGTTGTTTAGTTGACGTTGTTGTTGTTGTTGTTTATTTGACGTTGTTGTTGTCATTGTTTTTGTTGTTTATTTGACGTTGTTGTTGTTGTTGACGTTGTTGTTGTTGTTTATTTGACGTTGTTGTTGTTGTTGTTTATTTGACGTTGTTGTGGTTGTTGTTATTGTTGTTGTTTATTTAACGTTGTTGTTGTTGTTTTTTATTTTACGGTGTTGTTGTTGTTGTTTATTTGACGTTGTTGTTGTTGTTGTTAATTTGACGTTGTTGTTGTTTATTTGACGTTGTTGTTGTTATTGTTGTTTATTTGACATTGTTGTTGTTGTTGTTGTTGACGTTGTTGTTGTTGTTGTTTATTTGACGTTGTTGTTGTTGTTGTTGTTGGTTATTTGATGTTGTTTTAGTTGTTGTTGTTTATTTGACGTTGTTGTTGTTGACGTTGTTGTTGTAGTTGTTGTTTATTTGATGTTGTTGTTGTTGTTAACATAGTTGTTGTTGTTTATTTCACGTTGTTGTTGTTGTTGACGTTGTTTTTTATTTGACGTTGTTGTTGTTGTTTATTTAACGTTGTTGTTGTTGTTGTTGACGTTGTTGTTGTTGTTTATTTGGCGTTGATGTTTTTGTTGTTTATTTGACATTGTTGTTGTTGTTGTTGACGGTGTTGTTGTTGTTGTTGTTTATTTGACATTGTTGTTGTTGTTGTTGCTGTTGTTTATTTGACGTTTTTGTTGTTATTGATGTTGTTGTTGTTTTTGTTGTTGTTTATTTGACGTTGTTGTTGTTGTTTATTTGACGTTCTTGTTGTTGTTTATTTGACGTTGTTGTTGTTGTTGTTATTGTTGTTGTTGTTTATTTAACGTTGTTGTTGTTGTTTATTTTACGTTGTTGTTGTTATTTGACGTTGTTGTTGTTGTATTTGTTGTTATTGTTGTTGCTGTTGTTGTTTATTTGACGTTGTTGTTGTTATTTGACGTTGTTGTTGTTGTTGTTCTATTTGTTGTTGTTGTTGTTGTTTATTTGACGTTATTGTTGTTGTTTATTTGACGTTATTGTTGTTGTTGTTGTTTATTTGACGTTTTTGTTGTTATTGATGTTGTTGTTGTTTTTGTTGTTGTTTATTTGACGTTGTTGTTGTTGTTGTTTATTTGACGTTGTTGTTGTTGTTGTTGTTTATTTAACGTTGTTGTTGTTGTTTATTTGACGTTGTTGTTGTTATTTGACGTTGTTGTTGTTGTTGTATTTGTTGTTATTGTTGTTGTTGTTGTTTATTTGACGTTGTTGTTGTTATTTGACGTTGTTGTTGTATTTGTTGTTGTTGTTGTTGTTGTTGTTTATTTAACGTTGTTGTTGTTGTTGTTTATTTGACGTTATTGTTGTTGTTTATTTGACGTTGTTGTTGTTGTTGACGTTGTTGTTGTTGTTTATTTGACGTTGTTGTTGTTATTGTTTATTTGACGTTGTTAATGTTTTTGACATTGTTGTTGTTGTTTTTATTGTTTATTTGACGTTGTTGTTATTGTTATTGTTGGTGTTGTTGTTGTTGTTTATTTGACGTTGGTGTTGTTGTTGTTTATTTGACGTTGTTGTTGTGGTTGTTGTTTATTTGACGTTGTTGTTGTTGTTGTTTAGTTGACGTTGTTGTTGTTGTTTATTTGACGTTGTTGTTGTCGTTGTTTTTGTTGTTTATTTGACATTGTTGTTGTTGTTGTTGACGTTGTTGTTGTTGTTTATTTGACGTTGTTGTTTATTTGACGTTGTTGTTGTTGTTGTTTATTTGACATTGTTGTTGTTGTTATTTATTTGACGGTGTTGGTGTTGTTGTTGTTTATTTGATGTTGTTATTGTTGTTGTTAATTTGACGTTGTTGTTGTTTATTTGACGTTGTTGTTGTTGTTTATTTGACATTGTTGTTGTTGTTGTTGTTGTTGACGTTGTTGTTGTTGTTGTTTATTTGACGTTGTTGTTGTTATTGTTGTTGGTTATTTGATGTTGTTTTAGTTGCTGTTGTTTATTTGACGTTGTTGTTGTTGTTTATTTGACGTTGTTGTTTTTGTTTATTTGACGTTGTTGTTGTTTATTTGACGTTGTTGTTGTTGTTGTTGTTGTTATCGTTTATTTGACGTTGTTGTTGTTGTCGTTTATTTGATGGTGTTGTTGTTGTTGTTTATTTGACGTTGTTGTTGTTGTTGTTTATTTGACGTTGTTGTTGTTGATGTTGTTGTTGTTTATTTGATGTTGTTGTTGCTGTTAACATAGTTGTTAACATAGTTGTTGTTGTTTATTTCACGTTGTTGTTGTTGTTGAGGTTGTTGTTTATTTGACGTTGTTGTTGTTGTTTATTTGACGTTGTTGTTGTTGTTGTTGACGTTGTTGTTGTTGTTGTTTATTTGACGTTGATGTTGTTGTTGTTTATTTGACATTGTTGTTGTCGTTGTTGACGGTGTTGTTGTTGTTGTTGTTTATTTGACATTGTTGTTATTGTTGTTGTTGTTGTTGTTTATTTGACGTTTTTGTTGTTATTGATGTTGTTGTTGTTTATTTGATGATGTTGTTGTTGTTTATTTGACGTTGTTGTTGTTTATTTGACGTTGTTGTTGTTGTTATTGTTGTTGTTGTTTATTTAACGTTGTTTTTATTGTTTATTTGACGTTGTTGTGGTTATTTGACGTTGTTGTTGTTGTTGTATTTGTTGTTATTGTTGTTGTTGTTGTTTATTTGACGTTGTTGTTGTTATTTGACGTTGTTGTTGTTGTTGTATTTGTTGTTATTGTTGTTGTTGTTGTTTATTTGACGTTGTTGTTGTTATTTGACGTTGTTGTTGTTGTTGTATTTGTTGTTATTGTTGTTGTTGTTTATTTGACGTTGTTATTATGGTTTATTTGACGTTATTGTTGTTGTTTATTTGACGTTGTTGTTGTTGTTGTTTATTTGACGTTATTGTTGTTGTTTATTTGACGTTGTTATTGTTATTGTTTTTGTTTATTTGACGTTGTTGTTGTTGTTGACGTTGTTGTTGTTGTTTATTTGATGTTGTTGTTGTTATTGTTTATTTGACGTTGTTAATGTTTTTGACATTGTTGTTGTTGTTGTTTTTGTTGTTTATTTGACGTTGTTGTTGTTGTTGTTGTTGTTATTGTCGGTGTTGTTGTTGTTGTTTATTTGACGTTGTTGTTGTTGTTTATTTGACGTTGTTCTTGTGGTTGTTGTTTATTTGACGTTGTTGTTGTTGTTGTTTAGTTGATGTTGTTGTTGTTGTTGTTTTTGTTGTTCATTTGACGTTGTTGGTGTTGTTTATTTGACGTTGTTGTTGTTATTGTTGTTTATTTGACGGTTTTGTTGTTGTTGTTGTTAATTTGACGTTGTTGTTGTTGTTAATTTGACGTTGTTGTTGTTGTTGTTTATTTGACGTTGTTGTTGTTGTTGTTTATTTGACATTGTTGTTTTTGTTGTTGTTGACGTTGTTGTTGTTGTTGTTGTTGTTTATTTGATGTTGTTGTTGTTGTTGTTGGTTATTTGATGTTGTTTTAGTTGTTGTTGTTGTTTATTTGACGTTGTTGTTTTTGTTTATTTGACGTTGTTGTTGTTTATTTGACGTTGTTGTTTTTGTTGTTGTTGTTTATTTGACGTTGTTGTTGTTGTTGTTTATTTGACGGTGTTGTTGTTGTTGTTGTTGTTGTTGTTTATTTGACGTTGTTGTTGTTGTTGACGTTGTTGTTGTTGTTGTTGTTTATTTGATGTTGTTGTTGTTAACGTAGTTGTTTTTGTTTATTTCACGTTGTTGTTGTTGACAGTGTTGTTTATTTGACGTTGTTGTTGTTGTTTATTTGACGTTGTTGTTGTTGTTGTTGACGTTGTTCTTGTTGTTGTTTATTTGACGTTGATGTTGTTGTTGTTTATTTGACATTGTTATTGTTGTTATTGACGGTGTTGTTGTTGTTTATTTGACATTGTTGTTGTTGTTGTTGTTGTTTATTTGATGTTTTTGTTGTTATTGATGTTGTTGTTGTTTTTGTTGTTGTTTATTTGACGTTGTTGTTGTTGTTTATTTGACGTTGTTGTTGTTGTTGTTTATTTGACGTTGTTGTTGTTGTTGTTATTGTTGTTGTTGTTTATTTAACGTTGTTGTTGTTGTTGTTTATTTGACGTTGTTGTTTTTATTTGACGTTGTTGTTGTTGTTGTTGTTGTTGTATTTGTTGTTGTTGTTGTTGTTTATTTGACGTTGTTGTTGTTGTTGTTGTTGTTTATTTGACGTTGTTGTTGTTGTTGTTTATTTGACGTTGTTGTTGTTATTGTTGTTTATTTGACATTGTTGTTGTTGTTGTTGTTGACGTTGTTGTTGTTGTTGTTTATTTGACGTTGTTGTTGTTGTTGTTGTTGGTTATTTGATGTTGTTTTAGTTGTTGTTGTTTATTTGACGCTGTTGTTGTTGACGTTGTTGTTGTAGTTGTTGTTTATTTGATGTTGTTGTTGTTGTTAACATAGTTGTTGTTGTTTATTTCACGTTGTTGTTGTTGTTGACGTTGTTTTTTATTTGACGTTGTTGTTGTTGTTTATTTAACGTTGTTGTTGTTGTTATTGTTGACGTTGTTGTTGTTGTTTATTTGGCGTTGATGTTTTTGTTGTTTATTTGACATTGTTGTTGTTGTTGTTGACGGTGTTGTTGTTGTTGTTGTTGTTTATTTGACATTGTTGTTGTTGTTGTTGTTGCTGTTGTTTATTTGACGTTTTTGTTGTTATTGATGTTGTTGTTGTTTTTGTTGTTGTTTATTTGACGTTGTTGTTGTTGTTTATTTGACGTTCTTGTTGTTGTTTATTTGACGTTGTTGTTGTTGTTGTTATTGTTGTTGTTGTTTATTTAACGTTGTTGTTGTTGTTTATTTTACGTTGTTGTTGTTATTTGACGTTGTTGTTGTTGTATTTGTTGTTATTGTTGTTGCTGTTGTTGTTTATTTGACGTTGTTGTTGTTATTTGACGTTGTTGTTGTTGTTGTTGTTCTATTTGTTGTTGTTGTTGTTGTTTATTTGACGTTATTGTTGTTGTTTATTTGACGTTATTGTTGTTGTTGTTGTTTATTTGACGTTTTTGTTGTTATTGATGTTGTTGTTGTTTTTGTTGTTGTTTATTTGACGTTGTTGTTGTTGTTTATTTAACGTTGTTGTTGTTGTTTATTTGACGTTGTTGTTGTTATTTGACGTTGTTGTTGTTGTTGTATTTGTTGTTATTGTTGTTGTTGTTGTTTATTTGACGTTGTTGTTGTTATTTGACGTTGTTGTTGTTGTTGTTGTATTTGTTGTTGTTGTTGTTGTTGTTTATTTGACGTTGTTGTTGTTGTTGTTGTTGTTTATTTGACGTTATTGTTGTTGTTTATTTGACGTTGTTATTGTTGTTGTTGTTGTTTATTTGACGTTGTTGTTGTTGTTGACTTTGTTGTTGTTGTTTATTTGACGTTGTTGTTGTTATTGTTTATTTGACGTTGTTAATGTTTTTGACATTGTTGTTGTTGTTTTTATTGTTTATTTGACGTTGTTGTTATTGTTATTGTTGGTGTTGTTGTTGTTGTTTATTTGACGTTGGTGTTGTTGTTGTTTATTTGACGTTGTTGTTGTGGTTGTTGTTTATTTGATGTTGTTGTTGTTGTTGTTTAGTTGACGTTGTTGTTGTTGTTTATTTGACGTTGTTGTTGTCGTTGTTTTTGTTGTTTATTTGACATTGTTGTTGTTGTTGTTGACGTTGTTGTTGTTGTTTATTTGACGTTGTTGTTTATTTGACGTTGTTGTTGTTGTTGTTTATTTGACATTGTTGTTGTTGTTATTTATTTGACGGTGTTGGTGTTGTTGTTGTTGTTTATTTGACGTTGTTATTGTTGTTGTTAATTTGACGTTGTTGTTGTTTATTTGACGTTGTTGTTGTTGTTTATTTGACATTGTTGTTGTTGTTGTTGTTGTTGTTGACGTTGTTGTTGTTGTTGTTTATTTGACGTTGTTGTTGTTATTGTTGTTGGT
>OX451735.1:1334165200-1334167700 GCA_948472305.1 Vicia faba | reverse complement strand
ATTGTTGTTGTTGTTGTTGTTGCTGTTGTTTATTTGACGTTTTTGTTGTTATTGATGTTGTTGTTGTTTTTGTTGTTGTTTATTTGACGTTGTTGTTGTTGTTTATTTGACGTTCTTGTTGTTGTTTATTTGACGTTGTTGTTGTTGTTGTTATTGTTGTTGTTGTTTATTTAACGTTGTTGTTGTTGTTTATTTTACGTTGTTGTTGTTATTTGACGTTGTTGTTGTTGTATTTGTTGTTATTGTTGTTGCTGTTGTTGTTTATTTGACGTTGTTGTTGTTATTTGACGTTGTTGTTGTTGTTGTTGTTCTATTTGTTGTTGTTGTTGTTGTTTATTTGACGTTATTGTTGTTGTTTATTTGACGTTATTGTTGTTGTTGTTGTTTATTTGACGTTTTTGTTGTTATTGATGTTGTTGTTGTTTTTGTTGTTGTTTATTTGACGTTGTTGTTGTTGTTTATTTAACGTTGTTGTTGTTGTTTATTTGACGTTGTTGTTGTTATTTGACGTTGTTGTTGTTGTTGTATTTGTTGTTATTGTTGTTGTTGTTGTTTATTTGACGTTGTTGTTGTTATTTGACGTTGTTGTTGTTGTTGTTGTATTTGTTGTTGTTGTTGTTGTTGTTTATTTGACGTTGTTGTTGTTGTTGTTGTTGTTTATTTGACGTTATTGTTGTTGTTTATTTGACGTTGTTATTGTTGTTGTTGTTGTTTATTTGACGTTGTTGTTGTTGTTGACTTTGTTGTTGTTGTTTATTTGACGTTGTTGTTGTTATTGTTTATTTGACGTTGTTAATGTTTTTGACATTGTTGTTGTTGTTTTTATTGTTTATTTGACGTTGTTGTTATTGTTATTGTTGGTGTTGTTGTTGTTGTTTATTTGACGTTGGTGTTGTTGTTGTTTATTTGACGTTGTTGTTGTGGTTGTTGTTTATTTGATGTTGTTGTTGTTGTTGTTTAGTTGACGTTGTTGTTGTTGTTTATTTGACGTTGTTGTTGTCGTTGTTTTTGTTGTTTATTTGACATTGTTGTTGTTGTTGTTGACGTTGTTGTTGTTGTTTATTTGACGTTGTTGTTTATTTGACGTTGTTGTTGTTGTTGTTTATTTGACATTGTTGTTGTTGTTATTTATTTGACGGTGTTGGTGTTGTTGTTGTTGTTTATTTGACGTTGTTATTGTTGTTGTTAATTTGACGTTGTTGTTGTTTATTTGACGTTGTTGTTGTTGTTTATTTGACATTGTTGTTGTTGTTGTTGTTGTTGTTGACGTTGTTGTTGTTGTTGTTTATTTGACGTTGTTGTTGTTATTGTTGTTGGTTATTTGATGTTGTTTTAGTTGTTGTTGTTTATTTGACGTTGTTGTTGTTGTTTATTTGACGTTGTTGTTTTTGTTTATTTGACGTTGTTGTTGTTTATTTGACGTTGTTGTTGTTGTTGTTGTTGTTATCGTTTATTTGACGTTGTTGTTGTTGTCGTTTATTTGACGGTGTTGTTGTTGTTGTTTATTTGACGTTGTTGTTGTTGTTGTTTATTTGACGTTGTTGTTGTTGTTGATGTTGTTGTTGTTTATTTGATGTTGTTGTTGTTGTTAACATAGTTGTTGTTGTTTATTTCACGTTGTTGTTGTTGTTGAGGTTGTTGTTTATTTGACGTTGTTGTTGTTGTTTATTTGACGTTGTTGTTGTTGTTGTTGACGTTGTTGTTGTTGTTGTTGTTTATTTGACGTTGATGTTGTTGTTGTTTATTTGACATTGTTGTTGTCGTTGTTGACGGTGTTGTTGTTGTTGTTGTTGTTTATTTGACATTGTTGTTATTGTTGTTGTTGTTGTTGTTTATTTGACGTTTTTGTTGTTATTGATGTTGTTGTTGTTTATTTGATGATGTTGTTGTTGTTTATTTGACGTTGTTGTTGTTTATTTGACGTTGTTGTTGTTGTTATTGTTGTTGTTGTTTATTTAACGTTGTTGTTATTGTTTATTTGACGTTGTTGTGGTTATTTGACGTTGTTGTTGTTGTTGTTGTATTTGTTGTTATTGTTGTTGTTGTTGTTTATTTGACGTTGTTGTTGTTATTTGACGTTGTTGTTGTTGTTGTATTTGTTGTTATTGTTGTTGTTGTTGTTTATTTGACGTTGTTGTTGTTATTTGACGTTGTTGTTGTTGTTGTATTTGTTGTTATTGTTGTTGTTGTTTATTTGACGTTGTTATTATGGTTTATTTGACGTTATTGTTGTTGTTTATTTGACGTTGTTGTTGTTGTTGTTTATTTGACGTTATTGTTGTTGTTTATTTGACGTTGTTATTGTTATTGTTTTTGTTTATTTGACGTTGTTGTTGTTGTTGACGTTGTTGTTGTTGTTTATTTGATGTTGTTGTTGTTATTGTTTATTTGACGTTGTTAATGTTTTTGACATTGTTGTTGTTGTTGTTGTTTTTGTTGTTTATTTGACGTTGTTGTTGTTGTTGTTGTTGTTGTTGTTATTGTCGGTGTTGTTGTTGTT
>OX451735.1:1334092700-1334162700 GCA_948472305.1 Vicia faba | reverse complement strand
TTGTTGTTTATTTGACGTTGTTGTTGTTATTTGACGTTGTTGTTGTTGTTGTTATATTTGTTGTTATTGTTGTTGTTGTTGTTGTTTATTTGACGTTGTTGTTGTTATTTGACATTGTTGTTGTTGTAGTATTTGTTGTTGTTGTTGTTTATTTGACGTTATTGTTGTTGTTGTTGTTGTTTATTTGACGTTTTTGTTGTTATTGATGTTGTTGTTGTTTTTGTTGTTGTTTATTAGACGTTGTTGTTGTTGTTTATTTGACGTTGTTGTTGTTTTTGTTATTGTTGTTGTTGTTTATTTAACGTTGTTGTTGTTGTTTATTTGACGTTGTTGTTGTTATTTGACGTTGTTGTTGTTGTTGTATTTGTTGTTATTGTTGTTGTTGATGTTTATTTGACGTTGTTGTTGTTATTTGACGTTGTTGTTGTTGTTGTTGTTGTTGTATTTATTGTTGTTGTTGTTATTTATTTGACGTTGTTGTTGTTGTTTATTTGACGTTATTGTTGTTGTTTAATTGACGTTGTTATTGTTGTTGTTGTTGTTGTTTATTTGACGTTGTTGTTGTTGTTGACGTTGTTGTTGTTGTTGTTTATTTGACGTTGTTGTTGTTATTGTTTATTTGACGTTGTTAATGTTTTTGACATTGTTGTTGTTGTTTTTGTTGTTTATTTGACGTTATTGCTGTTGTTATTGTTGGTGTTGTTGTTGTTGTTTATTTGACGTTGGTGTTGTTGTTGTTTATTTGATGTTGTGGTTGTTGTTTATTTGACGTTGTTGTTGTTGTTGTTTAGTCGACGTTGTTGTTGTTGTTATTTATTTGACGTTGTTGTTGTCATTGTTTTTGTTGTTTATTTGACGTTGTTGTTGTTGTTGTTGTTTATTTGACGTTGTTGTTGTTGTTATTTATTTTACGGTGTTGTTGTTGTTGTTTATTTGACGTTGTTGTTGTTGTTGTTAATTTGACGTTGTTGTTGTTTATTTGACGTTGTTGTTGTTATTGTTGTTTATTTGACATTGTTGTTGTTGTTGTTGTTGACGTTGTTGTTGTTGTTGTTTATTTGACGTTGTTGTTGTTGTTGTTGGTTATTTGATGTTGTTTTAGTTGTTGTTGTTTATTTGACGTTGTTGTTGTTGTTGACGTTGTTGTTGTAGTTGTTGTTTATTTGATGTTGTTGTTGTTGTTAACATAGTTGTTGTTGTTTATTTCACGTTGTTGTTGTTTTTGACGTTGTTGTTGTTGTTGTTTATTTGACGTTATTGTTGTTGTTTATTTGACGTTGTTATTGTTGTTGTTGTTGTTTATTTGACGTTGTTGTTGTTGTTGACGTTGTTGTTGTTGTTGTTTATTTGACGTTGTTGTTGTTATTGTTTATTTGACGTTGTTAATGTTTTTGACATTGTTGTTGTTATTTTTGTTGTTTATTTGACGTTGTTGTTGTTGTTGTTATTGTTGGTGTTGTTGTTGTTGTTTATTTGACGTTGGTGTTGTTGTTGTTTATTTGACGGTGTTGTTGTGGTTGTTGTTTATTTGACGTTGTTGTTGTTGTTGTTTAGTTGACGTTGTTGTTGTTGTTGTTTATTTGACGTTGTTGTTATCGTTGTTTTTGTTGTTTATTAGACGTTGTTTTTGTTGTTGTTGACGTTGTTGTTGTTGTTTATTTGACGTTGTTGTTGTTGTTGTTCTTGACGTTGTTGTTTATTTGACGTTGTTGTTGTTGTTTATTTGACGTTGTTGTTGTTGACGTTGTTGTTGTTGTTGTTTAGTTGACGTTGTTGTTGTTGTTGTTTATTTGACGTTGTTGTTGTCGTTGTTTTTGTTGTTTATTTGACGTTGTTTTTGTTGTTGTTGACGATGTTGTTGTTGTTTATTTGACGTTGTTGTTGTTGTTGTTGTTGACGTTGTTGTTTATTTGACGTTGTTGTTGTTGTTTATTTGACGTTGTTGTTGTTGTTTATTTGACGTTGTTGTTGTTGTTGACGTTGTTGTTGTTGTTGTTTATTTGACGTTGATGTTTTTGTTATTTATTTGACATTGTTGTTGTTGTTGTTGACGGTGTTGTTGTTGTTGTTTATTTGACATTGTTGTTGTTGTTGTTGTTGCTGTTGTTTATTTGACGTTTTTGTTGTTATTGATGTTGTTGTTGTTTTTGTTGTTGTTTATTTGACGTTGTTGTTGTTGTTGACGTTGTTGTTGTTGTTGTTGTTTATTTGACGTTGTTGTTGTTGTTGTTGTTGGTTATTTGATGTTGTTTTAGTTGTTGTTGTTTATTTGACATTGTTGTTGTTGTTTAATTGACGTTGTTGTTTTTGTTTATTTGACGTTGTTGTTGTTGTTTATTTAACATTGTTGTTGTTGTTGTTGTTGTTGCTTATTTGACGTTGTTGTTGTTGTTGTTATTGTTTATTTGACGGTGTTGTTGTTGTTGTTTATTTGACGTTGTTGTTGTTGTTGTTGTTGTTGTTTATTTGACGTTGTTGTTGTTGTTGACTTTGTTGTTGTTGTTGTTTATTTGATGTTGTTGTTGTTGTTAACATAGTTGTTAACATAGTTGTTGTTGTTTATTTGACGTTGTTGTTGTTGTTGACGTTGTTGTTTATTTGACGTTGTTGTTGTTATTTATTTGACGTTGTTGTTATTGTTGTTGACGTTGTTGTTGTTGTTGTTGTTTATTTGACGTTGATGTTGTTGTTGTTTATTTGACATTGTTGTTGTTATTGTTGACGGTGTTATTGTTGTTGTTTATTTGACATTGTTGTTGTTGTTGTTGTTGTTGTTGTTTATTTGACATTTTTGTTGTTATTGATGTTGTTGTTTTTTATTTGACGTTGTTGTTGTTGTTTATTTGACGACGCTGTTGTTGTTGTTGTTATTGTTGTTGTTGTTGTTTATTTAACGTTGTTGTTGTTGTTTATTAGACGTTGTTGTTGTTATTTGACGTTGTTATTGTTGTTGTTGTATTTGTTGTTATTGTTGTTGTTGTTGTTGTTTATTTGACGTTGTTGTTGTTGTAGTATTTGTTGTTGTTGTTGTTTATTTGACGTTATTGTTGTTGTTTATTTGACGTTATTGTTGTTGTTGTTGTTGTTGTTTATTTGACGTTTTTGTTGTTATTGATGTTGTTGTTGTTTTTGTTGTTGTTTATTAGACGTTGTTGTTGTTGTTTATTTGACGTTGTTGTTGTTTTTGTTATTGTTGTTGTTGTTTATTTAACGTTGTTGTTGTTGTTGTTGTTTATTTGACGTTGTTGTTG
This sequence comes from Vicia faba, assembly GCA_948472305.1. Lineage (NCBI taxonomy): Eukaryota > Viridiplantae > Streptophyta > Magnoliopsida > Fabales > Fabaceae > Vicia > Vicia faba. Next base: position 1,334,159,449 of record OX451735.1, on the reverse strand, counting down.
TTATTTGACGTTGTTGTTGTTGTATTTGTTGTTATTGTTGTTGTTGTTGATGTTTATTTGACGTTGTTGTTGTTATTTGACATTGTTGTTGTTGTTGTTGTTGTATTTATTGTTGTTGTTGTTGTTGTTTATTTGATGTTGTTGTTGTTGTTTATTTGACGTTATTGTTGTTGTTTAATTAACGTTGTTATTGTTGTTTATTTGACGTTGTTGTTGTTGTTGACGTTGTTGTTGTTGTTCTTTATTTGACGTTGTTGTTGTTATTGTTTATTTGACGTTGTTAATGTTTTTGACATTGTTGTTGTTGTTTTTGTTTTTTATTTGACGTTGTTGCTGTTGTTATTGTTGGTGTTGTTGTTGTTGTTTATTTGACGTTGGTGTTGTTGTTGTTTATTTGACGTTGTTGTTGTGGTTGTTGTTTATTTGACGTTGTTGTTGTTGTTGTTTAGTTGACGTTGTTGTTGTTGTTTATTTGACGTTGCTGTTGTCATTATTTTTGTTGTTTATTTGACGTTGTTGTTGTTGTTGTTGACGTTGTTGACGTTGTTGTTGTTGTTTATTTGACGTTGTTGTTGTTGTTGTTTATTTGACGTTGTTGTTGTTATTTATTTTACGGTGTTGTTGTTGTTGTTAATTTGACGTTGTTGTTGTTGTTGTTAATTTGACGTTGTTGTTGTTTATTTGACGTTGTTGTTGTTATTGTTGTTTATTTGACATTGTTGTTGTTGTTGTTGTTGATGTTGTTGTTGTTGTTGTTTATTTGACGTTGTTGTTGTTGTTGTTATTGGTTATTTGATGTTGTTTTAGTTGTTGTTGTTTATTTGACGTTGTTGTTGTTGTTGTTGACGTTGTTGTTGTAGTTGTTGTTTATTTGATGTTGTTGTTGTTGTTAACATAGTTGTTGTTGTTTATTTCACGTTGTTGTTGTTGTTGACGTTGTTGTTGCTGTTTATTTGACGTTATTGTTGTTGTTTATTTGACGTTGTTATTGTTGTTGTTGTTGTTTATTTGACGTTGTTGTTGTTGTTGACGTTGTTGTTGTTGTTTATTTGACGTTGTTGTTGTTATTGTTTATTTGACGTTGTTAATGTTTTTGACATTGTTGTTGTTATTTTTGTTGTTTATTTGACGTTGTTGTTGTTGTTGTTATTGTTGGTGTTGTTGTTGTTGTTTATTTGACGTTGGTGTTGTTGTTGTTTATTTGACGTTGTTGTTGTGGTTGTTGTTTATTTGACGTTGTTGTTGTTGTTGTTTAGTTGACGTTGTTGTTGTTGTTTATTTGACGTTGTTGTTGTCGTTGTTTTTGTTGTTTATTTGACGTTGTTTTTGTTGTTGTTGACGTTGTTGTTGTTGTTTATTTGACGTTGTTGTTGTTGTTGTTGTTGTTGACGTTTTTGTTTATTTGACGTTGTTGTTGTTGTTTATTTGACGTTGTTGTTGTTGTTGTTGACGTTGTTGTTGTTGTTGTTTATTTGACGTTGATGTTTTTGTTGTTTATTTGACATTGTTGTTGTTGTTGTTGACGGTGTTGTTGTTGTTGTTGTTTATTTGACATTGTTGTTGGTATTGTTGTTGTTGCTGTTGTTTATTTGACGTTTTTGTTGTTATTGATGTTGTTGTTGTTTTTGTTGTTGTTTATTTGACGTTTTTGTTGTTGTTGTTGACGTTGTTGTTGTTGTTGTTTATTTGGCGTTGTTGTTGTTGTTGTTGTTGGTTATTTGATGTTGTTTTAGTTGTTGTTGTTTATTTGACATTGTTGTTGTTGTTGTTTATTTGACGTTGTTGTTTTTGTTTATTTGACGTTGTTGTTGTTTATTTGACGTTGTTGTTGTTGTTGTTGTTGTTGTTTATTTGACGTTGTTGTTGTTGCTGTTATTGTTTATTTGACGATGTTGTTGTTGTTGTTGTTTATTTGACGTTGTTGTTGTTGTTGTTTATTTGACGTTGTTGTTGTTGTTGACGTTGTTGTTGTTGTTGTTGTTTATTTGACGTTGTTGTTGTTGTTGTTGTTGTTGGTTATTTGATGTTGTTTTAGTTGTTGTTGTTTATTTGACATTGTTGTTGTTGTTTATTTGATGTTGTTGTTTTTGTTTATTTGACGTTGTTGTTGTTGTTTATTTAACGTTGTTGTTGTTGTTGCTTATTTGACGTTGTTGTTGTTGTTATTGTTTATTTGACGGTGTTGTTGTTGTTGTTTATTTGACGTTGTTGTTGTTGTTGTTGTTGTTTATTTGACGTTGTTATTGTTGTTGACGTTGTTGTTGTTGTTGTTTATTTGATGTTGTTGTTGTTGTTGTTAACATAGTTGTTAACATAGTTGTTGTTGTTTATTTGACGTTGTTGTTGTTGTTGACGTTGTTGTTTATTTGACGTTGTTGTTGTTGTTGTTGACGTTGTTGTTGTTGTTTATTTGACGTTGATGTTGTTGTTGTTTATTTGACATTGTTGTTGTTGTTGTTGACGGTGTTATTGTTGTTGTTTATTTGACATTGTTGTTGTTGTTGTTGTTGTTGTTTATTTGACGTTTTTGTTGTTATTGATGTTGTTGTTGTTTATTTGACATTGTTGTTGTTGTTTATTTGACGACGTTGTTGTTGTTGTTGTTATTGTTGTTGTTGTTGTTTATTTAACGTTGTTGTTGTTGTTTATTTGACGTTGTTGTTGTTATTTGACGTTGTTATTGTTGTTGTTGTATTTGTTTTTATTGTTGTTGTTGTTGTTTATTTGACGTTGTTGTTGTTATTTGACGTTGTTGTTGTTGTAGTATTTGTTGTTGTTGTTGTTTATTTGACGTTATTGTTGTTGTTTATTTGACGTTATTGTTGTTGTTGTTGTTGTTGTTTATTTGACGTTTTTGTTGTTATTGATGTTGTTGTTGTTTTTATTGTTGTTTATTAGACGTTGTTGTTGTTGTTTATTTGACGTTGTTATTGTTTTTGTTATTGTTGTTGTTGTTTATTTAACGTTGTTGTTGTTGTTTATTTGACGTTGTTGTTGTTATTTGACGTTGTTGTTGTTGTATTTGTTGTTATTGTTGTTGTTGATGTTTATTTGACGTTGTTGTTGTTATTTGACATTGTTGTTGTTGTTGTTGTTGTATTTATTGTTGTTGTTGTTGTTGTTTATTTGATGTTGTTGTTGTTGTTGTTGTTTATTTGACGTTATTGTTGTTGTTTAATTGACGTTGTTATTGTTGTTGTTGTTGTTTATTTGATGTTGTTGTTGTTGTTGACGTTGTTGTTATTGTTCTTTATTTGACGTTGTTGTTGTTATTGTTTATTTGACGTTGTTAATGTTTTTGACATTGTTGTTGTTGTTTTTGTTGTTTATTTGACGTTGTTGCTGTTGTTATTGTTGGTGTTGTTGTTGTTGTTTATTTGACGTTGGTGTTGTTGTTGTTTATTTGACGTTGTTGTTGTGGTTGTTGTTTATTTGACGTTGTTGTTGTTGTTGTTTAGTTGACGTTGTTGTTGTTGTTTATTTGACGTTGCTGTTGTCATTGTTTTTGTTGTTTATTTGACGTTGTTGTTGTTGTTGTTGTTGTTGGTTATTTGATGTTGTTTTAGTTGTTGTTGTTTATTTGACATTGTTGTTGTTGTTTATTTGATGTTGTTGTTTTTGTTTATTTGACGTTGTTGTTGTTGTTTATTTAACGTTGTTGTTGTTGTTGCTTATTTGACGTTGTTGTTGTTGTTGTTGTTATTGTTTATTTGACGGTGTTGTTGTTGTTGTTATTGTTGTTGACGTTGTTGTTGTTGTTGTTTATTTGATGTTGTTGTTGTTGTTGTTAACATAGTTGTTAACATAGTTGTTGTTGTTTATTTGACGTTGTTGTTGTTGTTGACGTTGTTGTTTATTTGACGTTGTTGTTGTTGTTGTTGACGTTGTTGTTGTTGTTTATTTGACGTTGATGTTGTTGTTGTTTATTTGACATTGTTGTTGTTGTTGTTGACGGTGTTATTGTTGTTGTTTATTTGAAATTGTTGTTGTTGTTGTTGTTGTTGTTTATTTGACGTTTTTGTTGTTATTGATGTTGTTGTTGTTTATTTGACGTTGTTGTTGTTGTTTATTTGACGACGTTGTTGTTGTTGTTGTTATTGTTGTTGTTGTTGTTTATTTAACGTTGTTGTTGTTGTTTATTTGACGTTGTTGTTGTTATTTGACGTTGTTATTGTTGTTGTTTTATTTGTTGTTATTGTTGTTGTTGTTGTTTATTTGACGTTGTTGTTGTTGTTGTTGTTATTGATGACGTTGTTGTTGTTGTTTATTTGACGTTGTTGTTGTTGTTGTTCTTGACGTTGTTGTTTATTAGACGTTGTTTTTGTTGTTGTTGACGTTGTTGTTGTTGTTTATTTGACGTTGTTGTTGTTGTTGTTCTTGACGTTGTTGTTTATTTGACGTTGTTGTTGTTGTTGTTTATTTGACGTTGTTGTTGTTGACGTTGTTGTTGTTGTTGTTTAGTTGACGTTGTTGTTGTTGTTGTTTATTTGACGTTGTTGTTGTCGTTGTTTTTGTTGTTTATTTGACGTTGTTTTTGTTGTTGTTGACGATGTTGTTGTTGTTTATTTGACGTTGTTGTTGTTGTTGTTGTTGACGTTGTTGTTTATTTGACGTTGTTGTTGTTGTTTATTTGACGTTGTTGTTGTTGTTTATTTGACGTTGTTGTTGTTGTTGACGTTGTTGTTGTTGTTGTTTATTTGACGTTGATGTTTTTGTTATTTATTTGACATTGTTGTTGTTGTTGTTGACGGTGTTGTTGTTGTTGTTTATTTGACATTGTTGTTGTTGTTGTTGTTGCTGTTGTTTATTTGACGTTTTTGTTGTTATTGATGTTGTTGTTGTTTTTGTTGTTGTTTATTTGACGTTGTTGTTGTTGTTGACGTTGTTGTTGTTGTTGTTGTTTATTTGACGTTGTTGTTGTTGTTGTTGTTGGTTATTTGATGTTGTTTTAGTTGTTGTTGTTTATTTGACATTGTTGTTGTTGTTTAATTGACGTTGTTGTTTTTGTTTATTTGACGTTGTTGTTGTTGTTTATTTAACATTGTTGTTGTTGTTGTTGTTGTTGCTTATTTGACGTTGTTGTTGTTGTTGTTATTGTTTATTTGACGGTGTTGTTGTTGTTGTTTATTTGACGTTGTTGTTGTTGTTGTTGTTGTTGTTTATTTGACGTTGTTGTTGTTGTTGACTTTGTTGTTGTTGTTGTTTATTTGATGTTGTTGTTGTTGTTAACATAGTTGTTAACATAGTTGTTGTTGTTTATTTGACGTTGTTGTTGTTGTTGACGTTGTTGTTTATTTGACGTTGTTGTTGTTGTTTATTTGACGTTGTTGTTATTGTTGTTGACGTTGTTGTTGTTGTTGTTGTTTATTTGACGTTGATGTTGTTGTTGTTTATTTGACATTGTTGTTGTTATTGTTGACGGTGTTATTGTTGTTGTTTATTTGACATTGTTGTTGTTGTTGTTGTTGTTGTTGTTTATTTGACATTTTTGTTGTTATTGATGTTGTTGTTTTTTATTTGACGTTGTTGTTGTTGTTTATTTGACGACGCTGTTGTTGTTGTTGTTATTGTTGTTGTTGTTGTTTATTTAACGTTGTTGTTGTTGTTTATTAGACGTTGTTGTTGTTATTTGACGTTGTTATTGTTGTTGTTGTATTTGTTGTTATTGTTGTTGTTGTTGTTGTTTATTTGACGTTGTTGTTGTTGTAGTATTTGTTGTTGTTGTTGTTTATTTGACGTTATTGTTGTTGTTTATTTGACGTTATTGTTGTTGTTGTTGTTGTTGTTTATTTGACGTTTTTGTTGTTATTGATGTTGTTGTTGTTTTTGTTGTTGTTTATTAGACGTTGTTGTTGTTGTTTATTTGACGTTGTTGTTGTTTTTGTTATTGTTGTTGTTGTTTATTTAACGTTGTTGTTGTTGTTGTTGTTTATTTGACGTTGTTGTTGTTATTTGACGTTGTTGTTGTTGTATTTGTTGTTATTGTTGTTGTTGTTGATGTTTATTTGACGTTGTTGTTGTTATTTGACATTGTTGTTGTTGTTGTTGTTGTATTTATTGTTGTTGTTGTTGTTGTTTATTTGATGTTGTTGTTGTTGTTTATTTGACGTTATTGTTGTTGTTTAATTAACGTTGTTATTGTTGTTTATTTGACGTTGTTGTTGTTGTTGACGTTGTTGTTGTTGTTCTTTATTTGACGTTGTTGTTGTTATTGTTTATTTGACGTTGTTAATGTTTTTGACATTGTTGTTGTTGTTTTCGTTTTTTATTTGACGTTGTTGCTGTTGTTATTGTTGGTGTTGTTGTTGTTGTTTATTTGACGTTGGTGTTGTTGTTGTTTATTTGACGTTGTTGTTGTGGTTGTTGTTTATTTGACGTTGTTGTTGTTGTTTAGTTGACGTTGTTGTTGTTGTTTATTTGACGTTGCTGTTGTCATTATTTTTGTTGTTTATTTGACGTTGTTGTTGTTGTTGTTGTTGACGTTGTTGACGTTGTTGTTGTTGTTTATTTGACGTTGTTGTTGTTGTTGTTTATTTGACGTTGTTGTTGTTATTTATTTTACGGTGTTGTTGTTGTTGTTAATTTGACGTTGTTGTTGTTGTTGTTAATTTGACGTTGTTGTTGTTTATTTGACGTTGTTGTTGTTATTGTTGTTTATTTGACATTGTTGTTGTTGTTGTTGATGTTGTTGTTGTTGTTGTTTATTTGACGTTGTTGTTGTTGTTGTTATTGGTTATTTGATGTTGTTTTAGTTGTTGTTGTTTATTTGACGTTGTTGTTGTTGTTGACGTTGTTGTTGTAGTTGTTGTTTATTTGATGTTGTTGTTGTTGTTAACATAGTTGTTGTTGTTTATTTCACGTTGTTGTTGTTGTTGACGTTGTTGTTGCTGTTTATTTGACGTTATTGTTGTTGTTTATTTGACGTTGTTATTGTTGTTGTTGTTGTTTATTTGACGTTGTTGTTGTTGTTGACGTTGTTGTTGTTGTTTATTTGACGTTGTTGTTGTTATTGTTTATTTGACGTTGTTAATGTTTTTGACATTGTTGTTGTTAATTTTGTTGTTTATTTGACGTTGTTGTTGTTGTTGTTATTGTTGGTGTTGTTGTTGTTGTTTATTTGACGTTGGTGTTGTTGTTGTTTATTTGACGTTGTTGTTGTGGTTGTTGTTTATATGACGTTGTTGTTGTTGTTGTTTAGTTGACGTTGTTGTTGTTGTTTATTTGACGTTGTTGTTGTCGTTGTTTTTGTTGTTTATTTGACGTTGTTTTTGTTGTTGTTGACGTTGTTGTTGTTGTTTATTTGACGTTGTTGTTGTTGTTGTTGTTGACGTTTTTGTTTATTTGACGTTGTTGTTGTTGTTTATTTGACGTTGTTGTTGTTGTTGACGTTGTTGTTGTTGTTGTTTACTTGACGTTGATGTTTTTGTTGTTTATTTGACATTGTTGTTGTTGTTGTTGACGGTGTTGTTGTTGTTGTTGTTTATTTGACATTGTTGTTGGTATTGTTGTTGTTGCTGTTGTTTATTTGACGTTTTTGTTGTTATTGATGTTGTTGTTGTTTTTGTTGTTGTTTATTTGACGTTTTTGTTGTTGTTGTTGACGTTGTTGTTGTTGTTGTTTATTTGGCGTTGTTGTTGTTGTTGTTGTTGGTTATTTGATGTTGTTTTAGTTGTTGTTGTTTATTTGACATTGTTGTTGTTGTTGTTTATTTGACGTTGTTGTTTTTGTTTATTTGACGTTGTTGTTGCTTATTTGACGTTGTTGTTGTTGTTGTTGTTGTTTATTTGACGTTGTTGTTGTTGCTGTTATTGTTTATTTGACGATGTTGTTGTTGTTGTTGTTTATTTGACGTTGTTGTTGTTGTTGTTTATTTGACGTTGTTGTTGTTGTTGACGTTGTTGTTGTTGTTGTTGTTTATTTGACGTTGTTGTTGTTGTTGTTGTTGTTGGTTATTTGATGTTGTTTTAGTTGTTGTTGTTTATTTGACATTGTTGTTGTTGTTTATTTGATGTTGTTGTTTTTGTTTATTTGACGTTGTTGTTGTTGTTTATTTAACGTTGTTGTTGTTGTTGCTTATTTGACGTTGTTGTTGTTGTTGTTATTGTTTATTTGACGGTGTTGTTGTTGTTGTTTATTTGACGTTGTTGTTGTTGTTGTTGTTGTTTATTTGACGTTGTTATTGTTGTTGACGTTGTTGTTGTTGTTGTTTATTTGATGTTGTTGTTGTTGTTGTTAACATAGTTGTTAACATAGTTGTTGTTGTTTATTTGACGTTGTTGTTGTTGTTGACGTTGTTGTTTATTTGACGTTGTTGTTGTTGTTGTTGACGTTGTTGTTGTTGTTTATTTGACGTTGATGTTGTTGTTGTTTATTTGACATTGTTGTTGTTATTGTTGACGGTGTTATTGTTGTTGTTTATTTGACATTGTTGTTGTTGTTGTTGTTGTTGTTGTTTATTTGACATTTTTGTTGTTATTGATGTTGTTGTTTTTTATTTGACGTTGTTGTTGTTGTTTATTTGACGACGCTGTTGTTGTTGTTATTATTGTTGTTGTTGTTGTTTATTTAACGTTGTTGTTGTTGTTTATTAGACGTTGTTGTTGTTATTTGACGTTGTTATTGTTGTTGTTGTATTTGTTGTTATTGTTGTTGTTGTTGTTGTTTATTTGACGTTGTTGTTGTTGTAGTATTTGTTGTTGTTGTTGTTTATTTGACGTTATTGTTGTTGTTTATTTGACGTTATTGTTGTTGTTGTTGTTGTTGTTTATTTGACGTTTTTGTTGTTATTGATGTTGTTGTTGTTTTTGTTGTTGTTTATTAGACGTTGTTGTTGTTGTTTATTTGACGTTGTTGTTGTTTTTGTTATTGTTGTTGTTGTTTATTTAACGTTGTTGTTGTTGTTGTTGTTTATTTGACGTTGTTGTTGTTATTTGACGTTGTTGTTGTTGTATTTGTTGTTATTGTTGTTGTTGTTGATGTTTATTTGACGTTGTTGTTGTTATTTGACATTGTTGTTGTTGTTGTTGTTGTATTTATTGTTGTTGTTGTTGTTGTTTATTTGATGTTGTTGTTGTTGTTTATTTGACGTTATTGTTGTTGTTTAATTAACGTTGTTATTGTTGTTTATTTGACGTTGTTGTTGTTGTTGACGTTGTTGTTGTTGTTCTTTATTTGACGTTGTTAATGTTTTTGACATTGTTGTTGTTGTTTTTGTTTTTTATTTGACGTTGTTGCTGTTGTTATTGTTGGTGTTGTTGTTGTTGTTTATTTGACGTTGGTGTTGTTGTTGTTTATTTGACGTTGTTGTTGTGGTTGTTGTTTATTTGACGTTGTTGTTGTTGTTGTTTAGTTGACGTTGTTGTTGTTGTTTATTTGACGTTGCTGTTGTCATTATTTTTGTTGTTTATTTGACGTTGTTGTTGTTGTTGTTGTTGACGTTGTTGACGTTGTTGTTGTTGTTTATTTGACGTTGTTGTTGTTGTTGTTTATTTGACGTTGTTGTTGTTATTTATTTTACGGTGTTGTTGTTGTTGTTAATTTGACGTTGTTGTTGTTGTTAATTTGACGTTGTTGTTGTTTATTTGACGTTGTTGTTGTTATTGTTGTTTATTTGACATTGTTGTTGTTGTTGTTGATGTTGTTGTTGTTGTTGTTTATTTGACGTTGTTGTTGTTGTTGTTATTGGTTATTTGATGTTGTTTTAGTTGTTGTTGTTTATTTGACGTTGTTGTTGTTGTTGACGTTGTTGTTGTAGTTGTTGTTTATTTGATGTTGTTGTTGTTGTTAACATAGTTGTTGTTGTTTATTTCACGTTGTTGTTGTTGTTGACGTTGTTGTTGCTGTTTATTTGACGTTATTGTTGTTGTTTATTTGACGTTGTTATTGTTGTTGTTGTTGTTTATTTGACGTTGTTGTTGTTGTTGACGTTGTTGTTGTTGTTTATTTGACGTTGTTGTTGTTATTGTTTATTTGACGTTGTTAATGTTTTTGACATTGTTGTTGTTATTTTTGTTGTTTATTTGACGTTGTTGTTGTTGTTGTTATTGTTGGTGTTGTTGTTGTTGTTTATTTGACGTTGGTGTTGTTGTTGTTTATTTGACGTTGTTGTTGTGGTTGTTGTTTATTTGACGTTGTTGTTGTTGTTGTTTAGTTGACGTTGTTGTTGTTGTTTATTTGACGTTGTTGTTGTCGTTGTTTTTGTTGTTTATTTGACGTTGTTTTTGTTGTTGTTGACGTTGTTGTTGTTGTTTATTTGACGTTGTTGTTGTTGTTGTTGTTGTTGACGTTTTTGTTTATTTGACGTTGTTGTTGTTGTTTATTTGACGTTGTTGTTGTTGTTGTTGACGTTGTTGTTGTTGTTGTTTACTTGACGTTGATGTTTTTGTTGTTTATTTGACATTGTTGTTGTTGTTGTTGACGGTGTTGTTGTTGTTGTTGTTTATTTGACATTGTTGTTGGTATTGTTGTTGTTGCTGTTGTTTATTTGACGTTTTTGTTGTTATTGATGTTGTTGTTGTTTTTGTTGTTGTTTATTTGACGTTTTTGTTGTTGTTGTTGACGTTGTTGTTGTTGTTGTTTATTTGGCGTTGTTGTTGTTGTTGTTGTTGGTTATTTGATGTTGTTTTAGTTGTTGTTGTTTATTTGACATTGTTGTTGTTGTTGTTTATTTGACGTTGTTGTTTTTGTTTATTTGACGTTGTTGTTGCTTATTTGACGTTGTTGTTGTTGTTGTTGTTGTTGTTTATTTGACGTTGTTGTTGTTGCTGTTATTGTTTATTTGACGATGTTGTTGTTGTTGTTGTTTATTTGACGTTGTTGTTGTTGTTGTTTATTTGACGTTGTTGTTGTTGTTGACGTTGTTGTTGTTGTTGTTGTTTATTTGACGTTGTTGTTGTTGTTGTTGTTGTTGGTTATTTGATGTTGTTTTAGTTGTTGTTGTTTATTTGACATTGTTGTTGTTGTTTATTTGATGTTGTTGTTTTTGTTTATTTGACGTTGTTGTTGTTGTTTATTTAACGTTGTTGTTGTTGTTGCTTATTTGACGTTGTTGTTGTTGTTGTTATTGTTTATTTGACGGTGTTGTTGTTGTTGTTTATTTGACGTTGTTGTTGTTGTTGTTGTTGTTTATTTGACGTTGTTATTGTTGTTGACGTTGTTGTTGTTGTTGTTTATTTGATGTTGTTGTTGTTGTTGTTAACATAGTTGTTAACATAGTTGTTGTTGTTTATTTGACGTTGTTGTTGTTGTTGACGTTGTTGTTTATTTGACGTTGTTGTTGTTGTTGTTGACGTTGTTGTTGTTGTTTATTTGACGTTGATGTTGTTGTTGTTTATTTGACATTGTTGTTGTTGTTGTTGACGGTGTTATTGTTGTTGTTTATTTGACATTGTTGTTGTTGTTGTTGTTGTTGTTTATTTGACGTTTTTGTTGTTATTGATGTTGTTGTTGTTTATTTGACATTGTTGTTGTTGTTTATTTGACGACGTTGTTGTTGTTGTTGTTATTGTTGTTGTTGTTGTTTATTTAACGTTGTTGTTGTTGTTTATTTGACGTTGTTGTTGTTATTTGACGTTGTTATTGTTGTTGTTGTATTTGTTGTTATTGTTGTTGTTGTTGTTTATTTGACGTTGTTGTTGTTATTTGACGTTGTTGTTGTTGTAGTATTTGTTGTTGTTGTTGTTTATTTGACGTTATTGTTGTTGTTTATTTGACGTTATTGTTGTTGTTGTTGTTGTTGTTTATTTGACGTTTTTGTTGTTATTGATGTTGTTGTTGTTTTTATTGTTGTTTATTAGACGTTGTTGTTGTTGTTTATTTGACGTTGTTATTGTTTTTGTTATTGTTGTTGTTGTTTATTTAACGTTGTTGTTGTTGTTTATTTGACGTTGTTGTTGTTATTTGACGTTGTTGTTGTTGTATTTGTTGTTATTGTTGTTGTTGATGTTTATTTGACGTTGTTGTTGTTATTTGACATTGTTGTTGTTGTTGTTGTTGTATTTATTGTTGTTGTTGTTGTTGTTTATTTGATGTTGTTGTTGTTGTTGTTGTTTATTTGACGTTATTGTTGTTGTTTAATTGACGTTGTTATTGTTGTTGTTGTTGTTTATTTGACGTTGTTGTTGTTGTTGACGTTGTTGTTATTGTTCTTTATTTGACGTTGTTGTTGTTATTGTTTATTTGACGTTGTTAATGTTTTTGACATTGTTGTTGTTGTTTTTGTTGTTTATTTAACGTTGTTGCTGTTGTTATTGTTGGTGTTGTTGTTGTTGTTTATTTGACGTTGGTGTTGTTGTTGTTTATTTGACGTTGTTGTTGTGGTTGTTGTTTATTTGACGTTGTTGTTGTTGTTGTTTAGTTGACGTTGTTGTTGTTGTTTATTTGACGTTGCTGTTGTCATTGTTTTTGTTGTTTATTTGACGTTGTTGTTGTTGTTGTTGACGTTGTTGTTGTTGTTTATTTGACGTTGTTGTTATTGTTGTTTATTTGACGTTGTTGTTGTTGTTATTTATTTTACGGTGTTGTTGTTGTTGTTTATTTGACGTTGTTGTTGTTGTTGTTAATTTGACGTTGTTGTTGTTTATTTGACGTTGTTGTTATTGTTGTTTATTTGACATTGTTGTTGTTGTTGTTGATGATGTTGTTGTTGTTGTTTATTTGACGTTGTTGTTGTTGTTGTTATTGGTTATTTGATGTTGTTTTAGTTGTTGTTGTTTATTTGACGTTGTTGTTGTTGTTGACGTTGTTGTTGTAGTTGTTGTTTATTTGATGTTGTTGTTGTTGTTAACATAGTTGTTGTTGTTTATTTCACGTTGTTGTTGTTGTTGTTGACGTTGTTGTTGCTGTTTATTTGACGTTATTGTTGTTGTTTATTTGACGTTGTTATTGTTGTTGTTGTTGTTTATTTGACGTTGTTGTTGTTGTTGACGTTGTTGTTGTTGTTTATTTGACGTTGTTGTTGTTATTGTTTATTTGACGTTGTTAATGTTTTTGACATTGTTGTTGTTATTTTTGTTGTTTATTTGACGTTGTTGTTGTTGTTGTTATTGTTGGTGTTGTTGTTGTTGTTTATTTGACGTTGGTGTTGTTGTTGTTTATTTGACGTTGTTGTTGTGGTTGTTGTTTATTTGACGTTGTTGTTGTTGTTGTTTAGTTGACGTTGTTGTTGTTGTTTATTTGACGTTGTTGTTGTCGTTGTTTTTGTTGTTTATTTGACGTTGTTTTTGTTGTTGTTGACGTTGTTGTTGTTGTTTATTTGACGTTGTTGTTGTTGTTGTTGTTGACGTTTTTGTTTATTTGACGTTGTTGTTGTTGTTTATTTGACGTTGTTGTTGTTGTTGTTGTTGACGTTGTTGTTGTTGTTGTTTATTTGACGTTGATGTTTTTGTTGTTTATTTGACATTGTTGTTGTTGTTGTTGACGGTGTTGTTGTTGTTGTTGTTTATTTGACATTGTTGTTGGTATTGTTGTTGTTGCTGTTGTTTATTTGACGTTTTTGTTGTTATTGATGTTGTTGTTGTTTTTGTTGTTGTTTATTTGACGTTTTTGTTGTTGTTGTTGACGTTGTTGTTGTTGTTGTTTATTTGGCGTTGTTGTTGTTGTTGTTGTTGGTTATTTGATGTTGTTTTAGTTGTTGTTGTTTATTTGACATTGTTGTTGTTGTTGTTTATTTGACGTTGTTGTTTTTGTTTATTTGACGTTGTTGTTGTTTATTTGACGTTGTTGGTGTTGTTGTTGTTGTTGTTGTTTATTTGACGTTGTTGTTGTTGCTGTTATTGTTTATTTGACGATGTTGTTGTTGTTGTTTATTTGACGTTGTTGTTGTTGTTGTTTATTTGACATTGTTGTTGTTGTTGACGTTGTTGTTGTTGTTGTTGTTTATTTGACGTTGTTGTTGTTGTTGTTGTTGTTGGTTATTTGATGTTGTTTTAGTTGTTGTTGTTTATTTGACATTGTTGTTGTTGTTTATTTGATGTTGTTGTTTTTGTTTATTTGACGTTGTTGTTGTTGTTTATTTAACGTTGTTGTTGTTGTTGCTTATTTGACGTTGTTGTTGTTGTTGTTATTGTTTATTTGACGGTGTTGTTGTTGTTGTTATTGTTGTTGACGTTGTTGTTGTTGTTGTTTATTTGATGTTGTTGTTGTTGTTGTTAACATAGTTGTTAACATAGTTGTTGTTGTTTATTTGACGTTGTTGTTGTTGTTGACGTTGTTGTTTATTTGACGTTGTTGTTGTTGTTGTTGACGTTGTTGTTGTTGTTTATTTGACGTTGATGTTGTTGTTGTTTATTTGACATTGTTGTTGTTGTTGTTGACGGTGTTATTGTTGTTGTTTATTTGAAATTGTTGTTGTTGTTGTTGTTGTTGTTGTTTATTTGACGTTTTTGTTGTTATTGATGTTGTTGTTGTTTATTTGACGTTGTTGTTGTTGTTTATTTGACGACGTTGTTGTTGTTGTTGTTATTGTTGTTGTTGTTGTTTATTTAACGTTGTTGTTGTTGTTTATTTGACGTTGTTGTTGTTATTTGACGTTGTTATTGTTGTTGTTTTATTTGTTGTTATTGTTGTTGTTGTTGTTTATTTGACGTTGTTGTTGTTATTTGACGTTGTTGTTGTTGTAGTATTTGTTGTTGTTGTTGTTGTTTATTTGACGTTATTGTTGTTGTTTATTTGACGTTATTGTTGTTGTTGTTGTTGTTGTTGTTTATTTGACGTTTTTGTTGTTATTGATGTTGTTGTTGTTTTTATTGTTGTTTATTAGACGTTGTTGTTGTTGTTTATTTGACGTTGTTGTTGTTTTTGTTATTGTTGTTGTTGTTTATTTAACGTTGTTGTTGTTGTTTATTTGACGTTGTTGTTGTTATTTGACGTTGTTGTTGTTGTATTTGTTGTTATTGTTGTTGTTGATGTTTATTTGACGTTGTTGTTGTTATTTGACATTGTTGTTATTGTTGTTGTATTTATTGTTGTTGTTATTGTTGTTTATTTGATGTTGTTGTTGTTGTTGTTTATTTGACGTTATTGTTGTTGTTTAATTGACGTTGTTATTGTTGTTGTTGTTGTTTATTTGACGTTGTTGTTGTTGTTGACGTTGTTGTTGTTGTTCTTTATTTGACGTTGTTGTTGTTATTGTTTATTTGACGTTGTTAATGTTTTTGACATTGTTGTTGTTGTTTTTGTTGTTTATTTGACGTTGTTGCTGTTGTTATTGTTGGTGTTGTTGTTGTTGTTTATTTGAAGTTGGTGTTGTTGTTGTTTATTTGACGTTGTTGTTGTGGTTGTTGTTTATTTGACGTTGTTGTTGTTGTTTAGTTGACATTGTTGTTGTTGTTGTTTATTTGACGTTGTTGTTGTCATTGTTTTTGTTGTTTATTTGACGTTGTTGTTGTTGTTGTTGACGTTGTTGTTGTTGTTTATTTGACGTTGTTGTTGTTGTTGTTTATTTGACGTTGTTGTTGTTGTTGTTGTTTATTTAACGTTGTTGTTGTTATTTATTTTACGGTGTTGTTGTTGTTGTTTATTTGACGTTGTTGTTGTTGTTGTTAATTTGACGTTGTTGTTGTTTATTTGACGTTGTTGTTGTTATTGTTGTTTATTTGACATTGTTGTTGTTATTGTTGTTGACGTTGTTGTTGTTGTTGTTGTTGTTTATTTGACGTTGTTGTTGTTGTTATTGGTTATTTGATGTTGTTTTAGTTGTTGTTGTTTATTTGACGTTGTTGATGTTGTTGACGTTGTTGTTGTAGTTGTTATTTATTTGATGTTGTTGTTGTTAACATAGTTGTTGTTGTTTATTTCACCATGTTGTTGTTGTTGACGTTGTTGTTGCTGTTTATTTGACGTTATTGTTGTTGTTTATTTGACGTTGTTATTGTTGTTGTTGTTGTTTATTTGACGTTGTTGTTGTTGTTGACGTTGTTGTTGTTCATTTGACGTTGTTGTTGTTATTGTTTATTTGACGTTGTTAATGTTTTTGACATTGTTGTTGTTATTTTTGTTGTTTATTTGACGTTGTTGTTGTTGTTGTTATTATTGGTGTTGTTGTTGTTGTTTATTTGACGTTGGTGTTGTTGTTGTTTATTTGACGTTGTTGTTGTGGTTGTTGTTTATTTGACGTTGTTGTTGTTGTTGTTTAGTTGACGTTGTTGTTGTTGTTGTTGTTTATTTGACGTTGTTGTTGTCGTTGTTTTTGTTGTTTATTTGACGTTGTTTTTGTTGTTGTTGACGTTGTTGTTGTTGTTTATTTGACGTTGTTGTTGTTGTTGTTGTTGACGTTTTTGTTTATTTGACGTTGTTGTTGTTGTTTATTTGATGTTGTTGTTGTTGTTGTTGACGTTGTTGTTGTTGTTGTTTATTTGACGTTGATGTTTTTGTTGTTTATTTGACATTGTTGTTGTTGTTGTTGACGGTGTTGTTGTTGTTGTTGTTTATTTGACATTGTGGTTGGTATTGTTGTTGTTGTTGTTGTTTATTTGACGTTTTTGTTGTTATTGATGTTGTTGTTGTTTTTGTTGTTATTTATTTGACGTTTTTGTTGTTGTTGTTGACGTTGTTGTTGTTGTTGTTTATTTGACGTTGTTGTTGTTGTTGTTGGTTATTTGATGTTGTTTTAGTTGTTGTTGTTTATTTGACATTGTTGTTGTTGTTTATTTGACGTTGTTGTTTTTGTTTATTTGACGTTGTTGATTTTGTTTATTAGACATTGTTGTTGTTTATTTGACGTTGTTGTTGTTGTTGTTGTTGTTGTTGTTGCTTATTTGACGTTGTTGTTGTTGTTGTTATTGTTTATTTGATGATGTTGTTGTTGTTGTTGTTTATTTGACGTTGTTGTTGTTGTTGTTTATTTGACGTTGTTGTTGTTGTTGACGTTGTTGTTGTTGTTGTTGTTTATTTGACGTTGTTGTTGTTGTTGTTGTTGTTGGTTATTTGATGTTGTTTTAGTTGTTGTTGTTTATTTGACATTGTTGTTGTTGTTTATTTGACGTTGTTGTTTTTGTTTATTTGACGTTGTTGTTGTTGTTTATTTAACGTTGTTGTTGTTGTTGTTGTTGCTTATTTGACGTTGTTGTTGTTGTTGTTATTGTTTATTTGACGGTGTTGTTGTTGTTGTTTATTTGACGTTGTTGTTGTTGTTGTTGTTGTTGTTTATTTGACGTTGTTATTGTTGTTGACGTTGTTGTTGTTGTTGTTTATTTGATGTTGTTGTTGTTGTTGTTAACATAGTTGTTAACATAGTTGTTGTTGTTTATTTGACGTTGTTGTTGTTGTTGACGTTGTTGTTTATTTGACGTTGTTGTTGTTGTTGTTGACGTTGTTGTTGTTGTTTATTTGACATTGATGTTGTTGTTGTTTATTTGACATTGTTGTTGTTGTTGTTGACGGTGTTATTGTTGTTGTTTATTTGACATTGTTGTTGTTGTTGTTGTTGTTGTTTATTTGACGCTTTTGTTGTTATTGATGTTGTTGTTGTTTATTTGACGTTGTTGTTGTTGTTTATTTGACGACGTTGTTGTTGTTGTTGTTATTGTTGTTGTTGTTGTTTATTTAACGTTGTTGTTGTTGTTTATTTGACGTTGTTGTTGTTATTTGACGTTGTTATTGTTTTTGTTGTATTTGTTGTTATTGTTGTTGTTGTTGTTTATTTGACGTTGTTGTTGTCATTTGACGTTGTTGTTGTTGTAGTATTTGTTGTTGTTGTTGTTTATTTGACGTTATTGTTGTTGTTTATTTGACATTATTGTTGTTGTTGTTGTTGTTGTTTATTTGACGTTTTTGTTGTTATTGATGTTGTTGTTGTTTTTGTTGTTGTTTATTAGACGTTGTTGTTGTTGTTTATTTGACGTTGTTGTTGTTTTTGTTATTGTTGTTGTTGTTTATTTAACGTTGTTGTTGTTGATTATTTGACGTTGTTGTTGTTATTTGACGTTGTTGTTGTTGTATTTGTTGTTATTGTTGTTGTTGATGTTTATTTGACGTTGTTGTTGTTATTTGACATTGTTGTTATTGTTGTTGTTGTATTTATTGTTGTTGTTGTTGTTGTTTATTTGACGTTGTTGTTGTTGTTGTTTATTTGACGTTATTGTTGTTGTTTAATTGACATTGTTATTGTTGTTGTTGTTGTTTATTTGACGTTGTTGTTGTTGTTGACGTTGTTGTTGTTGTTTATTTGACGTTGTTGTTGTTATTGTTTATTTGACGTTGTTAATGTTTTTGACATTGTTGTTGTTGTTTTTGTTGTTTATTTGACGTTGTTGCTGTTGTTATTGTTGGTGTTGTTGTTGTTGTTTATTTGACGTTGGTGTTGTTGTTGTTTATTTGACGTTGTTGTTGTGGTTGTTGTTTATTTGACGTTGTTGTTGTTGTTGTTTAGTTGACGTTGTTGTTGTTGTTTATTTGACGTTGTTGTTGTCATTGTTTTTGTTGTTTATTTGACGTTGTTGTTGTTGTTGTTGACTTTGTTGTTGTTGTTTATTTGACGTTGTTGTTGTTATTGTTTATTTGACGTTGTTAATGTTTTTGTCATTGTTGTTGTTGTTTTTGTTGTTTATTTGACGTTGTTGCTGTTGTTATTGTTGGTGTTGTTGTTGTTGTTTATTTGACGTTGGTGTTGTTGTTGTTTATTTGACGTTGTTGTTGTGGTTGTTGTTTATTTGACGTTGTTGTTGTTGTTGTTTAGTTGACGTTGTTGTTGTTGTTGTTTATTTGACATTGTTGTTGTCATTGTTTTTGTTGTTTATTTGACGTTGTTGTTGTTGTTGTTAACGTTGTTGTTGTTGTTTATTTGACGTTGTTGTTGTTGTTGTTGTTTATTTGACGTTGTTGTTGTTGTTGTTGTTGTTGTTTATTTGACGTTGTTGTTGTTGTTATTTATTTTACGGTGTTGTTGTTGTTGTTTATTTGGCGTTGTTGTTGTTGTTGTTAATTTGACGTTGTTGTTGTTTATTTGACGTTGTTGTTATTATTGTTGTTTATTTGACATTGTTGTTGTTGTTGTTGACGTTGTTGTTGTTGTTATTTATTTGACGTTGTTGTTGTTGTTGTTGGTTATTTGATGTTGTTTTAGTTGTTGTTGTTTATTTGACGTTGTTGTTGTTGTTGACGTTGTAGTTGTAGTTGTTGTTTATTTGATGTTGTTGTTGTTGTTAACATAGTTGTTGTTGTTTATTCCACGTTGTTGTTGTTGTTGACGTTGTTGTTGTTGTTTATTTGACGTTATTGTTGTTGTTTATTCGACGTTGTTATTGTTGTTGTTGTTGTTTATTTGACGTTGTTGTTGTTGTTGACGTTGTTGTTGTTGTTGTTATTGTTTATTTGACATTGTTAATGTTTTTGACATTGTTGTTGTTATTTTTGTTGTTTATTTGACGTTGTTGTTGTGGTTGTTGTTTATTTGACGTTGTTGTTGTTGTTGTTTAGTTGACGTTGTTGTTGTTGTTGTTTATTTGACGTTGTTGTTGTCGTTGTTTTTGTTGTTTATTTGACGTTGTTTTTGTTGTTGTTGACGTTGTTGTTGTTGTTTATTTGACGTTATTGTTGTTGTTGTTGTTGACGTTGTTGTTTATTTGACGTTGTTGTTGTTGTTTATTTGACGTTGTTGTTGTTGTTGACGTTGTTGTTGTTGTTGTTTATTTGACGTTGATGTTTTTGTTGTTTATTTGACGTTGTTGTTGTGGTTGTTGTTTATTTGACGTTGTTGTTGTTGTTGTTGTTTAGTTGACGTTGTTGTTGTTGTTGTTGTTTATTTGACGTTGTTGTTGTCGTTGTTTTTGTTGTTTATTTGACGTTGTTTTTGTTGTTGTTGACGTTGTTGTTGTTGTTTATTTGACGTTGTTGTTGTTGTTGTTGTTGACGTTGTTGTTTATTTGACGTTGTTGTTGTTGTTTATTTGACGTTGTTGTTG
Organism: Vicia faba; assembly: GCA_948472305.1. Taxonomy (NCBI): domain Eukaryota; kingdom Viridiplantae; phylum Streptophyta; class Magnoliopsida; order Fabales; family Fabaceae; genus Vicia; species Vicia faba. The sequence continues at coordinate 1,334,139,552 of OX451735.1, read as the reverse complement.
TTGTTGACGTTGTTGTTGTTGTTGTTTAGTTGACGTTGTTGTTGTTGTTGTTTATTTGACGTTGTTGGTGTCGTTGTTTTTGTTGTTTATTTGACGTTGTTTTTGTTGTTGTTGACGTTGTTGTTGTTGTTTATTTGACGTTGTTGTTGTTGTTGTTGTTGACGTTGTTATTTATTTGACGTTGTTGTTGTTGTTTATTTGACGTTGTTGTTGTTGTTGACGTTGTTGTTGTTGTTGTTTATTTGACGTTGATGTTTTTGTTATTTATTTGACATTGTTGTTGTTGCTGTTGACGGTGTTGTTGTTGTTGTTGTTTATTTGACATTGTTGTTGTTGTTGTTGCTGTTGTTTATTTGACGTTTTTGTTGTTATTGATGTTGTTGTTGTTTTTGTTGTTGTTTATTTGACGTTGTTGTTGTTGTTGACGTTGTTGTTGTTGTTGTTGTTTATTTGACGTTGTTGTTGTTGGTTATTTGATGTTATTTTAGTTGTTGTTGTTTATTTGACATTGTTGTTGTTGTTTATTTGACGTTGTTGTTTTTGTTTATTTGACGTTGTTGTTGTTTATTTGACGTTGTTGTTGTTGTTGTTGTTGTTGCTTATTTGACGTTGTTGTTGTTGTTGTTGTTATTGTTTATTTGACGGTGTTGTTGTTGTTGTTTATTTGACGTTGTTGTTGTTGTTGTTGTTTATTTGACGTTGTTGTTGTTGTTGACGTTGTTGTTGTTGTTGTTTATTTGATGTTGTTGTTGTTGTTGTTAACATAGTTGTTAACATAGTTGTTGTTGTTTATTTGACGTTGTTGTTGTTGTTGACGTTGTTGTTTATTTGACGTTGTTGTTGTTGTTTATTTGACGTTGTTGTTGTTGTTGTTGACGTTGTTGTTGTTGTTGTTGTTTATTTGACGTTGATGTTGTTGTTGTTTATTTGACATTGTTGCTGTTGCTGTTGTCGGTGTTATTGGTATTGTTTATTTGACATTGTTGTTGTTGTTGTTGTTGTTTATTTGACGTTTTTGTTGTTATTGATGTTGTTGTTGTTTATTTGACGTTGTTGTTGTTGTTTATTTGACGACGTTGTTGTTGTTGTTGTTGTTATTGTTGACGTTGTTGTTGTTTATTTGACGTTGTTGTTGTTGTTGTTTATTTGACGTTGTTGTTGTTATTGTTGTTGTTGTATTTGTTGTTATTGTTGTTGTTGTTGTTTATTTGACGTTGTTGTTGTTATTTGACGTTGTTGTTGTTGTAGTATTTGTTGTTGTTGTTGTTTATTTGACGATATTGTTGTTGTTTTTTTGACGTTATTATTGTTGTTGTTGTTGTTGTTTATTTGACGTTTTGATTGTTATTGATGTTGTTGTTGTTTTTGTTGTTGTTTATTAGACGTTGTTGTTGTTGTTGTTTATTTGACGTTGTTGTTGTTTTTGTTATTGTTGTTGTTGTTTATTTAACGTTGTTGTTGTGGTTTATTTGACGTTGTTGTTGTTATTTGACGTTGTTGTTGTTGTTGTTGTATTTATTGTTGTTGTTGTTGTTGTTTATTTGACGTTGTTGTTGTTGTTGTTTATTTAACGTTATTGTTGTTGTTTAATTGACGTTGTTATTGTTGTTGTTGTTGTTTATTTGACGTTGTTGTTGTTGTTGACGTTGTTGTTGTTGTTTATTTGACGTTGTTGTTGTTATCGTTTATTTGACGTTGTTAATGTTTTTGACATTGTTGTTGTTGTTTTTGTTGTTTATTTGACGTTGTTGCTGTTGTTATTGTTGGTGTTGTTGTTGTTGTTTATTTGACGTTGGTGTTGTTGTTGTTTATTTGACGTTGTTGTTGTGGTTGTTGTTTATTTGACGTTGTTGTTGTTGTTGTTTAGTTGACGTTGTTGTTGTTGTTTATTTGACGTTGTTGTTGTCATTGTTTTTGTTGTTTATTTGACGTTGTTGTTGTTGTTGTTGACTTTGTTGTTGTTGTTTATTTGACGTTGTTGTTGTTATTGTTTATTTGACGTTGTTAATGTTTTTGACATTGTTGTTGTTGTTTTTGTTGTTTATTTGACGTTGTTGCTGTTGTTATTGTTGGTGTTGTTGTTGTTGTTTATTTGACGTTGGTGTTGTTGTTGTTTATTTGACGTTGTTGTTGTGGTTGTTGTTTATTTGACGTTGTTGTTGTTGTTGTTTAGTTGACGTTGTTGTTGTTGTTGTTTATTTGACATTGTTGTTGTCATTGTTTTTGTTGTTTATTTGACGTTGTTGTTGTTGTTGTTAACGTTGTTGTTGTTGTTTATTTGACGTTGTTGTTGTTGTTGTTTATTTGACGTTGTTGTTGTTGTTGTTGTTTATTTGACGTTGTTGTTGTTGTTATTTATTTTACGGTGTTGTTGTTGTTGTTTATTTGGCGTTGTTGTTGTTGTTGTTAATTTGACGTTGTTGTTGTTTATTTGACGTTGTTGTTGTTATTGTTGTTTATTTGACATTGTTGTTGTTGTTGTTGACGTTGTTGTTGTTGTTATTTATTTGACGTTGTTGTTGTTGTTGTTGGTTATTTGATGTTGTTTTAGTTGTTGTTGTTTATTTGACGTTGTTGTTGTTGTTGACGTTGTAGTTGTAGTTGTTGTTTATTTGATGTTGTTGTTGTTGTTAACATAGTTGTTGTTGTTTATTTCACGTTGTTGTTGTTGTTGACGTTGTTGTTGTTGTTTATTTGACGTTATTGTTGTTGTTAATTTGACGTTGTTATTGTTGTTGTTGTTGTTTATTTGACGTTGTTGTTGTTGTTGACGTTGTTGTTGTTGTTGTTATTGTTTATTTGACGTTGTTAATGTTTTTGACATTGTTGTTGTTATTTTTGTTGTTTATTTGACGTTGTTGTTGTGGTTGTTGTTTATTTGACGTTGTTGTTGTTGTTGTTTAGTTGACGTTGTTGTTGTTGTTGTTTATTTGACGTTGTTGTTGTCGTTGTTTTTGTTGTTTATTAGACGTTGTTTTTGTTGTTGTTGACGTTGTTGTTGTTGTTGTTTATTTGACGTTATTGTTGTTGTTGTTGTTGACGTTGTTGTTTATTTCACGTTGTTGTTGTTGTTTATTTGACGTTGTTGTTGTTGTTGACGTTGTTGTTGTTGTTGTTTATTTGACGTTGATGTTTTTGTTGTTTATTTGACGTTGTTGTTGTGGTTGTTGTTTATTTGACGTTGTTGTTGTTGTTTAGTTGACGTTGTTGTTGTTGTTGTTTATTTGACGTTGTTGTTGTCGTTGTTTTTGTTGTTTATTTGACGTTGTTTTTGTTGTTGTTGACGTTGTTGTTGTTGTTTATTTGACGTTGTTGTTGTTGTTGTTGTTGACGTTGTTGTTTATTTGACGTTGTTGTTGTTGTTTATTTGACGTTGTTGTTGTTGTTGACGTTGTTGTTGTTGTTGTTTAGTTGACGTTGTTGTTGTTGTTGTTGTTTATTTGACGTTGTTGTTGTCGTTGTTTTTGTTGTTTATTTGACGTTGTTTTTGTTGTTGTTGACGTTGTTGTTGTTGTTTATTTGACGTTGTTGTTGTTGTTGTTGACGTTGTTATTTATTTGACGTTGTTGTTGTTGTTTATTTGACGTTGTTGTTGTTGTTGACGTTGTTGTTGTTGTTGTTTATTTGACGTTGATGTTTTTGTTATTTATTTGACATTGTTGTTGTTGCTGTTGACGGTGTTGTTGTTGTTGTTGTTTATTTGACATTGTTGTTGTTGTTGTTGTTGCTGTTGTTTATTTGACGTTTTTGTTGTTATTGATGTTGTTGTTGTTTTTGTTGTTGTTTATTTGACGTTGTTGTTGTTGTTGACGTTGTTGTTGTTGTTGTTGTTTATTTGACGTTGTTGTTGTTGGTTATTTGATGTTATTTTAGTTGTTGTTGTTTATTTGACATTGTTGTTGTTGTTTATTTGACGTTGTTGTTTTTGTTTATTTGACGTTGTTGTTGTTTATTTGACGTTGTTGTTGTTGTTGTTGTTGCTTATTTGACGTTGTTGTTGTTGTTGTTATTGTTTATTTGACGGTGTTGTTGTTGTTGTTTATTTGACGTTGTTGTTGTTGTTGTTGTTTATTTGACGTTGTTGTTGTTGTTGACGTTGTTGTTGTTGTTGTTTATTTGATGTTGTTGTTGTTGTTGTTAACATAGTTGTTAACATAGTTGTTGTTGTTTATTTGACGTTATTGTTGTTGTTAATTTGACGTTGTTATTGTTGTTGTTGTTGTTTATTTGACGTTGTTGTTGTTGTTGACGTTGTTGTTGTTGTTGTTATTGTTTATTTGACGTTGTTAATGTTTTTGACATTGTTGTTGTTATTTTTGTTGTTTATTTGACGTTGTTGTTGTGGTTGTTGTTTATTTGACGTTGTTGTTGTTGTTGTTTAGTTGACGTTGTTGTTGTTGTTGTTTATTTGACGTTGTTGTTGTCGTTGTTTTTGTTGTTTATTAGACGTTGTTTTTGTTGTTGTTGACATTGTTGTTGTTGTTGTTTATTTGACGTTATTGTTGTTGTTGTTGTTGACGTTGTTGTTTATTTCACGTTGTTGTTGTTGTTTATTTGACGTTGTTGTTGTTGTTGACGTTGTTGTTGTTGTTGTTTATTTGACGTTGATGTTTTTGTTGTTTATTTGACGTTGTTGTTGTGGTTGTTGTTTATTTGACGTTGTTGTTGTTGTTTAGTTGACGTTGTTGTTGTTGTTGTTTATTTGACGTTGTTGTTGTCGTTGTTTTTGTTGTTTATTTGACGTTGTTTTTGTTGTTGTTGACGTTGTTGTTGTTGTTTATTTGACGTTGTTGTTGTTGTTGTTGTTGACGTTGTTGTTTATTTGACGTTGTTGTTGTTGTTTATTTGACGTTGTTGTTGTTGTTGACGTTGTTGTTGTTGTTGTTTAGTTGACGTTGTTGTTGTTGTTGTTTATTTGACGTTGTTGTTGTCGTTGTTTTTGTTGTTTATTTGACGTTGTTTTTGTTGTTGTTGACGTTGTTGTTGTTGTTTATTTGACGTTGTTGTTGTTGTTGTTGTTGACGTTGTTATTTATTTGACGTTGTTGTTGTTGTTTATTTGACGTTGTTGTTGTTGTTGACGTTGTTGTTGTTGTTGTTTATTTGACGTTGATGTTTTTGTTATTTATTTGACATTGTTGTTGTTGCTGTTGACGGTGTTGTTGTTGTTGTTGTTTATTTGACATTGTTGTTGTTGTTGTTGTTGCTGTTGTTTATTTGACGTTTTTGTTGTTATTGATGTTGTTGTTGTTTTTGTTGTTGTTTATTTGACGTTGTTGTTGTTGTTGACGTTGTTGTTGTTGTTGTTGTTTATTTGACGTTGTTGTTGTTGGTTATTTGATGTTATTTTAGTTGTTGTTGTTTATTTGACATTGTTGTTGTTGTTTATTTGACGTTGTTGTTTTTGTTTATTTGACGTTGTTGTTGTTTATTTGACGTTGTTGTTGTTGTTGTTGTTGCTTATTTGACGTTGTTGTTGTTGTTGTTATTGTTTATTTGACGGTGTTGTTGTTGTTGTTTATTTGACGTTGTTGTTGTTGTTGTTGTTTATTTGACGTTGTTGTTGTTGTTGACGTTGTTGTTGTTGTTGTTTATTTGATGTTGTTGTTGTTATTGTTAACATAGTTGTTAACATAGTTGTTGTTGTTTATTTGACGTTGTTGTTGTTGTTGACGTTGTTGTTTATTTGACGTTGTTGTTGTTGTTTATTTGACGTTGTTGTTGTTGTTGTTGACGTTGTTGCTGTTGCTGTTGTCGGTGTTATTGGTATTGTTTATTTGACATTGTTGTTGTTGTTGTTGTTGTTGTTGTTGTTTATTTGACGTTTTTGTTGTTATTGATGTTGTTGTTGTTTATTTGACGTTGTTGTTGTTGTTTATTTGACGACGTTGTTGTTGTTGTTGTTGTTATTGTTGACGTTGTTGTTGTTTATTTGACGTTGTTGTTGTTGTTGTTTATTTGACGTTGTTGTTGTTATTGTTGTTGTGTATTTGTTGTTATTGTTGTTGTTGTTGTTTATTTGACATTGTTGTTGTTATTTGACGTTGTTGTTGTTGTAGTATTTGTTGTTGTTGTTGTTTATTTGACGTTAATGTTGTTGTTTATTTGACGTTATTGTTGTTGTTGTTGTTGTTGTTTATTTGACGTTTTTGTTGTTATTGATGTTGTTGTTGTTTTTGTTGTTGTTTATTAGACGTTGTTGTTGTTGTTTATTTGACGTTGTTGTTGTTTTTGTTATTGTTGTTGTTGTTTATTTAACGTTGTTGTTGTGGTTTATTTGACGTTGTTGTTGTTATTTGACGTTGTTGTTGTTGTTGTTGTATTTATTGTTGTTGTTGTTATTGTTTATTTGACGTTGTTGTTGTTGTTGTTTATTTAACGTTATTGTTGTTGTTTAATTGACGTTGTTATTGTTGTTGTTGTTGTTTATTTGACGTTGTTGTTGTTGTTGACGTTGTTGTTGTTGTTTATTTGACGTTGTTGTTGTTATCGTTTATTTGACGTTGTTAATGTTTTTGACATTGTTGTTGTTGTTGTTGTTGTTTATTTGACGTTGTTGCTGTTGTTATTGTTGGTGTTGTTGTTGTTGTTTATTTGACGTTGGTGTTGTTGTTGTTTATTTGACGTTGTTGTTGTGGTTGTTGTTTATTTGACGTTGTTGTTGTTGTTGTTTAGTTGACGTTGTTGTTGTTGTTTATTTGACGTTGTTGTTGTCATTGTTTTTGTTGTTTATTTGACGTTGTTGTTGTTGTTGTTGACTTTGTTGTTGTTGTTTATTTGACGTTGTTGTTGTTATTGTTTATTTGACGTTGTTAATGTTTTTGACATTGTTGTTGTTGTTTTTGTTGTTTATTTGACGTTGTTGCTGTTGTTATTGTTGGTGTTGTTGTTGTTGTTTATTTGACGTTGGTGTTGTTGTTGTTTATTTGACGTTGTTGTTGTGGTTGTTGTTTATTTGACGTTGTTGTTGTTGTTGTTGTTGTTTAGTTGACGTTGTTGTTGTTGTTGTTTATTTGACATTGTTGTTGTCATTGTTTTTGTTGTTTATTTGACGTTGTTGTTGTTGTTGTTAACGTTGTTGTTGTTGTTTATTTGACGTTGTTGTTGTTGTTGTTTATTTGACGCTGTTGTTGTTGTTGTTGTTTATTTGACGTTGTTGTTGTTGTTATTTATTTTACGGTGTTGTTGTTGTTGTTTATTTGGCGTTGTTGTTATTGTTGTTAATTTGACGTTGTTGTTGTTTATTTGACGTTGTTGTTGTTATTGTTGTTTATTTGACATTGTTGTTGTTGTTGTTGACGTTGTTGTTGTTGTTATTTATTTGACGTTGTTGTTGTTGTTGTTGGTTATTTGATGTTGTTTTAGTTGTTGTTGTTTATTTGACGTTGTTGTTGTTGTTGACGTTGTAGTTGTAGTTGTTGTTTATTTGATGTTGTTGTTGTTGTTAACATAGTTGTTGTTGTTTATTTCACGTTGTTGTTGTTGTTGACGTTGTTGTTGTTGTTTATTTGACGTTATTGTTGTTGTTAATTTGACGTTGTTATTGTTGTTGTTGTTGTTTATTTGACGTTGTTGTTGTTGTTGACGTTGTTGTTGTTGTTGTTATTGTTTATTTGACGTTGTTAATGTTTTTGACATTGTTGTTGTTATTTTTGTTGTTTATTTGACGTTGTTGTTGTGGTTGTTGTTTATTTGACGTTGTTGTTGTTGTTGTTTAGTTGACGTTGTTGTTGTTGTTGTTTATTTGACGTTGTTGTTGTCGTTGTTTTTGTTGTTTATTTGACGTTGTTTTTGTTGTTGTTGACGTAGTTGTTGTTGTTGTTTATTTGACGTTATTGTTGTTGTTGTTGTTGACGTTGTTGTTTATTTGACGTTGTTGTTGTTGTTTATTTGAGGTTGTTGTTGTTGTTGACGTTGTTGTTGTTGTTGTTGTTTATTTGACATTGATGTTTTTGTTGTTTATTTGACGTTGTTGTTGTGGTTGTTGTTTATTTGACGTTGTTGTTGTTGTTGTTTAGTTGACGTTGTTGTTGTTGTTTATTTGACGTTGTTGTTGTCGTTGTTTTTGTTGTTTATTTGACGTTGTTTTTGTTGTTGTTGACGTTGTTGTTGTTGTTTATTTGACGTTGTTGTTGTTGTTGTTGTTGACGTTGTTGTTTATTTGACGTTGTTGTTGTTGTTTATTTGACGTTGTTGTTGTTGTTGACGTTGTTGTTGTTGTTGTTTAGTTGACGTTGTTGTTGTTGTTGTTTATTTGACGTTGTTGTTGTCGTTGTTTTTGTTGTTTATTTGACGTTGTTTTTGTTGTTGTTGACGTTGTTGTTGTTGTTTATTTGACGTTGTTGTTGTTGTTGTTGTTGACGTTGTTATTTATTTGACGTTGTTGTTGTTGTTTATTTGACGTTGTTGTTGTTGTTGACGTTGTTGTTGTTGTTGTTTATTTGACGTTGATGTTTTTGTTATTTATTTGACATTGTTGTTGTTGCTGTTGACGGTGTTGTTGTTGTTGTTGTTTATTTGACATTGTTGTTGTTGTTGTTGTTGCTGTTGTTTATTTGACGTTTTTGTTGTTATTGATGTTGTTGTTGTTTTTGTTGTTGTTTATTTGACGTTGTTGTTGTTGTTGACGTTGTTGTTGTTGTTGTTGTTTATTTGACGTTGTTGTTGTTGGTTATTTGATGTTATTTTAGTTGTTGTTGTTTATTTGACATTGTTGTTGTTGTTTATTTGACGTTGTTGTTTTTGTTTATTTGACGTTGTTGTTGTTTATTTGACGTTGTTGTTGTTGTTGTTGTTGCTTATTTGACGTTGTTGTTGTTGTTGTTATTGTTTATTTGACGGTGTTGTTGTTGTTGTTTATTTGACGTTGTTGTTGTTGTTGTTGTTTATTTGACGTTGTTGTTGTTGTTGACGTTGTTGTTGTTGTTGTTTATTTGATGTTGTTGTTGTTGTTGTTAACATAGTTGTTAACATAGTTGTAGTTGTTTATTTGACGTTGTTGTTGTTGTTGACGTTGTTGTTTATTTGACGTTGTTGTTGTTGTTTATTTGACGTTGTTGTTGTTGTTGTTGACGTTGTTGTTGTTGTTGTTGTTTATTTGACGTTGATGTTGTTGTTGTTTATTTGACATTGTTGCTGTTGCTGTTGTCGGTGTTATTGGTATTGTTTATTTGACATTGTTGTTGTTGTTGTTGTTGTTGTTGTTTATTTGACGTTTTTGTTGTTATTGATGTTGTTGTTGTTTATTTGACGTTGTTGTTGTTGTTTATTTGACGACGTTGTTGTTGTTGTTGTTGTTATTGTTGACGTTGTTGTTGTTTATTTGACGTTGTTGTTGTTGTTGTTTATTTGACGTTGTTGTTGTTATTGTTGTTGTGTATTTGTTGTTATTGTTGTTGTTGTTGTTTATTTGACATTGTTGTTGTTATTTGACGTTGTTGTTGTTGTAGTATTTGTTGTTGTTGTTGTTTATTTGACGTTATTGTTGTTGTTTATTTGACGTTATTGTTGTTGTTGTTGTTGTTGTTGTTTATTTGACGTTTTTGTTGTTATTGATGTTGTTGTTGTTTTTGTTGTTGTTTATTAGACGTTATTGTTGTTGTTTATTTGACGTTGTTGTTGTTTTTGTTATTGTTGTTGTTGTTTATTTAACGTTGTTGTTGTGGTTTATTTGACGTTGTTGTTGTTATTTGACGTTGTTGTTGTTGTTGTTGTATTTATTGTTGTTGTTGTTGTTGTTTATTTGACGTTGTTGTTGTTGTTGTTTATTTAACGTTATTGTTGTTGTTTAATTGACGTTGTTATTGTTGTTGTTGTTGTTTATTTGACGTTGTTGTTGTTGTTGACGTTGTTGTTGTTGTTTATTTGACGTTGTTGTTGTTATCGTTTATTTGACGTTGTTAATGTTTTTGACATTGTTGTTGTTGTTTTTGTTGTTTATTTGACGTTGTTGCTGTTGTTATTGTTGGTGGTGTTGTTGTTGTTGTTTATTTGACGTTGGTGTTGTTGTTGTTTATTTGACGTTGTTGTTGTGGTTGTTGTTTATTTGACGTTGTTGTTGTTGTTGTTTAGTTGACGTTGTTGTTGTTGTTTATTTGACGTTGTTGTTGTCATTGTTTTTGTTGTTTATTTGACGTTGTTGTTGTTGTTGTTGTTGACTTTGTTGTTGTTGTTTATTTGACGTTGTTGTTGTTGTTGTTTATTTGACGTTGTTGTTGTTGTTGTTGTTTATTTGACGTTGTTGTTGTTGTTATTTATTTTACGGTGTTGTTGTTGTTGTTTATTTGACGTTGTTGTTGTTGTTGTTAATTTGACGTTGTTGTTGTTTATTTGACGTTGTTGTTGTTATTGTTGTTTATTTGACATTGTTGTTGTTGTTGTTGTTGACGTTGTTGTTGTTGTTGTTTATTTGACGTTGTTGTTGTTGTTGTTGTTGTTTATTTGACGTTGTTGTTGTTGTTGACGTTGTTGTTGTTGTTGTTATTGTTGTTGTTTATTTGACCTTGTTGTTGTTGTTGTTGTTGGTTATTTGATGTTGTTTTAGTTGTTGTTGTTTATTTGACATTGTTGTTGTTGTTTATTTGACGTTGTTGTTTTTGTTTATTTGACGTTGTTGTTGTTGTTTATTTAACGTTGTTGTTGTTGTTGTTGTTGTTGCTTATTTGACGTTGTTGTTGTTGTTGTTATTGTTTATTTGACGGTGTTGTTATTGTTGTTTATTTGACGTTGTTGTTGTTGTTGTTGTTGTTTATTTGACGTTGTTATTGTTGTTGACGTTGTTGTTGTTGTTGTTTATTTGATGTTGTTGTTGTTGTTGTTAACATAGTTGTTAACATAGTTGTTGTTGTTTATTTGACGTTGTTGTTGTTGTTGACGTTGTTGTTTATTTGACGTTGTTGTTGTTGTAGTATTTGTTGTTGTTGTTGTTTATTTGACGTTATTGTTGTTGTTTATTTGACGTTATTGTTGTTGTTGTTGTTGTTGTTTATTTGACGTTTTTGTTGTTATTGATGTTGTTGTTGTTTTTGTTGTTGTTTATTAGACGTTGTTGTTGTTATTTATTTGACGTTGTTGTTGTTTTTGTTATTGTTGTTGTTTATTTAACGTTGTTGTTGTTGTTTATTTGACGTTGTTGTTGTTATTTGACGTTGTTGTTGTTGTATTTGTTGTTATTGTTGTTGTTGATGTTTATTTGACGTTGTTGTTGTTATTTGACATTGTTATTATTGTTGTTGTTGTATTTATTGTTGTTGTTGTTGTTGTTGTTTATTTGACGTTGTTGTTGTTGTTGTTTATTTGACGTTATTGTTGTTGTTTAATTGACGTTGTTATTGTTGTTGTTGTTGTTTATTTGACGTTGTTGTTGTTGTTGACGTTGTTGTTGTTGTTTATTTGACGTTGTTGTTGTTATTGTTTATTTGACGTTGTTAATGTTTTTGACATTGTTGTTGTTGTTTTTGTTGTTTATTTGACGTTGTTGCTGTTGTTATTGTTGGTGTTGTTGTTGTTGTTTATTTGACGTTGGTGTTGTTGTTGTTTATTTGACGTTGTTGTTGTGGTTGTTGTTTATTTGACGTTGTTGTTGTTGTTGTTTAGTTGACGTTGTTGTTGTTGTTGTTTATTTGACATTGTTGTTGTCATTGTTTTTGTTGTTTATTTGACGTTGTTGTTGTTGTTGTTAACGTTGTTGTTGTTGTTTATTTGACGTTGTTGTTGTTGTTGTTTATTTGACGTTGTTGTTGTTGTTGTTGTTTATTTGACGTTGTTTTTGTTGTTATTTATTTTACGGTGTTGTTGTTGTTGTTTATTTGGCGTTGTTGTTGTTGTTGTTAATTTGACGTTGTTGTTGTTTATTTGACGTTGTTGTTGTTATTGTTGTTTATTTGACATTGTTGTTGTTGTTGTTGACGTTGTTGTTGTTGTTATTTATTTGACGTTGTTGTTGTTGTTGTTGTTGGTTATTTGATGTTGTTTTAGTTGTTGTTGTTTATTTGACGTTGTTGTTGTTGTTGACGTTGTAGTTGTAGTTGTTGTTTATTTGATGTTGTTGTTGTTGTTAACATAGTTGTTGTTGTTTATTTCACGTTGTTGTTGTTGTTGACGTTGTTGTTGTTGTTTATTTGACGTTATTGTTGTTGTTTATTTGACGTTGTTATTGTTGTTGTTGTTGTTTATTTGACGTTGTTGTTGTTGTTGACGTTGTTGTTGTTGTTGTTATTGTTTATTTGACGTTGTTAATGTTTTTGACATTGTTGTTGTTATTTTTGTTGTTTATTTGACGTTGTTGTTGTGGTTGTTGTTTATTTGACGTTGTTGTTGTTGTTGTTTAGTTGACGTTGTTGTTGTTGTTGTTTATTTGACGTTGTTGTTGTCGTTGTTTTTGTTGTTTATTTGACGTTGTTTTTGTTGTTGTTGACGTTGTTGTTGTTGTTTATTTGACGTTATTGTTGTTGTTGTTGTTGACGTTGTTGTTTATTTGACGTTGTTGTTGTTGTTTATTTGACGTTGTTGTTGTTGTTGACGTTGTTGTTGTTGTTGTTTATTTGACGTTGATGTTTTTGTTGTTTATTTGACGTTGTTGTTGTGGTTGTTGTTTATTTGTCGTTGTTGTTGTTGTTGTTTAGTTGACGTTGTTGTTGTTGTTGTTTATTTGACGTTGTTGTTGTCGTTGTTTTTGTTGTTTATTTGACGTTGTTTTTGTTGTTGTTGACGTTGTTGTTGTTGTTTATTTGACGTTGTTGTTGTTGTTGTTGACGTTGTTGTTTATTTGACGTTGTTGTTGTTGTTTATTTGACGTTGTTGTTGTTGTTGACGTTGTTGTTGTTGTTGTTTAGTTGACGTTGTTGTTGTTGTTGTTTATTTGACGTTGTTGTTGTTGTTGACGTTGTTGTTGTTGTTTATTTGACGTTGATGTTTTTGTTATTTATTTGACATTGTTGTTGTTGCTGTTGACGGTGTTGTTGTTGTTGTTGTTTATTTGACATTTTTGTTGTTGTTGTTGTTGCTGTTGTTTATTTGACGTTTTTGTTGTTATTGATGTTGTTGTTGTTTTTGTTGTTGTTTATTTGACGTTGTTGTTGTTGTTGACGTTGTTGTTGTTGTTGTTGTTGTTTATTTGACGTTGTTGTTGTTGGTTATTTGATGTTATTTTAGTTGTTGTTGTTTATTTGACATTGTTGTTGTTGTTTATTTGACGTTGTTATTTTTGTTTATTTGACGTTGTTGTTGTTTATTTGACGTTGTTGTTGTTGTTGTTGTTGCTTATTTGACGTTGTTGTTGTTGTTGTTATTGTTTATTTGACGGTGTTGTTGTTGTTGTTTATTTGATGTTGTTGTTGTTGTTGTTAACATAGTTGTTAACATAGTTGTTGTTGTTTATTTGACGTTGTTTATGTTGTTGACGTTGTTGTTTATTTGACGTTGTTGTTGTTGTTTATTTGACGTTGTTGTTGTTGTTGTTGACGTTGTTGTTGTTGTTGTTTATTTGACGTTGATGTTGTTGTTGTTTATTTGACATTGTTGCTGTTGCTGTTGTCGGTGTTATTGGTATTGTTTATTTGACATTGTTGTTGTTGTTGTTGTTGTTGTTGTTGTTGTTTATTTGACGTTTTTGTTGTTATTGATGTTGTTGTTGTTTATTTGACGTTGTTGTTGTTGTTTATTTGACGACGTTGTTGTTGTTGTTGTTGTTATTGTTGACGTTGTTGTTGTTTATTTGACGTTGTTGTTGTTGTTGTTTATTTGACGTTGTTGTTCTTATTGTTGTTGTTGTATTTGTTGTTATTGTTGTTGTTGTTGTTTATTTGACGGTTTTGTTGTTATTTGACGTTGTTGTTGTTGTAGTATTTGTTGTTGTTGTTGTTTATTTGACGTTATTGTTGTTGTTTATTTGACGTTATTGTTGTTGTTGTTGTTGTTGTTTATTTGACGTTTTTGTTGTTATTGATGTTGTTGTTGTTTTTGTTGTTGTTTTTTAGACGTTGTTGTTGTTTATTTGACGTTGTTGTTGTTATTGTTGTTGTTGTTTATTTAACGTTGTTGTTGTGGTTTATTTGACGTTGTTGTTGTTATTTGACGTTGTTGTTGTTGTTGTTGTATTTATTGTTGTTGTTGTTGTTGTTTATTTGACGTTGTTGTTGTTGTTGTTGTTTATTTAACGTTATTGTTGTTGTTTAATTGACGTTGTTATTGTTGTTGTTGTTGTTTATTTGACGTTGTTGTTGTTGTTGACGTTGTTGTTGTTGTTTATTTGACGTTGTTGTTGTTATCGTTTATTTGACGTTGTTAATGTTTTTGACATTGTTGTTGTTGTTTTTGTTGTTTATTTGACGTTGTTGCTGTTGTTATTGTTGGTGTTGTTGTTGTTGTTTATTTGACGTTGGTGTTGTTGTTGTTTATTTGACGTTGTTGTTGTGGTTGTTGTTTATTTGACGTTGTTGTTGTTGTTGTTGAGTTGACGTTGTTGTTGTTGTTTATTTGACGTTGTTGTTGTCATTGTTTTTGTTGTTTATTTGACGTTGTTGTTGTTGTTGTTGACTTTGTTGTTGTTGTTTATTTGACGTTGTTGTTGTTGTTGTTTATTTGACGTTGTTGTTGTTGTTGTTGTTTATTTGACGTTGTTGTTGTTGTTATTTATTTTACGGTGTTGTTGTTGTTGTTTATTTGACGTTGTTGTTGTTGTTGTTAATTTGACGTTGTTGTTGTTTATTTGACGTTGTTGTTGTTATTGTTGTTTATTTGACATTGTTGTTGTTGTTGTTGACGTTGTTGTTGTTGTTGTTTATTTGACGTTGTTGTTGTTGTTGTTGTTTATTTGATGTTGTTGTTGTTGTTGACGTTGTTGTTGTTATTGTTGTTGTTTATTTGACGTTGTTGTTGTTGTTGTTGTTGGTTATTTGATGTTGTTTTAGTTGTTGTTGTTTATTTGACATTGTTGTTGTTGTTTATTTGACGTTGTTGTTTTTGTTTATTTGACGTTGTTGTTGTTGTTTATTTAACGTTGTTGTTGTTGTTGTTGTTGTTGTTGTTGCTTATTTGACGTTGTTGTTGTTGTTGTTGTTATTGTTTATTTGACGGTGTTGTTGTTGTTGTTTATTTGACGTTGTTGTTGTTGTTGTTGTTGTTTATTTGACATTGTTATTGTTGTTGACGTTGTTGTTGTTGTTGTTTATTTGATGTTGTTGTTGTTGTTGTTAACATAGTTGTTAACATAGTTGTTGTTGTTTATTTGACGTTGTTGTTGTTGTTGACATTGTTGTTTATTTGACGTTGTTGTTGTTGTTGTTGACGTTGTTGTTGTTGTTTATTTGACGTTGATGTTGTTGTTGTTTATTTGACATTGTTGTTGTTGTTGTTGACGGTGTTATTGTTGTTGTTTATTTGACATTGTTGTTGTTGTTGTTGTTGTTTATTTGACGTTTTTGTTGTTATTGATGTTGTTGTTGTTTATTTGACGTTGTTGTTGTTGTTTATTTAATGACGTTGTTGTTGTTGTTGTTATTGTTGTTGTTGTTGTTTGTTTAACGTTGTTGTTGTTGTTTATTTGACGTTGTTGTTGTTATTTGACGTTGTTATTGTTGTTGTTGTATTTGTTGTTATTGTTGTTTTTGTTGTTTATTTGACGTTGTTGTTGTTATTTGACGTTGTTGTTGTTGTAGTATTTGTTGTTGTTGTTGTTTATTTGACGTTATTGTTGTTGTTTATTTGACGTTATTGTTGTTGTTGTTGTTGTTGTTTATTTGACGTTTTTGTTGTTATTGATGTTGTTGTTGTTTTTGTTGTTGTTTATTAGACATTGTTGTTGTTGTTTATTTGACGTTGTTGTTGTTTTTGTTATTGTTGTTGTTGTTTATTTAACGTTGTTGTTGTTGTTTATTTGACGTTGTTGTTGTTATTTGACGTTGTTGTTGTTGTTGTATTTGTTGTTATTGTTGTTGTTGATGTTTATTTGACGTTGTTGTTGTTATTTGACGTTGTTGTTGTTGTTGTTTTTATTGTTGTTGTTGTTGTTGTTTATTTGACGTTGTTATTGTTGTTGTTGTTGTTTATTTGACGTTGTTGTTGTTGTTGACGTTGTTGTTGTTGTTTATTTGACGTTGTTGTTGTTATTGTTTATTTGACGTTGTTAATGTTTTTGACATTGTTGTTGTTGTTTTTGTTGTTTATTTGACGTTGTTGCTGTTGTTATTGTTGGTGTTGTTGTTGTTGTTTATTTGACGTTGGTGTTGTTGTTGTTTATTTGACATTGTTGTTGTTGTTTATTTGACGTTGTTGTTTTTGTTTATTTGACGTTGTTGTTGTTGTTTATTTAACGTTGTTGTTGTTGTTGTTGTTGTTGTTGTTGCTTATTTGACGTTGTTGTTGTTGTTGTTATTGTTTATTTGACGGTGTTGTTGTTGTTGTTTATTTGACGTTGTTGTTGTTGTTGTTGTTTATTTGACATTGTTATTGTTGTTGACGTTGTTGTTGTTGTTGTTTATTTGATGTTGTTGTTGTTGTTGTTAACATAGTTGTTAACATAGTTGTTGTTGTTTATTTGACGTTGTTGTTGTTGTTGACGTTGTTGTTTATTTGACGTTGTTGTTGTTGTTGTTGACGTTGTTGTTGTTGTTTATTTGACGTTGATGTTGTTGTTGTTTATTTGACATTGTTGTTGTTGTTGTTGACGGTGTTATTGTTGTTGTTTATTTGACATTGTTGTTGTTGTTGTTGTTGTTGTTTATTTGACGTTTTTGTTGTTATTGATGTTGTTGTTGTTTATTTGACGTTGTTGTTGTTGTTTATTTAATGACGTTGTTGTTGTTGTTGTTGTTATTGTTGTTGTTGTTGTTTATTTAACGTTGTTGTTGTTGTTTATTTGACGTTGTTGTTGTTATTTGACATTGTTATTGTTGTTGTTGTATTTGTTGTTATTGTTGTTTTTGTTGTTTATTTGACGTTGTTGTTGTTATTTGACGTTGTTGTTGTTGTAGTATTTGTTGTTGTTGTTGTTTATTTGACGTTATTGTTGTTGTTTATTTGACGTTATTGTTGTTGTTGTTGTTGTTGTTGTTTATTTGACGTTTTTGTTGTTATTGATGTTGTTGTTGTTTTTGTTGTTGTTTATTAGACATTGTTGTTGTTGTTTATTTGACGTTGTTGTTGTTTTTGTTATTGTTGTTGTTGTTTATTTAACGTTGTTGTTGTTGTTTATTTGACGTTGTTGTTGTTATTTGACGTTGTTGTTGTTGTTGTATTTGTTGTTATTGTTGTTGTTGATGTTTATTTGACGTTGTTGTTGTTATTTGACATTGTTGTTGTTGTTGTTTTTATTGTTGTTGTTGTTGTTGTTTATTTGACGTTGTTATTGTTGTTGTTGTTGTTTATTTGACGTTGTTGTTGTTGTTGACGTTGTTGTTGTTGTTTATTTGACGTTGTTGTTGTTATTGTTTATTTGACGTTGTTAATGTTTTTGACATTGTTGTTGTTGTTTTTGTTGTTTATTTGACGTTGTTGCTGTTGTTATTGTTGGTGTTGTTGTTGTTGTTTATTTGAAGTTGGTGTTGTTGTTGTTTATTTGACGTTGTTGTTGTGGTTGTTGTTTATTTGACGTTGTTGTTGTTGTTGTTTAGTTGACGTTGTTGTTGTTGTTGTTTATTTGACATTGTTGTTGTCATTGTTTTTGTTGTTTATTTGACGTTGTTGTTGTTGTTGTTTATTTGACGTTGTTGTTGTTGTTGTTGTTTATTTGACGTTGTTGTTGTTGTTATTTATTTTACGGTGTTGTTGTTGTTGTTGTTTATTTGACATTGTTGTTGTTGTTGTTGTTAATTTGACGTTGTTGTTGTTTATTTGACGTTGTTGTTGTTATTGTTGTTTATTTGACATTGTTGTTGTTGTTGTTGTTGACGTTGTTGTTGTTGTTATTTATTTGACGTTGTTGTTGTTGTTGTTGGTTGGTTATTTGATGTTGTTTTAGTTGTTGTTGTTTATTTGACGTTGTTGTTGTTGTTGACGTTGTAGTTGTAGTTGTTGTTTATTTGATGTTGTTGTTGTTGTTAACATAGTTGTTGTTGTTTATTTCACGTTGTTGTTGTTGTTGACGTTGTTGTTGTTGTTTATTTGACGTTATTGTTGTTGTTTATTTGACGTTGTTATTGTTGTTGTTGTTGTTTATTTGACGTTGTTGTTGTTGTTGACGTTGTTGTTGTTGTTGTTATTGTTTATTTGACGTTGTTAATGTTTTTGACATTGTTGTTGTTATTTTTGTTGTTTATTTGACGTTGTTGTTGTGGTTGTTGTTTATTTGACGTTGTTGTTGTTGTTGTTTAGTTGACGTTGTTGTTGTTGTTGTTGTTTATTTGACGTTGTTGTTGTCGTTGTTTTTGTTGTTTATTTGACGTTGTTTTTGTTGTTGTTGACGTTGTTGTTGTTGTTTATTTGACGTTGTTGTTGTTGTTGTTGTTGTTGTTGTTGTTGTTGACGTTGTTGTTTATTTGACGTTGTTGTTGTTGTTTATTTGACGTTGTTGTTGTTGTTGACGTTGTTGTTGTTGTTGTTTATTTGACGTTGATGTTTTTGTTGTTTATTTGACGTTGTTGTTGTGGTTGTTGTTTATTTGACGTTGTTGTTGTTGTTGTTTAGTTGACGTTGTTGTTGTTGTTGTTTATTTGACGTTGTTGTTGTCGTTGTTTTTGTTGTTTATTTGACGTTGTTTTTGTTGTTGTTGACGTTGTTGTTGTTGTTTATTTGACGTTGTTGTTGTTGTTGTTGACGTTGTTGTTTATTTGACGTTGTTGTTGTTGTTTATTTGACGTTGTTGTTGTTGTTGACGTTGTTGTTGTTGTTGTTTAGTTGACGTTGTTGTTGTTGTTGTTTATTTGACGTTGTTGTTTTCGTTGTTTTTGTTGTTTATTTGACGTTGTTTTTGTTGTTGTTAACGTTGTTGTTGTTGTTTATTTGACGTTGTTGTTGTTGTTGTTGTTGACGTTGTTATTTATTTGACGTTGTTGTTGTTGTTTATTTGACGTTGTTGTTGTTGTTGACGTTGTTGTTGTTGTTGTTTATTTGACGTTGATGTTTTTGTTATTTATTTGACATTGTTGTTGTTGCTGTTGACGGTGTTGTTGTTGTTGTTGTTTATTTGACATTGTTGTTGTTGTTGTTGTTGCTGTTGTTTATTTGACGTTTTTGTTGTTATTGATGTTGTTGTTGTTTTTGTTGTTCTTTATTTGACGTTGTTGTTGTTGTTGACGTTGTTGTTGTTGTTGTTGTTTATTTGACGTTGTTGTTGTTGGTTATTTGATGTTATTTTAGTTGTTGTTGTTTATTTGACATTGTTGTTGTTGTTTATTTGACGTTGTTGTTTTTGTTTATTTGACGTTGTTGTTGTTTATTTGACATTGTTGTTGTTGTTGTTGTTGCTTATTTGACGTTGTTGTTGTTGTTGTTATTGTTTATTTGACGGTGTTGTTGTTGTTGTTTATTTGACGTTGTTGTTGTTGTTGTTGTTTATTTGACGTTGTTGTTGTTGTTGACGTTGTTGTTGTTGTTGTTTATTTGATGTTGTTGTTGTTGTTGTTAACATAGTTGTTGTTGTTTATTTGACGTTGTTGTTGTTGTTGACGTTGTTGTTTATTTGACGTTGTTGTTGTTGTTTATTTGACGTTGTTGTTGTTGTTGTTGACGTTGTTGTTGTTGTTGTTGTTTATTTGACGTTGATGTTGTTGTTGTTTATTTGACATTGTTGCTGTTGCTGTTGTCGGTGTTATTGTTGTTGTTTATTTGACATTGTTGTTGTTGTTGTTGTTGTTGTTTATTTGACGTTTTTGTTGTTATTGATGTTGTTGTTGTTTATTTGACGTTGTTGTTGTTGTTTATTTGACGACGTTGTTGTTGTTGTTGTTGTTATTGTTGACGTTGTTGTTGTTTATTTGACGTTGTTGTTGTTGTTGTTTATTTGACGTTGTTGTTGTTGTTGTTTATTTGACGTTGTTGTTGTTATTTGACGTTGTTGTTGTTGTAGTATTTGTTGTTGTTGTTGTTGTTTATTTGACGTTATTGTTGTTGTTTATTTGACGTTATTGTTGTTGTTGTTGTTGTTGTTTATTTGACGCTTTTGTTGTTATTGATGTTGTTGTTGTTTTTGTTGTTGTTTATTAGACGTTGTTGTTGTTGTTTATTTGACGTTGTTGTTGTTTTTGTTATTGTTGTTGTTGTTGTTTATTTAACGTTGTTGTTGTGGTTTATTTGACGTTGTTGTTGTTATTTGACGTTGTTGTTGTTGTTGTTGTATTTATTGTTGTTGTTGTTGTTGTTTATTTGACGTTGTTGTTGTTGTTGTTTATTTAACGTTATTGTTGTTGTTTAATTGACGTTGTTATTGTTGTTGTTGTTGTTTATTTGACGTTGTTGTTGTTGTTGACGTTGTTGTTGTTGTTTATTTGACGTTGTTGTTGTTATCGTTTATTTGACGTTGTTAATGTTTTTGACATTGTTGTTGTTGTTTTTCTTGTTTATTTGACGTTGTTGCTGTTGTTATTGTTGGTGTTGTTGTTATTGTTTATTTGACGTTGGTGTTGTTGTTGTTTATTTGACGTTGTTGTTGTGGTTGTTGTTTATTTGACGTTGTTGTTGTTGTTGTTTAGTTGACGTTGTTGTTGTTGTTTATTTGACGTTGTTGTTGTCATTGTTTTTGTTGTTTATTTGACGTTGTTGTTGTTGTTGTTGTTGACGTTGTTGTTGTTGTTTATTTGACGTTGTTGTTGTTGTTGTTTATTTGACGTTGTTGTTGTTGTTGTTGTTTATTTGACGTTGTTGTTGTTGTTATTTATTTTACGGTGTTGTTGTTGTTGTTTATTTGACGTTGTTGTTGTTGTTGTTAATTTGACGTTGTTGTTGTTTATTTGACGTTGTTGTTGTTATTGTTGTTTATTTGACATTGTTGTTGTTGTTGTTGTTGACGTTGTTGTTGTTGTTGTTTATTTGACGTTGTTGTTGTTGTTGTTGTTGTTGGTTATTTGATGTTGTTTTAATTGTTGTTGTTTATTTGACGTTGTTGTTGTTGTTGACGTTGTTGTTGTAGTTGTTGTTTATTTGATGTTGTTGTTGTTGTTAACATAGTTGTTGTTGTTTATTTCACGTTGTTGTTGTTGTTGACGTTGTTGTTGTTGTTTATTTGACGTTATTGTTGTTGTTTATTTGACGTTGTTATTGTTGTTGTTGTTGTTTATTTGACGTTGTTGATGTTGTTGACGTTGTTGTTGTTGTTTATTTGACGTTGTTGTTGTTATTGTTTATTTGACGTTGTTAATGTTTTTGACATTGTTGTTGTTATTTTTGTTGTTTATTTGACGTTGTTGTTGTTGTTGTTGTTGTTATTGTTTGTGTTGTTGTTGTTGTTTATTTGACGTTGGTGTTGTTATTTGACGTTGTTGTTGTTGTTGTATTTGTTGTTGTTGTTGTTTATTTGACGTTATTGTTGTTGTTTATTTGACGTTATTGTTGTTGTTGTTGTTGTTTATTTAACGTTTTTGTTGTTATTGATGTTGTTGTTGTTTTTGTTGTTGTTTATTAGACATTGTTGTTGTTGTTTATTTGACGTTGTTGTTGTTTTTGTTATTGTTGTTGTTGTTTATTTAACGTTGTTGTTGTTGTTTATTTGACGTTGTTGTTGTTATTTGACGTTGTTGTTGTTGTTGTATTTGTTGTTATTGTTGTTGTTGATGTTTATTTGACGTTGTTGTTGTTATTTGACGTTGTTGTTGTTGTTGTTTTTATTGTTGTTGTTGTTGTTGTTTATTTGACGTTGTTATTGTTGTTGTTGTTGTTTATTTGACGTTGTTGTTGTTGTTGACGTTGTTGTTGTTGTTTATTTGACGTTGTTGTTGTTATTGTTTATTTGACGTTGTTAATGTTTTTGACATTGTTGTTGTTGTTTTTGTTGTTTATTTGACGTTGTTGCTGTTGTTATTGTTGGTGTTGTTGTTGTTGTTTATTTGACGTTGGTGTTGTTGTTGTTTATTTGACGTTGTTGTTGTGGTTGTTGTTTATTTGACGTTGTTGTTGTTGTTGTTTAGTTGACGTTGTTGTTGTTGTTGTTTATTTGACATTGTTGTTGTCATTGTTTTTGTTGTTTATTTGACGTTGTTGTTGTTGTTGTTTATTTGACGTTGTTGTTGTTGTTGTTGTTTATTTGACGTTGTTGTTGTTGTTATTTATTTTACGGTGTTGTTGTTGTTGTTGTTGTTTATTTGACATTGTTGTTGTTGTTGTTGTTAATTTGACGTTGTTGTTGTTTATTTGACGTTGTTGTTGTTATTGTTGTTTATTTGACATTGTTGTTGTTGTTGTTATTGACGTTGTTGTTGTTGTTATTTATTTGACGTTGTTGTTGTTGTTGTTGGTTGGTTATTTGATGTTGTTTTAGTTGTTGTTGTTTATTTGACGTTGTTGTTGTTGTTGACGTTGTAGTTGTAGTTGTTGTTTATTTGATGTTGTTGTTGTTGTTAACATAGTTGTTGTTGTTTATTTCACGTTGTTGTTGTTGTTGACGTTGTTGTTGTTGTTTATTTGACGTTATTGTTGTTGTTTATTTGACGTTGTTATTGTTGTTGTTGTTGTTTATTTGACGTTGTTGTTGTTGTTGACGTTGTTGTTGTTGTTATTATTGTTTATTTGACGTTGTTAATGTTTTTGACATTGTTGTTGTTATTTTTGTTGTTTATTTGACGTTGTTGTTGTGGTTGTTGTTTATTTGACGTTGTTGTTGTTGTTGTTTAGTTGACGTTGTTGTTGTTGTTGTTGTTTATTTGACGTTGTTGTTGTCGTTGTTTTTGTTGTTTATTTGACGTTGTTTTTGTTGTTGTTGACGTTGTTGTTGTTGTTTATTTGACGTTGTTGTTGTTGTTGTTGTTGTTGTTGTTGACGTTGTTGTTTATTTGACGTTGTTGTTGTTGTTTATTTGACGTTGTTGTTGTTGTTGACGTTGTTGTTGTTGTTGTTTATTTGACGTTGATGTTTTTGTTGTTTATTTGACGTTGTTGTTGTGGTTGTTGTTTATTTGACGTTGTTGTTGTTGTTGTTTAGTTGACGTTGTTGTTGTTGTTGTTTATTTGACGTTGTTGTTGTCGTTGTTTTTGTTGTTTATTTGACGTTGTTTTTGTTGTTGTTGACGTTGTTGTTGTTGTTTATTTGACGTTGTTGTTGTTGTTGTTGACGTTGTTGTTTATTTGACGTTGTTGTTGTTGTTTATTTGACGTTGTTGTTGTTGTTGACGTTGTTGTTGTTGTTGTTTAGTTGACGTTGTTGTTGTTGTTGTTTATTTGACGTTGTTGTTTTCGTTGTTTTTGTTGTTTATTTGACGTTGTTTTTGTTGTTGTTAACGTTGTTGTTGTTGTTTATTTGACGTTGTTGTTGTTGTTGTTGTTGACGTTGTTATTTATTTGACGTTGTTGTTGTTGTTTATTTGACGTTGTTGTTGTTGTTGACGTTGTTGTTGTTGTTGTTTATTTGACGTTGATGTTTTTGTTATTTATTTGACATTGTTGTTGTTGCTGTTGACGGTGTTGTTGTTGTTGTTGTTTATTTGACATTGTTGTTGTTGTTGTTGTTGCTGTTGTTTATTTGACGTTTTTGTTGTTATTGATGTTGTTGTTGTTTTTGTTGTTCTTTATTTGACGTTGTTGTTGTTGTTGACGTTGTTGTTGTTGTTGTTGTTTATTTGACGTTGTTGTTGTTGGTTATTTGATGTTATTTTAGTTGTTGTTGTTTATTTGACATTGTTGTTGTTGTTTATTTGACGTTGTTGTTTTTGTTTATTTGACGTTGTTGTTGTTTATTTGACATTGTTGTTGTTGTTGTTGTTGCTTATTTGACGTTGTTGTTGTTGTTGTTATTGTTTATTTGACGGTGTTGTTGTTGTTGTTTATTTGACGTTGTTGTTGTTGTTGTTGTTTATTTGACGTTGTTGTTGTTGTTGACGTTGTTGTTGTTGTTGTTTATTT
Source organism: Vicia faba (assembly GCA_948472305.1). Taxonomy (NCBI): domain Eukaryota; kingdom Viridiplantae; phylum Streptophyta; class Magnoliopsida; order Fabales; family Fabaceae; genus Vicia; species Vicia faba. The sequence goes on along the minus strand of OX451735.1, from coordinate 1,334,115,572 downwards.
GATGTTGTTGTTGTTGTTGTTAACATAGTTGTTGTTGTTTATTTGACGTTGTTGTTGTTGTTGACGTTGTTGTTTATTTGACGTTGTTGTTGTTGTTTATTTGACGTTGTTGTTGTTGTTGTTGACGTTGTTGTTGTTGTTGTTGTTTATTTGACGTTGATGTTGTTGTTGTTTATTTGACATTGTTGCTGTTGCTGTTGTCGGTGTTATTGTTGTTGTTTATTTGACATTGTTGTTGTTGTTGTTGTTGTTGTTTATTTGACGTTTTTGTTGTTATTGATGTTGTTGTTGTTTATTTGACGTTGTTGTTGTTGTTTATTTGACGACGTTGTTGTTGTTGTTGTTGTTATTGTTGACGTTGTTGTTGTTTATTTGACGTTGTTGTTGTTGTTGTTTATTTGACGTTGTTGTTGTTGTTGTTTATTTGACGTTGTTGTTGTTATTTGACGTTGTTGTTGTTGTAGTATTTGTTGTTGTTGTTGTTGTTTATTTGACGTTATTGTTGTTGTTTATTTGACGTTATTGTTGTTGTTGTTGTTGTTGTTTATTTGACGCTTTTGTTGTTATTGATGTTGTTGTTATTTTTGTTGTTGTTTATTAGACGTTGTTGTTGTTGTTTATTTGACGTTGTTGTTGTTTTTGTTATTGTTGTTGTTGTTGTTTATTTAACGTTGTTGTTGTGGTTTATTTGACGTTGTTGTTGTTATTTGACGTTGTTGTTGTTGTTGTTGTTGTATTTATTGTTGTTGTTGTTGTTGTTTATTTGACGTTGTTGTTGTTGTTGTTTATTTAACGTTATTGTTGTTGTTTAATTGACGTTGTTATTGTTGTTGTTGTTGTTTATTTGACGTTGTTGTTGTTGTTGACGTTGTTGTTGTTGTTTATTTGACGTTGTTGTTGTTATCGTTTATTTGACGTTGTTAATGTTTTTGACATTGTTGTTGTTGTTTTTCTTGTTTATTTGACGTTGTTGCTGTTGTTATTGTTGGTGTTGTTGTTATTGTTTATTTGACGTTGGTGTTGTTGTTGTTTATTTGACGTTGTTGTTGTGGTTGTTGTTTATTTGACGTTGTTGTTGTTGTTGTTTAGTTGACGTTGTTGTTGTTGTTTATTTGACGTTGTTGTTGTCATTGTTTTTGTTGTTTATTTGACGTTGTTGTTGTTGTTGTTGTTGACGTTGTTGTTGTTGTTTATTTGACGTTGTTGTTGTTGTTGTTTATTTGACGTTGTTGTTGTTGTTGTTGTTTATTTGACGTTGTTGTTGTTGTTATTTATTTTACGGTGTTGTTGTTGTTGTTTATTTGACGTTGTTGTTGTTGTTGTTAATTTGACGTTGTTGTTGTTTATTTGACGTTGTTGTTGTTATTGTTGTTTATTTGACATTGTTGTTGTTGTTGTTGTTGTTGACGTTGTTGTTGTTGTTGTTTATTTGACGTTGTTGTTGTTGTTGTTGTTGTTGGTTATTTGATGTTGTTTTAATTGTTGTTGTTTATTTGACGTTGTTGTTGTTGTTGACGTTGTTGTTGTAGTTGTTGTTTATTTGATGTTGTTGTTGTTGTTAACATAGTTGTTGTTGTTTATTTCACGTTGTTGTTGTTGTTGACGTTGTTGTTGTTGTTTATTTGACGTTATTGTTGTTGTTTATTTGACGTTGTTATTGTTGTTGTTGTTGTTTATTTGACGTTGTTGATGTTGTTGACGTTGTTGTTGTTGTTTATTTGACGTTGTTGTTGTTATTGTTTATTTGACGTTGTTAATGTTTTTGACATTGTTGTTGTTATTTTTGTTGTTTATTTGACGTTGTTGTTGTTGTTGTTGTTGTTATTGTTTGTGTTGTTGTTGTTGTTTATTTGACGTTGGTGTTGTTATTTGACGTTGTTGTTGTTGTAGTATTTGTTGTTGTTGTTGTTTATTTGACGTTATTGTTGTTGTTTATTTGACGTTATTGTTGTTGTTGTTGTTGTTTATTTGACGTTTTTGTTGTTATTGATGTTGTTGTTGTTTTTGTTGTTGTTTATTAGACATTGTTGTTGTTGTTTATTTGACGTTGTTGTTGTTTTTGTTATTGTTGTTGTTGTTTATTTAACGTTGTTGTTGTTGTTTATTTGACGTTGTTGTTGTTATTTGACGTTGTTGTTGTTGTTGTATTTGTTGTTATTGTTGTTGTTGATGTTTATTTGACGTTGTTGTTGTTATTTGACGTTGTTGTTGTTGTTGTTTTTATTGTTGTTGTTGTTGTTGTTGTTTATTTGACGTTGTTATTGTTGTTGTTGTTGTTTATTTGACGTTGTTGTTGTTGTTGACGTTGTTGTTGTTGTTTATTTGACGTTGTTGTTGTTATTGTTTATTTGACGTTGTTAATGTTTTTGACATTGTTGTTGTTGTTTTTGTTGTTTATTTGACGTTGTTGGTGTTGTTATTGTTGGTGTTGTTGTTGTTGTTTATTTGACGTTGGTGTTGTTGTTGTTTATTTGACATTGTTGTTGTTGTTTATTTGACGTTGTTGTTTTTGTTTATTTGACGTTGTTGTTGTTGTTTATTTAACGTTGTTGTTGTTGTTGTTGTTGTTGTTGCTTATTTGACGTTGTTGTTGTTGTTATTGTTTATTTGACGGTGTTGTTGTTGTTGTTTATTTGACGTTGTTGTTGTTGTTGTTGTTTATTTGACATTGTTATTGTTGTTGACGTTGTTGTTGTTGTTGTTTATTTGATGTTGTTGTTGTTGTTGTTAACATAGTTGTTAACATAGTTGTTGTTGTTTATTTGACGTTGTTGTTGTTGTTGACGTTGTTGTTTATTTGACGTTGTTGTTGTTGTTGACGTTGTTGTTGTTGTTTATTTGACGTTGATGTTGTTGTTGTTTATTTGACATTGTTGTTGTTGTTGTTGACGGTGTTATTGTTGTTGTTTATTTGACATTGTTGTTGTTGTTGTTGTTGTTGTTTATTTGACATTTGTGTTGTTATTGATGTTGTTGTTGTTTATTTGACGTTGTTGTTGTTGTTTATTTAATGACGTTGTTGTTGTTGTTATTGTTGTTGTTGTTGTTTATTTAACGTTGTTGTTGTTGTTTATATGACGTTGTTGTTGTTATTTGACGTTGTTATTGTTGTTGTTGTATTTGTTGTTATTGTTGTTTTTGTTGTTTATTTGACGTTGTTGTTGTTATTTGACGTTGTTGTTGTTGTAGTATTTGTTGTTGTTGTTGTTTATTTGACGTTATTGTTGTTGTTTATTTGACGTTATTGTTGTTGTTGTTGTTGTTGTTTATTTGACGTTTTTGTTGTTATTGATGTTGTTGTTGTTTTTGTTGTTGTTTATTAGACATTGTTGTTGTTGTTTATTTGACGTTGTTGTTGTTTTTGTTATTGTTGTTGTTGTTTATTTAACGTTGTTGTTGTTGTTTATTTGACGTTGTTGTTGTTATTTGACGTTGTTGTTGTTGTTGTATTTGTTGTTATTGTTGTTGTTGATGTTTATTTGACGTTGTTGTTGTTATTTGACGTTGTTGTTGTTGTTGTATTTATTGTTGTTGTTGTTGTTGTTTATTTGACGTTGTTATTGTTGTTGTTGTTGTTTATTTGACGTTGTTGTTGTTGTTGACGTTGTTGTTGTTGTTTATTTGACGTTGTTGTTGTTATTGTTTATTTGACGTTGTTAATGTTTTTGACATTGTTGTTGTTGTTTTTGTTGTTTATTTGACGTTGTTGCTGTTGTTATTGTTGGTGTTGTTGTTGTTGTTTATTTGACGTTGGTGTTGTTGTTGTTTATTTGACGTTGTTGTTGTGGTTGTTGTTTATTTGACGTTGTTGTTGTTGTTGTTTAGTTGACGTTGTTGTTGTTGTTGTTTATTTGACATTGTTGTTGTCATTGTTTTTGTTGTTTATTTGACGTTGTTGTTGTTGTTGTTTATTTGACGTTGTTGTTGTTGTTGTTTATTTGACGTTGTTGTTGTTGTTGTTGTTTATTTGACGTTGTTGTTGTTGTTATTTATTTTACGGTGTTGTTGTTGTTGTTTATTTGACATTGTTGTTGTTGTTGTTAATTTGACGTTGTTGTTGTTTATTTGACGTTGTTGTTGTTATTGTTGTTTATTTGACATTGTTGTTGTTGTTGTTGTTGACGTTGTTGTTGTTGTTATTTATTTGACGTTGTTGTTGTTGTTGTTGTTGGTTATTTGATGTTGTTTTAGTTGTTGTTGTTTATTTGACGTTGTTGTTGTTGTTGACGTTGTAGTTGTAGTTGTTGTTTATTTGATGTTGTTGTTGTTGTTAACATAGTTGTTGTTGTTTATTTCACGTTGTTGTTGTTGTTGACGTTGTTGTTGTTGTTTATTTGACGTTATTGTTGTTGTTTATTTGACGTTGTTATTGTTGTTGTTGTTGTTTATTTGACGTTGTTGTTGTTGTTGACGTTGTTGTTGTTGTTGTTATTGTTTATTTGACGTTGTTAATGTTTTTGACATTGTTGTTGTTATTTTTGTTGTTTATTTGACGTTGTTGTTGTGGTTGTTGTTTATTTGACGTTGTTGTTGTTGTTGTTGTTTAGTTGACGTTGTTGTTGTTGTTGTTGTTTATTTGACGTTGTTGTTGTCGTTGTTTTTGTTGTTTATTTGACGTTGTTTTTGTTGTTGTTGACGTTGTTGTTGTTGTTTATTTGACGTTGTTGTTGTTGTTGTTGTTGTTGTTGTTGTTGACGTTGTTGTTTATTTGACGTTGTTGTTGTTGTTTATTTGACGTTGTTGTTGTTGTTGACGTTGTTGTTGTTGTTGTTTATTTGACGTTGATGTTTTTGTTGTTTATTTGACGTTGTTGTTGTGGTTGTTGTTTATTTGACGTTGTTGTTGTTGTTGTTTAGTTGACGTTGTTGTTGTTGTTGTTTATTTGACGTTGTTGTTGTCGTTGTTTTTGTTGTTTATTTGACGTTGTTTTTGTTGTTGTTGACGTTGTTGTTGTTGTTTATTTGACGTTGTTGTTGTTGTTGTTGACGTTGTTGTTTATTTGACGTTGTTGTTGTTGTTTATTTGACGTTGTTGTTGTTGTTGACGTTGTTGTTGTTGTTGTTTAGTTGACGTTGTTGTTGTTGTTGTTTATTTGACGTTGTTGTTTTCGTTGTTTTTGTTGTTTATTTGACGTTGTTTTTGTTGTTGTTGACGTTGTTGTTGTTGTTTATTTGACGTTGTTGTTGTTGTTGTTGTTGACGTTGTTATTTATTTGACGTTGTTGTTGTTATTTATTTGACGTTGTTGTTGTTGTTGACGTTGTTGTTGTTGTTGTTTATTTGACGTTGATGTTTTTGTTATTTATTTGACATTGTTGTTGTTGCTGTTGACGGTGTTGTTGTTGTTGTTGTTTATTTGACATTGTTGTTGTTGTTGTTGTTGCTGTTGTTTATTTGACGTTTTTGTTGTTATTGATGTTGTTGTTGTTTTTGTTGTTGTTTATTTGACGTTGTTGTTGTTGTTGACGTTGTTGTTGTTGTTGTTGTTGTTTATTTGACGTTGTTGTTGTTGGTTATTTGATGTTATTTTAGTTGTTGTTGTTTATTTGACATTGTTGTTGTTGTTTATTTGACGTTGTTGTTTTTGTTTATTTGACGTTGTTGTTGTTTATTTGACGTTGTTGTTGTTGTTGTTGTTGCTTATTTGACGTTGTTGTTGTTGTTGTTATTGTTTATTTGACGGTGTTGTTGTTCTTGTTTATTTGACGTTGTTGTTGTTGTTGTTGTTGTTTATTTGACGTTGTTGTTGTTGTTGACGTTGTTGTTGTTGTTGTTTATTTGATGTTGTTGTTGTTGTTGTTAACATAGTTGTTAACATAGTTGTTGTTGTTTATTTGACGTTGTTGTTGTTGTTGACGTTGTTGTTTATTTGACGTTGTTGTTGTTGTTGTTTATTTGACGTTGTTGTTGTTGTTGTTGACGTTGTTGTTGTTGTTGTTTATTTGACGTTGATGTTGTTGTTGTTTATTTGACATTGTTGCTGTTGCTGTTGTCGGTGTTATTGTTGTTGTTTATTTGACATTGTTGTTGTTGTTGTTGTTGTTGTTTATTTGACGTTTTTGTTGTTATTGATGTTGTTGTTGTTTATTTGACGTTGTTGTTGTTGTTTATTTGACGACGTTGTTGTTGTTGTTGTTGTTATTGTTGACGTTGTTGTTGTTTATTTGATGTTGTTGTTGTTGTTGTTTATTTGACGTTGTTGTTGTTGTTGTTTATTTGACGTTGTTGTTGTTGTTGTTTATTTGACGTTGTTGTTGTTATTTGACGTTGTTGTTGTTGTAGTATTTGTTGTTGTTGTTGTTGTTTATTTGACGTTATTGTTGTTGTTTATTTGACGTTATTGTTGTTGTTGTTGTTGTTGTTTATTTGACGTTTTTGTTGTTATTGATGTTGTTGTTGTTTATTAGACGTTGTTGTTGTTGTTTATTTGACGTTGTTGTTGTTTTTGTTATTGTTGTTGTTGTTTATTTAACGTTGTTGTTGTGGTTTATTTGACGTTGTTGTTGTTATTTGACGTTGTTGTTGTTGTTGTTGTATTTATTGTTGTTGTTGTTGTTGTTTATTTGACGTTGTTGTTGTTGTTGTTTATTTAACGTTATTGTTGTTGTTTAATTGACGTTGTTATTGTTGTTGTTGTTGTTTATTTGACGTTGTTGTTGTTGTTGACGTTGTTGTTGTTGTTTATTTGACGTTGTTGTTGTTATCGTTTATTTGACGTTGTTAATGTTTTTGACATTGTTGTTGTTGTTTTTCTTGTTTATTTGACGTTGTTGCTGTTGTTATTGTTGGTGTTGTTGTTATTGTTTATTTGACGTTGGTGTTGTTGTTGTTTATTTGACGTTGTTGTTGTGGTTGTTGTTTATTTGACGTTGTTGTTGTTGTTGTTTAGTTGACGTTGTTGTTGTTGTTTATTTGACGTTGTTGTTGTCATTGTTTTTGTTGTTTATTTGACGTTGTTGTTGTTGTTGTTGACGTTGTTGTTGTTGTTTATTTGACGTTGTTGTTGTTGTTGTTTATTTGACGTTGTTGTTGTTGTTGTTGTTGTTTATTTGACGTTGTTGTTGTTGTTATTTATTTTACGGTGTTGTTGTTGTTGTTTATTTGACGTTGTTGTTGTTGTTGTTAATTTGACGTTGTTGTTGTTTATTTGACGTTGTTGTTGTTATTGTTGTTTATTTGACATTGTTGTTGTTGTTGTTGTTGACGTTGTTGTTGTTGTTGTTTATTTGACGTTGTTGTTGTTGTTGTTGGTTATTTGATGTTGTTTTAATTGTTGTTGTTTATTTGACGTTGTTGTTGTTGTTGACGTTGTTGTTGTTGTTGTTGTTTATTTGATGTTGTTGTTGTTGTTAACATAGTTGTTGTTGTTTATTTCACGTTGTTGTTGTTGTTGACGTTGTTGTTGTTGTTTATTTGACGTTATTGTTGTTGTTTATTTGACGTTGTTATTGTTGTTGTTGTTGTTTATTTGACGTTGTTGATGTTGTTGACGTTGTTGTTGTTGTTTATTTGACGTTGTTGTTGTTATTGTTTATTTGACGTTGTTAATGTTTTTGACATTGTTGTTGTTATTTTTGTTGTTTATTTGACGTTGTTGTTGTTGTTGTTGTTATTGTTTGTGTTGTTGTTGTTGTTTATTTGACGTTGGTGTTGTTGTTGTTTATTTGACGTTGTTGTTGTGGTTGTTGTTTATTTGACGTTGTTGTTGTTGTTGTTTAGTTGACGTTGTTGTTGTTGTTGTTTATTTGACGTTGTTGTTGTCGTTGTTTTTGTTGTTTATTTGACGTTGTTTTTGTTGTTGTTGACGTTGTTGTTGTTGTTTATTTGACGTTGTTGTTGTTATTGTTGTTGTTGACGTTGTTGTTTATTTGACGTTGTTGTTGTTGTTTATTTGACGTTGTTGTTGTTGTTGACGTTGTTGTTGTTGTTGTTTATTTGACGTTGATGTTTTTGTTGTTTATTTGACATTGTTGTTGTTGTTGTTGACGGTGTTGTTGTTGTTGTTGTTTATTTGACATTGTTGTTGTTGTTGTTGCTGTTGTTTATTTGACGTTTTTGTTGTTATTGATGTTGTTGTTGTTTTTGTTGTTGTTTATTTGACGTTGTTGTTGTTGTTGTTGACGTTGTTGTTGTTGTTGTTTATTTGACGTTGTTGTTGTTGTTGTTGTTGGTTATTTGATGTTGTTTTAGTTGTTGTTGTTTATTTGACATTGTTGTTGTTGTTTATTTGACGTTGTTGTATTTTTTTATTTGACGTTGTTGTTGTTTATTTGACATTGTTGTTGTTGTTGTTGTTGCTTATTTGACGTTGTTGTTGTTGTTGTTGTTATTGCTTATTTGACGGTGTTGTTGTTGTTGTTGTTTATTTGACGTTGTTGTTGTTGTTGTTGTTTATTTGACGTTGTTGTTGTTGTTGACGTTGTTGTTGTTGTTGTTTATTTGATGTTGTTGTTGTTGTTGTTAACATAGTTGTTAACATAATTGTTGTTGTTTATTTGACGTTGTTGTTGTTGTTGACGTTGTTGTTCATTTGACGTTGTTGTTGTTGTTGTTGACGTTGTTGTTGTTGTTGTTGTTTATTTGTCGTTGATGTTGTTGTTGTTTATTTGACATTGTTGTTGTTGTTGTTGACGGTGTTATTGTTGTTGTTTAATTGACATTGTTGTTGTTGTTGTTGTTGTTGTTGTTGTTTATTTGAAGTTCTTGTTGTTATTGATGTTGTTGTTGTTTATTTGACGTTGTTGTTGTTGTTTATTTGACGACGTTGTTGTTGTTGTTGTTATTGTTGTTGTTGTTTATTTAACGTTGTTGTTGTTTATTTGGCGTTGTTGTTGTTATTTGACGTTGTTGTTGTTGTTGTATTTGTTATTATTGTTGTTGTTGTTGTTTATTTGACGTTGTTGTTGTTATTTGACGTTGTTGTTGTTGTAGTATTTGTTGTTGTTGTTGTTGTTTATTTGACGTTATTGTTGTTGTTGTTGTTTATTTGACGTTTTTGTTGTTATTGATGTTGTTGTTTTTGTTGTTGTTTATTAGACGTTGTTGTTATTGTTTATTTGACGTTGTTGTTGTTTTTGTTATTGTTGTTGTTGTTTATTTAACGTTGTTGTTGTTGTTTATTTGACATTGTTGTTGTTATTTGACGTTGTTGTTGTTGTATTTGTTGTTATTGTTGTTGTTGATGTTTGTTTGACGTTGTTGTTGTTATTTGACGTTGTTGTTGTTGTTGTATTTATTGTTGTTGTTGTTTATTTGACGTTGTTGTTGTTGTTGTTAATTTGACGTTGTTGTTGTTTATTTGACGTTGTTGTTGTTATTGTTGTTTATTTGACATTGTTGTTGTTGTTGTTGTTGTTGACGTTGTTGTTGTTGTTGTTGTTTATTTGACGTTGTTGTTGTTGTTGTTGTTGGTTATTTGATGTTGTTTTAGTTGTTGTTGTTTATTTGACGTTGTTGTTGTTGTTGACGTTGTTGTTGTAGTTGTTGTTTATTTGACATTGTTATTGTTGTTGTTGTTGTTTATTTGACGTTGTTGTTGTTGTTGACGTTGTTGTTGTTGTTTATTTGACGTTGTTGTTGTTATTGTTTATTTGACGTTTTTATGTTTTTGACATTGTTGTTGTTATTTTTGTTGTTTATTTGACGTTGTTGTTGTTGTTGTTATTGTTGGTGTTGTTGTTGTTGTTTATTTGACGTTGTTGTTGTTGTTGTTGTTTAGTTGACGTTGTTGTTGTTGTTGTTTATTTGACGTTGTTGTTGTCGTTGTTTTTGTTGTTTATTTGACGTTGTTTTTGTTGTTGTTGACGTTGTTGTTGTTGTTTATTTGACGTTGTTGTTGTTGTTGTTGTTGTTGTTGTTGATGATGTTGTTGTTTATTTGACGTTGTTGTTGTTGTTTATTTGACGTTGTTGTTGTTGTTTATTTGACGTTGTTGTTGTTGTTGACGTTGTTGTTGTTGTTGTTTATTTGACGTTGATGTTTTTGTTGTTTATTTGACATTGTTGTTGTTGTTGTTGACGGTGTTGTTGTTGTTGTTGTTTATTTGACATTGTTGTTGTTGTTGTTGTTGCTGTTGTTTATTTGACGTTTTTGTTGTTATTGATGTTGTTGTTGTTGTTGTTTTTGTTGTTGTTTATTTGACGTTGTTGTTGTTGGCGTTGTTGTTGTTGTTGTTTATTTGACGTTGTTGTTGTTGTTGTTGTTGGGTCTTTGATGTTGTTTTAGTTGTTGTTGTTTATTTGACATTGTTGTTGTTGTTTATTTGACGTTGTTGTTTTTGTTTATTTGACGTTGTTGTTGTTTATTTGACGTTGTTGTTGTTGTTGTTGTTGCTTATTTGACGTTGTTGTTGTTGTTGTTATTGTTTATTTGACGGTGTTGTTGTTGTTATTGTTTATTTGACGTTGTTGTTGTTGTTGTTGTTTATTTGACGTTGTTGTTGTTGTTGACGTTGTTGTTGTTGTTGTTTATTTGATGTTGTTGTTGTTGTTGTTAACATAGTTGTTAACATAGTTGTTGTTGTTTATTTGACGTTGTTGTTGTTGTTGACATTGTTGTTTATTTGACGTTGTTGTTGTTTATTTGACGTTGTTGTTGTTGTTGTTGACGTTGTGGTTGTTGTTGTTGTTTATTTGACGTTGATGTTGTTGTTGTTTATTTGACATTGTTGTTGTTGTTGTTGTTGACGGTGTTATTGTTGTTGTTTATTTGACATTGTTGTTGTTGTTGTTGTTGTTGTTGTTTATTTGACGTTTTTGTTGTTATTGATGTTGTTGTTGTTTATTTGACGTTGTTGTTGTTGTTTATTTGACGACGTTGTTGTTGTTGTTGTTATTGTTGTTGTTGTTTATTTAACGTTGTTGTTGTTGTTTATTAGGCGTTGTTGTTGTTATTTGACGTTGTTGTTGTTGTAGTATTTGTTGTTATTGTTGTTGTTGTTGTTTATTTGACGTTGTTGTTGTTATTTGACGTTGTTGTTGTTGTAGTATTTGTTGTTGTTGTTGTTTATTTGACGTTATTGTTGTTGTTTATTTGACGTTATTGTTGTTGTTGTTGTTGTTGTTTATTTGACGTTTTTGTTGTTATTGATGTTGTTGTTGTTTTTGTTGTTGTTTATTAGACGTTGTTGTTGTTGTTTATTTGACGTTGTTGTTGTTTTTGTTATTGTTGTTGTTGTTGTTTATTTAACCTTGTTGTTGTTGTTGTTTATTTGACGTTGTTGTTGTTATTTGACGTTGTTGTTGTTCTTGACGTTGTTGTTTATTTGACGTTGTTGTTGTTGTTTATTTGACGTTGTTGTTATTGTTGTTGACGTTGTGGTTGTTGTTGTTGTTTATTTGACGTTGATGTTGTTGTTGTTTATTTGACATTGTTGTTGTTGTTGTTGTTGACGGTGTTATTGTTGTTGTTTATTTGACATTGTTGTTGTTGTTGTTGTTGTTTATTTGACGTTTTTGTTGTTATTGATGTTGTTGTTGTTTATTTGACGTTGTTGTTGTTTATTTGACGACGTTGTTGTTGTTGTTGTTGTTATTGTTGTTGTTGTTTATTTAACGTTGTTGTTGTTTATTAGGCGTTGTTGTTGTTATTTGACGTTGTTGTTGTTGTTGTATTTGTTGTTATTGTTGTTGTTGTTGTTTATTTGACGTTGTTGTTGTTATTTGACGTTGTTGTTGTTGTAGTATTTGTTGTTGTTGTTGTTTATTTGACGTTATTGTTGTTGTTTATTTGAAGTTATTGTTGTTGTTGTTGTTGTTGTTTATTTGACGTTTTTGTTGTTATTGATGTTGTTGTTGTTTTTGTTGTTGTTTATTAGACGTTGTTGTTGTTGTTTATTTGACGTTGTTGTTGTTTTTGTTATTGTTGTTGTTGTTTATTTAACGTTGTTGTTGTTGTTTATTTGACGTTGTTGTTGTTATTTGACGTTGTTGTTGTTGTTGTATTTGTTGTTATTGTTGTTGTTGATGTTTATTTGACGTTGTTGTTGTTATTTGACGTTGTTGTTGTTGTTGTTTTTATTGTTGTTGTTGTTGTTGTTTATTTGACATTGTTGTTGTTGTTGTTTATTTGACGTTATTGTTGTTGTTTAATTGACGTTGTTATTGTTGTTGTTGTTGTTTATTTGACGTTGTTGTTGTTGTTGTTGACGTTGTTGTTGTTGTTTATTTGACGTTGTTGTTGTTATTGTTTATTTGACGTTGTTAATGTTTTTGACATTGTTGTTGTTGTTTTTGTTGTTTATTTGACGTTGTTGTTGTTGTTATTGTTGGTGTTGTTGTTGTTGTTTATTTGACGTTGGTGTTGTTGTTGTTTATTTGACGTTGTTGTTGTGGTTGTTGTTTATTTGACGTTGTTGTTGTTGTTGTTTAGTTGACGTTGTTGTTGTTGTTTATTTGACGTTGTTGTTGTCATTGTTTTTGTTGTTTATTTGACGTTGTTGTTGTTGTTGTTGACGTTGTTGTTGTTGTTTATTTGACGTTGTTGTTGTTGTTGTTGTTTATTTGACGTTGTTGTTGTTGTTGTTGTTGTTGTTGTTTATTTGACGTTGTTGTTGTTATTTATTTTACGGTGTTGTTGTTGTTGTTTATTTGACGTTGTTGTTGATGTAAATTTGACGTTGTTGTTGTTTATTTGACGTTGTTGTTGTTATTGTTGTTTATTTGACATTGTTGTTGTTGTTGTTGTTGACGTTGTTGTTGTTGTTGTTTATTTGACGTTGTTGTTGTTTTTGTTGGTTATTTGATGTTGTTTTAGTTGTTGTTGTTTATTTGACGTTGTTGTTGTTGTTGACGTTGTTGTTGTAGTTGTTGTTTATTTGATGTTGTTGTTGTTGTTAACATAGTTGTTGTTGTTTATTTCGCGTTGTTGTTGTTGTTGACGTTGTTGTTTATTTGACGTTGTTGTTGTTGTTTATTTGACGTTGTTGTTGTAGTTGTTGTTTATTTGATGTTGTTGTTGTTGTTGTTGTTAACATAGTTGTTGTTGTTTATTTGACGTTGTTATTGTTGTTTATTTGACGTTGTTGTTGTTGTTGACGTTGTTGTTATTGTTGTTTATTTGACGTTGATGTTTTTGTTGTTTATTTGACATTGTTGTTGTTGTTGTTGACGGTGTTATTGTTGTTGTTGTTTATTTGACATTGTTGTTGTTGTTGTTGTTGTTGCTGTTGTTTATTTGACGTTTTTGTTGTTATTGATGTTGTTGTTGTTTTTTTTGTTGTTTATTTGACGTTGTTGTTGTTGTTTATTTGACGTTGTTGTTGTTGTTGTTATTGTTGTTGTTGTTTACTTAACGTTGTTGTTGTTGTTTATTTGACGTTGTTGTTGTTATTTGACGTTGTTGTTGTTGTTGTATTTGTTGTTATTGTTGTTGTTGTTGTTTATTTGACGTTGTTGTTGTTATTTGACGTTGTTGTTGTTGTTGTTATATTTGTTGTTGTTGTTGTTGTTGTTGTTGTTTATTTGACGTTATTGTTGTTGTTTATTTGATGTTATTGTTGTTGTTGTTGTTTATTTGACGTTTTTGTTGTTATTGATGTTGTTGTTGTTTTTGTTGTTGTTTATTTGACGTTGTTGTTGTTGTTGTTATTGTTGTTGTTGTTTATTTAACGTTGTTGTTGTTTATTTGACGTTGTTGTTGTTATTTGACGTTGTTGTTGTTGTTGTATTTGTTGTTATTGTTGTTGTTGATGTTTATTTGACGTTGTTGTTGTTATTTGACGTTGTTGTTGTTGTTGTTTTTATTGTTGTTGTTGTTGTTGTTTATTTGACATTGTTGTTGTTGTTGTTTATTTGACGTTATTGTTGTTGTTTAATTGACGTTGTTATTGTTGTTGTTGTTGTTTATTTGACGTTGTTGTTGTTGTTGTTGTTGACGTTGTTGTTGTTGTTTATTTGACGTTGTTGTTGTTATTGTTTATTTGACGTTGTTAATGTTTTTGACATTGTTGTTGTTGTTTTTGTTGTTTATTTGACGTTGTTGCTGTTGTTATTGTTGGTGTTGTTGTTGTTGTTTATTTGACGTTGGTGTTGTTGTTGTTTATTTGACGTTGTTGTTGTGGTTGTTGTTTATTTGACGTTGTTGTTGTTGTTGTTTAGTTGACGTTGTTCTTGTTGTTTATTTGACGTTGTTGTTGTTGTTGTTTTTGTTGTTTATTTGACGTTGTTGTTGTTGTTGTTGACGTTGTTGTTGTTGTTTATTTGACGTTGTTGTTGTTGTTGTTGTTTATTTGACGTTGTTGTTGTTGTTGTTGTTGTTTATTTGACGTTGTTGTTGTTATTTATTTTACGGTGTTGTTGTTGTTGTTTATTTGACGTTGTTGTTGATGTTAATTTGACGTTGTTGTTGTTTATTTGACGTTGTTGTTGTTATTGTTGTTTATTTGACATTGTTGTTGTTGTTGTTGTTGACGTTGTTGTTGTTGTTGTTTATTTGACGTTGTTGTTATTTTTGTTGGTTATTTGATGTTGTTTTAGTTGTTGTTGTTGTTTATTTGACGTTGTTGTTGTTGTTGACGTTGTTGTTGTAGTTGTTGTTTATTTGATGTTGTTGTTGTTGTTAACATAGTTGTTGTTGTTTATTTCACGTTGTTGTTGTTGTTGACGTTGTTGTTTATTTGACGTTGTTGTTGTTGTTTATTTGACGTTGTTGTTGTTGTTGTTGACGTTGTTGTTGTTGTTGTTTATTTGACATTGTTATTGTTGTTGTTGTTGTTTATTTGACGTTGTTGTTGTTGTTGACGTTGTTGTTGTTGTTTATTTGACGTTGTTGTTGTTATTGTTTATTTGACGTTTTTATGTTTTTGACATTGTTGTTGTTATTTTTGTTGTTTATTTGACGTTGTTGTTGTTGTTGTTATTGTTGGTGTTGTTGTTGTTGTTTATTTGACGTTGTTGTTGTTGTTGTTATTGTTTAGTTGACGTTGTTGTTGTTGTTGCTTATTTGACGTTGTTGTTGTCGTTGTTTTTGTTGTTTATTTGACGTTGTTTTTGTTGTTGTTGACGTTGTTGTTGTTGTTTATTTGACGTTGTTGTTGTTGTTGTTGTTGTTGTTGTTGTTGTTGACGTTGTTGTTTATTTGACGTTGTTGTTGTTGTTTATTTGACGTTGTTGTTGTTGTTGACGTTGTTGTTGTTGTTGTTTATTTGATGTTGTTGTTGTTGTTTATTTGACGTTGTTGATGTTGTTGACGTTGTTGTTGTTGTTGTTTATTTGATGTTGTTGTTGTTGTTGTTAACATAGTTGTTAACATAGTTGTTGTTGTTTATTTGACGTTGTTGTTGTTGTTGACGTTGTTGTTTATTTGACTTTGTTGTTGTTGTTTATTTGACGTTGTTGTTGTTGTTGTTGACGTTGTTGTTGTTGTTGTTGTTTATTTGACGTTGATGTTGTTGTTGTTTATTTGACATTGTTGTTGTTGTTGTTGACGGTGTTATTGTTGTTGTTTATTTGACATTGTTGTTGTTGTTGTTGTTGTTGTTGTTTATTTGACGTTTTTGTTGTTATTGATGTTGTTGTTGTTTATTTGACGTTGTTGTTGTTGTTTATTTGACGACGTTGTTGTTGTTGTTGTTATTGTTGTTGTTGTTTATTTAAGGTTGTTGTTGTTGTTTATTAGGCGTTGTTGTTGTTATTTGACGTTGTTGTTGTTGTTGTATTTGTTGTTATTGTTGTTGTTGTTGTTTATTTGACGTTGTTGTTGTTATTTGACGTTGTTGTTGTTGTAGTATTTGTTGTTGTTGTTGTTGTTTATTTGACGTTATTGTTGTTGTTTATTTGACGTTATTGTTGTTGTTGTTGTTGTTGTTTATTTGACGTTTTTGTTGTTATTGATGTTGTTGTTGTTTTTGTTGTTGTTTATTAGACGTTGTTGTTGTTGTTTATTTGACGTTGTTATTGTTTTTGTTATTGTTGTTGTTGTTTATTTAACGTTGTTGTTGTTGTTGTTTATTTGACGTTGTTGTTGTTATTTGACGTTGTTGTTGTTGTTGTATTTGTTGTTATTGTTGTTGTTGATGTTTATTTGACGTTGTTGTTGTTATTTGACGTTGTTGTTGTTGTTGTTTTTATTGTTGTTGTTGTTGTTGTTTATTTGACATTGTTGTTGTTGTTGTTTATTTGACGTTATTGTTGTTGTTTAATTGACGTTGTTATTGTTGTTGTTGTTGTTTATTTGACGTTGTTGTTGTTGTTGACGTTGTTGTTGTTGTTTATTTGACGTTGTTGTTGTTATTGTTTATTTGACGTTGTTAATGTTTTTGACATTGTTGTTGTTGTTTTTGTTGTTTATTTGACGTTGTTGCTGTTGTTGGTGTTGTTTATTTGACGTTGGTGTTGTTGTTGTTTATTTGACGTTGTTGTTGTGGTTGTTGTTTATTTGACGTTGTTGTTGTTGTTGTTTAGTTGACGTTGTTGTTGTTGTTTATTTGACGTTGTTGTTGTCATTGTTTTTGTTGTTTATTTGACGTTGTTGTTGTTGTTGTTGACGTTGTTGTTGTTGTTTATTTAACGTTGTTGTTGTTGTTGTTGTTTATTTGACGTTGTTGTTGTTGTTGTTGTTTATTTGACGTTGTTGTTGTTGTTAATTATTTTACGGTGTTGTTGTTGTTGTTTATTTGACTATGTTGTTGTTGTTAATTTGACGTTGTTGTTGTTTATTTGACGTTGTTGTTGTTATTGTTGTTTATTTGACATTGTTGTTGTTGTTGTTGTTGACGTTGTTGTTGTTGTTGTTTATTTGACGTTGTTGTTGTTTTTGTTGGTTATTTGATGTTGTTTTAGTTGTTGTTGTTTATTTGACGTTGTTGTTGTTGTTGTTGACGTTGTTGTTGTAGTTGTTGTTTATTTGATGTTGTTGTTGTTGTTTATTTGACGTTGTTGTTATTGACGTTGTTGTTTATTTGACGTTGTTGTTGTTGTTTATTTGACGTTGTTGTTGTAGTTGTTGTTTATTTGATGTTGTTGTTGTTGTTGTTAACATAGTTGTTGTTGTTTATTTGACGTTGTTATTGTTGTTTATTTGACGTTGTTGTTGTTGTTGACGTTGTTGTTATTGTTGTTTATTTGACGTTGATGTTTTTGTTGTTTATTTGACATTGTTGTTGTTGTTGTTGACGGTGTTATTGTTGTTGTTGTTTATTTGACATTGTTGTTGTTGTTGTTGTTGTTGTTGCTGTTGTTTATTTGACGTTTTTGTTGTTATTGATGTTGTTGTTGTTTTTTTTTGTTGTTTATTTGACGTTGTTGTTGTTGTTTATTTGACGTTGTTGTTGTTGTTGTTATTGTTGTTGTTGTTTACTTAACGTTGTTGTTGTTGTTTATTTGACGTTGTTGTTGTTATTTGACGTTGTTGTTGTTGTTGTATTTGTTGTTATTGTTGTTGTTGTTGTTTATTTGACGTTGTTGTGGTTATTTGACGTTGTTGTTGTTGTTGTTATATTTGTTGTTGTTGTTGTTGTTGTTGTTGTTTATTTGACGTTATTGTTGTTGTTTATTTGATGTTATTGTTGTTGTTGTTGTTTATTTGACGTTTTTGTTGTTATTGATGTTGTTGTTGTTTTTGTTGTTGTTTATTTGACGTTGTTGTTGTTGTTTATTTGACGTTGTTGTTGTTATTGATGTTGTTGTTGTTTTTGTTGTTGTTTATTTGACGTTGTTGTTGTTGTTGTTTATTTGACGTTGTTGTTGTTGTTGTTATTGTTGTTGTTGTTTATTTAACGTTGTTGTTGTTTATTTGACGTTGTTGTTGTTATTTAACGTTGTTGTTGTTGTATTTGTTGTTATTCTTGGTGTTGTTGTTTATTTGACGTTGTTGTTGTTATTTGACGTTGTTGTTGTTGTTGTATTTGTTGTTGTTGTTGTTGTTTATTTGACGTTGTTGTTGTTGTTGTTTATTTGACGTTATTGTTGTTGTTTATTTGACGTTGTTATTGTTGTTGTTGTTGTTTATTTGACGTTGTTGTTGTTGTTAACGTTGTTGTTGTTGTTTATTTGACGTTGTTGTTGTTATTGTTTATTTGACGTTGTTAATGTTTTTGACATTGTTGTTGTTGTTTTTATTGTTTATTTGACGTTGTTGTTGTTGTTATTATTGGTGTTGTTGTTGTTGTTTATTTGACGTTGGTATTGTTGTTGTTTATTTGACGTTGTTGTTGTGGTTGTTGTTTATTTGACGTTGTTGTTGTTGTTGTTTAGTTGACGTTGTTCTTGTTGTTTATTTGACGTTGTTGTTGTCGTTGTTTTTGTTGTTTATTTGACGTTGTTGTTGTTGTTGTTGACGTTGTTGTTGTTGTTTATTTGACGTTGTTGTTTATTTGACGTTGTTGTTGTTGTTGTTGTTGTTGTTTATTTGACTATGTTATTGTTATTTATTTGACGGTGTTGTTGTTGTTGTTTATTTGACGTTGTTGTTGTTGTTGTTGTTAATTTGACGTTGTTGTTGTTTATTTGACGTTGTTGTTGTTATTGTTGTTTATTTGACATTGTTGTTGTTGTTGTTGTTGACGTTGTTGTTGTTGTTGTTGTTTATTTGACGTTGTTGTTGTTGTTGTTGGTTATTTGATGTTGTTTTAGTTGTTGTTGTTTATTTGACGTTGTTGTTGTTGTTGACGTTGTTGTTGTAGTTGTTGTTTATTTGATATTGTTGTTGTTGTTAACATAGTTGTTGTTGTTTATTTCACGTTGTTGTTGTTGACGTTGTTGTTTATTTGACGTTGTTGTTGTTGTTTATTTGACGTTGTTGTTGTTGTTGACGTTGTTGTTGTTGTTGTTTATTTGACATTGTTATTGTTGTTGTTGTTGTTTATTTGACGTTGTTGTTGTTGTTGACGTTGTTGTTGTTGTTTATTTGACGTTGTTGTTGTTATTGTTTATTTGACGTTTTTATGTTTTTGACATTGTTGTTGTTATTTTTGTTGTTTATTTGACGTTGTTGTTGTTGTTGTTGTTATTGTTGGTGTTGTTGTTGTTGTTTATTTGACGTTGTTGTTGTTGTTGTTGTTTAGTTGACGTTGTTGTTGTTGTTGTTTATTTGACGTTGTTGTCGTCGTTGTTTTTGTTGTTTATTTGACGTTGTTTTTGTTGTTGTTGACGTTGTTGTTGTTGTTTATTTGACGTTGTTGTTGTTGTTGTTGTTGTTGTTGTTGTTGACGTTGTTGTTTATTTGACGTTGTTGTTGTTGTTTATTTGACGTTGTTGTTGTTGTTTATTTGACGTTGATGTTTTTGTTGTTTATTTGACATTGTTGTTGTTGTTGTTGACGGTGTTGTTGTTGTTGTTGTTTATTTGACATTGTTGTTGTTGTTGTTGTTGCTGTTGTTTATTTGACGTTTTTGTTGTTATTGATGTTGTTGTTGTTGTTGTTTTTGTTGTTGTTTATTTGACGTTGTTGTTGTTGTTGGCGTTGTTGTTGTTGTTGTTTATTTGACGTTGTTGTTGTTGTTGTTGTTGGGTATTTGATGTTGTTTTAGTTGTTGTTGTTTATTTGACATTGTTGTTGTTGTTGTTTATTTGACGTTGTTGTTTTTGTTTATTTGACGTTGTTGTTGTTTATTTGACGTTGTTGTTGTTGTTGTTGTTGTTGCTTATTTGACGTTGTTGTTGTTGTTGTTATTGTTTATTTGACGGTGTTGTTGTTGTTATTGTTTATTTGACGTTGTTGTTGTTGTTGTTTATTTGACGTTGTTGTTGTTGTTGACGTTGTTGTTGTTGTTGTTTATTTGATGTTGTTGTTGTTGTTAACATAGTTGTTAACATAGTTGTTGTTGTTTATTTGACGTTGTTGTTGTTGTTGACGTTGTTGTTTATTTGAAGTTGTTGTTGTTGTTTATTTGACGTTGTTGTTGTTGTTGTTGACGTTGTGGTTGTTGTTGTTGTTTATTTGACGTTGATGTTGTTGTTGTTTATTTGACATTGTTGTTGTTGTTGTTGTTGACGGTGTTATTGTTGTTGTTTATTTGACATTGTTGTTGTTGTTGTTGTTGTTGTTGTTGTTGTTGTTTATTTGACGTTTTTGTTGTTATTGATGTTGTTGTTGTTTATTTGACGTTGTTGTTGTTGTTTATTTGACGACGTTGTTGTTGTTGTTGTTATTGTTGTTGTTGTTTATTTAACGTTGTTGTTGTTGTTTATTAGGCGTTGTTGTTGTTATTTGACGTTGTTGTTGTTGTAGTATTTGTTATTATTGTTGTTGTTGTTGTTTATTTGACGTTGTTGTTGTTATTTGACGTTGTTGTTGTTGTAGTATTTGTTGTTGTTGTTGTTTATTTGACGTTATTGTTGTTGTTTATTTGACGTTATTGTTGTTGTTGTTGTTGTTTATTTGACGTTTTTGTTGTTATTGATGTTGTTGTTGTTTTTGTTGTTGTTTATTAGACGTTGTTGTTGTTGTTTATTTGACGTTGTTGTTGTTTTTGTTATTGTTGTTGTTGTTGTTTATTTAACCTTGTTGTTGTTGTTGTTTATTTGACGTTGTTGTTGTTATTTGACGTTGTTGTTGTTCTTGACGTTGTTGTTTATTTGACGTTGTTGTTGTTGTTTATTTGACGTTGTTGTTGTTGTTGTTGACGTTGTGGTTGTTGTTGTTGTTTATTTGACGTTGATGTTGTTGTTGTTTATTTGACATTGTTGTTGTTGTTGTTGTTGTTGTTGACGGTGTTATTGTTGTTGTTTATTTGACATTGTTGTTGTTGTTGTTGTTGTTGTTGTTTATTTGACGTTTTTGTTGTTATTGATGTTGTTGTTGTTTATTTGACGTTGTTGTTGTTGTTTATTTGACGACGTTGTTGTTGTTGTTATTGTTGTTGTTGTTTATTTAACGTTGTTGTTGTTGTTTATTAGGCGTTGTTGTTGTTATTTGACGTTGTTGTTGTTGTTGTATTTGTTGTTATTGTTGTTGTTGTTGTTTATTTGACGTTGTTGTTGTTATTTGACGTTGTTGTTGTTGTAGTATTTGTTGTTGTTGTTGTTTATTTGACGTTATTGTTGTTGTTTATTTGACGTTATTGTTGTTGTTGTTGTTGTTGTTTATTTGACGTTTTTGTTGTTATTGATGTTGTTGTTGTTTTTGTTGTTGTTTATTCGACGTTGTTGTTGTTGTTTATTATTGTTGTTGTTGTTTTTATTATTGTTGTTGTTGTTTATTTAACGTTGTTGTTGTTGTTTATTTGACGTTGTTGTTGTTGTTGTTGTTGTTGTTTTTGTTGACGTTGTTGTTTATTTGACGTTGTTGTTGTTGTTTATTTGACGTTGTTGTTGTTGTTGACGTTGTTGTTGTTGTTTATTTGACGTTGATGTTTTTGTTGTTTATTTGACATTGTTGTTGTTGTTGTTGACGGTGTTGTTGATGTTGTTGTTTATTTAACATTGTTGTTGTTGTTGTTGTTGCTGTTGTTTATTTGACGTTTTTGTTGTTATTGATGTTGTTGTTGTTTTTGTTGTTGTTTATTTGACGTTGTTGTTGTTGTTGGCGTTGTTGTTGTTGTTGTTTATTTGACGTGGTTGTTGTTGTTGTTGTTGGGTATTTGATGTTGTTTTAGTTGTTGTTGTTTATTTGACATTGTTGTTGTTGTTGTTTATTTGACGTTGTTGTTTTTGTTTATTTGACGTTGTTGTTGTTTATTTGACGTTGTTGTTGTTGTTGTTGTTGTTGCTTATTTGACGTTGTTGTTGTTGTTATTGTTTATTTGACGGTGTTGTTGTTGTTATTGTTTATTTGACGTTGTTGTTGTTGTTGTTGTTTATTTGACGTTGTTGTTGTTGTTGACGTTGTTGTTGTTGTTGTTTATTTGATGTTGTTGTTGTTGTTAACATAGTTGTTAACATAGTTGTTGTTGTTTATTTGACGTTGTTGTTGTTGTTGACGTTGTTGTTTATTTGACGTTGTTGTTGTTGTTTATTTGACGTTGTTGTTGTTGTTGTTGACGTTGTGGTTGTTGTTGTTGTTTATTTGACGTTGATGTTGTTGTTGTTTATTTGACATTGTTGTTGTTGTTGTTGTTGTTGACGGTGTTATTGTTGTTGTTTATTTGACATTGTTATTGTTGTTGTTGTTGTTGTTGTTGTTGTTTATTTGACGTTTTTGTTGTTATTGATGTTGTTGTTGTTTATTTGACGTTGTTGTTGTTGTTTATTTGACGACGTTGTTGTTGTTGTTGTTATTGTTGTTGTTGTTTATTTAACGTTGTTGTTGTTGTTTATTAGGCGTTGTTGTTGTTATTTGACGTTGTTGTTGTTGTAGTATTTGTTGTTATTGTTGTTGTTGTTGTTTATTTGACGTTGTTGTTGTTATTTGACGTTGTTGTTGTTGTAGTATTTGTTGTTGTTGTTGTTTATTTGACGTTATTGTTGTTGTTTATTTGACGTTATTGTTGTTGTTGTTGTTGTTTATTTGACGTTTTTGTTGTTATTGATGTTGTTGTTGTTTTTGTTGTTGTTTATTAGACGTTGTTGTTGTTGTTTATTTGACGTTGTTGTTGTTTTTGTTATTGTTGTTGTTGTTGTTTATTTAACCTTGTTGTTGTTGTTGTTTATTTGACGTTGTTGTTGTTATTTGACGTTGTTGTTGTTCTTGACGTTGTTGTTTATTTGACGTTGTTGTTGTTGTTGTTTATTTGACGTTGTTGTTGTTGTTGTTGACGTTGTGGTTGTTGTTGTTGTTTATTTGACGTTGATGTTGTTGTTGTTTATTTGACATTGTTGTTGTTGTTGTTGACGGTGTTATTTTTGTTGTTTATTTGACATTGTTGTTGTTGTTGTTGTTGTTGTTGTTGTTTATTTGACGTTTTTGTTGTTATTGATGTTGTTGTTGTTTATTTGACGTTGTTGTTGTTGTTTATTTGACGACGTTGTTGTTGTTGTTGTTATTGTTGTTGTTGTTT
>OX451735.1:1334062700-1334087700 GCA_948472305.1 Vicia faba | reverse complement strand
TGTTGACGTTGTTGTTGTTGTTGTTTATTTGACGTTGTTGTTGTTATTTGACGTTGTTGTTGTTGTTGTATTTGTTGTTATTGTTGTTGTTGTTTATTTGACGTTGTTGTTGTGGTTTATTTGAAGTTATTGTTGTTGTTTATTTGACGTTGTTGTTGTTGTTGTTTATTTGACGTTATTGTTGTTGTTTATTTGACGTTGTTATTGTTGTTGTTTTTGTTTATTTGACGTTGTTGTTGTTGTTGACGTTGTTGTTGTTGTTTATTTGACATTGATGTTTTTGTTGTTTATTTGACATTGTTGTTGTCGTTGTTGACGGTGTTGTTGTTGTTGTTGTTTATTTGACATTGTTGTTATTGTTGTTGTTGTTGTTTATTTGACGTTTTTGTTGTAATTGATGTTGTTGTTGTTTTTGTTGTTGTTTATTTGATGTTGTTGTTGTTGTTTATTTGACGTTGTTGTTGTTGTTTATTTGACGTTGTTGTTGTTGTTGTTATTGTTGTTGTTGTTTATTTAACGTTGTTGTTATTGTTTATTTGACGTTGTTGTGGTTATTTGACGTTGTTGTTGTTGTTGTATTTGTTGTTATTATTGTTTTGGTTGTTTATTTGACGTTGTTGTTGTTATTTGACGTTGTTGTTGTTGTTGTTGTTGTTGTTGTTGTTGTATTTGTTGTTATTGTTGTTGTTGTTTATTTGACGTTGTTGTTGTGGTTTATTTGACGTTATTGTTGTTGTTTATTTGACGTTGTTGTTGTTGTTGTTTATTTGACGTTATTGTTGTTGTTTATTTGACGTTGTTATTGTTGTTGTTTTTGTTTATTTGACGTTGTTGTTGTTGTTGACGTTGTTTATTTGATGTTGTTGTTGTTATTGTTTATTTGACGTTGTTAATGTTTTTGACATTGTTGTTGTTGTTGTTTTTGTTGTTTATTTGACGTTGTTGTTGATGTTGTTGTTGTTTATTTGACATTGTTGTTGTTGTTGTTGACGGTGTTATTGTTGTTGTTTATTTGACATTGTTGTTGTTGTTGTTGTTGTTGTTTATTTGACGTTTTTGTTGTTATTGATGTTGTTGTTGTTTATTTGACGTTGTTGTTGTTGTTTATTTGACGACGTTGTTGTTGTTGTTGTTATTGTTGTTGTTGTTTATTTAACGTTGTTGTTGTTGTTTATTTGACGTTGTTGTTGTCATTTGACGTTGTTGTTGTTGTTGTATTTGTTGTTATTGTTGTTGTTGTTGTTTATTTGACGTTGTTGTTGTTATTTGACGTTGTTGTTGTTGTAGTATTTGTTGTTGTTGTTGTTTATTTGACGTTATTGTTGTTGTTGTTGTTGTTGTTTATTTGACGTTTTTGTTGTTATTGATGTTGTTGTTGTTTTTGTTGTTGTTTATTAGACGTTGTTGTTGTTGTTTATTTGACGTTGTTGTTGTTTTTGTTATTGTTGTTGTTGTTTATTTAACGTTGTTGTTGTTGTTTATTTGACGTTGTTGTTGTTATTTGACGTTGTTGTTGTTGTTGTATTTGTTGTTATTGTTGTTGTTGATGTTTATTTGACGTTGTTGTTGTTATTTGACGTTGTTGTTGTTGTTGTTGTATTTATTGTTGTTGTTGTTGTTGTTTATTTGACGTCGTTGTTGTTGTTGTATATTTGACGTTATTGTTGTTGTTTAATTGACGTTGTTATTGTTGTTGTTGTTGTTTATTTGACGTTGTTGTTGTTGACGTTGTTGTTGTTGTTTATTTGACGTTGTTGTTGTTATTGTTTATTTGACGTTGTTAATGTTTTTGACATTGTTGTTGTTGTTTATTTGACGTTGTTGCTGTTGTTATTGTTGGTGTTGTTGTTGTTGTTTATTTGACGTTGGTGTTATTGTTGTTTATTTGACGTTATTGTTGTGGTTGTTGTTTATTTGACGTTGTTGTTGTCATTGTTTTTGTTGTTTATTTGACGTTGTTGTTGTCATTGTTTTTGTTGTTTATTTGACGTTGTTGTTGTTGTTGTTGACGTTGTTGTTGTTGTTGTTGTTTATTTGACGTTGTTGTTGTTATTTGACGTTGTTGTTGTTGTTGTTGTATTTGTTGTTATTGTTGTTGTTGTTTATTTGACGTTGTTGTTGTGGTTTATTTGAAGTTATTGTTGTTGTTTATTTGACGTTGTTGTTGTTGTTGTTTATTTGACGTTATTGTTGTTGTTTATTTGACGTTGTTATTGTTGTTGTTTTTGTTTATTTGACGTTGTTGTTGTTGTTGACGTTGTTGTTGTTGTTTATTTGACATTGATGTTTTTGTTGTTTATTTGACATTGTTGTTGTCGTTGTTGACGGTGTTGTTGTTGTTGTTTATTTGACATTGTTGTTATTGTTGTTGTTGTTGTTTATTTGACGTTTTTGTTGTAATTGATGTTGTTGTTGTTTTTGTTGTTGTTTATTTGATGTTGTTGTTGTTGTTTATTTGACGTTGTTGTTGTTGTTTATTTGACGTTGTTGTTGTTGTTGTTATTGTTGTTGTTGTTTATTTAACGTTGTTGTTATTGTTTATTTGACGTTGTTGTGGTTATTTGACGTTGTTGTTGTTGTTGTTGTATTTGTTGTTATTATTGTTTTGGTTGTTTATTTGACGTTGTTGTTGTTATTTGACGTTGTTGTTGTTGTTGTTGTTGTTGTTGTATTTGTTGTTATTGTTGTTGTTGTTTATTTGACGTTGTTGTTGTGGTTTATTTGACGTTATTGTTGTTGTTTATTTGACGTTGTTGTTGTTGTTGTTTATTTGACGTTATTGTTGTTGTTTATTTGACGTTGTTATTGTTGTTGTTTTTGTTTATTTGACGTTGTTGTTGTTGTTGACGTTGTTTATTTGATGTTGTTGTTGTTATTGTTTATTTGACGTTGTTAATGTTTTTGACATTGTTGTTGTTGTTGTTTTTGTTGTTTATTTGACGTTGTTGTTGATGTTGTTGTTGTTTATTTGACATTGTTGTTGTTGTTGTTGACGGTGTTATTGTTGTTGTTTATTTGACATTGTTGTTGTTGTTGTTGTTGTTGTTGTTGTTTATTTGACGTTTTTGTTGTTATTGATGTTGTTGTTGTTTATTTGACGTTGTTGTTGTTGTTTATTTGACGACGTTGTTGTTGTTGTTGTTATTGTTGTTGTTGTTTATTTAACGTTGTTGTTGTTGTTTATTTGACGTTGTTGTTGTCATTTGACGTTGTTGTTGTTGTTGTATTTGTTGTTATTGTTGTTGTTGTTGTTTATTTGACGTTGTTGTTGTTATTTGACGTTGTTGTTGTTGTAGTATTTGTTGTTGTTGTTGTTTATTTGACGTTATTGTTGTTGTTGTTGTTGTTTATTTGACGTTTTTGTTGTTATTGATGTTGTTGTTGTTTTTGTTGTTGTTTATTAGACGTTGTTGTTGTTGTTTATTTGACGTTGTTGTTGTTTTTGTTATTGTTGTTGTTGTTTATTTAACGTTGTTGTTGTTGTTTATTTGACGTTGTTGTTGTTATTTGACGTTGTTGTTGTTGTTGTTGTATTTGTTGTTATTGTTGTTGTTGATGTTTATTTGACGTTGTTGTTGTTATTTGACGTTGTTGTTGTTGTTGTTGTATTTATTGTTGTTGTTGTTGTTGTTTATTTGACGTCGTTGTTGTTGTTGTATATTTGACGTTATTGTTGTTGTTTAATTGACGTTGTTATTGTTGTTGTTGTTGTTTATTTGACGTTGTTGTTGTTGACGTTGTTGTTGTTGTTTATTTGACGTTGTTGTTGTTATTGTTTATTTGACGTTGTTAATGTTTTTGACATTGTTGTTGTTGTTTATTTGACGTTGTTGCTGTTGTTATTGTTGGTGTTGTTGTTGTTGTTTATTTGACGTTGGTGTTATTGTTGTTTATTTGACGTTATTGTTGTGGTTGTTGTTTATTTGACGTTGTTGTTGTCATTGTTTTTGTTGTTTATTTGACGTTGTTGTTGTCATTGTTTTTGTTGTTTATTTGACGTTGTTGTTGTTGTTGTTGACGTTGTTGTTGTTGTTGTTTATTTGACGTTGTTGTTGTTATTTGACGTTGTTGTTGTTGTTGTTGTATTTGTTGTTATTGTTGTTGTTGTTTATTTGACGTTGTTGTTGTGGTTTATTTGAAGTTATTGTTGTTGTTTATTTGACGTTGTTGTTGTTGTTGTTTATTTGACGTTATTGTTGTTGTTTATTTGACGTTGTTATTGTTGTTGTTTTTGTTTATTTGACGTTGTTGTTGTTGTTGACGTTGTTGTTGTTGTTTATTTGACATTGATGTTTTTGTTGTTTATTTGACATTGTTGTTGTCGTTGTTGACGGTGTTGTTGTTGTTGTTGTTGTTTATTTGACATTGTTGTTATTGTTGTTGTTGTTGTTTATTTGACGTTTTTGTTGTAATTGATGTTGTTGTTGTTTTTGTTGTTGTTTATTTGATGTTGTTGTTGTTGTTTATTTGACGTTGTTGTTGTTGTTTATTTGACGTTGTTGTTGTTGTTGTTATTGTTGTTGTTGTTTATTTAACGTTGTTGTTATTGTTTATTTGACGTTGTTGTGGTTATTTGACGTTGTTGTTGTTGTTGTATTTGTTGTTATTATTGTTTTGGTTGTTTATTTGACGTTGTTGTTGTTATTTGACGTTGTTGTTGTTGTTGTTGTTGTATTTGTTGTTATTGTTGTTGTTGTTTATTTGACGTTGTTGTTGTGGTTTATTTGACGTTATTGTTGTTGTTTATTTGACGTTGTTGTTGTTGTTGTTTATTTGACGTTATTGTTGTTGTTTATTTGACGTTGTTATTGTTGTTGTTTTTGTTTATTTGACGTTGTTGTTGTTGTTGACGTTGTTTATTTGATGTTGTTGTTGTTATTGTTTATTTGACGTTGTTAATGTTTTTGACATTGTTGTTGTTGTTGTTTTTGTTGTTTATTTGACGTTGTTGTTGATGTTGTTGTTGTTTATTTGACATTGTTGTTGTTGTTGTTGACGGTGTTATTGTTGTTGTTTATTTGACATTGTTGTTGTTGTTGTTGTTGTTGTTGTTTATTTGACGTTTTTGTTGTTATTGATGTTGTTGTTGTTTATTTGACGTTGTTGTTGTTGTTTATTTGACGACGTTGTTGTTGTTGTTGTTATTGTTGTTGTTGTTTATTTAACGTTGTTGTTGTTGTTTATTTGACGTTGTTGTTGTTATTTGACGTTGTTGTTGTTGTTGTATTTGTTGTTATTGTTGTTGTTGTTGTTTATTTGACGTTGTTGTTGTTATTTGACGTTGTTGTTGTTGTAGTATTTGTTGTTGTTGTTGTTTATTTGACGTTATTGTTGTTGTTGTTGTTGTTGTTTATTTGACGTTTTTGTTGTTATTGATGTTGTTGTTGTTTTTGTTGTTGTTTATTAGACGTTGTTGTTGTTGTTTATTTGACGTTGTTGTTGTTTTTGTTATTGTTGTTGTTGTTTATTTAACGTTGTTGTTGTTGTTTATTTGACGTTGTTGTTGTTATTTGACGTTGTTGTTGTTGTTGTATTTGTTGTTATTGTTGTTGTTGATGTTTATTTGACGTTGTTGTTGTTATTTGACGTTGTTGTTGTTGTTGTTGTTGTATTTATTGTTGTTGTTGTTGTTGTTTATTTGACGTCGTTGTTGTTGTTGTATATTTGACGTTATTGTTGTTGTTTAATTGACGTTGTTATTGTTGTTGTTGTTGTTTATTTGACGTTGTTGTTGTTGACGTTGTTGTTGTTGTTTATTTGACGTTGGTGTTATTGTTGTTTATTTGACGTTATTGTTGTGGTTGTTGTTTATTTGACGTTGTTGTTGTCATTGTTTTTGTTGTTTATTTGACGTTGTTGTTGTCATTGTTTTTGTTGTTTATTTGACGTTGTTGTTGTTGTTGTTGACGTTGTTGTTGTTGTTTATTTGACGTTGTTGTTGTTATTTGACGTTGTTGTTGTTGTTGTTGTATTTGTTGTTATTGTTGTTGTTGTTTATTTGACGTTGTTGTTGTGGTTTATTTGAAGTTATTGTTGTTGTTTATTTGACGTTGTTGTTGTTGTTGTTTATTTGACGTTATTGTTGTTGTTTATTTGACGTTGTTATTGTTGTTGTTTTTGTTTATTTGACGTTGTTGTTGTTGTTGACGTTGTTGTTGTTGTTTATTTGACATTGATGTTTTTGTTGTTTATTTGACATTGTTGTTGTCGTTGTTGACGGTGTTGTTGTTGTTGTTGTTGTTTATTTGACATTGTTGTTATTGTTGTTGTTGTTGTTTATTTGACGTTTTTGTTGTAATTGATGTTGTTGTTGTTTTTGTTGTTGTTTAATTGATGTTGTTGTTGTTGTTTATTTGACGTTGTTGTTGTTGTTTATTTGATGTTGTTGTTGTTGTTGTTATTGTTGTTGTTGTTTATTTAACGTTGTTGTTATTGTTTATTTGACGTTGTTGTGGTTATTTGACGTTGTTGTTGTTGTTGTATTTGTTGTTATTGTTGTTTTTGTTGTTTATTTGACGTTGTTGTTGTTATTTGACGTTGTTGTTGTTGTTGTTGTTGTATTTGTTGTTATTGTTGTTGTTGTTTATTTGACGTTGTTGTTGTGGTTTATTTGACGTTATTGTTGTTGTTTATTTGACGTTGTTGTTGCTGTTGTTTATTTGACGTTATTGTTGTTGTTTATTTGACGTTGTTATTGTTGTTGTTTTTGTTTATTTGACGTTGTGGTTGTTGTTGATGTTGTTGTTGTTGTTGTTTATTTGATGTTGTTGTTGTTATTGTTTATTTGACGTTGTTAATGTTTTTGACATTGTTGTTGTTGTTGTTTTTGTTGTTTATTTGACGTTGTTGTTGATGTTGTTGTTGTTTATTTGACATTGTTGTTGTTGTTGTTGACGGTGTTATTGTTGTTGTTTATTTGACATTGTTGTTGTTGTTGTTGTTGTTGTTGTTTATTTGACGTTTTTGTTGTTATTGATGTTGTTGTTGTTTATTTGACGTTGTTGTTGTTGTTTATTTGACGACATTGTTGTTGTTGTTGTTATTGTTGTTGTTGTTTATTTAACGTTGTTGTTGTTGTTTATTTGACGTTGTTGTTGTTATTTGACGTTGTTGTTGTTGTTGTATTTGTTGTTATTGTTGTTGTTGTTGTTTATTTGACGTTGTTGTTGTTATTTGACGTTGTTGTTGTTGTAGTATTTGTAGTTGTTGTTGTTTATTTGACATTGTTCTTGTTGTTGTTTATTTGACGTTGTTGTTTTTGTTTATTTGACGTTGTTGTTGTTTATTTGACGTTGTTGTTGTTGTTGTTGTTGTTGCTTATTTGACATTGTTGTTGTTGTTGTTATTGTTTATTTGACGGTGTTGTTGTTGTTATTGTTTATTTGACGTTGTTGTTGTTGTTGTTGTTGTTGTTTATTTGACGTTGTTGTTGTTGTTGACGTTGTTGTTGTTGTTGTTTATTTGATGTTGTTGTTGTTGTTAACATAGTTGTTAACATAGTTGTTGTTGTTTATTTGACGTTGTTGTTGTTGTTGACGTTGTTGTTTATTTGACGTTGTTGTTGTTGTTTATTTGACGTTGTTGTTGTTGTTGTTGATGTTGTGGTTGTTGTTGTTGTTTATTTGACGTTGATGTTGTTGTTGTTTATTTGACATTGTTGTTGTTGTTGTTGTTGACGGTGTTATTGTTGTTATTTATTTGACATTGTTGTTGTTGTTGTTGTTGTTTATTTGACGTTTTTGTTGTTATTGATGTTGTTGTTGTTTATTTGACGTTGTTGTTGTTGTTTATTTGACGACGTTGTTGTTGTTGTTGTTGTTTATTTAACGTTGTTGTTGTTGTTTATTAGGCGTTGTTATTGTTATTTGACGTTGTTGTTGTTGTAGTATTTGTTGTTATTGTTGTTGTTGTTGTTTATTTGACGTTGTTGTTGTTGTAGTATTTGTTGTTGTTGTTGTTTATTTGACGTTATTGTTGTTGTTTATTTGACGTTATTGTTGTTGTTGTTGTTGTTGTTTATTTGACGTTTTTGTTGTTATTGATGTTGTTGTTGTTTTTGTTGTTGTTTATTAGACGTTGTTGTTGTTGTTTATTTGACGTTGTTGTTGTTTTTGTTATTGTTGTTGTTGTTGTTGTTTATTTAACCTTGTTGTTGTTGTTGTTTATTTGACGTTGTTGTTGTTATTTGACGTTGTTGTTGTTCTTGACGTTGTTGTTTATTTGACGTTGTTGTTGTTGTTTATTTGACGTTGTTGTTGTTGTTGTTGACGTTGTGGTTGTTGTTGTTGTTTATTTGACGTTGATGTTGTTGTTGTTTATTTGACATTGTTGTTGTTGTTGTTGTTGACGGTGTTATTGTTGTTGTTTATTTGACATTGTTGTTGTTGTTGTTGTTGTTGTTGTTGTTGTTGTTTATTTGACGTTTTTGTTGTTATTGATGTTGTTGTTGTTAATTTGACGTTGTTGTTGTTGTTTATTTGACGACGTTGTTGTTGTTGTTGTTATTGTTGTTGTTGTTTATTTAACGTTGTTGTTGTTGTTTATTAGGCGTTGTTGTTGTTATTTGACGTTGTTGTTGTTGTTGTATTTGTTGTTATTGTTGTTGTTGTTGTTTATTTGACGTTGTTGTTGTTATTTGACGTTGTTGTTGTTGTAGTATTTGTTGTTGTTGTTGTTTATTTGACGTTATTGTTGTTGTTTATTTGACGTTATTGTTGTTGTTGTTATTGTTGTTTATTTGAAGTTTTTGTTGTTATTGATGTTGTTGTTGTTTTTATTATTGTTGTTGTTGTTTATTATTGTTGTTGTTGTTTTTATTATTGTTGTTGTTGTTTATTTAACGTTGTTGTTGTTGTTTATTTGACGTTGTTGTTGTTGTTGTTGTTGTTGTTGACGTTGTTGTTTATTTGACGTTGTTGTTGTTGTTTATTTGACGTTGTTGTTGTTGTTGACGTTGTTGTTGTTGTTGTTTATTTGACGTTGATGTTTTTGTTGTTTATTTGACATTGTTGTTGTTGTTGTTGACGGTGTTGTTGTTGTTGTTGTTTATTTGACATTGTTGTTGTTGTTGTTGTTGTTGTTGTTTATTTGACGTTTTTGTTGTTATTGATGTTGTTGTTGTTTTTGTTGTTGTTTATTTGACGTTGTTGTTGTTGTTGGCGTTGTGGTTGTTGTTGTTTATTTGACGTTGTTGTTGTTGTTGTTGGGTATTTGATGTTGTTTTAGTTGTTGTTGTTTATTTGACATTGTTGTTGTTGTTTATTTGACGTTGTTGTTTTTGTTTATTTGACGTTGTTGTTGTTTATTTGACGTTGTTGTTGTTGTTGTTGTTGCTTATTTGACGTTGTTGTTGTTGTTGTTGTTTATTTGACGTTGTTGTTGTTGTTGACGTTGTTGTTGTTGTTGTTGTTTATTTGATGTTGTTGTTGTTGTTGTTAACATAGTTGTTAACATAGTTGTTGTTGTTTATTTGACGTTGTTGTTGTTGTTGACGTTGTTGTTTATTTGACGTTGTTGTTGTTGTTTATTTGACGTTGTTGTTGTTGTTGTTGACGTTGTTGTTGTTTATTTGACGTTGATGTTGTTGTTGTTTATTTGACATTGTTGTTGTTGTTGTTGTTGACGGAGTTATTGTTGTTGTTTATTGGACATTGTTGTTGTTGTTGTTGTTGTTGTTTATTTGATGTTTTTGTTGTTATTGATGTTGTTGTTGTTTATTTGACGTTGTTGTTGTTGTTTATTTGACGACGTTGTTGTTGTTGTTGTTATTGTTGTTGTTGTTTATTTAACGTTGTTGTTGTTGTTTATTAGGCGTTGTTGTTGTTATTTGACGTTGTTGTTGTTGTAGTATTTGTTGTTATTGTTGTTGTTGTTGTTTATTTGACGTTGTTGTTGTTATTTGACGTTGTTGTTGTTGTAGTATTTGTTGTTGTTGTTGTTTATTTGACGTTATTGTTGTTGTTTATTTGACATTATTGTTGTTGTTGTTGTTGTTTATTTGACGTTTTTGTTGTTATTGATGTTGTTGTTGTTTTTGTTGTTGTTTATTAGACGTTGTTGTTGTTATTTATTTGACGTTGTTGTTGTTTTTGTTATTGTTGTTGTTGTTGTTTATTTAACCTTGTTGTTGTTGTTGTTTATTTGACGTTGTTGTTGTTATTTGACGTTGTTGTTGTTCTTGACGTTGTTGTTTATTTGACGTTGTTGTTGTTGTTTATTTGACGTTGTTGTTGTTGTTGTTGACGTTGTGGTTGTTGTTGTTGTTTATTTGACATTGATGTTGTTGTTGTTTATTTGACATTGTTGTTGTTGTTGTTGACGGTGTTATTGTTGTTGTTTATTTGACATTGTTGTTGTTGTTGTTTATTTGACGTTTTTGTTGTTATTGATGTTGTTGTTGTTTATTTGACGTTGTTGTTGTTGTTTATTTGACGACGTTGTTGTTGTTGTTGTTATTGTTGTTGTTGTTTATTTAACGTTGTTGTTGTTGTTGTTTATTAGGCGTTGTTGTTGTTATTTGACGTTGTTGTTGTTGTTGTATTTGTTGTTATTGTTGTTGTTGTTGTTTATTTGACGTTGTTGTTGTTATTTGACGTTGTTGTTGTTGTAGTATTTGTTGTTGTTGTTGTTTATTTGACGTTATTGTTGTTGTTTATTTGACGTTATTGTTGTTGTTGTTGTTGTTTATTTGACGTTTTTGTTGTTATTGATGTTGTTGTTGTTTTTGTTGTTGTTTATTAGACGTTGTTGTTGTTGTTTATTTGACGTTGTTGTTGTTTTTATTATTGTTGTTGTTGTTTATTTAACGTTGTTGTTGTTGTTTATTTGACGTTGTTGTTGTTATTTGACGTTGTTGTTGTTGTTGTATTTGTTGTTATTGTTGTTGTTGATGTTTATTTGACGTTGTTGTTGTTATTTGACGTTGTTGTTGTTGTTGTTTTTATTGTTGTTGTTGTTGTTGTTTATTTGACGTTGTTGTTGTTATTTGACGTTGTTGTTGTTGTTGTTTTTATTGTTGTTGTTGTTGTTGTTTATTTGACATTGTTGTTGTTGTTGTTTATTTGACGTTATTGTTGTTGTTTAATTGACGTTGTTATTGTTGTTGTTGTTGTTTATTTGACGTTGTTGTTGTTGTTGTTGACGTTGTTGTTGTTGTTCATTTGACGTTGTTGTTGTTATTGTTTATTTGACGTTGTTAATGTTTTTGACATTGTTGTTGTTGTTTTTGTTGTTTATTTGACGTTGTTGTTGTTGTTATTGTTGGTGTTGTTGTTGTTGTTTATTTGACGTTGGTGTTGTTGTTGTTTATTTGACGTTGTTGTTGTGGTTGTTGTTTATTTGACGTTGTTGTTGTTGTTGTTTAGTTGACGTTGTTGTTGTTGTTTATTTGACGTTGTTGTTGTCATTGTTGTTGTTGTTTATTTGACGTTGTTGTTGTTGTTGTTGACGTTGTTGTTGTTGTTTATTTGACGTTGTTGTTGTTGTTGTTGTTTATTTGACGTTGTTGTTGTTGTTGTTGTTGTTGTTTATTTGACGTTGTTGTTGTTATTTATTTTACGGTGTTGTTGTTATTGTTTATTTGACGTTGTTGTTGATGTTAATTTGACGTTGTTGTTGTTTATTTGACGTTGTTGTTGTTATTGTTGTTTATTTGACATTGTTGTTGTTGTTGTTGTTGTTGACGTTGTTGTTGTTGTTGTTTATTTGACGTTGTTGTTGTTGTTGTTGGTTATTTGATGTTGTTTTAGTTGTTGTTGTTTATTTGTTGTTGTTGTTGTTGTTGTTGACGTTGTTGTTTATTTGACGTTGTTGTTGTTGTTTATTTGACGTTGTTGTTGTTGTTGACGTTGTTGTTGTTGTTGTTTATTTGACGTTGATGTTTTTGTTGTTTATTTGACATTGTTGTTGTTGTTGTTGATGGTGTTGTTGTTGTTGTTGTTGTTTATTTGACATTGTTGTTGTTGTTGTTGTTGTTGCTGTTGTTTATTTGACGTTTTTGTTGTTATTGATGTTGTTGTTGTTTTTGTTGTTGTTTATTTGACGTTGTTGTTGTTGTTGGCGTTGTTGTTGTTGTTGTTTATTTGACGTTGTTGTTGTTGTTGGCGTTGTTGTTGTTGTTGTTTATTTGACGTTGTTGTTGTTGTTGTTGTTGGGTATTTGATGTTGTTTTAGTTGTTGTTGTTTATTTGACATTGTTGTTGTTGTTGTTTATTTGACGTTGTTGTTTTTGTTTATTTGACGTTGTTGTTGTTTATTTGACGTTGTTGTTGTAGTTGTTGATGCTTATTTGACGTTGTTGTTGTTGTTGTTATTGTTTATTTGACGGTGTTGTTGTTATTGTTTATTTGACGTTGTTGTTGTTTTTGTTGTTTATTTGACGTTGTTGTTGTTGTTGACGTTGTTGTTATTGTTTATTTGATGTTGTTGTTGTTGTTGTTAACATAGTTGTTAACATAGTTGTTGTTGTTTATTTGACGTTGTTGTTGTTGTTGACGTTGTTGTTTATTTGACGTTGTTGTTGTTGTTTATTTGACGTTGTTGTTGTTGTTGTTGACGTTGTGGTTGTTGTTGTTGTTTATTTGACATTGATGTTGTTGTTGTTTATTTGACATTGTTGTTGTTGTTGTTGACGGTGTTATTGTTGTTGATTATTTGACATTGTTGTTGTTGTTGTTGTTTATTTGACGTTTTTGTTGTTATTGATGTTGTTGTTGTTTATTTGACGTTGTTGTTGTTGTTTATTTGACGACGTTGTTGTTGTTGTTGTTATTGTTGTTGTTGTTTATTTAACGTTGTTGTTGTTGTTGTTTATTAGGCGTTGTTGTTGTTATTTGACGTTGTTGTTGTTGTTGTATTTGTTGTTATTGTTGTTGTTGTTGTTTATTTGACGTTGTTGTTGTTATTTGACGTTGTTGTTGTTGTAGTATTTGTTGTTGTTGTTGTTTATTTGACGTTATTGTTGTTGTTTATTTGACGTTATTGTTGTTGTTGTTGTTGTTTATTTGACGTTTTTGTTGTTATTGATGTTGTTGTTGTTTTTGTTGTTGTTTATTAGACGTTGTTGTTGTTGTTTATTTGACGTTGTTGTTGTTTTTATTATTGTTGTTGTTGTTTATTTAACGTTGTTGTTGTTGTTTATTTGACGTTGTTGTTGTTATTTGACGTTGTTGTTGTTGTTGTATTTGTTGTTATTGTTGTTGTTGAAGTTTATTTGACGTTGTTGTTGTTATTTGACGTTGTTGTTGTTGTTGTTTTTATTGTTGTTGTTGTTGTTGTTTATTTGACGTTGTTGTTGTTATTTGACGTTGTTGTTGTTGTTGTTTTTATTGTTGTTGTTGTTGTTGTTTATTTGACATTGTTGTTGTTGTTGTTTATTTGACGTTATTGTTGTTGTTTAATTGACGTTGTTATTGTTGTTGTTGTTGTTTATTTGACGTTGTTGTTGTTGTTGTTGACGTTGTTGTTGTTGTTCATTTGACGTTGTTGTTGTTATTGTTTATTTGACGTTGTTAATGTTTTTGACATTGTTGTTGTTGTTTTTGTTGTTTATTTGACGTTGTTGTTGTTGTTATTGTTGGTGTTGTTGTTGTTGTTTATTTGACGTTGGTGTTGTTGTTGTTTATTTGACGTTGTTGTTGTGGTTGTTGTTTATTTGACGTTGTTGTTGTTGTTGTTTAGTTGACGTTGTTGTTGTTGTTTATTTGACGTTGTTGTTGTCATTGTTGTTGTTGTTTATTTGACGTTGTTGTTGTTGTTGTTGACGTTGTTGTTGTTGTTTATTTGACGTTGTTGTTGTTGTTGTTGTTGTTTATTTGACGTTGTTGTTGTTGTTGTTGTTGTTTATTTGACGTTGTTGTTGTTATTTATTTTACGGTGTTGTTGTTATTGTTTATTTGACGTTGTTGTTGATGTTAATTTGACGTTGTTGTTGTTTATTTGACGTTGTTGTTGTTATTGTTGTTTATTTGACATTGTTGTTGTTGTTGTTGTTGTTGACGTTGTTGTTGTTGTTGTTTATTTGACGTTGTTGTTGTTGTTGTTGGTTATTTGATGTTGTTTTAGTTGTTGTTGTTTATTTGTTGTTGTTGTTGTTGTTGTTGACGTTGTTGTTTATTTGACGTTGTTGTTGTTGTTTATTTGACGTTGTTGTTGTTGTTGACGTTGTTGTTGTTGTTGTTTATTTGACGTTGATGTTTTTGTTGTTTATTTGACATTGTTGTTGTTGTTGTTGATGGTGTTGTTGTTGTTGTTGTTGTTTATTTGACATTGTTGTTGTTGTTGTTGTTGTTGCTGTTGTTTATTTGACGTTTTTGTTGTTATTGATGTTGTTGTTGTTTTTGTTGTTGTTTATTTGACGTTGTTGTTGTTGTTGGCGTTGTTGTTGTTGTTGTTTATTTGACGTTGTTGTTGTTGTTGTTGTTGGGTATTTGATGTTGTTTTAGTTGTTGTTGTTTATTTGACATTGTTGTTGTTGTTGTTTATTTGACGTTGTTGTTTTTGTTTATTTGACGTTGTTGTTGTTTATTTGACGTTGTTGTTGTAGTTGTTGATGCTTATTTGACGTTGTTGTTGTTGTTGTTATTGTTTATTTGACGGTGTTGTTGTTGTTATTGTTTATTTGACGTTGTTGTTGTTTTTGTTGTTTATTTGACGTTGTTGTTGTTGTTGACGTTGTTGTTATTGTTTATTTGATGTTGTTGTTGTTGTTGTTAACATAGTTGTTAACATAGTTGTTGTTGTTTATTTGACGTTGTTGTTGTTGTTGACGTTGTTGTTTATTTGACGTTGTTGTTGTTGTTTATTTGACGTTGTTGTTGTTGTTGTTGACGTTGTGGTTGTTGTTGTTGTTTATTTGACGTTGATGTTGTTGTTGTTTATTTGACATTGTTGTTGTTGTTGTTGTTGACGGTGTTATTGTTGTTGTTTATTTGACATTGTTGTTGTTGTTGTTGTTGTTGTTGTTTATTTGACGTTTTTGTTGTTATTGATGTTGTTGTTGTTTATTTGACGTTTTTGTTGTTATTGATGTTGTTGTTGTTTATTTGACGTTGTTGTTGTTGTTTATTTGACGACGTTGTTGTTGTTTATTAGGCGTTGTTGTTGTTATTTGACGTTGTTGTTGTTGTAGTATTTGTTGTTATTGTTGTTGTTGTTGTTTATTTGACGTTGTTGTTGTTATTTGACGTTGTTGTTGTTGTAGTATTTGTTGTTGTTGTTGTTGTTTATTTGACGTTATTGTTGTTGTTTATTTGACGTTATTGTTGTTGTTGTTGTTGTTGTTTATTTGACGTTTTTGTTGTTATTGATGTTGTTGTTGTTTTTTTTGTTGTTTATTAGACGTTGTTGATGTTGTTTATTTGACGTTGTTGTTGTTTTTGTTATTGTTGTTGTTGTTGTTTATTTAACCTTGTTGTTGTTGTTGTTTATTTGACGTTGTTGTTGTTATTTGACGTTGTTGTTGTTCTTGACGTTGTTGTTTATTTGACGTTGTTGTTGTTGTTTATTTGACGTTGTTGTTGTTGTTGTTGACGTTGTGGTTGTTGTTGTTGTTTATTTGACGTTGATGTTGTTGTTGTTTATTTGACATTGTTGTTGTTGTTGTTGTTGACGGTGTTATTGTTGTTGTTTATTTGACATTGTTGTTGTTGTTGTTGTTGTTGTTGTTGTTTATTTGACGTTTTTGTTGTTATTGATGTTGTTGTTGTTTATTTGACGTTGTTGTTGTTGTTTATTTGACGACGTTGTTGTTGTTGTTGTTATTGTTGTTGTTGTTGTTTATTTAACGTTGTTGTTGTTGTTTATTAGGCGTTGTTGTTGTTATTTGACGTTGTTGTTGTTGTTGTATTTGTTGTTATTGTTGTTGTTGTTGTTTATTTGACGTTGTTGTTGTTATTTGACGTTGTTGTTGTTGTAGTATTTGTTGTTGTTGTTGTTTATTTGACGTTATTGTTGTTGTTTATTTGACGTTATTGTTGTTGTTGTTGTTGTTTATTTGACGTTTTTGTTGTTATTGATGTTGTTGTTGTTTTTGTTGTTGTTTATTAGACGTTGTTGTTGTTGTTTATTATTGTTGTTGTTGTTTTTATTATTGTTGTTGTTGTTTATTTAACGTTGTTGTTGTTGTTTATTTGACGTTGTTGTTGTTGTTGTTGTTGTTGTTGTTGTTGACATTGTTGTTTATTTGACGTTGTTGTTGTTGTTTATTTGACGTTGTTGTTGTTGTTGACGTTGTTGTTGTTGTTGTTTATTTGACGTTGATGTTTTTGTTGTTTATTTGACATTGTTGTTGTTGTTGTTGACGGTGTTGTTGTTGTTGTTGTTTATTTGACATTGTTGTTGTTGTTGTTGTTGTTGCTGTTGTTTATTTGACGTTTTTGTTGTTATTGATGTTGTTGTTGTTTTTGTTGTTGTTTATTTGACGTTGTTGTTGTTGTTGGCGTTGTTGTTGTTGTTGTTTATTTGACGTTGTTGTTGTTGTTGTTGTTGGGTATTTGATGTTGTTTTAGTTGTTGTTGTTTATTTGACATTGTTGTTGTTGTTTATTTGACGTTGTTGTTTTTGTTTATTTGACATTGTTGTTGTTTATTTGACGTTGTTGTTGTTGTTGTTGTTGTTGTTGTTGTTGCTTATTTGACATTGTTGTTGTTGTTGTTATTGTTTATTTGACGGTGTTGTTGTTGTTATTGTTTATTTGACGTTGTTGTTGTTGTTGTTGTTGTTTATTTGACGTTGTTGTTGTTGTTGACGTTGTTGTTGTTGTTGTTTATTTGATGTTGTTGTTGTTGTTGTTAACATAGTTGTTAACATAGTTGTTGTTGTTTATTTGACGTTGTTGTTGTTGTTGACGTTGTTGTTTATTTGACGTTGTTGTTGTTGTTTATTTGACATTGTTGTTGTTGTTGTTGACGTTGTGGTTGTTGTTGTTGTTTATTTGACGTTGATGTTGTTGTTGTTTATTTGACATTGTTGTTGTTGTTGTTGTTGACGGTGTTATTGTTGTTGTTTATTTGACATTGTTGTTGTTGTTGTTGTTGTTGTTGTTGTTGTTGTTGTTTATTTGACGTTTTTGTTGTTATTGATGTTGTTGTTGTTTATTTGACGTTGTTGTTGTTGTTTATTTGACGACGTTGTTGTTGTTGTTGTTATTGTTGTTGTTGTTTATTTAACGTTGTTGTTGTTGTTTATTAGGCGGCGCTGTTGTTATTTGACGTTGTTGTTGTTGTAGTATTTGTTGTTATTGTTGTTGTTGTTGTTTATTTGACGTTGTTGTTGTTATTTGACGTTGTTGTTGTTGTAGTATTTGTTGTTGTTGTTGTTTATTTGACGTTATTGTTGTTGTTTATTTGACGTTATTGTTGTTGTTGTTGTTGTTTATTTGACGTTTTTGTTGTTATTGATGTTGTTGTTGTTTTTGTTGTTGTTTATTAGACGTTGTTGTTGTTGTTTATTTGACGTTGTTGTTGTTTTTGTTATTGTTGTTGTTGTTGTTTATTTAACCTTGTTGTTGTTGTTGTTTATTTGACGTTGTTGTTGTTATTTGACGTTGTTGTTGTTCTTGACGTTGTTGTTTATTTGACGTTGTTGTTGTTTATTTGACGTTGTTGTTGTTGTTGTTGACGTTGTGGTTGTTGTTGTTGTTTATTTGACGTTGATGTTGTTGTTGTTTATTTGACATTGTTGTTGTTGTTGTTGTTGACGGTGTTATTGTTGTTGTTTATTTGACATTGTTGTTGTTGTTGTTGTTATTGTTGTTTATTTGACGTTTTTGTTGTTATTGATGTTGTTGTTGTTTATTTGACGTTGTTGTTGTTGTTTATTTGACGACGTTGTTGTTGTTGTTGTTATTGTTGTTGTTGTTTATTTAACGTTGTTGTTGTTGTTTATTAGGCGTTGTTGTTGTTATTTGACGTTGTTGTTGTTGTTGTATTTGTTGTTATTGTTGTTGTTGTTGTTTATTTGACGTTGTTGTTGTTATTTGACGTTGTTGTTGTTGTAGTATTTGTTGTTGTTGTTGTTTATTTGACGTTATTGTTGTTGTTTATTTGACGTTATTGTTGTTGTTGTTGTTGTTTATTTGACGTTTTTGTTGTTATTGATGTTGTTGTTGTTTTTGTTGTTGTTTATTAGACGTTGTTGTTGTTGTTTATTTGACGTTGTTGTTGTTTTTGTTATTGTTGTTGTTGTTGTTTATTTAACCTTGTTGTTGTTGTTGTTTATTTGACGTTGTTGTTGTTATTTGACGTTGTTGTTGTTCTTGACGTTGTTGTTTATTTGACGTTGTTGTTGTTTATTTGACGTTGTTGTTGTTGTTGTTGACGTTGTGGTTGTTGTTGTTGTTTATTTGACGTTGATGTTGTTGT
Organism: Vicia faba; assembly: GCA_948472305.1. NCBI lineage: Eukaryota > Viridiplantae > Streptophyta > Magnoliopsida > Fabales > Fabaceae > Vicia > Vicia faba. The sequence continues at coordinate 1,334,069,341 of OX451735.1, read as the reverse complement.
TGTTTATTTGACATTGTTGTTGTTGTTGTTGTTGACGGTGTTATTGTTGTTGTTTATTTGACATTGTTGTTGTTGTTGTTGTTATTGTTGTTTATTTGACGTTTTTGTTGTTATTGATGTTGTTGTTGTTTATTTGACGTTGTTGTTGTTGTTTATTTGACGACGTTGTTGTTGTTGTTGTTATTGTTGTTGTTGTTTATTTAACGTTGTTGTTGTTGTTTATTAGGCGTTGTTGTTGTTATTTGACGTTGTTGTTGTTGTTGTTGTATTTGTTGTTATTGTTGTTGTTGTTGTTTATTTGACGTTGTTGTTGTTATTTGACGTTGTTGTTGTTGTAGTATTTGTTGTTGTTGTTGTTTATTTGACGTTATTGTTGTTGTTTATTTGACGTTATTGTTGTTGTTGTTGTTGTTTATTTGACGTTTTTGTTGTTATTGATGTTGTTGTTGTTTTTGTTGTTGTTTATTAGACGTTGTTGTTGTTGTTTATTTGACGTTGTTGTTGTTTTTATTATTGTTGTTGTTGTTTATTTAACGTTGTTGTTGTTGTTTATTTGACGTTGTTGTTGTTATTTGACGTTGTTGTTGTTGTTGTATTTGTTGTTATTGTTGTTGTTGATGTTTAATTGACGTTGTTGTTGTTATTTGACGTTGTTGTTGTTGTTGTTTTTATTGTTGTTGTTGTTGTTGTTGTTTATTTGACATTGTTGTTGTTGTTGTTTATTTGACGTTATTGTTGTTGTTTAATTGACATTGTTATTGTTGTTGTTGTTGTTTATTTGACGTTGTTGTTGTTGTTGTTGACGTTGTTGTTGTTGTTTATTTGACGTTGTTGTTGTTATTGTTTATTTGACGTTGTTAATGTTTTTGACATTGTTGTTGTTGTTTTTGTTGTTTATTTGACGTTGTTGTTGTTGTTATTGTTGGTGTTGTTGTTGTTGTTTATTTGACGTTGGTGTTGTTGTTGTTTATTTGACGTTGTTGTTGTGGTTGTTGTTTATTTGACGTTGTTGTTGTTTAGTTGACGTTGTTGTTGTTGTTTATTTGACGTTGTTGTTGTCATTGTTTTTGTTGTTTATTTGACGTTGTTGTTGTTGACGTTGTTGTTGTTGTTTATTTGACGTTGTTGTTGTTGTTGTTGTTTATTTGACGTTGTTGTTGTTGTTTATTGACGTTGTTGTTGTTGTTGTTATTTATTTTACGGTGTTGTTGTTGTTGTTTATTTGACGTTGTTGTTGATGTTAATTTGACGTTGTTGTTGTTTATTTGACGTTGTTGTTGTTATTGTTGTTTATTTGACATTGTTGTTGTTGTTGTTGTTGTTGACGTTGTTGTTGTTGTTGTTTATTTGACGTTGTTGTTGTTTTTGTTGGTTATTTGATGTTGTTTTAGTTGTTGTTGTTTATTTGACGTTGTTGTTGTTGTTGACGTTGTTGTTGTAGTTGTTGTTTATTTGATGTTGTTGTTGTTGTTAACATAGTTGTTGTTGTTTATTTCACGTTGTTGTTGTTGTTGACGTTGTTGTTTATTTGACGTTGTTGTTGTTGTTTATTTGACGTTGTTGTTGTAGTTGTTGTTTATTTGATGTTGTTATTGTTGTTGTTAACATAGTTGTTGTTGTTTATTTGACGTTGTTATTGTTGTTTATTTGACGTTGTTGTTATTGTTGACGTTGTTGTTATTGTTGTTTATTTGACGTTGATGTTTTTGTTGTTTATTTGACATTGTTGTTGTTGTTGTTGACGGTGTTATTGTTGTTGTTGTTTATTTGACATTGTTGTTGTTGTTGTTGTTGTTGCTGTTGTTTATTTGACGTTTTTGTTGTTATTGATGTTGTTGTTGTTTTTTTTGTTGTTTATTTGACGTTGTTGTTGTAGTTTATTTGACGTTGTTGTTGTTGTTGTTGTTATTGTTGTTGTTGTTTACTTAACGTTGTTGTTGTTGTTTATTTGACGTTGTTGTTGTTATTTGACGTTGTTGTTGTTGTTGTTGTATTTGTTGTTATTGTTGTTGTTGTTGTTTATTTGACGTTGTTGTTGTTATTTGACGTTGTTGTTGTTGTTGTTATATTTGTTGTTGTTGTTGTTGTTGTTTATTTGACGTTATTGTTGTTGTTTATTTGATGTTATTGTTGTTGTTGTTGTTTATTTGAGGTTTTTGTTGTTATTGATGTTGTTGTTGTTTTTGTTGTTGTTTATTTGACGTTGTTGTTGTTGTTTATTTGACGTTGTTGTTGTTGTTATTGTTGTTGTTGTTGTTTATTTAACGTTGTTGTTGTTTATTTGACGTTGTTGTTGTTATTTAACGTTGTTGTTGTTGTTGTATTTGTTGTTATTCTTGTTGTTGTTGTTTATTTGACGTTGTTGTTGTTGTTATTTGACGTTGTTGTTGTTGTTGTGTTTGTTGTTGTTGTTGTTGTTGTTGTTGTTGTTTATTTGACGTTGTTGTTGTTGTTGTTGTTTATTTGACGTTATTGTTGTTGTTTATTTGACGTTGTTGTTGTTGTTAACGTTGTTGTTGTTGTTTATTTGACGTTGTTATTGTTATTGTTTATTTGACGTTGTTAATGTTTTTGACATTGTTGTTGTTGTTTTTATTGTTTATTTGACGTTGTTGTTGTTGTTATTATTGGTGTTGTTGTTGTTGTTTATTTGACGTTGGTGTTGTTGTTGTTTATTTGACGTTGTTGTTGTGGTTGTTGTTTATTTGAATTTGTTGTTGTTGTTGTTTAGTTGACGTTGTTCTTGTTGTTTATTTGACGTTGTTGTTGTCGTTGTTTTTGTTGTTTATTTGACGTTGTTGTTGTTGTTGTTGTTGTTGACGTTGTTGTTGTTGTTTATTTGACGTTGTTGTTTATTTGACGTTGTTGTTGTTGTTGTTGTTGTTTATTTGACTATGTTATTGTTATTTATTTGATGGTGTTGTTGTTGTTGTTTATTTGACGTTGTTGTTGTTGTTGTTAATTTGACGTTGTTGTTGTTTATTTGACGTTGTTGTTGTTGTTGTTGTTGTTTATTTGACATTGTTGTTGTTGTTGTTGTTGACGTTGTTGTTGTTGTTGTTGTTGTTGTTGTTGGTTATTTGATGTTGTTTTAGTTGTTGTCGTTTATTTGACGTTGTTGTTGTTGTTGTTTATTTGACGTTGTTGTTTTTGTTTATTTGACGTTGTTGTTGTTTATTTGACGTTGTTGTTGTTGTTGTTGTCGTTTATTTGACGTTGTTGTTGTCGTTTATTTGACGGTGTTGTTGTTGTTGTTTATTTAACGTTGTTGTTGTTGTTGTTGTTTATTTGACGTTGTTGTTGTTATTGATGTTGTTGTTGTTTATTTGATGTTGTTGTTGTTGTTGTTAACATAGTTGTTGTTGTTTATTTCACGTTGTTATTGTTGTTGAGGTTGTTGTTTATTTGACGTTGTTGTTGTTGTTTATTTGACGTTGTTGTTGTTGTTGACATTGTTGTTGTTGTTTATTTGACATTGATGTTTTTGTTGTTTATTTGACATTGTTGTTGTCGTTGTTGACGGTGTTGTTGTTGTTGTTGTTGTTTATTTGACATTTTTGTTATTGTTGTTGTTGTTGTTTATTTGACGTTTTTGTTGTAATTGATGTTGTTGTTGTTTTTGTTGTTGTTTATTTGATGTTGTTGTTGTTGTTTATTTGACGTTGTTGTTGTTGTTTATTTGACGTTGTTGTTGTTGTTGTTATTGTTGTTGTTGTTTATTTAACGTTGTTGTTATTGTTTATTTGACGTTGTTGTGGTTATTTGACGTTGTTGTTGTTGTTGTATTTGTTGTTATTGTTGTTTTGGTTGTTTATTTGACGTTGTTGTTTTTATTTGACGTTGTTGTTGTTGTTGTTGTTGTTGTTGTATTTGTTGTTATTGTTGTTGTTGTTTATTTGACGTTGTTGTTGTGGTTTATTTGACGTTATTGTTGTTGTTTATTTGACGTTGTTGTTGCTGTTGTTTATTTGACGTTATTGTTGTTGTTTATTTGACGTTGTTATTGTTGTTGTTTTTGTTTATTTGACGTTGTTGTTGTTGTTGACATTGTTGTTGTTGTTGTTTATTTGATGTTGTTGTTGTTATTGTTTATTTGACGTTGTTAATGTTTTTGGCATTGTTGTTGTTGTTGTTGTTTTTTTTGTTTATTTGACGTTGTTGTTGATGTTGTTGTTGTTTATTTGACATTGTTGTTGTTGTTGTTGACGGTGTTATTGTTGTTGTTTATTTGACATTGTTGTTGTTGTTGTTGTTTATTTGACGTTTTTGTTGTTATTGATGTTGTTGTTGTTTATTTGACGTTGTTGTTGTTGTTTATTTGACGACGTTGTTGTTGTTGTTGTTATTGTTGTTGTTGTTTATTTAACGTTGTTGTTGTTGTTTAGTTGACGTTGTTGTTGTTATTTGACGTTGTTGTTATTGTTGTATTTGTTGTTATTGTTGTTGTTGTTGTTTATTTGACGTTGTTGTTGTTATTTGACGTTGTTGTTGTTGTAGTATTTGTTGTTGTTGTTGTTTATTTGACGTTATTGTTGTTGTTGTTGTTGTTGTTGTTTATTTGACGTTTTTGTTGTTATTGATGTTGTTGTTGTTTTTGTTGTTGTTTATTAGACGTTGTTGTTGTTGTTTATTTGACGTTGTTGTTGTTTTTGTTATTGTTGTTGTTGTTTATTTAACGTTGTTGTTGTTGTTTATTTGACGTTGTTGTTGTTATTTGACGTTGTTGTTGTTGTTGTATTTGTTGTTATTGTTGTTGTTGATGTTTATTTGACGTTGTTGGTTTTATTTGACGTTGTTGTTGTTGTTGTTGTTGTATTTATTGTTGTCGTTGTTGTTGTTTATTTGACGTTGTTGTTGTTGTTGTTTATTTGACGTTATTGTTGTTGTTTAATTGACGTTGTTATTGTTGTTGTTGTTGTTTATTTGACGTTGTTGTTGTTGACGTTGTTGTTGTTGTTTATTTGACGTTGTTGTTGTTATTGTTTATTTGACGTTGTTAATGTTTTTGACATTGTTGTTGTTGTTTATTTGACGTTGTTGCTGTTGTTATTGTTGGTGTTGTTGTTGTTGTTTATTTGACGTTGGTGTTATTGTTGTTTATTTGACGTTATTGTTGTGGTTGTTGTTTATTTGACGTTGTTGTTGTCATTGTTTTTGTTGTTTATTTGACGTTGTTGTTGTCATTGTTTTTGTTGTTTATTTGACGTTGTTGTTGTTGTTGTTGACGTTGTTGTTGTTGTTTATTTGACGTTGTTGTTGTTATTTGACGTTGTTGTTGTTGTTGTATTTGTTGTTATTGTTGTTGTTGTTTATTTGACGTTGTTGTTGTGGTTTATTTGAAGTTATTGTTGTTGTTTATTTGACGTTGTTGTTGTTTATTTGACGTTATTGTTGTTGTTTATTTGAGGTTGTTATTGTTGTTGTTTTTGTTTATTTGACGTTGTTGTTGTTGTTGACGTTGTTGTTGTTGTTTATTTGACATTGATGTTTTTGTTGTTTATTTGAAATTGTTGTTGTCGTTGTTGACGGTGTTGTTGTTGTTGTTGTTTATTTGACATTGTTGTTATTGTTGTTGTTGTTGTTTATTTGACGTTTTTGTTGTAATTGATGTTGTTGTTGTTTTTGTTGTTGTTTATTTGATGTTGTTGTTGTTGTTTATTTGACGTTGTTGTTGTTGTTGTTTATTTGACGATGTTGTTGTTGTTGTTGTTATTGTTGTTGTTGTTTATTTAACGTTGTTGTTATTGTTTATTTGACGTTGTTGTGGTTATTTGACGTTGTTGTTGTTATTGTATTTGTTGTTATTGTTGTTTTTGTTGTTTATTTGACGTTGTTGTTGTTATTTGACGTTGTTGTTATTGTTGTTGTTGTATTTGTTGTTATTGTTGTTGTTGTTTATTTGACGTTGTTGTTGTGGTTTATTTGACGTTATTGTTGTTGTTTATTTGACGTTGTTGTTGCTGTTGTTTATTTGACGTTATTGTTGTTGTTTATTTGACGTTGTTATTGTTGTTGTTTTTGTTTATTTGACGTTGTTGTTGTTGTTGACGTTGTTGTTGTTGTTTATTTGATGTTGTTGTTGTTATTGTTTATTTGACGTTGTTAATGTTTTTGACATTGTTGTTGTTGTTGTTGTTTTTGTTGTTTATTTGACGTTGTTGTTGATGTTGTTGTTGTTTATTTGACATTGTTGTTGTTGTTGTTGACGGTGTTATTGTTGTTGTTTATTTGACATTGTTGTTGTTGTTGTTGTTGTTGTTTATTTGACGTTTTTGTTGTTATTGATGTTGTTGTTGTTTATTTGACGTTGTTGTTGTTGTTTATTTGACGACGTTGTTGTTGTTGTTGTTGTTATTGTTGTTGTTGTTTATTTAACGTTGTTGTTGTTGTTTATTTGACGTTGTTGTTGTTATTTGACGTTGTTGTTGTTGTTGTATTTGTTGTTATTGTTGTTGTTGTTGTTTATTTGACGTTGTTGTTGTTATTTGACGTTGTTGTTGTAGTATTTGTTGTTGTTGTTGTTTATTTGACGTTATTGTTGTTGTTGTTGTTGTTGTTTATTTGACGTTTTTGTTGTTATTGATGTTGTTGTTGTTTTTGTTGTTGTTTATTAGACGTTGTTGTTGTTGTTTATTTGACGT
>OX451735.1:1334055200-1334057700 GCA_948472305.1 Vicia faba | reverse complement strand
TGTTGTTGTTGTTTATTTGACGTTGTTGTTGTTGTTGACGTTGTTGTTGTTGTTGTTGTTTATTTGATGTTGTTGTTGTTGTTAACGTAGTTATTTTTGTTAATTTCACGTTGTTGTTGTTGACGTTGTTGTTTATTTGACGTTGTTGTTGTTGTTTATTTGACGTTGTTGTTGTTGTTGTTTATTTGACGTTGTTGTTGTTGTTGACGTTGTTGTTGTTGTTGTTATTGTTTATTTGACGTTGATGTTGTTGTGGTTTATTTGACATTGTTGTTGTTGTTGTTGACGGTGTTGTTGTTGTTTATTTGACATTGTTGTTGTTGTTGTAGTTGTTGTTGTTTATTTGATGTTTTTGTTTTTATTGATGTTGTTGTTATTTTTGTTGTTGTTTATTTGACGTTGTTGTTGTTGTTTATTTGACGTTGTTGTTGTTGTTGTTTATTTGACGTTGTTGTTGTTGTTGTTATTGTTGTTGTTGTTGTTTATTTAACGTTGTTGTTGTTGTTTATTTGACGTTGTTGTTATTGTTTATTTGACGTTGTTGTGGTTATTTGACGTTGTTGTTGTTGTTGTATTTGTTGTTGTTGTTGTTTTTGTTGTTGTTTATTTGATGTTGTTGTTGTTGTTTATTTGACGTTGTTGTTGTTGTTTATTTGACGATGTTGTTGTTGTTGTTGTTATTGTTGTTGTTGTTTATTTAACGTTGTTGTTATTGTTTATTTGACGTTGTTGTGGTTATTTGACGTTGTTGTTGTTATTGTATTTGTTGTTATTGTTGTTTTTGTTGTTGATTTGACGTTGTTGTTGTTATTTGACGTTGTTGTTATTGTTGTTGTTGTATTTGTTGTTATTGTTGTTGTTGTTTATTTGACGTTGTTGTTGTGGTTTATTTGACGTTATTGTTGTTGTTTATTTGACGTTGTTGTTGCTGTTGTTTATTTGACGTTATTGTTGTTGTTTATTTGACGTTGTTATTGTTGTTGTTTTTGTTTATTTGACGTTGTTGTTGTTGTTGACGTTGTTGTTGTTGTTTATTTGATGTTGTTGTTGTTATTGTTTATTTGACGTTGTTAATGTTTTTGACATTGTTGTTGTTGTTGTTGTTTTTGTTGTTTATTTGACGTTGTTGTTGATGTTGTTGTTGTTTATTTGACATTGTTGTTGTTGTTGTTGACGGTGTTATTGTTGTTGTTTATTTGACAGTGTTGTTGTTGTTGTTGTTGTTGTTTATTTGACGTTTTTGTTGTTATTGATGTTGTTGTTGTTTATTTGACGTTGTTGTTGTTGTTTATTTGACGACGTTGTTGTTGTTGTTGTTGTTATTGTTGTTGTTGTTTATTTAACGTTGTTGTTGTTGTTTATTTGACGTTGTTGTTGTTATTTGACGTTGTTGTTGTTGTTGTATTTGTTGTTATTGTTGTTGTTGTTGTTTATTTGACGTTGTTGTTGTTATTTGACGTTGTTGTTGTAGTATTTGTTGTTGTTGTTGTTTATTTGACGTTATTGTTGTTGTTGTTGTTGTTGTTTATTTGACGTTTTTGTTGTTATTGATGTTGTTGTTGTTTTTGTTGTTGTTTATTAGACGTTGTTGTTGTTGTTTATTTGACGTTGTTGTTGTTTTTGTTATTGTTGTTGTTGTTGTTTATTTAACGTTGTTGTTGTTGTTTATTTGATGTTGTTGTTGTTATTTGACGTTGTTGTTGTGGTATTTGTTGTTATTGTTGTTGTTGATGTTTATTTGACGTTGTTGTTGTTATTTGACGTTGTTGTTGTTATTGTTGTTGTAATTATTGTTGTTGTTGTTGTTGTTTATTTGACGTCGTTGTTGTTGTTGTATATTTGACGTTATTGTTGTTGTTTAATTAACGTTGTTATTATTGTTGTTGTTGTTTATTTGACGTTGTTGTTGTTGTTTATTTGACGTTGTTGTTGTTATTGTTTATTTGACGTTGTTAATGTTTTTGACATTGTTGTTGTTGTTTATTTGATGTTGTTGCTGTTGTTATTGTTGGTGTTGTTGTTGTTGTTTATTTGACGTTGGTGTTATTGTTGTTTATTTGACGTTATTATTGTGGTTATTGTTTATTTGACGTTGTTGTTGTCATTGTTTTTGTTGTTTATTTGACGTTGTTGTTGTCATTGTTTTTGTTGTTTATTTGACGTTGTTGTTGTTGTTGTTGACGTTGTTGTTGTTGTTTATTTGACGTTGTTGTTGTTATTTGACGTGGTTGTTGTTGTTGTTGTATTTGTTGTTATTGTTGTTGTTGTTTATTTGACGTTGTTGTTGTGGTTTATTTGAAGTTATTGTTGTTGTTTATTTGACGTTGTTGTTGCTGTTGTTTATTTGACGTTATTGTTGTTGTTTATTTGACATTGTTATTGTTGTTGTTTTTGTTTATTTGACGTTGTTGTTGTTGTTGACGTTGTTGTTGTTGTTTATTTGATGTTGTTGTTGTTATTGTTTATTTGACGTTGTTAATGTTTTTGACATTGTTGTTGT
>OX451735.1:1334045200-1334052700 GCA_948472305.1 Vicia faba | reverse complement strand
TTGACGTTGTTGTTTTTGTTGTTGTTGTTTATTTGACGTTGTTGTTGTTGTTGTTTATTTGACGGTGTTGTTGTTGTTGTTGTTGTTTATTTGACGTTGTTGTTGTTGTTGTTTATTTGACGTTGTTGTTGTTGTTGACGTTGTTGTTGTTGTTGTTTATTTGATGTTGTTGTTGTTGTTAACGTAGTTGTTTTTGTTTATTTCACGTTGTTGTTGTTGACGTTGTTGTTTATTTGACGTTGTTGTTGTTGTTTATTTGACGTTGTTGTTGTTGTTTATTTGACGTTGTTGTTGTTGACGTTGTTGTTGTTGTTGTTGTTGTTGTTTATTTGACGTTGATGTTGTTGTTGTTTATTTGACATTGTTGTTGTTGTTGTTGTTGTTTATTTGACGTTGTTGTTGTTGACGTTGTTGTTGTTGTTTATTTGAGGTTGTTGTTGTTATTGTTTATTTGACGTTGTTAATGTTTTTGACATTGTTGTTGTTGTTTATTTGACGTTGTTGCTGTTGTTATTATTGGTGTTGTTGTTGTTGTTTATTTGACGTTGGTGTTATTGTTGTTTATTTGACGTTATTGTTGTGGTTGTTGTTTATTTGACGTTGTTGTTGTCATTGTTTTTGTTGTTTATTTGACGTTGTTGTTGTCATTGTTTTTGTTGTTTATTTGACGTTGTTGTTGTTGTTGTTGACGTTGTTGTTGTTGTTTATTTGACGTTGTTGTTGTTATTTGACGTTGTTGTTGTTGTTGTTGTTATTGTTGTTGTTGTTTATTTGACGTTGTTGTTGTGGTTTATTTGAAGTTATTGTTGTTGTTTATTTGACGTTGTTGTTGCTGTTGTTTATTTGACGTTATTGTTGTTGTTTATTTGACGTTGTTATTGTTGTTGTTTTTGTTTATTTGACGTTGTTGTTGTTGTTGACGTTGTTGTTGTTTATTTGATGTTGTTGTTGTTATTGTTTATTTGACGTTGTTAATGTTTTTGACATTGTTGTTGTTGTTGTTTTTGTTGTTTATTTGACGTTGTTGTCGTTGTTGTTGTTATTGTTGGTGTTGTTTTTGTTGTTTATTTGACGTTGTTGTTGTAGTTTATTTGACGTTGTTCTTGTGGTTGTTGTTTATTTGACGTTGTTGTTGTTGTTTAGTTGATGTTGTTGTTGTTGTTGTTGTTTTTGTTGTTTATTTGACGTTGTTGATGTTGTTGGTGTTGTTTATTTGACGTTGTTGTTGTTATTGTTGTTTATTTGACGTTGTTGTTGTTGTTGTTAATTTGACGTTGTTGTTGTTGTTGTTAATTTGACGTTGTTGTTGTTTATGTTGTTTATTTGACGTTGTTTTTGTTGTTGTTTATTTGACATTGTTGTTGTTGTTGTTGACGTTGTTGTTGTTGTTGTTTATTTGACGTTGTTGTTGTTGTTGTTGTTGGTTATTTGATGTTGTTTTAGTTGTTGTTGTTGTTTATTTGACGTTGTTGTTTTTGTTTATTTGACGTTGTTGTTGTTTATTTGACGTTGTTGTTTTTGTTGTTGTTGTTTATTTGACGTTGTTGTTGTTGTTGTTTATTTGATGGTGTTGTTGTTGTTGTTGTTGTTTATTTGACGTTGTTGTTGTTGTTGTTTATTTGACGTTGTTGTTGTTGTTGACGTTGTTGTTGTTGTTGTTGTTTATTTGATGTTGTTGTTGTTGTTAACGTAGTTATTTTTGTTAATTTCACGTTGTTGTTGTTGACGTTGTTGTTTATTTGACGTTGTTGTTGTTGTTTATTTGACGTTGTTGTTGTTGTTGTTTATTTGACGTTGTTGTTGTTGTTGACGTTGTTGTTGTTGTTGTTATTGTTTATTTGACGTTGATGTTGTTGTGGTTTATTTGACATTGTTGTTGTTGTTGTTGACGGTGTTGTTGTTGTTTATTTGACATTGTTGTTGTTGTTGTAGTTGTTGTTGTTTATTTGATGTTTTTGTTTTTATTGATGTTGTTGTTATTTTTGTTGTTGTTTATTTGACGTTGTTGTTGTTGTTTATTTGACGTTGTTGTTGTTGTTGTTTATTTGACGTTGTTGTTGTTGTTGTTATTGTTGTTGTTGTTGTTTATTTAACGTTGTTGTTGTTGTTTATTTGACGTTGTTGTTATTGTTTATTTGACGTTGTTGTGGTTATTTGACGTTGTTGTTGTTGTTGTATTTGTTGTTATTGTTGTTTTGGTTGTTTATTTGACGTTGTTGTTGTTATTTGACGTTGTTGTTGTTGTTGTTGTTGTATTTGTTGTTATTGTTGTTGTTGTTTATTTGACGTTGTTGTTGTGGTTTATTTGACGTTATTGTTGTTGTTTATTTGACGTTGTTGTTGCTGTTGTTTATTTGACGTTATTGTTGTTGTTTATTTGACGTTGTTATTGTTGTTGTTTTTGTTTATTTGACGTTGTTGTTGTTGTTGTTGACATTGTTGTTGTTGTTTATTTGATGTTGTTGTTGTTATTGTTTATTTGACGTTGTTAATGTTTTTGACATTGTTGTTGTTGTTGTTGTTTTTGTTGTTTATTTGACGTTGTTGTTGATGTTGTTGTTGTTTATTTGACATTGTTGTTGTTGTTGTTGACGGTGTTATTGTTGTTGTTTATTTGACATTGTTGTTGTTGTTGTTGTTGTTGTTTATTTGACGTTTTTGTTGTTATTGATGTTGTTGTTGTTTATTTGACGTTGTTGTTGTTGTTTATTTGACGACGTTGTTGTTGTTGTTGTTATTGTTGTTGTTGTTTATTTAACGTTGTTGTTGTTGTTTAGTTGACGTTGTTGTTGTTATTTGACGTTGTTGTTGTTGTTGTATTTGTTGTTATTGTTGTTGTTGTTGTTTATTTGACGTTGTTGTTGTTATTTGACGTTGTTGTTGTTGTAGTATTTGTTGTTGTTGTTGTTTATTTGACGTTATTGTTGTTGTTGTTGTTGTTGTTGTTTATTTGACGTTTTTGTTGTTATTGATGTTGTTGTTGTTTTTGTTGTTGTTTATTAGACGTTGTTGTTGTTGTTTATTTGACGTTGTTGTTGTTTTTGTTATTGTTGTTGTTGTTTATTTAACGTTGTTGTTGTTGTTTATTTGACGTTGTTGTTGTTATTTGACGTTGTTGTTGTTGTTGTATTTGTTGTTATTGTTGTTGTTGATGTTTATTTGACGTTGTTGTTGTTATTTGACGTTGTTGTTGTTGTTGTTGTTGTATTTATTGTTGTCGTTGTTGTTGTTTATTTGACGTTGTTGTTGTTGTTGTTTATTTGACGTTATTGTTGTTGTTTAATTGACGTTGTTATTGTTGTTGTTGTTGTTTATTTGACGTTGTTGTTGTTGACGTTGTTGTTGTTGTTTATTTGACGTTGTTGTTGTTATTGTTTATTTGACGTTGTTAATGTTTTTGACATTGTTGTTGTTGTTTATTTGACGTTGTTGCTGTTGTTATTGTTGGTGTTGTTGTTGTTGTTTATTTGACGTTGGTGTTATTGTTGTTTATTTGACGTTATTGTTGTGGTTGTTGTTTATTTGACGTTGTTGTTGTCATTGTTTTTGTTGTTTATTTGACGTTGTTGTTGTCATTGTTTTTGTTGTTTATTTGACGTTGTTGTTGTTGTTGACGTTGTTGTTGTTGTTTATTTGACGTTGTTGTTGTTATTTGACGTTGTTGTTGTTGTTGTATTTGTTGTTATTGTTGTTGTTGTTTATTTGACGTTGTTGTTGTGGTTTATTTGAAGTTATTGTTGTTGTTTATTTGACGTTGTTGTTGTTGTTTATTTGACGTTATTGTTGTTGTTTATTTGACGTTGTTATTGTTGTTGTTTTTGTTTATTTGACGTTGTTGTTGTTGTTGACGTTGTTGTTGTTTATTTGATGTTGTTGTTGTTATTGTTTATTTGACGTTGTTAATGTTTTTGACATTGTTGTTGTTGTTGTTTTTGTTGTTTATTTGACGTTGTTGTCGTTGTTGTTGTTATTGTTGGTGTTGTTTTTGTTGTTTATTTGACGTTGTTGTTGTAGTTTATTTGACGTTGTTCTTGTGGTTGTTGTTTATTTGACGTTGTTGTTGTTGTTTAGTTGATGTTGTTGTTGTTGTTGTTGTTTTTGTTGTTTATTTGACGTTGTTGATGTTGTTGGTGTTGTTTATTTGACGTTGTTGTTGTTATTGTTGTTTATTTGACGTTGTTGTTGTTGTTGTTAATTTGACGTTGTTGTTGTTGTTGTTAATTTGACGTTGTTGTTGTTTATGTTGTTTATTTGACGTTGTTTTTGTTGTTGTTTATTTGACATTGTTGTTGTTGTTGTTGACGTTGTTGTTGTTGTTGTTTATTTGACGTTGTTGTTGTTGTTGTTGTTGGTTATTTGATGTTGTTTTAGTTGTTGTTGTTGTTTATTTGACGTTGTTGTTTTTGTTTATTTGACGTTGTTGTTGTTTATTTGACGTTGTTGTTTTTGTTGTTGTTGTTTATTTGACGTTGTTGTTGTTGTTGTTTATTTGATGGTGTTGTTGTTGTTGTTGTTTATTTGACGTTGTTGTTGTTGTTGTTTATTTGACGTTGTTGTTGTTGTTGACGTTGTTGTTGTTGTTGTTGTTTATTTGATGTTGTTGTTGTTGTTAACGTAGTTATTTTTGTTAATTTCACGTTGTTGTTGTTGACGTTGTTGTTTATTTGACGTTGTTGTTGTTGTTTATTTGACGTTGTTGTTGTTGTTGTTTATTTGACGTTGTTGTTGTTGTTGACGTTGTTGTTGTTGTTGTTATTGTTTATTTGACGTTGATGTTGTTGTGGTTTATTTGACATTGTTGTTGTTGTTGTTGACGGTGTTGTTGTTGTTTATTTGACATTGTTGTTGTTGTTGTAGTTGTTGTTGTTTATTTGATGTTTTTGTTTTTATTGATGTTGTTGTTATTTTTGTTGTTGTTTATTTGACGTTGTTGTTGTTGTTTATTTGACGTTGTTGTTGTTGTTGTTTATTTGACGTTGTTGTTGTTGTTGTTATTGTTGTTGTTGTTGTTTATTTAACGTTGTTGTTGTTGTTTATTTGACGTTGTTGTTATTGTTTATTTGACGTTGTTGTGGTTATTTGACGTTGTTGTTGTTGTTGTATTTGTTGTTATTGTTGTTTTGGTTGTTTATTTGACGTTGTTGTTGTTATTTGACGTTGTTGTTGTTGTTGTTGTTGTATTTGTTGTTATTGTTGTTGTTGTTTATTTGACGTTGTTGTTGTGGTTTATTTGACGTTATTGTTGTTGTTTATTTGACGTTGTTGTTGCTGTTGTTTATTTGACGTTATTGTTGTTGTTTATTTGACGTTGTTATTGTTGTTGTTTTTGTTTATTTGACGTTGTTGTTGTTGTTGTTGACATTGTTGTTGTTGTTTATTTGATGTTGTTGTTGTTATTGTTTATTTGACGTTGTTAATGTTTTTGACATTGTTGTTGTTGTTGTTGTTTTTGTTGTTTATTTGACGTTGTTGTTGATGTTGTTGTTGTTTATTTGACATTGTTGTTGTTGTTGTTGACGGTGTTATTGTTGTTGTTTATTTGACATTGTTGTTGTTGTTGTTGTTGTTGTTTATTTGACGTTTTTGTTGTTATTGATGTTGTTGTTGTTTATTTGACGTTGTTGTTGTTGTTTATTTGACGACGTTGTTGTTGTTGTTGTTATTGTTGTTGTTGTTTATTTAACGTTGTTGTTGTTGTTTAGTTGACGTTGTTGTTGTTATTTGACGTTGTTGTTGTTGTTGTATTTGTTGTTATTGTTGTTGTTGTTGTTTATTTGACGTTGTTGTTGTTATTTGACGTTGTTGTTGTTGTAGTATTTGTTGTTGTTGTTGTTTATTTGACGTTATTGTTGTTGTTGTTGTTGTTGTTGTTTATTTGACGTTTTTGTTGTTATTGATGTTGTTGTTGTTTTTGTTGTTGTTTATTACACGTTGTTGTTGTTGTTTATTTGACGTTGTTGTTGTTTTTGTTATTGTTGTTGTTGTTTATTTAACGTTGTTGTTGTTGTTTATTTGACGTTGTTGTTGTTATTTGACGTTGTTGTTGTTGTTGTATTTGTTGTTATTGTTGTTGTTGATGTTTATTTGACGTTGTTGTTGTTATTTGACGTTGTTGTTGTTGTTGTTGTTGTATTTATTGTTGTCGTTGTTGTTGTTTATTTGACGTTGTTGTTGTTGTTGTTTATTTGACGTTATTGTTGTTGTTTAATTGACGTTGTTATTGTTGTTGTTGTTGTTTATTTGACGTTGTTGTTGTTGACGTTGTTGTTGTTGTTTATTTGACGTTGTTGTTGTTATTGTTTATTTGACGTTGTTAATGTTTTTGACATTGTTGTTGTTGTTTATTTGACGTTGTTGCTGTTGTTATTGTTGGTGTTGTTGTTGTTGTTTATTTGACGTTGGTGTTATTGTTGTTTATTTGACGTTATTGTTGTGGTTGTTGTTTATTTGACGTTGTTGTTGTCATTGTTTTTGTTGTTTATTTGACGTTGTTGTTGTCATTGTTTTTGTTGTTTATTTGACGTTGTTGTTGTTGTTGACGTTGTTGTTGTTGTTTATTTGACGTTGTTGTTGTTATTTGACGTTGTTGTTGTTGTTGTATTTGTTGTTATTGTTGTTGTTGTTTATTTGACGTTGTTGTTGTGGTTTATTTGAAGTTATTGTTGTTGTTTATTTGACGTTGTTGTTGTTGTTTATTTGACGTTATTGTTGTTGTTTATTTGAGGTTGTTATTGTTGTTGTTTTTGTTTATTTGACGTTGTTGTTGTTGTTGACGTTGTTGTTGTTGTTTATTTGACATTGATGTTTTTGTTGTTTATTTGACATTGTTGTTGTCGTTGTTGACGGTGTTGTTGTTGTTGTTGTTTATTTGACATTGTTGTTATTGTTGTTGTTGTTGTTTATTTGACGTTTTTGTTGTAATTGATGTTGTTGTTGTTTTTGTTGTTGTTTATTTGATGTTGTTGTTGTTGTTTATTTGACGTTGTTGTTGTTGTTTATTTGACGATGTTGTTGTTGTTGTTGTTATTGTTGTTGTTGTTTATTTAACGTTGTTGTTATTGTTTATTTGACGTTGTTGTGGTTATTTGACGTTGTTGTTGTTATTGTATTTGTTGTTATTGTTGTTTTTGTTGTTTATTTGACGTTGTTGTTGTTATTTGATGTTGTTGTTATTGTTGTTGTTGTATTTGTTGTTATTGTTGTTGTTGTTTATTTGACGTTGTTGTTGTGGTTTATTTGACGTTATTGTTGTTGTTTATTTGACGTTGTTGTTGCTGTTGTTTATTTGACGTTATTGTTGTTGTTTATTTGACGTTGTTATTGTTGTTGTTTTTGTTTATTTGACGTTGTTGTTGTTGTTGACGTTGTTGTTGTTGTTTATTTGATGTTGTTGTTGTTATTGTTTATTTGACGTTGTTAATGTTTTTGACATTGTTGTTGTTGTTGTTTTTGTTGTTTATTTGACGTTGTTGTTGATGTTGTTGTTGTTTATTTGACATT
>OX451735.1:1334032700-1334035200 GCA_948472305.1 Vicia faba | reverse complement strand
TTTGACGTTGTTGTTGTCATTGTTTTTGTTGTTTATTTGACGTTGTTGTTGTCATTGTTTTTGTTGTTTATTTGACGTTGTTGTTGTTGTTGTTGTTTATTTGACGTTGTTGTTGTTATTTGACGTTGTTGTTGTTGTTGTTGTATTTGTTGTTATTGTTGTTGTTGTTTATTTGACGTTGTTGTTGTGGTTTATTTGAAGTTATTGTTGTTGTTTATTTGACGTTGTTGTTGCTGTTGTTTATTTGACGTTATTGTTGTTGTTTATTTGACGTTGTTATTGTTGTTGTTTTTGTATATTTGACGTTGTTGTTGTTGTTGACGTTGTTGTTGTTGTTTATTTGATGTTGTTGTTGTTATTGTTTATTTGACGTTGTTAATGTTTTTGACATTGTTGTTGTTGTTGTTTTTGTTGTTTATTTGACGTTGTTGTCGTTGTTGTTGTTATTGTTGGTGTTGTTTTTGTTGTTTATTTGACGTTGTTGTTGTTGTTTATTTGACGTTGTTGTTGTTGTTTATTTGACGTTGTTCTTGTGGTTGTTGTTTATTTGACGTTGTTGTTGTTGTTTAGTTGATGTTGTTGTTGTTGTTGTTGTTTTTGTTGTTTATTTGACGTTGTTGGTGTTGTTTATTTGACGTTGTTGTTGTTATTGTTGTTTATTTGACGTTGTTGTTGTTGTTGTTAATTTGACGTTGTTGTTGTTGTTGTTAATTTGACGTTGTTGTTGTTTATGTTGTTTATTTGACGTTGTTTTTGTTGTTGTTTATTTGACATTGTTGTTGTTGTTGTTGTTGACGTTGTTGTTGTTGTTGTTTATTTGACGTTGTTGTTGTTGTTGTTGGTTATTTGATGTTGTTTTAGTTGTTGTTGTTGTTTATTTGACGTTGTTGTTTTTGTTTATTTGACGTTGTTGTTGTTTATTTGACGTTGTTGTTTTTGTTATTGTTGTTTATTTGACGTTGTTGTTGTTGTTTATTTGATGGTGTTGTTGTTGTTGTTTATTTGACGTTGTTGTTGTTGTTGTTTATTTGACGTTGTTGTTGTTGTTGACGTTGTTGTTGTTGTTGTTGTTTATTTGATGTTGTTGTTGTTGTTAACGTAGTTATTTTTGTTAATTTCACGTTGTTGTTGTTGACGTTGTTGTTTATTTGACGTTGTTGTTGTTGTTTATTTGACGTTGTTGTTGTTGTTTATTTGACGTTGTTGTTGTTGTTGTTATTGTTTATTTGACGTTGATGTTGTTGTGGTTTATTTGACATTGTTGTTGTTGTTGTTGTTGACGGTGTTGTTGTTGTTTATTTGACATTGTTGTTGTTGTTGTAGTTGTTGTTGTTTATTTGATGTTTTTGTTTTTATTGATGTTGTTGTTGTTTTTGTTGTTGTTTATTTGACGTTGTTGTTGTTGTTTATTTGACGTTGTTGTTGTTGTTGTTTATTTGACGTTGTTGTTGTTGTTGTTATTGTTGTTGTTGTTGTTTATTTAACGTTGTTGTTGTTGTTTATTTGACGTTGTTGTTGTTATTTGACGTTGTTGTTGTTGTTGTTGTTGTTGTTGTATTTGTTGTTATTGTTGTTGTTGTTTATTTGACGTCGTTGTTTTTATTTGACGTTGTTGTTGTTGTTGTTGTTGTATTTGTTGTTGTTGTTGTTGTTGTTTATTTGACGTTATTGTTGTTGTTTATTTGACGTTGTTATTTTTGTTGTTGTTGTTTATTTGACGTTGTTGTTGTTGACGTTGTTGTTGTTGTTTATTTGACGTTGTTGTTGTTATTGTTTATTTGACGTTGTTAATGTTTTTGACATTGTTGTTGTTATTTTTGTTGTTTATTTGACGTTGTTGTTGTTGTTGTTATTGTTGGTGTTGTTGTTGTTGTTTATTTGACGTTGGTGTTGTTGTTGTTTATTCGACGTTGTTGTTGTGGTTGTTGTTTATTTGACGTTGTTGTTGTTGTTGTTTAGTTGACGTTGTTGTTGTTGTTTATTTGACGTTGTTGTTGTCGTTGTTTTTGTTGTATATTTGACGTTGTTTTTGTTGTTGTTGACGTTGTTGTTGTTGTTGTTGTTTATTTGACGTTGTTGTTGTTGTTGTTGACGTTGTTGTTTATTTGACGTTGTTGTTGTTGTTTATTTGACGTTGTTGTTGTTGTTGACGTTGTTGTTGTTGTTGTTGTTTATTTGACGTTGATGTTTTTGTTGTTTATTTGACATTGTTGTTGTTGTTGTTGACAGTGTTGTTGTTGTTGTTGTTTATTTGACATTGTTGTTGTTGTTGTTGTTGTTGCTGTTGTTTATTTGACGTTTTTGTTGTTATTGATGTTGTTGTTGTTTTTGTTGTTGTTTATTTGACGTTGTTGTTGTTGTTGTTGACGTTGGTGTTGTTGTTGTTTATTTGACGTTGTTGTTGTTGTTGTTGTTGGTTATTTGATGTTGTTTTAGTTGTTGTTGTTTATTTGACATTGTTGTTGTTGTTGTTTATTTGACGTTGTTGTTTTTGTTTATT
>OX451735.1:1333990200-1334027700 GCA_948472305.1 Vicia faba | reverse complement strand
GTTTATTTAACGTTGTTGTTGTTGTTTATTTGACGTTGTTGTTGTTATTTGACGTTGTTGTTGTTGTTGTTGTTGTTGTATTTATTGTTGTTGTTGTTGTTGTTTATTTGACGTTGTTGTTGTTGTTTATTTGACGTTATTGTTGTTGTTTAATTGACGTTGTTATTGTTGTTGTTGTTGATTATTTGACGTTGTTGTTGTTATTGTTTATTTGACGTTGTTAATGTTTTTGACATTGTTGTTTTTGTTTTTGTTGTTTATTTGACGTTGTTGTTGTTGTTATTGTTGGTGTTGTTGTTGTTGTTTATTTAACGTTGGTGTTGTTGTTGTTTATTTGACGTTGTTGTTGTGGTTGTTGTTTATTTGACGTTGTTGTTGTTGTTGTTTAGTTGACGTTGTTGTTGTTGTTTATTTGACGTTATTGTTGTTATTTATTTGACGGTGTTGTTGTTGTTGTTGTTTATTTGACGTTGTTGTTGTTGTTGTTAATTTGACGTTGTTGTTGTTTATT
Source organism: Vicia faba (assembly GCA_948472305.1). Taxonomy (NCBI): domain Eukaryota; kingdom Viridiplantae; phylum Streptophyta; class Magnoliopsida; order Fabales; family Fabaceae; genus Vicia; species Vicia faba. Next base: position 1,334,027,189 of record OX451735.1, on the reverse strand, counting down.
TGACGTTGTTGTTGTTGTTGTTTATTTGACATTGTTGTTGTTGTTGTTGTTGACGTTGTTGTTGTTGTTGTTGTTTATTTGACGTTGTTGTTGTTGTTGTTGTTGCTTATTTGACGTTGTTGTTGTTGTTGTTATTGTTTATTTGACGGTGTTGTTGTTGTTGTTTATTTGACGTTGTTGTTGTTGTTTATTTGACGTTGTTGTTGTTGTTGACGTTGTTGTTGTTGTTGTTTATTTGATGTTGTTGTTGTTGTTGTTAACATAGTTGTTAACATAGTTGTTGTTGTTTATTTGACGTTGTTGTTGTTGTTGACGTTGTTGTTTATTTGACGTTGTTGTTGTTGTTTATTTGACGTTGTTGTTGTTGTTGACGTTGTTGTTGTTGTTTTTGTTTATTTGACGTTGATGTTGTTGTTGTTTATTTGACATTGTTGTTGTTGTTGTTGACGGTGTTATTGTTGTTATTTATTTGACATTGTTGTTGTTGTTGTTGTTGTTGTTGTTTATTTGACGTTTTTGTTGTTATTGATGTTGTTGTTGTTTATTTGACGTTGTTGTTGTTGTTTATTTGACGATGTTGTTGTTGTTGTTGTTATTGTTGTTGTTGTTTATTTAACGTTGTTGTTGTTGTTTATTTGGCGTTGTTGTTGTTGTTTATTTGACGTTGTTGTTGTTGTTGTATTTGTTGTTATTGTTGTTGTTGTTGTTTATTTGACGTTGTTGTTGTTATTTGACGTTGTTGTTGTTGTAGTATTTGTTGTTGTTGTTGTTTATTTGACGTTATTGTTGTTGTTTATTTGACGTTATTGTTGTTGTTGTTGTTGTTTATTTGACGTTTTTGTTGTTATTGATGTTGTTGTTGTTTTTGTTGTTGTTTATTAGACGTTGTTGTTGTTTTTTATCTGACGTTGTTGTTGTTTTTGTTATTGTTGTTGTTGTTTATTTAACGTTGTTGTTGTTGTTTATTTGACGTTGTTGTTGTTATTTGACGTTGGTGTTGTTGTATTTGTTGTTATTGTTGTTATTGATGTTTATTTGACGTTGTTGTTGTTATTTGACGTTGTTGTTGTTGTCGTTGTTGTTGTTGTATTTATTGTTGTTGTTGTTGTTGTTTATTTGACGTTGTTGTTGTTGTTTATTTGACGTTATTGTTGTTGTTTAATTGACGTTGTTATTGTTGTTGTTGTTGTTTATTTGACGTTGTTGTTGTTGTTGACGTTGTTGTTGTTGTTTATTTGACGTTGTTGTTGTTATTGTTTATTTGACGTTGTTAATGTTTTTGACATTGTTGTTGTTGTTTTTGTTGTTTATTTGACGTTGTTGTTGTTGTTATTGTTGGTGTTGTTGTTGTTGTTTATTTAACGTTGGTGTTGTTGTTGTTTATTTGACGTTGTTGTTGTGGTTGTTGTTTATTTGACGTTGTTGTTGTTGTTTAGTTGACGTTGTTGTTGTTGTTTATTTGACGTTATTGTTGTTATTTATTTGACGGTGTTGTTGTTGTTGTTGTTGTTTATTTGACGTTGTTGTTGTTGTTGTTAATTTGACGTTGTTGTTGTTTATTTGACGTTGTTGTTGTTGTTGTTGTTTATTTGACATTGTTGTTGTTGTTGTTGACGTTGTTGTTGTTGTTGTTGTTTATTTGACGTTGTTGTTGTTGTTGTTGTTGCTTATTTGACGTTGTTGTTGTTGTTGTTATTGTTTATTTGACGGTGTTGTTGTTGTTGTTTATTTGACGTTATTGTTGTTGTTGTTGTTTATTTGACGTTGTTGTTGTTGTTGACGTTGTTGTTGTTGTTGTTTATTTGATGTTGTTGTTGTTGTTGTTAACATAGTTGTTAACATAGTTGTTGTTGTTTATTTGACGTTGTTGTTGTTGTTGACGTTGTTGTTTATTTGACGTTGTTGTTGTTGTTTATTTGACGTTGTTGTTGTTGTTGACGTTGTTGTTGTTGTTGTTGTTTATTTGACGTTGATGTTGTTGTTGTTTATTTGACATTGTTGTTGTTGTTGTTGACGGTGTTATTGTTGTTGTTTATTTGACATTGTTGTTGTTGTTGTTGTTGTTTATTTGACGTTTTTGTTGTTATTGATGTAGTTGTTGTTTATTTGACGTTGTTGTTGTTGTTTATTTGACGACGTTGTTGTTGTTGTTATTGTTGTTGTTGTTTATTTAACGTTGTTGTTGTTGTTTATTTGGCGTTGTTGTTGTTGTTTATTTGACGTTGTTGTTGTTGTTGTTGTATTTGTTGTTATTGTTGTTGTTGTTGTTTATTTGACGTTTTTTTTGTTATTTGACGTTGTTGTTGTTGTTGTAGTATTTGTTGTTGTTGTTGTTTATTTGACGTTATTGTTGTTGTTTATTTGACGTTATTGTTGTTGTTGTTGTTGTTTATTTGATGTTTTTGTTGTTATTGATGTTGTTGTTGTTTTTGTTGTTGTTTATTAGACGTTGTTGTTGTTTTTTATCTGACGTTGTTGTTGTTTTTGTTATTGTTGTTGTTGTTTATTTAACGTTGTTGTTGTTGTTTATTTGACGTTGTTGTTGTTATTTGACGTTGTTGTTGTTGTATTTGTTGTTATTGTTGTTGTTGATGTTTATTTGACGTTGTTGTTGTTATTTGACGTTGTTGTTGTTGTTGTTGTTGTTGTATTTATTGTTGTTGTTGTTGTTGTTTATTTGACGTTGTTGTTGTTGTTTATTTGACATTATTATTGTTGTTTAATTGACGTTGTTATTGTTGTTGTTGTTGTTTATTTGACGTTGTTGTTGTTGTTGATGTTGTTGTTGTTGTTTATTTGACGTTGTTGTTGTTATTGTTTATTTGACGTTGTTAATGTTTTTGACATTGTTGTTGTTGTTTTTGTTGTTTATTTGACGTTGTTGTTGTTGTTATTGTTGGTGTTGTTGTTGTTGTTTATTTAACGTTGGTGTTGTTGTTGTTTATTTGACGTTGTTGTTGTGGTTGTTGTTTATTTGACGTTGTTGTTGTTGTTGTTTAGTTGACGTTGTTGTTGTTGTTTATTTGACGTTATTGTTGTTATTTATTTGACGTTGTTGTTGTTGTTGTTGTTGTTTATTTGACGTTGTTGTTGTTGTTGTTAATTTGACGTTGTTGTTGTTTATTTGACGTTGTTGTTGTTGTTGTTGTTTATTTGACATTGTTGTTGTTGTTGTTGACGTTGTTGTTGTTGTTGTTGTTTATTTGACGTTGTTGTTGTTGTTGTTGTTGCTTATTTGACGTTGTTGTTGTTGTTGTTATTGTTTATTTGACGGTGTTGTTGTTGTTGTTTATTTGACGTTATTGTTGTTGTTGTTGTTTATTTGACGTTGTTGTTGTTGTTGACGTTGTTGTTGTTGTTGTTTATTTGATGTTGTTGTTGTTGTTGTTAACATAGTTGTTAACATAGTTGTTGTTGTTTATTTGACGTTGTTGTTGTTGTTGACGTTGTTGTTTATTTGACGTTGTTGTTGTTGTTTATTTGACGTTGTTGTTGTTGTTGACGTTGTTGTTGTTGTTGTTGTTTATTTGACGTTGATGTTGTTGTTGTTTATTTGACATTGTTGTTGTTGTTGTTGACGGTGTTATTGTTGTTGTTTATTTGACATTGTTGTTGTTGTTGTTGTTGTGTATTTGACGTTTTTGTTCTTATTGATGTAGTTGTTGTTTATTTGACGTTGTTGTTGTTGTTTATTTGACGACGTTGTTGTTGTTGTTATTGTTGTTGTTGTTTATTTAACGTTGTTGTTGTTGTTTATTTGGCGTTGTTGTTGTTGTTTATTTGACGTTGTTGTTGTTGTTGTTGTATTTGTTGTTATTGTTGTTGTTGTTGTTTATTTGACGTTTTTTTTTGTTATTTGACGTTGTTGTTGTTGTTGTAGTATTTGTTGTTGTTGTTGTTTATTTGACGTTATTGTTGTTGTTTATTTGACGTTATTGTTGTTGTTGTTGTTGTTTATTTGATGTTTTTGTTGTTATTGATGTTGTTGTTGTTTTTGTTGTTGTTTATTAGACGTTGTTGTTGTTTTTGTTATTGTTGTTGTTGTTTATTTAACGTTGTTGTTGTTGTTTATTTGACGTTGTTGTTGTTATTTGACGTTGTTGTTGTTGTATTTGTTGTTATTGTTGTTGTTGATGTTTATTTGACGTTGTTGTTGTTATTTGACGTTGTTGTTGTTGTTGTTGTTGTATTTATTGTTGTTGTTGTTGTTGTTTATTTGACGTTGTTGTTGTTGTTTATTTGACATTATTATTGTTGTTTAATTGACGTTGTTATTGTTGTTGTTGTTGTTTATTTGACGTTGTTGTTGTTGTTGACGTTGTTGTTGTTGTTTATTTGACGTTGTTGTTGTTATTGTTTATTTGACGTTGTTAATGTTTTTGACATTGTTGTTGTTGTTTTTGTTGTTTATTTGACGTTGTTGCTGTTGTTATTGTTGGTGTTGTTGTTGTTGTTTATTTAACGTTGGTGTTGTTGTTGTTTATTTGACGTTGTTGTTGTGGTTGTTGTTTATTTGACGTTGTTGTTGTTGTTGTTTAGTAACGTTGTTGTTGTTGTTTATTTGACGTTATTGTTGTTATTTATTTGACGGTGTTGTTGTTGTTGTTTATTTGACGTTGTTGTTGTTGTTGTTAATTTGACGTTGTTGTTGTTTATTTGACGTTGTTGTTGTTGTTGTTGTTGTTGTTGTTATTGTTGTTTATTTGACATTGTTGTTGTTGTTGTTGTTGACGTTGTTGTTGTTGTTGTTGTTTATTTGACGTTGTTGTTGTTGTTGTTGTTGGTTATTTGATGTTGTTTTAGTTGTTGTTGTTTATTTGACGTTGTTGTTGTTGTTTATTTGACGTTGTTGTTTTTGTTTATTTGACGTTGTTGTTGTTTATTTAACGTTGTTGTTGTTGTTGTTGTTGTCGTTTATTTGACGTTGTTGTTGTCGTTTATTTGACGGTGTTGTTGTTGTTGTTTATTTGACGTTGTTGTTGTTGGTGTTTATTTGACGTTGTTGTTGTTGTTGTTGTTGATGTTGTTGTTTATTTGATGTTGTTGATGTTGTTGTTAACATAGTTGTTGTCGTTTATTTCACGTTGTTGTTGTTGTTGAGGTTGTTGTTTATTTGACGTTGTTGTTGTTGTTTATTTGACTTTGTTGTTGTTGTTGTTGTTGACGTTGTTGTTGTTGTTGTTTATTTGACGTTGATGTTTTTGTTGTTTATTTGACATTGTTGTTGTCGTTGTTGACGGTGTTGTTGTTGTTGTTGTTGTTGTTTATTTGACATTGTTGTTATTGGTGTTGTTGTTGTTGTTTATTTGACGTTTTTGTTGTAATTGATGTTGTTGTTGTTTTTGTTGTTGTTTATTTGATGTTGTTGTTGTTGTTTATTTGACGTTGTTGTTGTTGTTTATTTGACGTTGTTGTTGTTGTTATTGTTGTTGTTGTTTATTTAACGTTGTTGTTATTGTTGTTGTTGTTGTTTATTTGACGTTGTTGTTGTTATTTGACGTTGTTGTTGTTGTTGTTGTATTTGTTGTTATTGTTGTTGTTGTTTATTTGACGTTGTTGTTGTGGTTTATTTGAAGTTATTGTTGTTGTTTATTTGACGTTGTTGTTGCTGTTGTTTATTTGATGTTATTGTTGTTGTTTATTTGACGTTGTTATTGTTGTTTTTTTTGTTTATTTGACGTTGTTGTTGTTGTTGACGTTGTTGTTGTTGTTTATTTGATGTTGTTGTTGTTATTGTTTATTTGACGTTGTTAATGTTTTTGACATTGTTGTTGTTGTTGTTTTTGTTGTTTATTTGACGTTGTTGTTGTTGTTGTTATTGTTGGTGTTGTTGTTGTTGTTGTTGTTTATTTGACGTTGTTGTTGTTGTTTATTTGACGTTGTTCTTGTGGTTGTTGTTTATTTGACGTTGTTGTTGTTGTTTAGTTGATGTTGTTGTTGTTGTTGTCGTTTTTGTTGTTTATTTGACGTTGTTGGTGTTGTTGGTGTTGTTTATTTGACGTTGTTGTTGTTATTGTTGTTTATTTGACGTTGTTGTTGTTGTTGTTAATTTGACGTTGTTGTTGTTGTTAATTTGACGTTGTTGTTGTTTATGTTGTTTATTTGATGTTGTTTTTGTTGTTGTTTATTTGACATTGTCGTTGTTGTTGTTGTTGACGTTGTTGTTGTTGTTGTTTATTTGACGTTGTTGTTGTTGTTGTTGGTTATTTGATGTTGTTTTAGTTGTTGTTGTTGTTTATTTGACGTTGTTGTTTTTGTTTATTTGACGTTGTTGTTGTTTATTTGACGTTGTTGTTTTTGTTGTTGTTGTTTATTTGACGTTGTTGTTGTTGTTTATTTGACGGTGTTGTTGTTGTTGTTGTTTACTTGACGTTGTTGTTGTTGTTGTTTATTTGACGTTGTTGTTGTTGACGTTGTTGTTGTTGTTGTTGTTTATTTGATGTTGTTGTTGTTGTTAACGTAGTTGTTTTTGTTTATTTCACGTTGTTGTTGTTGACGTTGTTGTTTATTTGACGTTGTTGTTGTTGTTGTTTACGTTGTTGTTGTTGTTGTTGTTTATTTGACGTTGATGTTGTTGTTGTTTATTTGACATTGTTGTTGTTGTTGTTGACGGTGTTGTTGTTGTTTATTTGACATTGTTGTTGTTGTTGTAGTTGTTGTTGTTTATATGACGTTTTTGTTGTTATTGATGTTGTTGTTGTTTTTGTTGTTGTTTATTTGACGTTGTTGTTGTTGTTTATTTGACGTTGTTGTTGTTGTTGTTTATTTGACGTTGTTGTTGTTCTTGTTATTGTTGTTGTTGTTTATTTAACATTGTTGTTGTTGTTTATTTGACGTTGTTGTTGTTATTTGACGTTGTTGTTGTTGTTGTTGTTGTATTTGTTGTTATTATTGTTGTTGTTGTTTATTTGACGTCGTTGTTTTTATTTGACGTTGTTGTTGTTGTTGTTGTTGTTGTATTTGTTGTTGTTGTTGTTGTTGTTTATTTGACGTTATTGTTGTTGTTTATTTGACGTTGTTATTTTTGTTGTTGTTGTTTATTTGACGTTGTTGTTGTTGTTGACGTTGTTGTTGTTGTTTATTTGACGTTGTTGTTGTTATTGTTTATTTGACGTTGTTAATGTTTTTGACATTGTTGTTGTTATTTTTGTTGTTAATTTGACGTTGTTGTTGTTGTTGTTATTGTTGGTGTTGTTGTTGTTGTTTATTTGACGTTGGTGTTGTTGTTGTTTATTTGACGTTGTTGTTGTGGTTGTTGTTTATTTGATGTTGTTGTTGTCGTTGTTTTTGTTGTTTATTTGACGTTGTTTTTGTTTTTGTTGACGGTGTTGTTGTTGTTGTTGTTGTTTATTTGACATTGTTGTTGTTGTTGTTGTTGTTGCTGTTGTTTATTTGACATTTTTGTTGTTATTGATGTTGTTGTTGTTTTTGTTGTTGTTTATTTGACGTTGTTGTTGTTGTTGTTGACGTTGTTGTTGTTGTTGTTTATTTGACGTTGTTGTTTGTTATTTGATGTTGTTTTAGTTGTTGTTGTTTATTTGACATTGTTGTTGTTGTTTATTTGACGTTGTTGTTTTTGTTTATTTGACGTTGTTGTTGTTTATTTGACGTTGTTGTTGTTGTTGTTGTTGTTGTTGTTACTTATTTGACGTTGTTGTTGTTGTTGTTGTTGTTGTTGTTGTTATTGTTTATTTGACGGTGTTGTTGTTGTTGTTGTTTATTTGAGGTTGTTGTTGTTGTTGTTGTTTTTTATTTGACGTTGTTGTTGTTGATGTTGTTGTTGTTGTTGTTTATTTGATGTTGTTGTTGTTGTTAACATAGTTGTTAACATAGTTGTTGTTGTTTATTTGACGTTGTTGTTGTTGTTGATGTTGTTGTTTATTTGACGTTGTTGTTGTTGTTTATTTGACGTTGTTGTTGTTGTTTATTTGACGTTGTTGTTGTTGTTGTTGTTGACGTTGTTATTGTTGTTGTTTATTTGACGTTGATGTTGTTGTTGTTTATTTGACATTGTTGTTGTTGTTGTTGACGGTGTTATTGTTGTTGTTTATTTGACATTGTTGTTGTTGTTGTTGTTGTTTATTTGACGTTTTTGTTGTTATTGATGTTGTTGTTGTTTATTTGACGTTTTTGTTGTTGTTTATTTGACGACGTTGTTGTTGTTGTTGTTATTGTTGTTGTTGTTTATTTAACGTTGTTGTTGTTGTTTATTTGACGTTGTTGTTGTTATTTGACGTTGTTGTTGTTGTTGTTGTATTTGTTGTTATTGTTGTTGTTGTTGTTTATTTGACGTTGTTGTTGTTATTTGACGTTGTTGTTGTTGTAGTATTTGTTGTTGTTGTTGTTTATTTGACGTTATTGTTGTTGTTTATTTGACGTTATTGCTGTTGTTTATTTGACGTTGTTGTTGTTGTTTATTTGACGGTGTTGTTGTTGTTGTTGTTTATTTGACGTTGTTGTTGTTGTTGTTTATTTGACGTTGTTGTTGTTGACGTTGTTGTTGTTGTTGTTTATTTGATGTTGTTGTTGTTGTTAACGTAGTTGTTTTTGTTTATTTCACGTTGTTGTTGTTGTTGTTTATTTGACGTTGTTGTTGTTGTTATTGTTGTTGTTGTTTATTTAACGTTGTTGTTATTGTTTATTTGACGTTGTTGTGGTTATTTGACGTTGTTTTTGTTGTTGTATTTGTTGTTATTGTTGTTGTTGTTGTTTATTTGACGTTGTTGTTGTTATTTGACGTTGTTGTTGTTGTTGTTGTTGTATTTGTTGTTATTGTTGTTGTTGTTTATTTGACGTTGTTGTTGTGGTTTATTTGAAGTTATTGTTGTTGTTTATTTGACGTTGTTGTTGCTGTTGTTTATTTGATGTTATTGTTGTTGTTTATTTGACGTTGTTATTGTTGTTTTTTTTGTTTATTTGACGTTGTTGTTGTTGTTGACGTTGTTGTTGTTGTTTATTTGATGTTGTTGTTGTTATTGTTTATTTGACGTTGTTAATGTTTTTGACATTGTTGTTGTTGTTGTTTTTGTTGTTTATTTGACGTTGTTGTTGTTGTTGTTATTGTTGGTGTTGTTGTTGTTGTTGTTTATTTGACGTTGTTGTTGTTGTTTATTTGACGTTGTTCTTGTGGTTGTTGTTTATTTGACGTTGTTGTTGTTGTTTTTGTTGTTTATTTGACGTTGTTGGTGTTGTTGGTGTTGTTTATTTGACGTTGTTGTTGTTATTGTTGTTTATTTGACGTTGTTGTTGTTGTTGTTAATTTGACGTTGTTGTTGTTGTTAATTTGACGTTGTTGTTGTTTATGTTGTTTATTTGACGTTGTTTTTGTTGTTGTTTATTTGACATTGTCGTTGTTGTTGTTGTTGACGTTGTTGTTGTTGTTGTTTATTTGACGTTATTGTTGTTGTTGTTGTTGGTTATTTGATGTTGTTTTAGTTGTTGTTGTTGTTTATTTGACGTTGTTGTTTTTGTTTATTTGACGTTGTTGTTGTTTATTTGACGTTGTTGTTTTTGTTGTTGTTGTTTATTTGACGTTGTTGTTGTTGTTTATTTGACGGTGTTGTTGTTGTTGTTGTTTACTTGACGTTGTTGTTGTTGTTGTTTATTTGACGTTGTTGTTGTTGACGTTGTTGTTGTTGTTGTTGTTTATTTGATGTTGTTGTTGTTAACGTAGTTGTTTTTGTTTATTTCACGTTGTTGTTGTTGACGTTGTTGTTTATTTGACGTTGTTGTTGTTGTTGTTTACGTTGTTGTTGTTGTTGTTGTTTATTTGACGTTGATGTTGTTGTTGTTTATTTGACATTGTTGTTGTTGTTGTTGACGGTGTTGTTGTTGTTTATTTGACATTGTTGTTGTTGTTGTAGTTGTTGTTGTTTATTTAACGTTTTTGTTGTTATTGATGTTGTTGTTGTTTTTGTTGTTGTTTATTTGACGTTGTTGTTGTTGTTGTTTATTTGACGTTGTTGTTGTTGTTTATTTGACGTTGTTGTTGTTCTTGTTATTGTTGTTGTTGTTTATTTAACATTGTTGTTGTTGTTTATTTGACGTTGTTGTTGTTATTTGACGTTGTTGTTGTTGTTGTTGTTGTATTTGTTGTTATTATTGTTGTTGTTGTTTATTTGACGTCGTTGTTTTTATTTGACGTTGTTGTTGTTGTTGTTGTTGTTGTATTTGTTGTTGTTGTTGTTGTTGTTTATTTGACGTTATTGTTGTTGTTTATTTGACGTTGTTATTTTTGTTGTTGTTGTTTATTTGACGTTGTTGTTGTTGTTGACGTTGTTGTTGTTGTTTATTTGACGTTGTTGTTGTTATTGTTTATTTGACGTTGTTAATGTTTTTGACATTGTTGTTGTTATTTTTGTTGTTAATTTGACGTTGTTGTTGTTGTTGTTATTGTTGGTGTTGTTGTTGTTGTTTATTTGACGTTGGTGTTGTTGTTGTTTATTTGACGTTGTTGTTGTGGTTGTTGTTTATTTGATGTTGTTGTTGTCGTTGTTTTTGTTGTTTATTTGACGTTGTTTTTGTTTTTGTTGACGGTGTTGTTGTTGTTGTTGTTTATTTTACATTGTTGTTGTTGTTGTTGTTGTTGCTGTTGTTTATTTGACATTTTTGTTGTTATAGATGTTGTTGTTGTTTTTGTTGTTGTTTATTTGACGTTGTTGTTGTTGTTGTTGACGTTGTTGTTGTTGTTGTTTATTTGACGTTGTTGTTTGTTATTTGATGTTGTTTTAGTTGTTGTTGTTTATTTGACATTGTTGTTGTTGTTTATTTGACGTTGTTGTTTTTGTTTATTTGACGTTGTTGTTGTTTATTTGACGTTGTTGTTGTTGTTGTTGTTGTTGTTGTTGCTTATTTGACGTTGTTGTTGTTGTTGTTGTTGTTATTGTTTATTTGACGGTGTTGTTGTTGTTGTTGTTTATTTGAGGTTGTTGTTGTTGTTGTTGTTGTTTATTTGACGTTGTTGTTGTTGTTGATGTTGTTGTTGTTGTTGTTTATTTGATGTTGTTGTTGTTGTTAACATAGTTGTTAACATAGTTGTTGTTGTTTATTTGACGTTGTTGTTGTTGTTGATGTTGTTGTTTATTTGACGTTGTTGTTGTTGTTTATTTGACGTTGTTGTTGTTGTTTATTTGACGTTGTTGTTGTTGTTGTTGTTGACGTTGTTATTGTTGTTGTTTATTTGACGTTGATGTTGTTGTTGTTTATTTGACATTGTTGTTGTTGTTGTTGACGGTGTTATTGTTGTTGTTTATTTGACATTGTTGTTGTTGTTGTTGTTGTTGTTTATTTGACGTTTTTGTTGTTATTGATGTTGTTGTTGTTTATTTGACGTTTTTGTTGTTGTTTATTTGACGAAGTTGTTGTTGTTGTTGTTATTGTTGTTGTTGTTTATTTAACGTTGTTGTTGTTGTTTATTTGACGTTGTTGTTGTTATTTGACGTTGTTGTTGTTGTTGTTGTATTTGTTGTTATTGTTGTTGTTGTTGTTGTTTATTTGACGTTGTTGTTGTTATTTGACGTTGTTGTTGTTGTAGTATTTGTTGTTGTTGTTGTTTATTTGACGTTATTGTTGTTGTTTATTTGACGTTATTGTTGTTGTTGTTGTTGTTGTTTATTTGACGTTTTTGTTGTTATTGATGTTGTTGTTGTTTTTGTTGTTGTTTATTAGACGTTGTTGTTGTTGTTTATTTGACGTTGTTGTTGTTTTTGTTATTGTTGTTGTTGTTTATTTAACGTTGTTGTTGTTGTTTATTTGACGTTGTTGTTGTTATTTAACGTTGTTGTTGTTGTATTTGTTGTTATTGTTGTTGTTGATGTTTATTTGACGTTGTTGTTGTTATTTGACGTTGTTGTTGTTATTTGACGTTGTTGTTGTTGTTGTTGTTGTATTTATTGTTGTTGTTGTTGTTGTTTATTTGACGTTGTTGTTGTTGTTGTTTATTTGACGTTATTGTTGTTGTTTAATTGACGTTGTTATTGTTGTTGTTGTTGTTTATTTGACGTTGTTGTTGTTGACGTTGTTGTTGTTGTTTATTTGACGTTGTTGTTCTTATTGTTTATTTGACGTTGTTAATGTTTTTGACATTGTTGTTGTTGTTTATTTGACGTTGTTGCTGTTGTTATTGTTGGTGTTGTTATTGTTGTTTATTTGACGTTGGTGTTGTTGTTGTTTATTTGACGTTGTTTTTGTGGTTGTTGTTTATTTGACGTTGTTGTTGTTGTTGTTTAGTTGACGTTGTTGTTGTTATTTATTTGACGTTGTTGTTGTCATTGTTTTTGTTGTTTATTTGACATTGTTGTTGTTGTTGTTGACGTTGTTGTTGTTGTTTATTTGACGTTGTTGTTGTTGTTGTTTATTTGACGTTGTTGTTGTTGTTGTTGTTTATTTGACGTTGTTGTTGTTGTTATTTATTTTACGGTGTTGTTGTTGTTGTTTATTTGACGTTGTTGTTGTTGTTGTTAATTTGACGTTGTTGTTGTTTATTTGACGTTGTTGTTGTTATTGTTGTTTATTTGACATTGTTGTTGTTGACGTTGTTGTTGTTGTTGTTTATTTGACGTTGTTGTTGTTGTTGTTGGTTATTTGATGTTGTTTTAGTTGTTGTTGTTTATTTGACATTGTTGTTGTTGTTTATTTGACGTTGTTGTTGTTGTTTATTTGACGTTGTTGTTGTTGTTGTTTATTTGACGTTGTTGTTGTTGTTGTTGTTGTTATTGTTGTTGTTATTGTTTATTTAACGTTGTTGTTGTTGTTTATTTGACGTTGTTGTTGTTGTTGTTATTGTTGTTGTTATTGTTTATTTAACGTTGTTGTTGTTGTTGTTGTTTATTTGACGTTGTTGTTGTTATTTGACGTTGTTGTTGTTGTTGTTGTATTTGTTGTTATTGTTGTTGTTGTTGTTTATTTGACGTCGTTGTTTTTATTTGACGTTGTTGTTGTTGTTGTTGTTGTTGTTGTATTTGTTGTTGTTGTTGTTGCTTATTTGACGTTATTGTTGTTGTTTATTTGACGTTGTTATTTTTGTTGTTGTTGTTTATTTGACGTTGTTGTTGTTGTTTATTTGACGTTGTTGTTGTTATTGTTTATTTGATGTTGGTAATGTTTTTGACATTGTTGTTGTTATTTTTGTTGTTTATTTGACGTTGTTGTTGTTGTTATTGTTGGTGTTGTTGTTGTTGTTTATTTGACGTTGGTGTTGTTGTTGTTTATTTGACTTTGTTGTTGTGGTTGTTGTTTACTTGACGTTGTTGTTGTTGTTGTTTAGTTGACGTTGTTGTTGTTGTTGTTGTTGTTTATTTGACGTTGTTGTTGTCGTTGTTTTTGTTGTTTATTTGACGTTGTTTTTGTTGTTGTTGACGGTGTTGTTGTTGTTGTTTATTTGACATTGTTGTTGTTGTTGTTGTTGTTGCTGCTGTTGTTTATTTGACGTTTTTGTTGTTATTGATGTTGTTGTTATTTTTGTTGTTGTTTATTTGACGTTGTTGTTGTTGTTGATGTTGTTGTTGTTGTTGTTTATTTGACGTTGTTGTTGTTGTTGTTGTTGGTTATTTGATGTTGTTTTAGTTGTTGTTGTTTATTTGACATTGTTGTTGTTGTTTATTTGACGTTGTTGTTTTTGTTTATTTGACGTTGTTGTTGTTTATTTGACGTTGTTGTTGTTGTTGTTGTTGTTGTTGTTGCTTATTTGACGTTGTTGTTGTTGTTGTTGTTGTTGTTGTTATTGTTTATTTGACGGTGTTGTTGTTGTTGTTGTTTATTTGAGGTTGTTGTTGTTGTTGTTGTTGTTTATTTGACGTTGTTGTTGTTGTTGATGTTGTTGTTGTTGTTGTTTATTTGATGTTGTTGTTGTTGTTAACATAGTTGTTAACATAGTTGTTGTTGTTTATTTGACGTTGTTGTTGTTGTTGATGTTGTTGTTTATTTGACGTTGTTGTTGTTGTTTATTTGACGTTGTTGTTGTTGTTGTTGACGTTGTTATTGTTGTTGTTTATTTGACGTTGATGTTGTTGTTGTTTATTTGACATTGTTGTTGTTGTTGTTGACGGTGTTATTGTTGTTGTTTATTTGACATTGTTGTTGTTGTTGTTGTTGTTTATTTGACGTTTTTGTTGTTATTGATGTTGTTGTTGTTTATTTGACGTTTTTGTTGTTGTTTATTTGACGACGTTGTTGTTGTTGTTGTTATTGTTGTTGTTGTTTATTTAACGTTGTTGTTGTTGTTTATTTGACGTTGTTGTTGTTATTTGACGTTGTCGTTGTTGTTGTTGTTGTATTTGTTGTTATTGTTGTTGTTGTTGTTTATTTGACGTTGTTGTTGTTATTTGACGTTGTTGTGTTGTAGTATTTGTTGTTGTTGTTGTTTATTTGACGTTATTGTTGTTGTTTATTTGACGTTATTGTTGTTGTTTATTTGACGTTGTTGTTGTTGTTTATTTGACGATGTTGTTGTTGTTGTTGTTTATTTGACGTTGTTGTTGTTGTTGTTTATTTGACGTTGTTGTTGTTGACGTTGTTGTTGTTGTTGTTGTTTATTTGATGTTGTTGTTGTTGTTAACGTAGTTGTTTTTGTTTATTTCACGTTGTTGTTGTTGACGTTGTTGTTTATTTGACGTTGTTGTTGTTGTTGTTTACGTTGTTGTTGTTGTTGTTGTTTATTTGACGTTGATGTTGTTGTTGTTTATTTGACATTGTTGTTGTTGTTGTTGACGGTGTTGTTGTTGTTTATTTGACATTGTTGTTGTTGTTGTAGTTGTTGTTGTTTATTTGACGTTTTCGTTGTTATTGATGTTGTTGTTGTTTTTGTTGTTGTTTATTTGACGTTGTTGTTGTTGTTTATTTGACGTTGTTGTTGTAGTTTATTTGACGTTGTTGTTGTTGTTATTGTTGTTGTTGTTTATTTAACATTGTTGTTGTTGTTTATTTGACGTTGTTGTTGTTATTTGACGTTGTTGTTGTTGTTGTTGTTGTTGTATTTGTTGTTATTATTGTTGTTGTTGTTTATTTGACGTCGTTGTTTTTATTTGACGTTGTTGTTGTTGTTGTTGTATTTGTTGTTGTTGTTGTTGTTTATTTGACGTTATTGTTGTTGTTTATTTGACGTTGTTATTTTTGTTGTTGTTGTTTATTTGACGTTGTTGTTGTTGTTGACGTTGTTGTTGTTGTTTATTTGACGTTGTTGTTGTTATTGTTTATTTGACGTTGTTAATGTTTTTGACATTGTTGTTGTTATTTTTGTTGTTAATTTGACGTTGTTGTTGTTGTTGTTATTGTTGGTGTTGTTGTTGTTGTTTATTTGACGTTGGTGTTGTTGTTGTTTATTTGACGTTGTTGTTGTGGTTGTTGTTTATTTGATGTTGTTGTTGTCGTTGTTTTTGTTGTTTATTTGACGTTGTTTTTGTTTTTGTTGATGGTGTTGTTGTTGTTGTTGTTGTTTATTTGACATTGTTGTTGTTGTTGTTGTTGCTGTTGTTTATTTGACATTTTTGTTGTTATTGATGTTGTTGTTGTTTTTGTTGTTGTTTATTTGACGTTGTTGTTGTTGTTGTTGACGTTGTTGTTGTTGTTGTTTATTTGACGTTGTTGTTGGTTATTTGATGTTGTTTTAGTTGTTGTTGTTTATTTGACATTGTTGTTGTTGTTTATTTGACGTTGTTGTTTTTGTTTATTTGACGTTGTTGTTGTTTATTTGACGTTGTTGTTGTTGTTGTTGTTGTTGTTGTTGTTGTTGTTGTTGCTTATTTGACGTTGTTGTTGTTGTTGTTGTTGTTATTGTTTATTTGACGGTGTTGTTGTTGTTGTTGTTTATTTGAGGTTGTTGTTGTTGTTGTTGTTGTTGTTTATTTGACGTTGTTGTTGTTGTTGATGTTGTTGTTGTTGTTGTTTATTTGATGTTGTTGTTGTTGTTAACATAGTTGTTAACATAGTTGTTGTTGTTTATTTGACGTTGTTGTTGTTGTTGATGTTGTTGTTTATTTGACGTTGTTGTTGTTGTTTATTTGACGTTGTTGTTGTTGTTTATTTGACGTTGTTGTTGTTGTTGTTGTTGACGTTGTTATTGTTGTTGTTTATTTGACGTTGATGTTGTTGTTGTTTATTTGACATTGTTGTTGTTGTTGTTGACGGTGTTATTGTTGTTGTTTATTTGACATTGTTGTTGTTGTTGTTGTTTATTTGACGTTTTTGTTGTTATTGATGTTGTTGTTGTTTATTTGACGTTTTTGTTGTTGTTTATTTGACGACGTTGTTGTTGTTGTTGTTATTGTTGTTGTTGTTTATTTAACGTTGTTGTTGTTGTTTATTTGACGTTGTTGTTGTTATTTGACGTTGTTGTTGTTGTTGTTGTATTTGTTGTTATTGTTGTTGTTGTTGTTTATTTGACGTTGTTGTTGTTATTTGACGTTGTTGTTGTTGTAGTATTTGTTGTTGTTGTTGTTTATTTGACGTTATTGTTGTTGTTTATTTGACGTTATTGTTGTTGTTGTTGTTGTTGTTTATTTGACGTTTTTGTTGTTATTGATGTTGTTGTTGTTTTTGTTGTTGTTTATTAGACGTTGTTGTTGTTGTTTATTTGACGTTGTTGTTGTTTTTGTTATTGTTGTTGTTGTTTATTTAACGTTGTTGTTGTTGTTTATTTGACGTTGTTGTTGTTATTTAACGTTGTTGTTGTTGTTGTATTTGTTGTTATTGTTGTTGTTGATGTTTATTTGACGTTGTTGTTGTTATTTGACGTTGTTGTTGTTATTTGACATTGTTGTTGTTATTTGACGTTGTTGTTGTTATTTGACGTTGTTGTTGTTGTTGTTGTTGTATTTATTGTTGTTGTTGTTGTTGTTTATTTGACGTT
Organism: Vicia faba; assembly: GCA_948472305.1. Lineage (NCBI taxonomy): Eukaryota > Viridiplantae > Streptophyta > Magnoliopsida > Fabales > Fabaceae > Vicia > Vicia faba. The sequence continues at coordinate 1,334,010,346 of OX451735.1, read as the reverse complement.
GTTGTTGTTGTTGTTTATTTGACGTTATTGTTGTTGTTTAATTGACGTTGTTATTGTTGTTGTTGTTGTTTATTTGACGTTGTTGTTGTTGACGTTGTTGTTGTTGTTTATTTGACGTTGTTGTTGTTATTGTTTATTTGACGTTGTTAATGTTTTTGAAATTGTTGTTGTTGTTTATTTGACGTTGTTGCTGTTGTTATTGTTGGTGTTGTTATTGTTGTTTATTTGACGTTGGTGTTGTTGTTGTTTATTTGACGTTGTTGTTGTGGTTGTTGTTTATTTGACGTTGTTGTTGTTGTTGTTTAGTTGACGTTGTTGTTGTTGTTATTTATTTGATGTTGTTGTTGTCATTGTTTTTGTTGTTTATTTGACGTTGTTGTTGTTGTTGTTGACGTTGTTGTTGTTGTTTATTTGACGTTGTTGTTGTTGTTGTTTATTTGACGTTGTTGTTGTTGTTGTTGTTGTTTATTTGACGTTGTTGTTGTTGTTTTTTATTTTACGGTGTTGTTGTTGTTGTTTATTTGACGTTGTTGTTGTTGTTGTTAATTTGACGTTGTTGTTGTTTATTTGACGTTGTTGTTGTTATTGTTGTTTATTTGACATTGTTGTTGTTGTTGTTGTTGACGTTGTTGTTGTTGTTGTTTATTTGACGTTGTTGTTGTTGTTGTTGGTTATTTGATGTTGTTTTAGTTGTTGTTGTTTATTTGACATTGTTGTTGTTGTTTATTTGACGTTGTTGTTGTTGTTTATTTGACGTTGTTGTTGTTGTTGTTTATTTGACGTTGTTGTTGTTGTTGTTGTTATTGTTGTTGTTATTGTTTATTTAACGTTGTTGTTGTTGTTTATTTGACGTTGTTGTTGTTGTTGTTATTGTTGTTGTTATTGTTTATTTAACGTTGTTGTTGTTGTTTATTTGACGTTGTTGTTGTTATTTGACGTTGTTGTTGTTGTTGTTGTTGTATTTGTTGTTATTGTTGTTGTTGTTGTTTATTTGACGTCGTTGTTTTTATTTGACGTTGTTGTTGTTGTTGTTGTTGTTGTTGTATTTGTTGTTGTTGTTGTTGTTTATTTGACGTTGATGATGTTGTTGTTTATTTGACATTGTTGTTGTTGTTGTTGATGGTGTTATTGTTGTTGTTTATTTGACATTGTTGTTGTTGTTGTTGTTGTTGTTTATTTGACGTTTTTGTTGTTATTGATGTTGTTGTTGTTTATTTGACGTTTTTGTTGTTGTTTATTTGACGACGTTGTTGTTGTTGTTGTTATTGTTGTTGTTGTTTATTTAACGTTGTTGTTGTTGTTTATTTGACGTTGTTGTTGTTATTTGACGTTGTTGTTGTTGTTGTTGTATTTGTTGTTATTGTTGTTGTTGTTGTTTATTTGACGTTGTTGTTGTTATTTGACGTTGTTGTTGTTGTAGTATTTGTTGTTGTTGTTGTTTATTTGACGTTATTGTTGTTGTTTATTTGACGTTATTGTTGTTGTTTATTTGACTTTGTTGTTGTTGTTTATTTGACGGTGTTGTTGTTGTTGTTGTTGTTTATTTGACGTTGTTGTTGTTGTTGTTTATTTGACGTTGTTGTTGTTGACGTTGTTGTTGTTGTTGTTGTTTATTTGATGTTGTTGTTGTTGTTAACATAGTTGTTTTTGTTTATTTCACGTTGTTGTTGTTGACGTTGTTGTTTATTTGACGTTGTTGTTGTTGTTGTTTACGTTGTTGTTGTTGTTGTTGTTTATTTGACGTTGATGTTGTTGTTGTTTATTTGACATTGTTGTTGTTGTTGTTGACGGTGTTGTTGTTGTTTATTTGACATTGTTGTTGTTGTTGTAGTTGTTGTTGTTTATTTGACGTTTTTGTTGTTATTGATGTTGTTTTTGTTGTTGTTTATTTGACGTTGTTGTTGTTGTTTATTTGACGTTGTTGTTGTTGTTGTTTATTTGACGTTGTTGTTGTTGTTATTGTTGTTGTTGTTTATTTAACATTGTTGTTGTTGTTTATTTGACGTTGTTGTTGTTATTTGACGTTGTTGTTGTTGTTGTTGTTGTATTTGTTGTTATTATTGTTGTTGTTGTTTATTTGACGTCGTTGTTTTTATTTGACGTTGTTGTTGTTGTTGTTGTTGTATTTGTTGTTGTTGTTGTTGTTTATTTGACGTTATTGTTGTTGTTTATTTGACGTTGTTATTTTTGTTGTTGTTGTTTATTTGACGTTGTTGTTGTTGTTGACGTTGTTGTTGTTGTTTATTTGACGTTGTTGTTGTTATTGTTTATTTGACGTTGTTAATGTTTTTGACATTGTTGTTGTTATTTTTGTTGTTAATTTGACGTTGTTGTTGTTGTTGTTATTGTTGGTGTTGTTGTTGTTGTTTATTTGACGTTGGTGTTGTTGTTGTTTATTTGACGTTGTTGTTGTGGTTGTTGTTTATTTGATGTTGTTGTTGTCGTTGTTTTTGTTGTTTATTTGACGTTGTTTTTGTTTTTGTTGACGGTGTTGTTGTTGTTGTTGTTGTTTATTTGACATTGTTGTTGTTGTTGTTGTTGTTGCTGTTGTTTATTTGACATTTTTGTTGTTATTGATGTTGTTGTTGTTTTTGTTGTTGTTTATTTGACGTTGTTGTTGTTGTTGTTGACGTTGTTGTTGTTGTTGTTTATTTGACGTTGTTGTTGGTTATTTGATGTTGTTTTAGTTGTTGTTGTTTATTTGACATTATTGTTGTTGTTTATTTGACGTTGTTGTTTTTGTTTATTTGACGTTGTTGTTGTTTATTTGACGTTGTTGTTGTTGTTGTTGTTGCTTATTTGACGTTGTTGTTGTTGTTGTTGTTGTTGTTATTGTTTATTTGACGGTGTTGTTGTTGTTGTTGTTTATTTGAGGTTGTTGTTGTTGTTGTTGTTGTTGTTTATTTGACGTTGTTGTTGTTGTTGATGTTGTTGTTGTTGTTGTTTATTTGATGTTGTTGTTGTTGTTAACATAGTTGTTAACATAGTTGTTGTTGTTTATTTGACGTTGTTGTTGTTGTTGATGTTGTTGTTTATTTGACGTTGTTGTTGTTGTTTATTTGACGTTGTTGTTGTTGTTTATTTGACGTTGTTGTTGTTGTTGTTGACGTTGTTATTGTTGTTGTTTATTTGACGTTGATGTTGTTGTTGTTTATTTGACATTGTTGTTGTTGTTGTTGACGGTGTTATTGTTGTTGTTTATTTGACATTGTTGTTGTTGTTGTTGTTTATTTGACGTTTTTGTTGTTATTGATGTTGTTGTTGTTTATTTGACGTTTTTGTTGTTGTTTATTTGACGACGTTGTTGTTGTTGTTGTTATTGTTGTTGTTGTTTATTTAACGTTGTTGTTGTTGTTTATTTGACGTTGTTGTTGTTATTTGACGTTGTTGTTGTTGTTGTTGTATTTGTTGTTATTGTTGTTGTTGTTGTTGTTTATTTGACGTTGTTGTTGTTATTTGACGTTGTTGTTGTTGTAGTATTTGTTGTTGTTGTTGTTTATTTGACGTTATTGTTGTTGTTTATTTGACGTTATTGTTGTTGTTGTTGTTGTTGTTTATTTGACGTTTTTGTTGTTATTGATGTTGTTGTTGTTTTTGTTGTTGTTTATTAGACGTTGTTGTTGTTGTTTATTTGACGTTGTTGTTGTTTTTGTTATTGTTGTTGTTGTTTATTTAACGTTGTTGTTGTTGTTTATTTGACGTTGTTGTTGTTATTTAACGTTGTTGTTGTTGTTGTATTTGTTGTTATTGTTGTTGTTGATGTTTATTTGACGTTGTTGTTGTTATTTGACGTTGTTGTTGTTATTTGACGTTGTTGTTGTTGTTGTTGTATTTATTGTTGTTGTTGTTGTTGTTGTTTATTTGACGTTGTTGTTGTTGTTGTTTATTTGACGTTATTGTTGTTGTTTAATTGACGTTGTTATTGTTGTTGTTGTTGTTTATTTGACGTTGTTGTTGTTGACGTTGTTGTTGTTGTTTATTTGACGTTGTTGTTGTTATTGTTTATTTGACGTTGTTAATGTTTTTGACATTGTTGTTGTTGTTTATTTGACGTTGTTGCTGTTGTTATTGTTGGTGTTGTTATTGTTGTTTATTTGACGTTGGTGTTGTTGTTGTTTATTTGACGTTGTTGTTGTGGTTGTTGTTTATTTGACGTTGTTGTTGTTGTTGTTTAGTTGACGTTGTTGTTGTTATTTATTTGACGTTGTTTTTGTCATTGTTTTTGTTGTTTATTTGACGTTGTTGTTGTTGTTGTTGACGTTGTTGTTGTTGTTTATTTGACGTTGTTGTTGTTGTTGTTTATTTGACGTTGTTGTTGTTGTTGTTGTTTATTTGATGTTGTTGTTGTTGTTTTTTATTTTACGGTGTTGTTGTTGTTGTTTATTTGACGTTGTTGTTGTTGTTGTTAATTTGACGTTGTTGTTGTTTATTTGACGTTGTTGTTGTTATTGTTGTTTATTTGACATTGTTGTTGTTGTTGTTGACGTTGTTGTTGTTGTTGTTTATTTGACGTTGTTGTTGTTGTTGTTGGTTATTTGATGTTGTTTTAGTTGTTGTTGTTTATTTGACATTGTTGTTGTTATTTATTTGACGTTGTTGTTGTTGTTTATTTGACGTTGTTGTTGTTGTTGTTTATTTGACGTTGTTGTTGTTGTTGTTGTTATTGTTGTTGTTATTGTTTATTTAACGTTGTTGTTGTTGTTTATTTGACGTTGTTGTTGTTGTTGTTGTTATTGTTGTTGTTATTGTTTATTTAACGTTGTTGTTGTTGTTTATTTGACGTTGTTGTTGTTATTTGACGTTGTTGTTGTTGTTGTTGTTGTATTTGTTGTTATTGTTGTTGTTGTTGTTTATTTGACGTCGTTGTTTTTATTTGACGTTGTTGTTGTTGTTGTTGTTGTTGTATTTGTTGTTGTTGTTGTTGTTTATTTGACGTTATTGTTGTTGTTTATTTGACGTTGTTATTTTTGTTGTTGTTGTTTATTTGACGTTGTTGTTGTTGTTGACGTTGTTGTTGTTGTTTATTTGACGTTGTTGTTGTTATTGTTTATTTGACGTTGGTAATGTTTTTGACATTGTTGTTGTTATTTTTGTTGTTTATTTGACGTTGTTGTTGTTGTTGTTGTTATTGTTGGTGTTGTTGTTGTTGTTTATTTGACGTTGGTGTTGTTGTTGTTTATTTGACGTTGTTGTTGTGGTTGTTGTTTATTTGACGTTGTTGTTGTTGTTGTTTAGTTGACGTTGTTGTTGTTGTTGTTTATTTGACGTTGTTGTTGTCGTTGTTTTTGTTGTTTATTTGACGTTGTTTTTGTTGTTGTTGACGGTGTTGTTGTTGTTGTTTATTTGACATTGTTGTTGTTGTTGTTGTTGTTGCTGCTGTTGTTTATTTGACGTTTTTGTTGTTATTGATGTTGTTGTTGTTTTTGTTGTTGTTTATTTGACGTTGTTGTTGTTGTTGATGTTGTTGTTGTTGTTGTTTATTTGACGTTGTTGTTGTTGTTGTTGTTGGTTATTTGATGTTGTTTTAGTTGTTGTTGTTTATTTGACATTGTTGTTGTTGTTTATTTGACGTTGTTGTTTTTGTTTATTTGACGTTGTTGTTGTTTATTTGACGTTGTTGTTGTTGTTGTTGTTGTTGTTGTTGCTTATTTGACGTTGTTGTTGTTGTTGTTGTTGTTGTTGTTGTTGTTATTGTTTATTTGACGGTGTTGTTGTTGTTGTTTATTTGACGTTGTTGTTGTTGTTGTTTATTTGACGTTGTTATTGTTGTTGACGTTGTTGATGTTGTTTATTTGATGTTGTTGTTGTTGTTGTTAACATAGTTGTTAACATAGTTGTTGTTGTTTATTTGACGTTGTTGTTGTTGTTGATGTTGTTGTTTATTTGACGTTGTTGTTGTTGTTTATTTGACGTTGTTGTTGTTGTTGTTGACGTTGTTGTTGTTGTTGCTTATTTGACGTTGATGTTGTTGTTGTTTATTTGACATTGTTGTTGTTGTTGTTGACGGTGTTATTGTTGTTGTTTATTTGACATTGTTGTTGTTGTTGTTGTTTATTTGACGTTTTTGTTGTTATTGATGTTGTTGTTGTTTATTTGACGTTGTTGTTGTTGTTTATTTGACGACGTTGTTGTTGTTGTTTTTATTGTTGTTGTTGTTTATTTAACGTTGTTGTTGTTGTTTATTTGATGTTGTTGTTGTTATTTGACGTTGTTGTTGTTGTTGTTGTATTTGTTGTTATTGTTGTTGTTGTTGTTGTTGTTTATTTGACGTTGTTGTTGTTATTTGACGTTGTTGTTGTTGTTGTAGTATTTGTTGTTGTTGTTGTTTATTTGACGTTATTGTTGTTGTTTATTTGACGTTATTGTTGTTGTTGATGTTGTTGTTTATTTGACGTTTTTGTTGTTTTTGTTATTGTTGTTGTTGTTTATTTAACGTTGTTGTTGTTGTTTATTTGACTTTGTTGTTATTATTTGACGTTGTTGTTGTTGTATTTGTTGTTATTGTTGTTGTTGATGTTTATTTGACGTTGTTGTTGTTATTTGACGTTGTTGTTGTTATTTGACGTTGTTGTTGTTGTTGTTGTATTTATTGTTGTTGTTGTTGTTGTTTATTTGACGTTGATGTTGTTGTTGTTTATTTGACGTTATTGTTGTTGTTTAATTGACGTTGTTATTGTTGTTGTTGTTTATTTGACATTGTTGTTGTTGTTTATTTGACGTTGTTGCTGTTGTTATTGTTGGTGTTGTTCTTGTTGTTTATTTGACGTTGGTGTTGTTGTTGTTTATTTGACGTTGTTGTTGTGGTTGTTGTTTATTTGACGTTGTTGTTGTTGTTGTTTAGTTGACGTTGTTGTTGTTGTTTATTTGACGTTGTTGTTGTCATTGTTTTTGTTGTTTATTTGACGTTGTTGTTGTTGTTGTTGACGTTGTTGTTGTTGTTTATTTGACGTTGTTGTTGTTGTTGTTTATTTGACGTTGTTGTTGTTGTTGTTGTTGTTTATTTGACGTTGTTATTGTTGTTTTTTATTTTACGGTGTTGTTGTTGTTGTTTATTTGACGTTGTTGTTGTTGTTAATTTGACGTTGTTGTTGTTTATTTGACGTTGTTATTGTTATTGATGTTTATTTGACATTGTTGTTGTTGTTGTTGTTGACGTTGTTGTTGTTGTTGTTTATTTGACGTTGTTGTTGTTGTTGTTGTTGGTTATTTGATGTTGTTTTAGTTGTTGTTGTTTATTTGACGTTGTTGTTGTTGTTGTTGTTGGTTATTTGATGTTGTTTTAGTTGTTGTTGTTTATTTGACGTTGTTGTTGTTGTTGACGTTGTTGTTGTAGTTGTTGTTTATTTGATGTTGTTGTTGTTGTTAACGTAGTTGTTGTTGTTTATTTCACGTTGTTGTTGTTGTTGACGTTGTTGTTGTTGTTTATTTGACGTTATTGTTGTTGTTTATTTGACGTTGTTATTGTTGTTGTTGTTGTTTATTTGACGTTGTTGTTGTTGTTGATGTTGTTGTTGTTGTTTTTTAGACGTTGTTGTTGTTATTGTTTATTTGACGTTGTTAATGTTTTTGACATTGTTGTTGTTATTTTTGTTGTTTAATTGACGTTGTTGTTGTTGTTGTTGTTGGTGGTGGTGGTGTTGTTGTTGTTGTTGTTTATTTGACGTTGGTGTTGTTGTTGTTTATTTGACGTTGTTGTTGTGGTTGTTGTTTATTTGACGTTGTTGTTGTGGTTGTTTAGTTGACGTTGTTGTTGTTGTTTATTTGACGTTGTTGTTGTCGTTGTTTTTGTTGTTTATTTGACGTTGTTTTTGTTGTTGTTGACGTTGTTATTGTTGTTTATTTGACGTTGTTGTTGTTGTTGTTGTTGTTGTTGTTGTTGACGTTGTTGTTTATTTGACGTTGTTGTTGTTGTTGTTTATTTGACGTTGATGTTTTTGTTGTTTATTTGACATTGTTGTTGTTGTTGTTGACGGTGTTGTTGTTGTTGTTGTTTATTTGACATTGTTGTTGTTGTTGTTGTTGTTGTTGTTTATTTGACGTTTTTGTTGTTATTGATGTTGTTGTTGTTTTTGTTGTTGTTTATTTGACGTTGTTGTTGTTGTTGACGTTGTTGTTGTTGTTGTTTATTTGACGTTGTTGTTGTTGTTGTTGGTTATTTGATGTTGTTTTAGTTGTTGTTGTTTATTTGACATTGTTGTTGTTGTTTATTTGACGTTGTTGTTTTTGTTTATTTGACGTTGTTGTTGTTTATTTGACGTTGTTGTTGTTGTTGTTGTTGTTGTTGTTGCTTATTTGACGTTGTTGTTGTTGTTATTGTTTATTTGACGGTGTTGTTGTTGTTGTTGTTTATTTGACGTTGTTGATGTTGTTGTTGTTTATTTGACGTTGTTGTTGTTGATGACGTTGTTGTTGTTTTTGTTTATTTGATGTTGTTGCTGTTGTTGTTAACATAGTTGTTAACATAGTTGTTGTTGTTTATTTGACGTTGTTGTTGTTGTTGACGTTGTTGTTTATTTGACTTTGTTGTTGTTGTTTATTTGACGTTGTTGTTGCTATTGTTGACGTTGTTCTTGTTGTTGTTGTTTATTTGACGTTGATGTTGTTGTTGTTTATTTGACATTGTTGTTGTTGTTGTTGACGGTGTTATTGTTGTTGTATATTTGACATTGTTGTTGTTGTTGTTGTTGTTGTTTATTTGACGTTTTTGTTGTTATTGATGTTGTTGTTGTTTATTTGACGTTGTTGTTGTTGTTTATTTGACGACGTTGTTGTTGTTGTTGTTATTGTTGTTGTTGTTTATTTAACGTTGTTGTTATTGTTTATTTGGCGTTGTTGTTGTTATTTGACGTTGTTGTTGTTGTTGTTGTATTTGTTGTTATTGTTGTTGTTGTTGTTTATTTGACGTTGTTGTTGTTATTTGACGTTGTTGTTGTTGTAGTATTTGTTGTTGTTGTTGTTTATTTGACGTTATTGTTGTTGTTGTTGTTGTTTATTTGACGTTTTTGTTGTTATTGATGTTGTTGTTATTTTTGTTGTTGTTTATTAGACGTTGTTGTTGTTGTTTATTTGATTTTGTTGTTGTTTTTGTTATTGTTGTTGTTGTTTATTTAACGTTGTTGTTGTTGTTTATTTGACGTTGTTGTTGTTATTTGACGTTGTTGTTGTTGTTGTTGTATTTGTTGTTATTGTTGTTGTTGATGTTTATTTGACGTTGTTGTTGTTATTTGACGTTGTTGTTGTTGTTGTTGTATTTATTGTTGTTGTTGTTGTTTATTTGACGTTGTCGTTGTTGTTGTTTATTTGACGTTATTGTTGTTGTTTAATTGACGTTGGTATTGTTGTTGTTGTTGTTTATTTGACGTTGTTGTTGTTGTTGACGTTGTTGTTGTTTATTTGACGTTGTTGTTGTTATTGTTTATTTGACGTTGTTAATGTTTTTGACATTGTTATTGTTGTTTTTGTTGTTTATTTGACGTTGTTGCTGTTGTTATTGTTGGTGTTGTTGTTGTTGTTTATTTAATGTTGTTGTTGTTGTTGACGTTGTTGTTGTTGTTTATTTGACGTTGTTGTTATTGTTGTTTATTTGACGTTGTTGTTGTTGTTGTTGTTTATTTGACGTTGTTGTTGTTGTTATTTATTTTATGGTGTTGTTGTTGTTGTTTATTTGACGTTGTTGTTGTTGTTGTTAATTTGACGTTGTTGTTGTTTATTTGACGTTGTTGTTGTTGTTGTTATTGTTGTTTATTTGACATTGTTGTTGTTGTTGTTGTTGTTGACGTTGTTGTTGTTGTTGTTTATTTGACGTTGTTGTTGTTGTTGTTGGTTATTTGATGTTGTTTTAGTTGTTGTTGTTTATTTGACGTTGTTGTTGTTGTTGACGTTGTTGTTGTAGTTGTTGTTTATTTGACGTTGTTGTTGTCATTGTTTTTGTTGTTTATTTGACGTTGTTGTTGTTGTTGTTGACGTTGTTGTTGTTGTTTATTTGACGTTGTTATTGTTGTTGTTTATTTGACGTTGTTGTTGTTGTTGTTGTTGTTTATTTGACGTTGTTGTTGTTTTTTTTTATTTTACGGTGTTGTTATTGTTGTTTATTTGACGTTGGTGTTGTTGTTGTTTATTTGACGTTGTTGTTGTGGTTGTTGTTTATTTGACGTTGTTGTTGTTGTTGTTTAGTTGACGTTGTTGTTGTTGTTTATTTGACGTTGTTGTTGTCGTTGTTTTTGTTGTTTATTTGACGTTGTTTTTGTTGTTGTTGACGTTGTTGTTGTTGTTTATTTGACGTTGTTGTTGTTGTTGTTGTTGTTGTTGACGTTGTTGTTTATTTGACGTTGTTGTTGTTGTTGACGTTGTTGTTGTTGTTGTTTATTTGACGTTGATGTTTTTGTTGTTTATTTGACATTGTTGTTGTTGTTGTTGACGGTGTTGTTGTTGTTGTTGTTTATTTGACATTGTTGTTGTTGTTGTTATTGTTGTTGTTTATTTGACGTTTTTGTTGTTATTGATGTTGTTGTTGTTTTTGTTGTTGTTTATTTGACGTTGTTGTTGTTGTTGACGTTGTTGTTGTTGTTGTTTATTTGACGTTGTTGTTGTTGTTGTTGGTTATTTGATGTTGTTTTAGTTGTTGTTGTTTATTTGACATTGTTGTTGTTGTTTATTTGACGTTGTTGTTTTTGTTTATTTGACGTTGTTGTTGTTGTTGTTGTTGTTGTTGTTGTTGTTGTTGCTTATTTGACGTTGTTGTTGTTGTTATTGTTTATTTGACAGTGTTGTTGTTGTTGTTGTTTATTTGACGTTGTTGATGTTGTTGTTGTTTATTTGACGTTGTTGTTGTTGTTGACGTTGTTGTTGTTGTTGTTTATTTGATGTTGTTGTTGTTGTTGTTAACATAGTTGTTAACATAGTTGTTGTTGTTTATTTGACGTTGTTGTTGTTGTTGTTGACGTTGTTGTTTATTTGACGTTGTTGTTGTTGTTTATTTGACGTTGTTGTTGCTGTTGTTGACGTTGTTCTTATCGTTGTTGTTGTTTATTTGACATTGTTGTTGTTGTTGTTGACGGTGTTATTGTTGTTGTTTATTTGACATTGTTGTTGTTGTTGTTGTTGTTGTTTATTTGACGTTTTTGTTGTTATTGATGTTGTTGTTGTTTATTTGACGTTGTTGTTGTTGTTTATTTGACGACGTTGTTGTTGTTGTTGTTATTGTTGTTGTTGTTTATTTAGCGTTGTTGTTATTGTTTATTTGGCGTTGTTGTTGTTATTTGACGTTGTTGTTGTTGTTGTATTTGTTGTTATTGTTGTTGTTGTTGTTTATTTGACGTTGTTGTTGTTATTTGACGTTGTTGTTGTTGTAGTATTTGTTGTTGTTGTTGTTTATTTGATGTTATTGTTGTTGTTGTTGTTGTTGTTGTTTATTTGACGTTTTTGTTGTTATTGATGTTGTTGTTATTTTTGTTGTTGTTTATTAGACGTTGTTGTTGTTGTTTATTTGACGTTGTTGTTGTTTTTGTTATTGTTGTTGTTGTTTATTTAACGTTGTTGTTGTTGTTTATTTGACGTTGTTGTTGTTATTTGACGTTGTTGTTGTTGTTGTATTTGTTGTTATTGTTGTTGTTGATGTTTATTTGACGTTGTTGTTGTTATTTGACGTTGTTGTTGTTGTTGTTGTATTTATTGTTGTTGTTGTTGTTTATTTGACGTTGTCGTTGTTGTTGTTTATTTGACGTTATTGTTGTTGTTTAATTGACGTTGGTATTGTTGTTGTTGTTGTTTATTTGACGTTGTTGTTGTTGTTGACGTTGTTGTTGTTTATTTGACGTTGTTGTTGTTATTGTTTATTTGACGTTGTTAATGTTTTTGACATTGTTATTGTTGTTTTTGTTGTTTATTAGACGTTGTTGCTGTTGTTATTGTTGGTGTTGTTGTTGTTGTTTATTTAACGTTGGTGTTGTTGTTGTTTATTTGACGTTGTTGTTGTGGTTGTTGTTTATTTGACGTTGTTGTTGTTGTTGTTTAGTTGACGTTGTTGTTGTTGTTTATTTGACGTTATTGTTGTCATTGTTTTTGTTGATTATTTGACGTTGTTATTGTTGTTGTTGACATTGTTGTTGTTGTTTATTTGACGTTGTTGTTGTTGTTGTTTATTTGACGTTGTTGTTGTTGTTGTTGTTGTTTATTTGACGTTGTTGTTGTTGTTATTTATTTTATGGTGTTGTTGTTGTTGTTTATTTGACGTTGTTGTTGTTGTTGTTAATTTGACGTTGTTGTTGTTTATTTGACGTTGTTGTTGTTATTGTTGTTTATTTGACATTGTTGTTGTTGTTGTTGTTGACGTTGTTGTTGTTGTTGTTTATTTGACGTTGTTGTTGTTGTTGTTGGTTATTTGATGTTGTTTTAGTTGTTGTTGTTTATTTGACGTTGTTGTTGTTGTTGACGTTGTTGTTGTAGTTGTTGTTTATTTGATGTTGTTGTTGTTGTTAACATAGTTGTTGTTGTTTATTTCACGTTGTTGTTGTTGTTGTTGTTGACGTTGTTGTTTATTTGACGTTGTTGTTTATTAGACGTTGTTGTTGTTGTTGACGTTGTTGTTGTTGTTGTTTATTTGACGTTGATGTTTTCATTGTTTATTTGACATTGTTGTTGTTGTTGTTGATGGTGTTATTGTTGTTGTTGTTTATTTGACATTGTTGTTTTTGTTGTTGTTGCTGTTGTTTATTTGACGTTTTTGTTGTTATTGATGTTGTTGTTATTTTTGTTGTAGTTTTTGTTGTTGTTTATTTGACGTTGTGGTTGTTGTTTATTTGACGTTGTTGTTGTTGTTGTTGTTGTTGTTATTGTTGTTGTTGTTTATTTAACGTTGTTGTTGTTGTTTATTTGACGTTGTTGTTGTTATTTGACGTTGTTGTTGTTGTTGTATTTGTTGTTATTATTGTTGTTGTTGTTTATTTGACGTTGTTGTTGTTATTTGACGTTGTTGTTGTTGTTGTTGTATTTGTTGTTGTTGTTGTTTATTTGACGTTGTTGTTGTTTTTGTTGTTTATTTGACGTTGTTGTTGTTGTTAACGTTGTTGTTGTTGTTAACGTTGTTGTTGTTGTTGTTTATTTGACGTTGTTGTTGTTGTTGTTAACGTTGTTGTTGTTATTTATTTGACGTTGTTGTTGTTATTGTTTATTTGACGTTGTTAATGTTTTTGACATTGTTGTTGTTGTTTTTATTGTTTATTTGACGTTGTTGTTGTTGTTATTGTTGGTGTTATTGTTGTTGTTTATTTGACGTTGGTGTTGTTGTTGTTTATTTGACGTTGTTGTTGTTGTTGTTGTTGGTTATTTGATGTTGTTTTAGTTGTTGTTGTTTATTTGACATTGTTGTTGTTGTTTATTTGACGTTGTTGTTTTTGTTTATTTGACGTTGTTGTTGTTTATTTGACGTTGTTGTTGTTGTTGTTGTTGTTGTTGTTGCTTATTTGACGTTGTTGTTGTTGTTGTTGTTATTGTTTATTTGACGGTGTTGTTGTTGTTGTTGTTTATTTGACGTTGTTGTTGTTGTTGTTTATTTGACGTTGTTATTGTTGTTGACGTTGTTGTTGTTGTTGTTTATTTAATGTTGTTGTTGTTGTTGTTAACATAGTTGTTAACATAGTTGTTGTTGTTTATTTGATGTTGTTGTTGTTGTTGACGTTGTTGTTGTTGTTGTTGTTGACGTTGTTGTTGTTGTTGTTGTTGTTTATTTGACGTTGATGTTGTTGTTGTTTATTTGACATTGTTGTTGTTGTTGTTGACGGTGCTATTGTTGTTGTTTATTTGACATTGTTGTTGTTGTTGTTGTTTATTTGACGTTTTTGTTGTTATTGATGTTGTTGTTGTTTATTTGACGTTGTTGTTGTTGTTGTTTATTTGACGACGTTGTTGTTGTTGTTGTTGTTATTGTTGTTGTTGTTTATTTAACGTTGTTGTTGTTGTTGTTTATTTGACGTTGTTGTTGTTATTTGATGTTGTTGTTGTTGTTGTATTTGTTGTTATTGTTGTTGTTGTTGTTTATTTGACGTTGTTGTTGTTATTTGACGTTGTTGTTGTTGTAGTATTTGTTGTTGTTGTTGTTGTTTATTTGACGTTATTGTTGTTGTTTATTTGACGTTATTGTTGTTGTTGTTGTTGTTGTTGTTGTTTATTTGACGTTTTTGTTGTTTTTGATGTTGTTGTTGTTTTTGTTGTTGTTTTTTAGACGTTGTTGTTGTTGTTTATTTGACGTTGTTGTTGTTTTTGTTATTGTTGTTGTTGTTTATTTAACGTTGTTGTTGTTGTTTATTTGACGTTGTTGTTGTTATTTGACGTTGTTGTTGTTGTTGTATTTGTTGTTATTGTTGTTGTTGATGTTTATTTGACGTTGTTGTTGTTATTTGACGTTGTTGTTGTTGTTGTATTTATTGTTGTTCTTGTTGTTGTTTATTTGACGTTGTTGTTGTTGTTGTTTATTTGACGTTAATGTTGTTGTTTAATTGACGTTGTTATTGTTGTTGTTGTTGTTGACGTTGTTGTTGTTGTTGTTGTTGTTGTTGGTTATTTGATGTTGTTTTAGTTGTTGTTGTTTATTTGACATTGTTGTTGTTGTTTATTTGACGTTGTTGTTTTTGTTTATTTGACGTTGTTGTTGTTTATTTGACGTTGTTGTTGTTGTTGTTGTTGTTGCTTATTTGACGTTGTTGTTGTTGTTGTTATTGTTTATTTGACGGTGTTGTTGTTGTTGTTGTTTATTTGACGTTGTTGATGTTGTTGTTGTTTATTTGACGTTGTTGTTGTTGTTGACGTTGTTGTTGTTGTTGTTTATTTGATGTTGTTGTTGTTGTTGTTAACATAGTTGTTAACATAGTTGTTGTTGTTTATTTGACGTTGTTGTTGTTGTTGACGTTGTTGTTTATTTGACGTTGTTGTTGTTGTTTATTTGACGTTGTTGTTGCTGTTGTTGACGTTGTTCTTGTTGTTGTTGTTTATTTGACGTTGATGTTGTTGTTGTTTATTTGACATTGTTATTGTTGTTGTTGACGGTGTTATTGTTGTTGTTTATTTGACATTGTTGTTGTTGTTGTTGTTGTTTATTTGACGTTTTTGTTGTTATTGATGTTGTTGTTGTTTATTTGACGTTGTTGTTGTTGTTTATTTGACGACGTTGTTGTTGTTGTTGTTGTTATTGTTGTTGTTGTTTATTTAACGTTGTTGTTATTGTTTATTTGGCGTTGTTGTTGTTATTTGACGTTGTTCTTGTTGTTGTATTTGTTGTTATTGTTGTTGTTGTTGTTTATTTGACGTTGTTGTTGTTATTTGACGTTGTTGTTGTTGTAGTATTTGTTGTTGTTGTTGTTTATTTGACGTTGTTGTTGTTGTTGTTGTTTATTTGACGTTGTTATTGTTGTTGACGTTGTTGTTGTTGTTGTTTATTTGATGTTGTTGTTGTTGTTGTTAACATAGTTGTTAACATAGTTGTTGTTGTTTATTTGACGTTGTTGTTGTTGTTGACGTTGTTGTTGTTGTTGTTGACGTTGTTGTTGTTGTTGTTGTTTATTTGACGTTGATGTTGTTGTTGTTTATTTGACATTGTTGTTGTTGTTGTTGACGGTGCTATTGTTGTTATTGTTGTTTTATTTGACGTTTTTGTTGTTATTGATGTTGTTGTTGTTTATTTGACGTTGTTGTTGTTGTTTATTTGACGATGTTGTTGTTGTTGTTATTGTTGTTGTTGTTTATTTAACGTTGTTGTTGTTGTTTATTTGACGTTGTTGTTGTTATTTGATGTTGTTGTTGTTGTTGTTGTTGTATTTGTTGTTATTGTTGTTGTTGTTGTTGTTTATTTGACGTTGTTGTTGTTATTTGACGTTGTTGTTGTTGTAGTATTTGTTGTTGTTGTTGTTTATTTGACGTTATTGTTGTTGTTTATTTGACGTTATTGTTGTTGTTGTTGTTGTTTATTTGACGTTTTTGTTGTTTTTGATGTTGTTGTTGTTTTTGTTGTTGTTTATTAGACGTTGTTGTTGTTGTTTATTTGACGTTGTTGTTGTTTTTGTTATTGTTGTTGTTGTTTATTTAACGTTGTTGTTGTTGTTTATTTGACGTTGTTGTTGTTATTTGACGTTGTTGTTGTTGTTGTATTTGTTGTTATTGTTGTTGTTGGTGTTTATTTGACGTTGTTGTTGTTATTTGACGTTGTTGTTGTTGTTGTTGTATTTATTGTTGTTCTTGTTGTTGTTTATTTGATGTTGTTATTGTTGACGTTGTTGTTGTTGTTGTTTATTTGACGTTACTGTTGTTGTTTAATTGACGTTGTTATTGTTGTTGTTGTTGTTGTTGTTTATTTGACGTTGTTGTTGTTGACGTTGTTGTTGTTGTTGTTTATTTGACGTTGTTGTTGTTATTGTTTATTTGACGTTGTTAATGTTTTTGACATTGTTGTTGTTGTTTATTTGACGTTGTTGCTGTTGTTATTGTTGGTGTTGTTGTTGTTGTTTATTTGACGTTTGTGTTGTTGTTGTTTATTTGACGTTGTTGTTGTGGTTGTTGTTTATTTGACGTTGTTGTTGTTGTTATTTAGTTGACGTTGTTGTTGTTATTTATTTGACATTGTTGTTGTCATTGTTTTTGTTGTTTATTTGACGTTGTTGTTGTTGTTGTTGTTGACGTTGTTGTTGTTGTTTATTTGACGTTGTTGTTGTTGTTGTTGTTTATTTGACGTTGTTGTTGTTGTTGTTGTTGTTGTTTATTTGACGTTGTTGTTGTTGTTATTTATTTTACGGTGTTGTTGTTGTTGTTTATTTGAAGTTGTTGTTGTTGTTGTTAATTTGACGTTGTTGTTGTTTATTTGATGTTGTTGTTGTTATTGTTGTTTATTTGACATTGTTGTTGTTGTTGTTGACGTTGTTGTTGTTGTTGTTGTTTATTTGACGTTGTTGTTGTTGTTGTTGTTGGTTATTTGATGTTGTTTTAGTTGTTGTTGTTTATTTCACGTTGTTGTTGTTGACGTTGTTGTTGTTGTTTATTTGACGTTATTGTTGTTGTTTATTTGACGTTGTTATTGTTGTTGTTGTTGTTTATTTGACGTTGTTGTTGTTGTTGACGTTGTTGTTGTTGTTTATTTGACGTTGTTGTTGTTATTGTTTATTTGACGTTGTTAATGTTTTTGACATTGTTGTTGTTATTTTTGTTGTTTATTTGACGTTGTTGTTGTTGTTGTTGTTATTGTTGGTGTTGTTGTTATTGTTTATTTGACGTTGGTGTTGTTGTTGTTTATTTGACGTTGTTGTTGTGGTTGTTGTTTATTTGACGTTGTTGTTGTTGTTGTTTAGTTGACGTTGTTGTTGTTGTTGTTTATTTGACGTTGTTGTTGTCGTTGTTTTTGTTGTTTATTTGACGTTGTTTTTGTTGTTGTTGACGTTGTTGTTGTTGTTTATTTGACGTTGTTGTTGTTGTTGACGTTGTTGTTTATTTGACGTTGTTGTTATTGTTTATTTGACGTTGTTGTTGTTGTTGACGTTGTTGTTGTTGTTGTTTATTTGACGTTGATGTTTTTGTTGTTTATTTGACATTGTTGTTGTTGTTGTTGACGGTGTTGTTGTTGTTGTTGTTGTTTATTTGACATTGTTGTTGTTGTTGTTGTTGTTGTTGTTGTTTATTTGACGTTTTTGTTGTTATTGATGTTGTTGTTGTTTTTGTTGTTGTTTATTTGACGCTGTTCTTGTTGTTGACGTTGTTGTTGTTGTTGTTTATTTGACGTTGTTGTTGTTGTTGTTGGTTATTTGATGTTGTTTTAGTTGTTGTTGTTTATTTGACATTGTTGTTGTTGTTTATTTGACGTTGTTGTTTTTGTTTATTTGACGTTGTTGTTGTTTATTTGACGTTGTTGTTGTTGTTGTTTTTGTTGTTGCTTATTTGACGTTGTTGTTGTTGTTGTTATTGTTTATTTGACGGTGTTGTTGTTGTTGTTGTTGTTTATTTGACGTTGTTGTTGTTGTTGTTGTTGTTTATTTGACGTTGTTGTTGTTGTTGACATTGTTGTTGTTGTTGTTTTTTTGATGTTGTTGTTGTTGTTAACATAGTTGTTAACATAGTTGTTGTTGTTTATTTGACGTTGTTGTTGTTGTTGACGTTGTTGTTTATTTGACGTTGTTGTTGTTGTTTATTTGACGTTGTTGTTGTTGTTGTTGACGTTGTTGTTGTTGTTGTTGACGGTGTTATTGTTGTTGTTTATTTGACATTGTTGTTGTTGTTGTTGTTTATTTGACGTTGTTGTTGTTGTTTATTTGACGACGTTGTTGTTGTTGTTGTTATTGTTGTTGTTGTTTATTTAACGTTGTTGTTGTTGTTTATTTGGCGTTGTTGTTGTTATTTGACGTTGTTGTTGTTGTTGTTGTATTTGTTGTTATTGTTGTTGTTGTTGTTTATTTGACGTTGTTGTTGTTATTTGACGTTGTTGTTGTTGTTGTTGTTTTTTTTTTTGACGTTTTTGTTGTTATTGATGTTGTTGTTGTTTTTGTTGTTGTTTATTAGACGTTGTTGTTGTTGTTTATTTGACGTTGTTGTTGTTTTTTTTATTGTTGTTGTTGTTTATTTAACGTTGTTGTTGTTGTTTATTTGACGTTGTTGTTGTTATTTGACGTTGTTGTTGTTGTTGTTGTTGTATTTGTTGTTATTGTTGTTGTTGATGTTTATTTGATGTTGTTGTTGTTATTTGACGTTGTTGTTGGTGTTGTTGTTGTTGTATTTATTGTTGTTGTTGTTGTTGTTTATTTGACGTTGTTGTTGTTGTTTATTTGACGTTATTGTTGTTGTTTAATTGACGTTGTTATTGTTGTTGTTGTTGTTTATTTGACGTTGTTGTTGTTGTTAACGTTGTTGTTGTTGACGTTGTTGTTGTTGTTTATTTGACGTTGTTGTTGTTATTGTTTATTTGACGTTGTTAATGTTTTTGACATTGTTGTTGTTGTTTTTGTTGTTTATTTGACGTTGTTGCTGTTGTTATTGTTGGTGTTGTTGTTGTTGTTTATTTGACAGTGGTGTTGTTGTTGTTTATTTGACGTTGTTGTTGTGGTTGTTGTTTATTTGACGTTGTTATTGTTGTTGTTTAGTTGACGTTGTTGTTGTTGTTTATTTGACGTTGTTGTTGTCATTGTTTTTGTTGTTTATTTGACGTTGTTGGTATTGTTGTTGTTGACGTTGTTGTTGTTGTTTATTTGACGTTGTTGTTGTTGTTGTTTATTTGACGTTGTTGTTGTTGTTGTTGTTGTTTATTTGACGTTGTTGGTGTTGTTATTTATTTTACGATGTTGTTGTTGTTGTTTATTTGACGTTATTGTTAATTTGACGTTGTTGTTGTTTATTTGACGTTGTTGTTGTTATTGTTGTTTATTTGACATTGTTGTTGTTGTTGTTGACGTTGTTGTTGTTGTTGTTTATTTGACGTTGTTGTTGTTGTTGTGGGTTATTTGATGTTGTTTTAGTTGTTGTTGTTTATTTGACGTTGTTGTTGTTGACGTTGTTGTTGTAGTTGTTGTTTATTTGATGTTGTTGTTGTTGTTGTTAACATAGTTGTTGTTGTTTATTTCACGTTGTTGTTGTTGTTGAGGTTGTTGTTTATTTGACGTTGTTGTTGTTGTTGACGTTGTTGTTTATTTGACGTTGTTGTTGTTGTTGTTGTTTATTTCACGTTGTTGTTGTTTTTGACGTTGTTGTTGTTGTTGTTTATTTGACGTTGATGTTTTTGTTGTTTATTTGACATTGTTGTTGTTGTTGTTGACGGTGTTATTGTTGTTGTTGTTTATTTGACATTGTTGTTGTTGTTGTTGTTGTTGTTGTTGTTTATTTGACGTTTTTGTTGTTATTTATGTTGTTGTTGTTTTTGTTGTTGTTTATTTGACGTTGTTGTTGTTGTTTATTTGACGTTGTTGTTGTTGTTTATTTGACGTTGTTGTTGTTGTTGTTATTGTTGTTGTTGTTTATTTAACGTTGTTGTTGTTGTTTATTTGACGTTGTTGTTGTTATTTGACGTTGTTGTTGTCGTTGTATTTGTTGTTATTGTTGTTGTTGTTGTTTATTTAACGTTGTTGTTGTTATTTGACGTTGTTGTTGTTGTTGTTCTATTTGTTGTTGTTGTTGTTGTTTATTTGAC
>OX451735.1:1333875200-1333987700 GCA_948472305.1 Vicia faba | reverse complement strand
TTGTTGTTGTTTATTTGACATTGTTGTTGTTGTTGTTGTTGACGTTGTTGTTGTTGTTGTTTATTTGACGTTGTTGTTGTTGTTGTTCTTGTTGGTTATTTGATGTTGTTTTAGTTGTTGTTGTTGTTGTTTATTTGACGTTGTTGTTTTTGTTTATTTGACGTTGTTGTTGTTTATTTGACGTTGTTGTTTTTGTTTTTGTTGTTTATTTGACGTTGTTGTTGTTGTTGTTGTTTATTTGACGGTGTTGTTGTTGTTGTTGTTTATTTGACGTTGTTGTTGTTGTTGTTTATTTGACGTTGTTGTTGTTGTTGTTGACATTGTTGTTGTTGTTGTTTATTTGATGTTGTTGTTGTTAACGTAGTTGTTTTTGTTTATTTCATGTTGTTGTTGTTGACGTTGTTGTTTATTTGACCTTGTTGTTGTTGTTTATTTGACGTTGTTGTTGTTGTTGTTGACGTTGTTGTTGTTGTTGTTGTTGTTTATTTGACGTTGATTTTGTTGTTGTTTATTTGACATTGTTATTGTTGTTGTTGACGGTGTTGTTGTTGTTTATTTGACATTGTTGTTGTTGTTGTTGTTGTTGTTTATTTGATGTTTTTGTTGTTATTGATGTTGTTGTTGTTTTTGTTGTTGTTTATTTGATGTTGTTGTTGTTGTTTATTTGACATTGTTGTTGTTGTTTATTTGACGTTGTTGTTGTTGTTGTTGTTATTGTTGTTGTTGTTTATTTAACGTTGTTGTTATTGTTTATTTGACGTTGTTGTGGTTATTTGACGTTGTTGTTGTTGTTGTTGTTGTATTTGTTGTTATTGGTGTTGTTGTTGTTTATTTGACGTTGTTGTTGTTATTTGACGTTGTTGTTGTTGTATTTGTTGTTATTGTTGTTGTTGTTTATTTGACGTTGTTGTTGTGGTTTATTTGACGTTATTGTTGTTGTTTATTTGACGTTGTTGTTGCTGTTGTTTATTTGACGTTATTGTTGTTGTTTATTTGACGTTGTTATTGTTGTTGTTTTTGTTTATTTGACGTTGTTGTTGTTGTTGACGTTGTTGTTGTTGTTTATTTGATGTTGTTGTTGTTATTGTTTATTTGACGTTGTTAATGTTTTTGACATTGTTGTTGTTGTTGTTTTTGTTGTTTATTTGACGTTGTTGTTGTTGTTGTTGTTATTGTTGGTGTTGTTGTTGTTGTTTATTTGACGTTGTTGTTGTTGTTTATTTGACGTTGTTCTTGTGGTTGTTGTTTATTTGACGTTGTTGTTGTTGTTGTTTAGTTGATGTTGTTGTTGTTGTTGTTGTTTTTGTTGTTTATTTGACGTTGTTGGTGTTGTTGGTGTTGTTTATTTGACGTTGTTGTTGTTATTGTTGTTTATTTGACGTTGTTGTTGTTGTTTATTTGACGTTGTTGTTGTTGTTGTTAATTTGACGTTGTTGTTGTTGTTGTTGTTGTTTATTTGATGTTGTTGTTGTTGTTTATTTGACATTGTTGTTGTTGTTGTTGTTGACGTTGTTGTTGTTGTTGTTTATTTGACGTTGTTGTTGTTGTTGTTGGTTATTTGATGTTGTTTTAGTTGTTGTTGTTGTTGTTTATTTGACGTTGTTGTTTTTGTTTATTTGACGTTGTTGTTGTTTATTTGACGTTGTTGTTTTTGTTGTTGTTGTTTATTTGACGTTGTTGTTGTTGTTGTTTATTTGACGGTGTTGTTGTTGTTGTTGTTTATTTGACGTTGTTGTTGTTGTTGACGTTGTTGTTGTTGTTGTTGTTGTTTATTTGATGTTGTTGTTGTTGATGTTAACGTAGTTGTTTTTGTTTATTTCATGTTGTTGTTGTTGACGTTGTTGTTTATTTGACGTTGTTGTTGTTGTTTATTTGACGTTGTTGTTGTTGTTGTTGACGTTGTTGTTGTTGTTGTTGTTTATTTGACGTTGATTTTGTTGTTGTTTATTTGACATTGTTATTGTTGTTGTTGACGGTGTTGTTGTTGTTTATTTGACA
This sequence comes from Vicia faba, assembly GCA_948472305.1. NCBI lineage: Eukaryota > Viridiplantae > Streptophyta > Magnoliopsida > Fabales > Fabaceae > Vicia > Vicia faba. The sequence goes on along the minus strand of OX451735.1, from coordinate 1,333,985,702 downwards.
TTGTTGTTGTTGTTGTTGTTGTATATTTGATGTTTTTGTTGTTATTGATGTTGTTGTTGTTTTTGTTGTTGTTTATTTGACATTGTTGTTGTTTATTTGACGTTGTTGTTGTTGTTGTTTATTTGACGTTGTTGTTGTTGTTATTGTTGTTGTTGTTTATTTAACGTTGTTGTTGTTGTTTATTTGACGTTGTTGTTGTTATTTGACGTTGTTGTTGTTGTTGTATTTGTTGTTATTGTTGTTGTTGTTGTTTATTTGACGTCGTTGTTTTTATTTGTCGTTATTGTTGTTGTTGTTGTATTTGTTGTTGTTGTTGTTGTTTATTTGACGTTGTTGTTGTTGTTGTTGTTGTTGTTGTTGTTGTTTATTTGACGTTATTGTTGTTGTTTATTTGACGTTGTTATTGTTGTTGTTGTTGTTTATTTGACGTTGTTGTTGTTGTTGACGTTGTTTATTTGACGTTGTTGTTGTTATTGTTTATTTGACGTTGTTAATGTTTTTGACATTGTTGTTGTTATTTTTGTTGTTTATTTGACGTTGTGGTTGTTGTTGTTATTGTTGGTGTTGTTGTAGTTGTTTATTTGACGTTGGTGTTGTTGTTGTTTATTTGACGTTGTTGTTGTGGTTGTTGTTTATTTGACGTTGTTGTTGTTGTTTAGTTGACGTTGTTGTTGTTGTTGTTTATTTGACGTTGTTGTTGTCGTTGTATTTGTTGTTTATTTGACATTGTTTTTGTTGTTGTTGACGTTGTTGTTGTTGTTGTTTATTTGACGTTGTTGTTGTTGTTGTTGTTGACGTTGTTGTTTATTTGACGTTGTTGTTGTTGTTTATTTGACGTTGTTGTTGTTGTTGACCTTGTTGTTGTTGTTGTTTATTTGACGTTGATGTTTTTGTTGTTTATTTGACATTGTTGTTGTTGTTGTTGACGGTGTTGTTGTTGTTGTTGTTTATTTGACATTGTTGTTGTTGTTGTTGTTGCTGTTGTTTATTTGACGTTTTTGTTGTTATTGATGTTGTTGTTGTTTTTGTTGTTGTTTATTTGACGTTGTTGTTGTTGTTTATTTGACGTTGTTGTTGTTGTTTATTTGACGTTGTTGTTGTTGTTGTTATTGTTGTTGTTGTTTATTTAACGTTGTTGTTGTTGTTTATTTGACGTTGTTGTTGTTATTTGACGTTGTTGTTGTCGTTGTATTTGTTGTTATTGTTGTTGTTGTTGTTTATTTAACGTTGTTGTTGTTATTTGACGTTGTTGTTGTTGTTGTTCTATTTGTTGTTGTTGTTGTTGTTTATTTGACGTTATTGTTGTTGTTTATTTGACGTTATTGTTGTTGTTGTTTATTTGACGTTTTTGTTGTTATTGATGTTGTTGTTGTTTTTGTTAATGTTTATTTGACGTTGTTGTTGTTGTTGTTTATTTGACGTTGTTGTTGTTGTTGTTATTGTTGTTGTTGTTTATTTAACGTTGTTGTTGTTGTTTATTTGACGTTGTTGTTGTTATTTGACGTTGTTGCTGTTGTTGTATTTGTTGTTGTTGTTGTTGTTGTTTATTTGACCTTGTTGTTGTTGTTGTTGTTTATTTGACATTATTGTTGTTGTTTATTTGACGTTGTTATTGTTGTTGTTGTTGTTTATTTGACGTTGTTGTTGTTGTTAACGTTGTTGTTGTTGTTTATTTGACGTTGTTGTTGTTATTGTTTATTTGACGTTGTTAATGTTTTTGACATTGTTATTGTTGTTTTTATTGTTTATTTGACGTTGTTGTTGTTGTTATTGTTGGGGTTGTTGTTGTTGTTTATTTGACGTTGGTGTTGTTGTTGTTTATTTGACGTTGTTGTTGTGGTTGTTGTTTATTTGACGTTGTTGTTGTTGTTGTTTAGTTGACGTTGTTCTTGTTGTTTATTTGACGTTGTTGTTGTCGTTGTTTTTGTTGTTTATTTGACGTTGTTGTTGTTGTTGTTGTTGTTGTTGTTGACGTTGTTGTTGTTGTTTATTTGACGTTGTTGTTTATTTGACGTTGTTGTTGTTGTCGTTGTTTTTGTTGTTTATTTGACGTTGTTGTTATTTATTTGACGGTTTTGTTGTTGTTGTTGTTTATTTGACGTTGTTGTTGTTGTTGTTGTTAATTTGACGTTGTTGTTATTTATTTGACGTTGTTGTTGTTGTTGTTGTTGTTTATTTGACATTGTTGTTGTTGTTGTTATTGACGTTGTTGTTGTTGTTGTTTATTTGACGTTGTTTTTGTTGTTGTTGGTTATTTGATGTTGTTTTAGTTGTTGTTGTTTATTTGACGTTGTTGTTGTTGTTGTTGGTTATTTGATGTTGTTTTAGTTGTTGTTGTTTATTTGACGTTGTTGTTGTTGTTTATTTGGCGTTGTTGTTTTTGTTTATTTGACGTTGTTGTTGTTTATTTGACGTTGTTGTTGTTGTTGTTGTCGTTTATTTGACGTTGTTGTTGTCGTTTATTTGACGGTGTTGTTGTTGTTGTTTATTTGACGTTGTTGTTGTTGTTGTTTATTTGACGTTGTTGTTGTTGTTGATGTTGTTGTTGTTTATTTGATGTTGTTGTTGTTGTTCTTAACATAGTTGTTAACATAGTTGTTGTTGTTTATTTCACGTTGTTGTTGTTGTTGAGGTTGTTGTTTATTTGACGTTGTTGTTGTTTATTTGACGTTGTTGTTGTTGTTGTTGACGTTGTTGTTGTTGTTGTTTATTTGACGTTGATGTTGTTGTTGTTTATTTGACATTGTTGTTGTCGTTGTTGACGGTGTTGTTGTTGTTGTTTATTTGACATTGTTGTTATTGTTGTTGTTGTTGTTGTTTATTTGACGTTTTTGTTGTTATTGATGTTGTTGTTGTTTGGTTGTTGTTTATTTGATGTTGTTGTTGTTGTTGTTTATTTGACGTTGTTGTTGTTGTTTATTTGACGTTGTTGTTGTTGTTGTTATTGTTGTTGTTGTTTATTTAACGTTGTTGTTATTGTTTATTTGACGTTGTTATGGTTATTTGACGTTGTTGTTGTTGTTGTTGTTGTTGTATTTGTTGTTATTGTTGTTGTTGTTGTTTATTTGACGTTGTTGTTGTTATTTGACGTTGTTGTTGTTGTTGTTGTTGTTGTATTTGTTGTTATTGTTGTTGTTGTTTATTTGACGTTGTTGTTGTGGTTTATTTGACGTTATTGATGTTGTTTATTTGACGTTGTTGTTGTTGTTGTTTATTTGACGTTATTGTTGATGTTTATTTGACGTTGTTATTGTTGTTGTTTTTGTTTATTTGACGTTGTTGTTGTTGTTGACGTTTGATGTTGTTGTTTATTTGATGTTGTTGTTGTTATTATTTATTTGACGTTGTTAATGTTTTTGACATTGTTGTTGTTGTTGTTTTTGTTGTTTATTTGACGTTGTTGTTGTTGTTGTTGTTGTTATTGTTGGTGTTGTTGTTGTTGTTTATTTGACGTTGTTGTTGTTGTTGTTTATTTGACGTTGTTCTTGTGGTTGTTGTTTATTTGACGTTGTTGTTGTTGTTGTTTAGTTGATGTTGTTGTTGTTGTTGTTGTTTTTGTTGTTTATTTGACGTTGTTGGTGTTGTTGGTGTTGTTTATTTGACGTTGTTGTTGTTATTGTTGTTTATTTGACGTTGTTGTTGTTGTTAATTTGACGTTGTTGTTGTTGTTGTTAATTTGACGTTGTTGTTGTTGTTGTTTATTTGATGTTGTTGTTGTTGTTGTTTATTTGACATTGTTGTTGTTGTTGTTGACGTTGTTGTTGTTGTTGTTTATTTGACGTTGTTGTTGTTGTTGTTCTTGTTGGTTATTTGATGTTGTTTTAGTTGTTGTTGTTGTTGTTTATTTGACGTTGTTGTTTTTGTTTATTTGACGTTGTTGTTGTTTATTTGACGTTGTTGTTTTTGTTTTTGTTGTTTATTTGACGTTGTTGTTGTTGTTGTTGTTTATTTGACGGTGTTGTTGTTGTTGTTGTTTATTTGACGCTGTTGTTGTTGTTTATTTGACGTTGTTGTTGTTGTTGTTGACATTGTTGTTGTTGTTGTTTATTTGATGTTGTTGTTGTTGTTAACGTAGTTGTTTTTGTTTATTTCATGTTGTTGTTGTTGACGTTGTTGTTTATTTGACCTTGTTGTTGTTGTTTATTTGACGTTGTTGTTGTTGTTGTTGACGTTGTTGTTGTTGTTGTTGTTGTTTATTTGACGTTGATTTTGTTGTTGTTTATTTGACATTGTTATTGTTGTTGTTGACGGTGTTGTTGTTGTTTATTTGACATTGTTGTTGTTGTTGTTGTTGTTGTTTATTTGATGTTTTTGTTGTTATTGATGTTGTTGTTGTTTTTGTTGTTGTTTATTTGATGTTGTTGTTGTTGTTTATTTGACGTTGTTGTTGTTGTTTATTTGACGTTGTTGTTGTTGTTGTTGTTATTGTTGTTGTTGTTTATTTAACGTTGTTGTTATTGTTTATTTGACGTTGTTGTGGTTATTTGACGTTGTTGTTGTTGTTGTTGTTGTTGTATTTGTTGTTATTGGTGTTGTTGTTGTTTATTTGACGTTGTTGTTGTTATTTGACGTTGTTGTTGTTGTATTTGTTGTTATTGTTGTTGTTGTTTATTTGACGTTGTTGTTGTGGTTTATTTGACGTTATTGTTGTTGTTTATTTGACGTTGTTGTTGCTGTTGTTTATTTGACGTTATTGTTGTTGTTTATTTGACGTTGTTATTGTTGTTGTTTTTGTTTATTTGACGTTGTTGTTGTTGTTGACGTTGTTGTTGTTGTTTATTTGATGTTGTTGTTGTTATTGTTTATTTGACGTTGTTAATGTTTTTGACATTGTTGTTGTTGTTGTTTTTGTTGTTTATTTGACGTTGTTGTTGTTGTTGTTGTTATTGTTGGTGTTGTTGTTGTTGTTTATTTGACGTTGTTGTTGTTGTTTATTTGACGTTGTTCTTGTGGTTGTTGTTTATTTGACGTTGTTGTTGTTGTTGTTTAGTTGATGTTGTTGTTGTTGTTGTTGTTTTTGTTGTTTATTTGACGTTGTTGGTGTTGTTGGTGTTGTTTATTTGACGTTGTTGTTGTTATTGTTGTTTATTTGACGTTGTTGTTGTTGTTAATTTGACGTTGTTGTTGTTGTTGTTAATTTGACGTTGTTGTTGTTGTTGTTGTTGTTTATTTGATGTTGTTGTTGTTGTTGTTTATTTGACATTGTTGTTGTTGTTGTTGTTGACGTTGTTGTTGTTGTTGTTTATTTGACGTTGTTGTTGTTGTTGTTGGTTATTTGATGTTGTTTTAGTTGTTGTTGTTGTTGTTTATTTGACGTTGTTGTTTTTGTTTATTTGACGTTGTTGTTGTTTATTTGACGTTGTTGTTTTTGTTGTTGTTGTTTATTTGACGTTGTTGTTGTTGTTGTTTATTTGACGGTGTTGTTGTTGTTGTTGTTTATTTGACGTTGTTGTTGTTGTTGACATTGTTGTTGTTGTTGTTGTTGTTTATTTGATGTTGTTGTTGTTGATGTTAACGTAGTTGTTTTTGTTTATTTCATGTTGTTGTTGTTGACGTTGTTGTTTATTTGACGTTGTTGTTGTTGTTTATTTGACGTTGTTGTTGTTGTTGTTGACGTTGTTGTTGTTGTTGTTGTTTATTTGACGTTGATTTTGTTGTTGTTTATTTGACATTGTTATTGTTGTTGTTGACGGTGTTGTTGTTGTTTATTTGACATTGTTGTTGTTGTTGTTGTTGTATATTTGATGTTTTTGTTGTTATTGATGTTGTTGTTGTTTTTGTTGTTGTTTATTTGACATTGTTGTTGTTTATTTGACGTTGTTGTTGTCGTTGTTTATTTGACGTTGTTGTTGTTGTTATTGTTGTTGTTGTTTATTTAACGTTGTTGTTGTTGTTTATTTGACGTTGTTGTTGTTATTTGACGTTGTTGTTGTTGTTGTTGTATTTGTTGTTATTGTTGTTGTTGTTGTTTATTTGACGTCGTTGTTTTTATTTGTCGTTATTGTTGTTGTTGTATTTGTTGTTGTTGTTGTTGTTTATTTGACGTTGTTGTTGTTGTTGTTGTTGTTGTTGTTGTTTATTTGACGTTATTGTTGTTGTTTATTTGACGTTGTTATTGTTGTTGTTGTTGTTTATTTGACGTTGTTGTTGTTGTTGACGTTGTTTATTTGACGTTGTTGTTGTTATTGTTTATTTGACGTTGTTAATGTTTTTGACATTGTTGTTGTTATTTTTGTTGTTTATTTGACGTTGTGGTTGTTGTTGTTATTGTTGGTGTTGTTGTAGTTGTTTATTTGACGTTGGTGTTGTTGTTGTTTATTTGACGTTGTTGTTGTGGTTGTTGTTTATTTGACGTTGTTGTTGTTGTTTAGTTGACGTTGTTGTTGTTGTTGTTTATTTGACGTTGTTGTTGTCGTTGTATTTGTTGTTTATTTGACATTGTTTTTGTTGTTGTTGACGTTGTTGTTGTTGTTGTTTATTTGACGTTGTTGTTGTTGTTGTTGTTGACGTTGTTGTTTATTTGACGTTGTTGTTGTTGTTTATTTGACGTTGTTGTTGTTGTTGACCTTGTTGTTGTTGTTGTTTATTTGACGTTGATGTTTTTGTTGTTTATTTGACATTGTTGTTGTTGTTGTTGACGGTGTTGTTGTTGTTGTTGTTTATTTGACATTGTTGTTGTTGTTGTTGTTGCTGTTGTTTATTTGACGTTTTTTTGTTATTGATGTTGTTGTTGTTTTTGTTGTTGTTTATTTGACGTTGTTGTTGTTGACGTTGTTGTTGTTGTTATTTATTTGACGTTGTTGTTGTTGTTGTTGGTTATTTGATGTTGTTTTAGTTGTTGTTGTTTATTTGACATTGTTGTTGTTGTTTATTTGACGTTGTTGTTTTTGTTTATTTGACGTTGTTGTTGTTTATTTGACGTTGTTGTTGTTGTTGTTGTTGTTGCTTATTTGACGTTGTTGTTGTTGTTGTTGTTATTGTTTATTTCACGGTGTTCTTGTTGTTGTTGTTTATTTGACGTTGTTGTTGTTGTTGTTGTTTATTTGACGTTGTTGTTGTTATTGACGTTGTTGTTGTTGTTGTTTATTTGATGTTGTTGTTGTTGTTGTTAATATAGTTGTTAACATAGTTGTTATTGTTTATTTGACGTTGTTGTTGTTGTTGACGTTGTTGTTTATTTGACGTTGTTGTTGTTGTTTATTTGACGTTGTTGTTGTTGTTGACGTTGTTGTTGTTGTTGTTGTTTATTTGACGTTGATGTTGTTGTTGTTTATTTGACATTGTTGTTGTTGTTGTTGACGGTGTTATTGTTGTTGTTTATTTGACATTGTTGTTGTTGTTGCTGTTGTTGTTGTTTATTTGACGTTTTTGTTGTTATTGATGTTGTTGTTTATTTGACGTTGTTGTTGTTGTTTATTTGACGACGTTGTTGTTGTTGTTGTTATTGTTGTTTTTGTTTATTTAACGTTGTTGTTGTTGTTGTTTATTTGACGTTGTTGTTGTTATTTGACGTTGTTGTTTTTGTTGTTGTATTTGTTGTTATTGTTGTTGTTGTTGTTTATTTGACGTTGTTGTTGTTATTTGACGTTGTTGTTGTTGTAGTATTTGTTGTTGTTGTTGTTTATTTGACGTTATTGTTGTTGTTTATTTGACGTTATTGTTGTTGTTGTTGTTGTTGTTTATTTGACGTTTTTGTTGTTATTGATGTTGTTGTTGTTTTTGTTGTTGTTTATTAGACGTTGTTGTTGTTGTTTATTTGACGTTGTTGTTGTTGTTTATTTGACGACGTTGTTGTTGTTGTTGTTATTGTTGTTGTTGTTTATTTAACGTTGTTGTTGTTGTTTATTTGACGTTGTTGTTGTTATTTGACGTTGTTGTTGTTGTTGTTGTATTTGTTGTTATTGTTGTTGTTGTTGTTTATTTGACGTTGTTGTTGTTATTTGACGTTGTTGTTGTTGTTGTTCTATTTGTTGTTGTTGTTGTTGTTGTTGTTTATTTGACGTTATTGTTGTTGTTTATTTGACGTTATTGTTGTTGTTGTTGTTTATTTGACGTTTTTGTTGTTATTGATGTTGTTGTTGTTTTTGTTGTTGTTTATTTGACGTTGTTGTTGTTGTTATTGTTGTTGTTGTTTATTTAACGTTGTTGTTGTTGTTTATTTGACGTTGTTGTTGTTATTTGACGTTGTTGTTGTTGTTGTATTTGTTGTTATTGTTGTTGTTGTTGTTTATTTGACGTTGTTGTTGTTATTTGACGTTGTTGTTGTTGTTGTATTTTATTGTTGTTGTTGTTGTTGTTTATTTGACGTTGTTGTTGTTGTTGTTGTTTATTTGACGTTGTTGTTGTTGTTAACGTTGTTGTTGTTGTTGTTGTTTATTTGACGTTGTTGTTGTTGTTAACGTTGTTGTTGTTGTTTATTTGACGTTGTTGTTGTTATTGTTTATTTGACTATGTTAATGTTTTTGACATTGTTGTTGTTGTTTTTATTGTTTATTTGACGTTGTTGTTGTTGTTATTGTTGGTGTTGTTGTTGTTGTTTATTTGACGTTGGTGTTGTTGTTGTTTATTTGACGTTGTTGTTGTTGTTGTTGGTTATTTGATGTTGTTTTAGTTGTTGTTGTTTATTTGACATTGTTGTTGTTGTTTATTTGACGTTGTTGTTTTTGTTTATTTGACGTTGTTGTTGTTTATTTGACGTTGTTGTTGTTATTGTTGTTGCTTATTTGACGTTGTTGTTGTTGTTGTTGTTGTTGTTGTTATTGTTTATTTGACGGTGTTGTTGTTGTTGTTGTTTATTTGACGTTGTTGTTGTTGTTGTTGTTTATTTGACGTTGTTATTGTTGTTTATTTGATGTTGTTGTTGTTGTTGTTAACATAGTTGTTTACATAGTTGTTGTTGTTTATTTGACGTTGTTGTTGTTGTTGACGTTGTTTTTGTTGTTGTTGACGTTGTTGTTGTTGTTGTTGTTTATTTGACGTTGATGTTGTTGTTGTTTATTTGACATTGTTGTTGTTGTTGTTGACGGTGCTATTGTTGTTGTTTATTTGACATTGTTGTTGTTGTTGTTGTTGTTGTTTATTTGACGTTTTTGTTGTTATTGATGTTGTTGTTGTTTATTTGACGTTGTTGTTGTTGTTTATTTGACGACGTTGTTGTTGTTGTTGTTATTGTTGTTGTTGTTTATTTAACGTTGTTGTTGTTGTTGTTTATTTGACGTTGTTGTTGTTGTTTGATGTTGTTGTTGTTGTTGTTGTATTTGTTGTTATTGTTGTTGTTGTTGTTTATTTGACGTTGTTGTTGTTATTTGACGTTGTTGTTGTTGTAGTATTTGTTGTTGTTGTTGTTGTTTATTAGACGTTATTGTTGTTGTTTATTTGACGTTATTGTTGTTGTTGTTGTTTATTTGACGTTTTTGTTGTTATTGATGTTGTTGTTGTTTTTGTTGTTGTTTATTAGACGTTGTTGTTGTTGTTGTTTATTTGACGTTGTTGTTGTTTTTGTTATTGTTGTTGTTGTTTATTTAACGTTGTTGTTGTTGTTTATTTGACGTTGTTGTTGTTATTTGACGTTGTTGTTGTTGTATTTGTTGTTATTGTTGTTGTTGATGTTTATTTGACGTTGTTGTTATTATTTGACGTTGTTGTTGTTGTTGTATTTATTGTTGTTCTTAGTGTTGTTTATTTGACGTTGTTGTTGTTGTTGTTTATTTGACGTTATTGTTGTTGTTTAATTGACGTTGTTATTGTTGTTGTTGTTGTTTATTTGACGTTGTTGTTGTTGACGTTGTTGTTGTTGTTGTTTATTTGACGTTGTTGTTGTTGACGTTGTTGTTGTTGTTGTTTATTTGACGTTGTTGTTGTTATTGTTTATTTGACGTTGTTAATGTTTTTGACATTGTTGTTGTTGTTTATTTGACGTTGTTGCTGTTGTTATTATTGGTGTTGTTGTTGTTGTTCATTTGACGTTGGTGTTGTTGTTGTTTATTTGACGTTGTTGATGTGGTTGTTGTTTATTTGACGTTGTTGTTGTTGTTATTTAGTTGACGTTGTTGTTGTTGTTTATTTGACGTTGTTGTTGTCATTGTTTTTGTTGTTTATTTGACGTTGTTGTTGTTGTTGACGTTGTTGTTGTTGTTATTTATTTTACGGTGTTATTGTTGTTGTTTATTTGACGTTGTTGTTGTTGTTGTTGTTGACGTTGTTGTTGTTATTGTTGTTTATTTGACATTGTTGTTGTTGTTGTTGACGTTGTTGTTGTTGTTGTTTATTTGATGTTGTTGTTGTTGTTGGTTATTTGATGTTGTTTTAGTTGTTGTTGTTTATTTGACGTTGTTGTTGTTGTTGACGTTGTTGTTGTAGTTGTTGTTTATTTGATGTTGTTGTTGTTGTTAACATAGTTGTTGTTGTTTATTTCACGTTGTTGTTGTTGTTGACGTTGTTGTTGTTGTTTATTTGACGTTATTGTTTTTGTTTGTTTGACGTTGTTATTGTTGTTGTTGTTGTTTATTTGACGTTGTTGTTGTTGTTGACGTTGTTGTTGTTGTTTATTTGACGTTGTTGTTGTTATTGTTTATTTGACGTTGTTAATGTTTTTGACATTGTTGTTGTTATTTTTTTTGTTTATTTGACGTTGTTGTTGTTGTTGTTATTGTTGGTGTTGTTGTTGTTGTTTATTTGACGTAGGTGTTGTTGTTGTTTATTTGACGTTGTTGTTGTGGTTGTTGTTTATTTGACGTTGTTGTTGTTGTTGTTTAGTTGACGTTGTTGTTGTTGTTGTTTATTTGACGTTGTTGTCGTTGTTTTTGTTGTTTATTTGACGTTGTTTTTGTTATTGTTGACGTTGTTGTTGTTGTTTATTTGACGTTGTTGTTGTTGTTGTTGTTGACGTTGTTGTTTATTTGACGTTGTTGTTGTTGTTTATTTGACGTTGTTGTTGTTGTTGACGTTGTTGTTGTTGTTGTTTATTTGACATTGATGTTTTTGTTGTTTATTTGACATTGTTGTTGTTATTGTTGACGGTGTTGTTGTTGTTGTTTATTTGACATTGTTGTTGTTGTTGTTGTTGCTGCTGTTATTTATTTGATGTTTTTGTTGTTATTGATGTTGTTGTTGTTTTTGTTGTTGTTTATTTGACGCTGTTGTTGTTGTTGACGTTGTTGTTGTTGTTGTTTATTTGACGTTGTTGTTGTTGTTGTTGTTGGTTATTTGATGTTGTTTTAGTTGTTGTTGTTTATTTGACATTGTTGTTGTTGTTTATTTGACGTTGTTGTTTTTGTTTATTTGACGTTGTTGTTGTTTATTTGACGTTGTTGTTGTTGTTGTTGTTGTTGTTGCTTATTTGACGTTGTTGTTGTTGTTGTTATTGTTTATTTGACGGTGTTGTTGTTGTTGTTGTTTATTTGACGTTGTTGTTGTTGTTGTTGTTGTTTATTTGACGTTGTTGTTGTTGTTGACGTTGTTGTTATTGTTGTTTATTTGATGTTGTTGTTGTTGTTGTTAACATAGTTGTTAACATAGTTGTTGTTGTTTATTTGACGGTGTTGTTGTTGTTGACGTTGTTGTTTATTTGACGTTGTTTTTGTTGTTTATTTGACGTTGTTGTTGTTGTTGTTGACGTTGTTGTTGTTGTTGTTTATTTGATGTTGATGTTGTTATTGTTTATTTGACATTGTTGTTGTTGTTGTTGACCGTGTTATTGTTGTTGTTTATTTGACATTGTTGTTGTTGTTGTTGTTGTTGTTGTTGTTGTTTATTTGACGTTGTTGTTGTTGTTTATTTGACGACGTTGTTGTTGTTGTTGTTATTGTTGTTGTTGTTTATTTAACGTTGTTGTTGTTGTTGATTTGGCGTTGTAGTTTTTATTTGACGTTGTTGTTGTTGTTGTTGTTGTTGTATTTGTTGTTATTGTTGTTGTTGTTGTTTATTTGACGTTGTTGTTGTTATTTGACGTTGTTGTTGTTGTTGTTGTTGTTTTTTTTTGACGTTTTTGTTGTTATTGATGTTGTTGTTGTTTTTGTTGTTGTTTATTAGACGTTGTTGTTGTTGTTTATTTGACGTTGTTGTTGTTTTTGTTATTGTTGTTGTTGTTTATTTAACGTTGTTGTTGTTGTTGTTTATTTGACGTTGTTGTTGTTATTTGACGTTGTTGTTGTTGTTGTATTTGTAGTTATTGTTGTTGTTGATGTTTATTTTACGTTGTTGTTGTTATTTGACGTTGTTGTTGGTGTTGTTGTTGTTGTATTTATTGTTGTTGTTGTTGTTGTTTATTTGACGTTGTTGTTGTTGTTGTTTATTTGACGTTATTGTTGTTGTTTAATTGACGTTGTTATTGTTATTGTTGTTGTTTATTTGACGTTGTTGTTGTTGTTGACGTTGTTGTTGTTGTTTATTTGACGTTGTTGTTGTTATTGTTTATTTGACGTTGTTAATGTTTTTGACATTGTTGTTGTTGTTTTTGTTGTTTATTTGACGTTGTTGTTGTTGTTATTGTTGGTGTTGTTGTTGTTGTTTATTTGACGTTGGTGTTGTTGTTGGTTATTTGACGTTGTTGATGTGGTTGTTGTTTATTTGACGTTGTTGTTGTTGTTATTTAGTTGACGTTGTTGTTGTTGTTTATTTGACGTTGTTGTTGTCATTGTTTTTGTTGTTTATTTGACGTTGTTGTTGTTGACGTTGTTGTTGTTGTTATTTATTTTACGGTGTTATTGTTGTTGTTTATTTGACATTGTTGTTGTTGTTGTTGACGTTGTTGTTGTTGTTGTTTATTTGACGTCGTTGTTGTTGTTGTTGGTTATTTGATGTTGTTTTAGTTGTTGTTGTTTATTTGACGTTGTTGTTGTTGTTGTTGACGTTGTTGTTGTAGTTGTTGTTTATTTGATGTTGTTGTTGTTGTTAACATAGTTGTTGTTGTTTATTTCACGTTGTTGTTGTTGTTGACGTTGTTGTTGTTGTTTATTTGACGTTATTGTTGTTGTTTATTTGACGTTGTTATTGTTGTTGTTGTTGTTTATTTGACGTTGTTGTTGTTGTTGACGTTGTTGTTGTTGTTTATTTGACGTTGTTGTTGTTATTGTTTATTTGACGTTGTTAATGTTTTTGACATTGTTGTTGTTATTTTTGTTGTTTATTTGACGTTGTTGTTGTTGTTGTTATTGTTGGTGTTGTTGTTGTTGTTTATTTGACGTAGGTGTTGTTGTTGTTTATTTGACGTTGTTGTTGTGGTTGTTGTTTATTTGACGTTGTTGTTGTTGTTGTTTAGTTGACGTTGTTGTTGTTGTTGTTTATTTGACGTTGTTGTCGTTGTTTTTGTTATTTATTTGACGTTGTTTTTGTTGTTGTTGACGTTGTTGTTGTTGTTTATTTGACGTTGTTGTTGTTGTTGTTGTTGACGTTGTTGTTTATTTGACGTTGTTGTTGCTGTTTATTTGACGTTGTTGTTGTTGTTGACATTGTTGTTGTTGTTGTTGTTTATTTGACGTTGATGTTTTTGTTGTTTATTTGACATTGTTGTTGTTGTTGTTGACGGTGTTGTTGTTGTTGTTGTTTATTTGACATTGTTGTTGTTGTTGTTGTTGCTACTGTTGTTTATTTGATGTTTTTGTTGTTATTGATGTTGTTGTTGTTTTTGTTGTTGTTTATTTGACGCTGTTGTTGTTGTTGACGTTGTTGTTGTTGTTGTTTATTTGACGTTGTTGTTGTTGTTGTTGGTTATTTGATGTTGTTTTAGTTATTGTTGTTTATTTGACATTGTTGTTGTTGTTTATTTGACGTTGTTGTTTTTGTTTATTTGACGTTGTTGTTGTTTATTTGACGTTGTTGTTGTTTATTTGACGTTGTTGTTGTTGTTGTTGTTGTTGTTGCTTATTTGACGTTGTTGTTGTTGTTGTTATTGTTTATTTGACGGTGTTGTTGTTGTTGTTGTTGTTTATTTGACGTTGTTGTTGTTGTTGTTGTTGTTTATTTGACGTTGTTGTTGTTGTTGACGTTGTTGTTGTTGTTTATTTGATGTTGTTGTTGTTGTTGTTAACATAGTTGTTAACATAGTTGTTGTTGTTTATTTGACGTTGTTGTTGTTGTTGACGTTGTTGTTTATTTGACGTTGTTTTTGTTGTTTATTTGACGTTGTTGTTGTTGTTGTTGACGTTGTTGTTGTTGTTGTTTATTTGATGTTGATGTTGTTGTTGTTTATTTGACATTGTTGTTGTTGTTGTTGACGGTGTTATTGTTGTTGTTTATTTGACATTGTTGTTGTTGTTGTTGTTGTTGTTTATTTGACGTTGTTGTTGTTGTTTATTTGACGACGTTGTTGTTGTTGTTGTTATTGTTGTTGTTGTTTATTTAACGTTGTTGTTGTTGTTTATTTGGCGTTGTAGTTTTTATTTGACGTTGTTGTTGTTGTTGTTGTATTTGTTGTTATTGTTGTTGTTGTTGTTTATTTGACGTTGTTGTTGTTATTTGACGTTGTTGTTGTTGTTGTTGTTGTTGTTTTTTTTTGACGTTTTTGTTGTTATTGATGTTGTTGTTGTTTTTGTTGTTTTTTATTAGACGTTGTTGTTGTTGTTTATTTGACGTTGTTGTTGTTTTTGTTATTGTTGTTGTTGTTTAGTTAACGTTGTTGTTGTTGTTTACTTGACGTTGTTGTTGTTATTTGACGTTGTTGTTGTTGTTGTATTTGTAGTTATTGTTGTTGTTGATGTTTATTTGACGTTGTTGTTGTTATTTGACGTTGTTGTTGGTGTTGTTGTTGTTGTATTTATTGTTGTTGTTGTTGTTGTTGTTTATTTGACGTTGTTGTTGTTGTTGTTTATTTGACGTTATTGTTGTTGTTTAATTGAGGTTGTTATTGTTATTGTTGTTGTTTATTTGACGTTGTTGTTGTTGTTGACGTTGTTGTTGTTGTTTATTTGACGTTGTTGTTGTTATTGTTTATTTGACGTTGTTAATGTTTTTGACATTGTTGTTGTTGTTTTTGTTGTTTATTTGACGTTGTTGTTGTTGTTATTGTTGGTGTTGTTGTTGTTGTTTATTTGACGTTGGTGTTGTTGTTGTTTATTTGACGTTGTTGATGTGGTTGTTGTTTATTTGACGTTGTTGTTGTTGTTATTTAGTTGACGTTGTTGTTGTTGTTTATTTGACGTTGTTGTTGTCATTGTTTTTGTTGTTTATTTGACGTTGTTGTTGTTGTTGACGTTGTTGTTGTTGTTATTTATTTTACGGTGTTATTGTTGTTGTTTATTTGACATTGTTGTTGTTGTTGTTGACGTTGTTGTTGTTGTTGTTTATTTGACGTTGTTGTTGTTGTTGTTGGTTATTTGATGTTGTTTTAGTTGTTGTTGTTTATTTGACGTTGTTGTTGTTGTTGTTGACGTTGTTGTTGTAGTTGTTGTTTATTTGATGTTGTTGTTGTTGTTAACATAGTTGTTGTTGTTTATTTCACGTTGTTGTTGTTGTTGACGTTGTTGTTGTTGTTTATTTGACGTTATTGTTGTTGTTTATTTGACGTTGTTATTGTTGTTGTTGTTGTTTATTTGACGTTGTTGTTGTTGTTGACGTTGTTGTTGTTGTTTATTTGACGTTGTTGTTGTTATTGTTTATTTGACGTTGTTAATGTTTTTGACATTGTTGTTGTTATTTTTGTTGTTTATTTGACGTTGTTGTTGTTGTTGTTATTGTTGGTGTTGTTGTTGTTGTTTATTTGACGTAGGTGTTGTTGTTGTTTATTTGACGTTGTTGTTGTGGTTGTTGTTTATTTGACGTTGTTGTTGTTGTTGTTTAGTTGACGTTGTTGTTGTTGTTGTTTATTTGACGTTGTTGTCGTTGTTTTTGTTGTTTATTTGACGTTGTTTTTGTTGTTGTTGACGTTGTTGTTGTTGTTTATTTGACGTTGTTGTTGTTGTTGTTATTGACGTTGTTGTTTATTTGACGTTGTTGTTGTTGTTTATTTGACGTTGTTGTTGTTGTTGACGTTGTTGTTGTTGTTGTTTATTTGACGTTGATGTTTTTGTTGTTTATTTGACATTGTTGTTGTTGTTGACGGTGTTGTTGTTGTTGTTGTTTATTTGACATTGTTGTTGTTGTTGTTGTTGCTGCTGTTGTTTATTTGATGTTTTTGTTGTTATTGATGTTGTTGTTGTTTTTGTTGTTGTTTATTTGACGCTGTTGTTGTTGTTGACGTTGTTGTTGTTGTTGTTTATTTGACGTTGTTGTTGTTGTTGTTGTTGTTGGTTATTTGATGTTGTTTTAGTTGTTGTTGTTTATTTGACATTGTTGTTGTTGTTTATTTGACGTTGTTGTTTTTGTTTATTTGACGTTGTTGTTGTTTATTTGACGTTGTTGTTGTTGTTGTTGTTGTTGTTGCTTATTTGACGTTGTTGTTGTTGTTGTTATTGTTTATATGACGGTGTTGTGGTTGTTGTTGTTTATTTGACGTTGTTGTTGTTGTTGTTGTTGTTGTTTATTTGACGTTGTTGTTGTTGTTGACGTTGTTGTTGTTGTTGTTTATTTGATGTTGTTGTTGTTGTTGTTAACATAGTTGTTAACATAGTTGTTGTTGTTTATTTGACGTTGTTGTTGTTGTTGACGTTGTTGTTTATTTGACGTTGTTTTTGTTGTTTATTTGACGTTGTTGTTGTTGTTGTTGACGTTGTTGTTGTTGGTGTTTATTTGATGTTGATGTTGTTGTTGTTTATTTGACATTGTTGTTGTTGTTGTTGACGGTGTTATTGTTGTTGTTTATTTGACATTGTTGTTGTTGTTGTTGTTGTTGTTTATTTGACGTTGTTGTTGTTGTTTATTTGACGACGTTGTTGTTGTTGTTGTTATTGTTGTTGTTGTTTATTTAACGTTGTTGTTGTTGTTTATTTGGCGTTGTAGTTTTTATTTGACGCTGTTGTTGTTGTTGTTGTATTTGTTGTTATTGTTGTTGTTGTTGTTTATTTGACGTTTTTGTTGTTATTTGACGTTGTTGTTGTTGTTGTTGTTGTTTTTTTTTTTGACGTTTTTGTTGTTATTGATGTTGTTGTTGTTTTTGTTGTTGTTTATTAGACGTTGTTGTTGTTGTTTATTTGACGTTGTTGTTGTTTTTGTTATTGTTGTTGTTGTTTAGTTAACGTTGTTGTTGTTGTTTACTTGACGTTGTTGTTGTTATTTGACGTTGTTGTTGTTGTTGTATTTGTAGTTATTGTTGTTGTTGATGTTTATTTGACGTTGTTGTTGTTATTTGACGTTGTTGGTGGTGTTGTTGTTGTTGTATTTATTGTTGTTGTTGTTGTTGTTTATTTGACGTTATTGTTGTTGTTTAATTGAAGTTGTTATTGTTATTGTTGTTGTTTATTTGACGTTGTTGTTGTTGTTGACGTTGTTGTTGTGGTTTATTTGACGTTGTTGTTGTTATTGTTTATTTGACGTTGTTAATGTTTTTGACATTGTTGTTGTTGTTTTTGTTGTTTATTTGACGTTGTTGTTGTTATTGTTGGTGTTGTTGTTGTTGTTTATTTGACGTTGGTGTTGTTGTTGTTTATTTGACGTTGTTGTTGTGATTGTTGTTTATTTGACGTTGTTATTGTTGTTGTTTAGTTGACGTTGTTGTTGTTGTTTATTTGACGTTGTTGTTGTCATTGTTTTTGTTGTTTATTTGACGTTGTTGTTGTTGTTGTTGACGTTGTTGTTGTTGTTGTTGTTGACGTTGTTGTTGTTGTTTATTTGACGTTGTTGTTGTTGTTGTTTATTTGACGTTGTTGTTGTTGTTGTTGTTTATTTGACGTTGTTGTTGTTGTTATTTATTTTACAATGTTGTTGTTGTTGTTTATTTGACGTTGTTGTTGTTGTTGTTTATTTGACGTTGTTGTTGTTTATTTGACGTTGTTGTTGTTATTGTTGTTTATTTGACATTGTTGTTGTTGTTGTTGACGTTGTTGTTGTTGTTGTTTATTTGACGTTGTTGTTGTTGTTGTTGGTTATTTGATGTTGTTTTAGTTGTTGTTGTTTATTTGACGTTGTTGTTGTTGTTGTTGACGTTGTTGTTGTAGTTGTTGTTTATTTGATGTTGTTGTTGTTGTTAACATAGTTGTTGTTGTTTATTTCACGTTGTTGTTGTTGTTGACGTTGTTGTTGTTGTTTATTTGACGTTATTGTTGTTGTTTATTTGACGTTGTTATTGTTGTTGTTGTTGTTTATTTGACGTTGTTGTTGTTGTTGACGTTGTTGTTGTTGTTTATTTGACGTTGTTGTTGTTATTATTTATTTGACGTTGTTAATGTTTTTGACATTGTTGTTGTTATTTTTGTTGTTTATTTGACGTTGTTGTTGTTATTGTTATTGTTGGTGTTGTTGTTGTTGTTTATTTGACGTTGGTGTTGTTGTTGTTTATTTGACGTTGTTGTTGTGGTTGTTGTTTATTTGACGTTGTTGTTGTTGTTGTTTAGTTGACGTTGTTGTTGTTGTTGTTGTTTATTTGACGTTGTTGTCGTTGTTTTTGTTGTTTATTTGACGTTGTTTTTGTTGTTGTTGACGTTGTTGTTGTTGTTTATTTGACGTTGTTGTTGTTGTTGTTGTTGTTGACGTTGTTGTTTATTTGACGTTGTTGTTGTTGTTTATTTGACGTTGTTGTTGTTGTTGACGTTGTTGTTGTTGTTGTTTATTTGACGTTGATGTTTTTGTTGTTTATTTGACATTGTTGTTGTTGTTGTTGACGGTGTTGTTGTTGTTGTTTATTTGACATTGTTGTTGTTGTTGTTGTTGCTGCTGTTGTTTATTTGATGTTTTTGTTGTTATTGATGTTGTTGTTGTTTTTGTTGTTGTTTATTTGACGTTGTTGTTGTTGTTTATTTGACGTTGTTGTTGTGGTTGTTGTTTATTTGACGTTGTTATTGTTGTTGTTTAGTTGACGTTGTTGTTGTTGTTTATTTGACGTTGTTGTTGTCATTGTTTTTGTTGTTTATTTGACGTTGTTGTTGTTGTTGTTGTTGACGTTGTTGTTGTTGTTTATTTGACGTTGTTGTTGTTGTTGTTGTTTATTTGACGTTGTTGTTGTTGTTGTTGTTGTTTTTTATTTGACGTTGTTGTTGTTGTTATTTATTTTACGATGTTGTTGTTGTTGTTTATTTGACGTTGTTGTTGTTGTTGTTAATTTGACGTTGTTGTTGTTTATTTGACGTTGTTGTTGTTATTGTTGTTTATTTGACATTGTTGTTGTTGTTGTTGTTGTTGTTGACGTTGTTGTTGTTGTTGTTTATTTGACGTTGTTGTTGTTGTTGTTGGTTATTTGATGTTGTTTTAGTTGTTGTTGTTTATTTGACGTTGTTGTTGTTGTTGACGTTGTTGTTGTAGTTGTTGTTTATTTGATGTTGTTGTTGTTGTTGTTAACATAGTTGTTGTTGTTTATTTCACGTTGTTGTTGTTGTTGACGTTGTTGTTTATTTGACGTTGTTGTTGTTGTTTATTTCACGTTGTTGTTGTTGTTGACGTTGTTGTTGTTGTTGTTTATTTGACGTTGATGTTTTTGTTGTTTATTTGACATTGTTGTTGTTGTTGTTGACGGTGTTATTGTTGTTGTTGTTTATTTGACATTGTTGTTGTTGTTGTTGTTGCTGTTGTTTATTTGATGTTTTTGTTGTTATTGATGTTGTTGTTGTTTTTGTTGTTGTTTATTTGACGTTGTTGTTGTTGTTTATTTGACGTTGTTGTTGTTGTTTATTTGACGTTGTTGTTGTTGTTGTTATTGTTGTTGTTGTTTATTTAACGTTGTTGTTGTTGTTTATTTGACGTTGTTGTTGTTATTTGACGTTGTTGTTGTTGTTGTATTTGTTGTTATTGTTGTTGTTGTTGTTTATTTGACGTTGTTGTTGTTATTTGACGTTGTTGTTGTTGTTCTATTTGTTGTTGTTGTTGTTGTTTATTTGACGTTATTGTTGTTGTTTATTTGACGTTATTGTTGTTGTTGTTGTTGTTTATTTGACGTTTTTGTTGTTATTGATGTTGTTGTTGTTTTTGTTAATGTTTATTTGACGTTGTTGTTGTTGTTTATTTGACGTTGTTGTTGTTGTTGTTATTGTTGTTGTTGTTTATTTAACGTTGTTGTTGTTGTTTATTTGACGTTGTTGTTGTTATTTGACGTTGATGTTGTTGTTATATTTGTTGTTGTTATTGTTGTTGTTGTTGTTGTTTATTTGACGTTGTTGTTGTTATTTGACGTTGTTGTTGTTGTTGTATTTGTTGTTGTTGTTGTTGTTTATTTGACGTTGTTGTTGTTGTTGTTGTTGTTTATTTGACGTTATTGTTGTTGTTTATTTGACGTTGTTATTGTTGTTGTTGTTGTTTATTTGACGTTGTTGTTGTTGTTAACGTTGTTGTTGTTGTTTATTTGACGTTGTTGTTGTTATTGTTTATTTGACGTTGTTAATGTTTTTGACATTGTTATTGTTGTTTTTATTGTTTATTTGACGTTGTTGTTGTTGTTATTGTTGGTGTTGTTGTTGTTGTTTATTTGACGTTGGTGTTGTTGTTGTTTATTTGACGTTGTTGTTGTGGTTGTTTTTTTTATTTGACGTTGTTGTTGTTGTTGTTTAGTTGACGTTGTTCTTGTTGTTTATTTGACGTTGTTGTTGTCGTTGTTTTTGTTGTTTATTTGACGTTGTTGTTGTTGTTGTTGTTGTTGACGTTGTTGTTGTTGTTTATTTGACGGTGTTGTTGTTGTTGTTGTTGTTTATTTGACGTTGTTGTTATTTATTTGACGGTGTTGTTGTTGTTGTTGTTTATTTGACGTTGTTGTTGTTGTTGTTGTTAATTTGACGTTGTTGTTGTTTATTTGACGTTGTTGTTGTTGTTGTTGTTTATTTGACATTGTTGTTGTTCTTGTTGTTGACGTTGTTGTTGTTGTTGTTTATTTGACGTTGTTGTTGTTGTTGTTGTTGGTTATTTGATGTTGTTTTAGTTGTTGTTGTTTATTTGACGTTGTTGTTGTTGTTTATTTGACGTTGTTGTTTTTGTTTATTTGACGTTGTTGTTGTTTATTTGAAGTTGTTTTTGTTGTTGTTGTCGTTTATTTGACGTTGTTGTTGTCGTTTATTTGACGGTGTTGTTGTTTTTGTTGTTTATTTGACGTTGTTGTTGTTGTTGTTTATTTGACGTTGTTGTTGTTGTTGATGTTGTTGTTGTTTATTTGATGTTGTTGTTGTTGTTCTTAACATAGTTGTTAACATAGTTGTTGTTGTTTATTTCACGTTGTTGTTGAGGTTGTTGTTTATTTGACGTTGTTGTTATTGTTTATTTGACGTTGTTGTTGTTGTTGTTGACGTTGTTGTTGTTATTGTTTATTTGACGTTGATGTTGTTGTTGTTTATTTGACATTGTTGTTGTCGTTGTTGACGGTGTTGTTGTTGTTGTTTATTTGACGTTTTTGTTGTTATTGTTGTTGTTGTTGTTTTTGTTAATGTTTATTTGACGTTGTTGTTGTTGTTTATTTGACGTTGTTGTTGTTGTTGTTATTGTTGTTGTTGTTTATTTAACGTTGTTGTTGTTCTTTATTTGACGTTGTTGTTGTTATTTGACGTTGATGTTGTTGTTATATTTGTTGTTGTTATTGTTGTTGTTGTTGTTGTTTATTTGACGTTGTTGTTGTTATTTGACGTTGTTGTTGTTGTTGTATTTGTTGTTGTTGTTGTTGTTTATTTGACGTTGTTGTTGTTGTTGTTGTTGTTTATTTGACGTTATTGTTGTTGTTTATTTGACGTTGTTATTGTTGTTGTTGTTGTTTATTTGACGTTGTTGTTGTTGTTAACGTTGTTGTTGTTGTTTATTTGACGTTGTTGTTGTTATTGTTTATTTGACGTTGTTAATGTTTTTGACATTGTTATTGTTGTTTTTATTGTTTATTTGACGTTGTTGTTGTTGTTATTGTTGGTGTTGTTGTTGTTGTTTATTTGACGTTGGTGTTGTTGCTGTTTATTTGACGTTGTTGTTGTGGTTGTTTTTTTTATTTGACGTTGTTGTTGTTGTTGTTTAGTTGACGTTGTTCTTGTTGTTTATTTGACGTTGTTGTTGTCGTTGTTTTTGTTGTTTATTTGACGTGGTTGTTGTTGTTGTTGTTGTTGTTGACGTTGTTGTTGTTGTTTATTTGACGGTGTTGTTGTTGTTGTTGTTTATTTAACGTTGTTGTTATTTATTTGACGGTGTTGTTGTTGTTGTTGTTTATTTGACGTTGTTGTTGTTGTTGTTGTTAATTTGACGTTGTTGTTGTTTATTTGACGTTGTTGTTGTTGTTGTTGTTTATTTGACATTGTTGTTGTTCTTGTTGTTGACGTTGTTGTTGTTGTTGTTTATTTGACGTTGTTGTTGTTGTTGTTGGTTATTTGATGTTGTTTTAGTTGTTGTTGTTTATATGACGTTGTTGTTGTTGTTTATTTGACGTTGTTGTTTTTGTTTATTTGACGTTGTTGTTGTTTATTTGAAGTTGTTTTTGTTGTTGTTGTCGTTTATTTGACGTTGTTGTTGTCGTTTATTTGACGGTGTTGTTGTTTTTGTTGTTTATTTGACGTTGTTGTTGTTGTTGTTGTTTATTTGACGTTGTTGTTGTTGTTGATGTTGTTGTTGTTTATTTGATGTTGTTGTTGTTGTTCTTAACATAGTTGTTAACATAGTTGTTGTTGTTTATTTCACGTTGTTGTTTATTTCACGTTGTTGTTGAGGTTGTTGTTTATTTGACATTGTTGTTGTTGTTTATTTGACGTTGTTGTTGTTGTTGTTGACGTTGTTGTTGTTGTTGTTTATTTGACGTTGATGTTGTTGTTGTTTATTTGACATTGTTGTTGTCGTTGTTGACGGTGTTGTTGTTGTTGTTGTTTATTTGACATTGTTGTTATTGTTGTTGTTTTTGTTGTTTATTTGACGTTTTTGTTGTTATTGATGTTGTTGTTGTTTTTGTTGTTGTTTATTTGATGTTGTTGTTGTTGTTTATTTGACGTTGTTGTTGTTGTTTATTTGATGTTGTTGTTGTTGTTGTTTATTTAACGTTGTTGTTATTGTTTATTTGACGTTGTTGTGGTTATTTGACGTTGTTGTTGTTGTTGTTGTATTTGTTGTTATTGTTGTTGTTGTTGTTTATTTGACGTTGGTGTTGTTATTTGACGTTGTTGTTGTTGTTGTTGTATTTGTTGTTATTGTTGTTGTTGTTTATTTGACGTTATTGTTGTTGTTTATTTGACGTTATTGTTGTTGTTGTTGTTGTTGTTTATTTGACGTTTTTGTTGTTATTGATGTTGTTGTTGTTTTTGTTAATGTTTATTTGACGTTGTTGTTGTTTATTTGACGTTGTTGTTGTTGTTGTTATTGTTGTTGTTGTTTATTTAACGTTGTTGTTGTTGTTTATTTGACGTTGTTGTTGTTATTTGACGTTGATGTTGTTGTTATATTTGTTGTTGTTATTGTTGTTGTTGTTGTTTATTTGACGTTGTTGTTGTTATTTGACGTTGTTGTTGTTGTTGTATTTGTTGTTGTTGTTGTTGTTTATTTGACGTTGTTGTTGTTGTTTATTTGACGTTATTGTTGTTGTTTATTTGACGTTGTTATTGTTGTTGTTGTTGTTTATTTGACGTTGTTGTTGTTGTTAACGTTGTTGTTGTTGTTTATTTGACGTTGTTGTTGTTATTGTTTATTTGACGTTGTTAATGTTTTTGACATTGTTATTGTTGTTTTTATTGTTTATTTGACGTTGTTGTTGTTGTTATTGTTGGTGTTGTTGTTGTTGTTTATTTGACGTTGGTGTTGTTGCTGTTTATTTGACGTTGTTGTTGTGGTTGTTTTTTTTATTTGACGTTGTTGTTGTTGTTGTTTAGTTGACGTTGTTCTTGTTGTTTATTTGACGTTGTTGTTGTCGTTGTTTTTGTTGTTTATTTGACGTTGTTGTTGTTGTTGTTGTTGTTGTTGACGTTGTTGTTGTTGTTTATTTGACGGTGTTGTTGTTGTTGTTGTTTATTTGACGTTGTTGTTATTTATTTGACGGTGTTGTTGTTGTTGTTGTTTATTTGACGTTGTTGTTGTTGTTGTTGTTAATTTGACGTTGTTGTTGTTTATTTGACGTTGTTGTTGTTGTTGTTGTTTATTTGACATTGTTGTTGTTCTTGTTGTTGACGTTGTTGTTGTTGTTGTTTATTTGACGTTGTTGTTGTTGTTGTTGTTGGTTATTTGATGTTGTTTTAGTTGTTGTTGTTTATTTGACGTTGTTGTTGTTGTTTATTTGACGTTGTTGTTTTTGTTTATTTGACGTTGTTGTTGTTTATTTGAAGTTGTTTTTGTTGTTGTTGTTGTCATTTATTTGACGTTGTTGTTGTCGTTTATTTGACGGTGTTGTTGTTTTTGTTGTTTATTTGACGTTGTTGTTGTTGTTGTTGTTTATTTGACGTTGTTGTTGTTGTTGATGTTGTTGTTGTTTATTTGATGTTGTTGTTGTTGTTCTTAACATAGTTGTTAACATAGTTGTTGTTGTTTATTTCACGTTGTTGTTGAGGTTGTTGTTTATTTGACATTGTTGTTGTTGTTTATTTGACGTTGTTGTTGTTGTTGTTGACGTTGTTGTTGTTGTTGTTTATTTGACGTTGATGTTGTTGTTGTTTATTTGACATTGTTGTTGTCGTTGTTGACGGTGTTGTTGTTGTTGTTGTTTATTTGACATTGTTGTTATTGTTGTTGTTTTTGTTGTTTATTTGACGTTTTTGTTGTTATTGATGTTGTTGTTGTTTTTGTTGTTGTTTATTTGATGTTGTTGTTGTTGTTTATTTGACGTTGTTGTTGTTGTTTATTTGATGTTGTTGTTGTTGTTTATTTAACGTTGTTGTTATTGTTTATTTGACGTTGTTGTGGTTATTTGACGTTGTTGTTGTTGTTGTTGTATTTGTTGTTATTGTTGTTGTTGTTGTTTATTTGACGTTGGTGTTGTTATTTGACGTTGTTGTTGTTGTTGTTGTATTTGTTGTTATTGTTGTTGTTGTTTATTTGACGTTGTTGTTGTGGTTTATTTGACGTTATTGTTGTTGTTTATTTGACGTTGTTGTTGCTCTTGTTTATTTGACGTTATTGTTGTTGTTTATTTGACGTTGTTATTGTTGTTGTTTTTGTTTATTTGACGTTGTTGTTGTTGTTGACGTTGTTGTTGTTGTTTATTTGATGTTGTTGTTGTTATTGTTTATTTGACGTTGTTAATGTTTTTGACATTGTTGTTGTTGTTGTTGTTTTTGTTGTTTATTTGACGTTATTGTTGTTGTTGTTGTTGTTATTGTTGGTGTTGTTGTTGTTGTTTATTTGACGTTGTTGTTGTTGTTTATTTGACGTTGTTCTTGTGGTTGTTGTTTATTTGACGTTGTTGTTATTGTTGTTTAGTTGATGTTGTTGTTGTTGTTGTTGTTTTTGTTGTTTATTTGACGTTGTTGGTGTTGTTGGTGTTGTTTATTTGACGTTGTTGTTGTTATTGTTGTTTATTTGACGTTGTTGTTGTTGTTGTTGTTAATTTGACGTTGTTGTTGTTGTTGTTAATTTGACGTTGTTGTTGTTGTTGTTGTTTATTTGATGTTGTTGTTGTTGTTGTTTATTTGACATTGTTGTTGTTGTTGTTGTTGACGTTGTTGTTGTTGTTGTTTATTTGACGTTGTTGTTGTTGTTGTTGTTGTTGGTTATTTGACGTTATTGTTGTTGTTTAATTGACGTTGTTATTGTTATTGTTGTTGTTTATTTGACGTTGTTGTTGTTGTTGACGTTGTTGTTGTTGTTTATTTGACGTTGTTGTTGTTATTGTTTATTTGACGTTGTTAATGTTTTTGACATTGTTGTTGTTGTTTTTGTTGTTTATTTGACGTTGTTGTTGTTGTTATTGTTGGTGTTGTTGTTGTTGTTTATTTGACGTTGGTGTTGTTGTTGTTTATTTGACGTTGTTGATGTGGTTGTTGTTTATTTGACGTTGTTGTTGTTGTTATTTAGTTGACGTTGTTGTTGTTGTTTATTTGACGTTGTTGTTGTCATTGTTTTTGTTGTTTATTTGACGTTGTTGTTGTTGTTGACGTTGTTGTTGTTGTTATTTATTTTACGGTGTTATTGTTGTTGTTTATTTGACATTGTTGTTGTTGTTGTTGACGTTGTTGTTGTTGTTGTTTATTTGACGTTGTTGTTGTTGTTGTTGGTTATTTGATGTTGTTTTAGTTGTTGTTGTTTATTTGACGTTGTTGTTGTTGTTGTTGTTGACGTTGTTGTTGTAGTTGTTGTTTATTTGATGTTGTTGTTGTTGTTAACATAGTTGTTGTTGTTTATTTCACGTTGTTGTTGTTGTTGACGTTGTTGTTGTTGTTTATTTGACGTTATTGTTGTTGTTTATTTGACGTTGTTATTGTTGTTGTTGTTGTTTATTTGACGTTGTTGTTGTTGTTGACGTTGTTGTTGTTGTTTATTTGACGTTGTTGTTGTTATTGTTTATCTGACGTTGTTAATGTTTTTGACATTGTTGTTGTTATTTTTGTTGTTTATTTGACGTTGTTGTTGTTGTTGTTATTGTTGGTGTTGTTGTTGTTGTTTATTTGACGTAGGTGTTGTTGTTGTTTATTTGACGTTGTTGTTGTGGTTGTTGTTTATTTGACGTTGTTGTTGTTGTTGTTTAGTTGACGTTGTTGTTGTTGTTCTTTATTTGACGTTGTTGTCGTTGTTTTTGTTGTTTATTTGACGTTGTTTTTGTTGTTGTTGACGTTGTTGTTGTTGTTTATTTGACGTTGTTGTTGTTGTTGTTGTTGACGTTGTTGTTTATTTGACGTTGTTGTTGTTGTTTATTTGACGTTGTTGTTGTTGTTGACGTTGTTGTTGTTGTTGTTTATTTGACGTTGATGTTTTTGTTGTTTATTTGACATTGTTGTTGTTGTTGTTGACGGTGTTGTTGTTGTTGTTGTTTATTTGACATTGTTGTTGTTGTTGTTGTTGCTGCTGTTGTTTATTTGTTGTTTTTGTTGTTATTGATGTTGTTGTTGTTTTTGTTGTTGTTTATTTGACGCTGTTGTTGTTGTTGACGTTGTTGTTGTTGTTGTTTATTTGACGTTGTTGTTGTTGTTGTTGTTGGTTATTTGATGTTGTTTTAGTTGTTGTTGTTTATTTGACATTGTTGTTGTTGTTTATTTGACGTTGTTGTTTTTGTTTATTTGACGTTGTTGTTGTTTATTTGACGTTGTTGTTGTTGTTGTTGTTGTTGCTTATTTGACATTGTTGTTGTTGTTGTTATTGTTTATTTGACGGTGTTGTTGTTGTTGTTGTTTATTTGACGTTGTTGTTGTTGTTGTTGTTGTTTATTTGACGTTGTTGTTGTTGTTGACGTTGTTGTTGTTGTTGTTTATTTGATGTTGTTGTTGTTGTTGTTAACATAGTTGTTAACATAGTTGTTGTTGTTTATTTGACGTTGTTGTTGTTGTTGACGTTGTTGTTTATTTGACGTTGTTTTTGTTGTTTATTTGACGTTGTTGTTGTTGTTGACGTTGTTGTTGTTGTTCTTTATTTGATGTTGATGTTGTTGTTGTTTATTTGACATTGTTGTTGTTGTTGACGGTGTTATTGTTGTTGTTTATTTGACATTGTTGTTGTTGTTGTTGTTGTTTATTTGACGTTGTTGTTGTTGTTTATTTGACGACGTTGTTGTTGTTGTTGTTATTGTTGTTGTTGTTTATTTAACGTTGTTGTTGTTGTTTATTTGGCGTTGTAGTTTTTATTTGACGTTGTTGTTGTTGTTGTTGTTGTTGTATTTGTTGTTATTGTTGTTGTTGTTGTTTATTTGACGTTGTTGTTGTTATTTGACGTTGTTGTTGTTGTTGTTGTTGTTTTTTTTTGACGTTTTTGTTGTTATTGATGTTGTTGTTGTTTTTGTTGTTGTTTATTAGACGTTGTTGTTGTTGTTTATTTGACGTTGTTGTTGTTTTTGTTATTGTTGTTGTTGTTTAGTTAACGTTGTTGTTGTTGTTTACTTGACGTTGTTGTTGTTATTTGACGTTGTTGTTGTTGTTGTATTTGTAGTTATTGTTGTTGTTGATGTTTATTTGACGTTGTTGTTGTTATTTGACGTTGTTGTTGGTGTTGTTGTTGTTGTATTTATTGTTGTTGTTGTTGTTGTTTATTTGACGTTGTTGTTGTTGTTGTTTATTTGACGTTATTGTTGTTGTTTAATTGACGTTGTTATTGTTATTGTTGTTGTTTATTTGACGTTGTTGTTGTTGTTGACGTTGTTGTTGTTGTTTATTTGACGTTGTTGTTGTTATTGTTTATTTGACGTTGTTAATGTTTTTGACATTGTTGTTGTTGTTTTTGTTGTTTATTTGACGTTGTTGTTGTTGTTATTGTTGGTGTTGTTGTTGTTGTTTATTTGACGTTGGTGTTGTTGTTGTTTATTTGACGTTGTTGACGTGGTTGTTGTTTATTTGACGTTGTTGTTGTTGTTATTTAGTTGACGTTGTTGTTGTTGTTTATTTGACGTTGTTGTTGTCATTGTTTTTGTTGTTTATTTGACGTTGTTGTTGTTGTTGACGTTGTTGTTGTTGTTATTTATTTTACGGTGTTATTGTTGTTGTTTATTTGACATTGTTGTTGTTGTTGTTGACGTTGTTGTTGTTGTTGTTTATTTGACGTTGTTGTTGTTGTTGTTTGTTATTTGATGTTGTTTTAGTTGTTGTTGTTTATTTGACGTTGTTGTTGTTGTTGTTGACGTTGTTGTTGTAGTTGTTGTTTATTTGATGTTGTTGTTGTTGTTAACATAGTTGTTGTTGTTTATTTCACGTTGTTGTTGTTGTTGACGTTGTTGTTGTTGTTTATTTGACGTTATTGTTGTTGTTTATTTGACGTTGTTATTGTTGTTGTTGTTGTTTATTTGACGTTGTAGTTGTTGTTGACGTTGTTGTTGTTGTTTATTTGACGTTGTTGTTGTTATTGTTTATTTGACGTTGTTAATGTTTTTGACATTGTTGTTGTTATTTTTGTTGTTTATTTGACGTTGTTGTTGTTGTTGTTATTGTTGGTGTTGTTGTTGTTGTTTATTTGACGTAGGTGTTGTTGTTGTTTATTTGACGTTGTTGTTGTGGTTGTTGTTTATTTGACGTTGTTGTTGTTGTTGTTGTTTAGTTGACGTTGTTGTTGTTGTTGTTTATTTGACGTTGTTGTCGTTGTTTTTGTTGTTTATTTGACGTTGTTTTTGTTGTTGTTGACGTTGTTGTTGTTGTTTATTTGACGTTGTTGTTGTTGTTGTTGTTGACGTTGTTGTTTATTTGACGTTGTTGTTGTTGTTTATTTGACGTTGTTGTTGTTGTTGACGTTGTTGTTGTTGTTGTTTATTTGACGTTGATGTTTTTGTTGTTTATTTGACATTATTGTTGTTGTTGTTGACGGTGTTGTTGTTGTTGTTGTTTATTTGATATTGTTGTTGTTGTTGTTGTTGCTGCTGTTGTTTATTTGATGTTTTTGTTGTTATTGATGTTGTTGTTGTTTTTGTTGTTGTTTATTTGACGTTGTTGTTGTTGTTGACGTTGTTGTTGTTGTTGTTTATTTGACGTTGTTGTTGTTGTTGTTGTTGGTTATTTGATGTTGTTTTAGTTGTTGTTGTTTATTTGACATTGTTGTTGTTGTTTATTTGACGTTGTTGTTTTTGTTTATTTGACGTTGTTGTTGTTTATTTGACGTTGTTGTTGTTGTTGTTGTTGTTGCTTATTTGACGTTGTTGTTGTTGTTGTTATTGTTTATTTGACGGTGTTGTGGTTGTTGTTGTTTATTTGACGTTGTTGTTGTTGTTGTTGTTGTTGTTTATTTGACGTTGTTGTTGTTGTTGACGTTGTTGTTGTTGTTGTTTATTTGATGTTGTTGTTGTTGTTGTTAACATAGTTGTTAACATAGTTGTTGTTGTTTATTTGACGTTGTTGTTGTTGTTGACGTTGTTGTTTATTTGACGTTGTTTTTGTTGTTTATTTGACGTTGTTGTTGTTGTTGTTGACGTTGTTGTTGTTGTTGTTTATTTGATGTTGATGTTGTTGTTGTTTATTTGACATTGTTGTTGTTGTTGTTGACGGTGTTATTGTTGTTGTTTATTTGACATTGTTGTTGTTGTTGTTGTTGTTGTTGTTTATTTGACGTTGTTGTTGTTGTTTATTTGACGACGTTGTTGTTGTTGTTGTTATTGTTGTTGTTGTTTATTTAACGTTGTTGTTGTTGTTTATTTGGCGTTGTAGTTTTTATTTGACGTTGTTGTTGTTGTTGTATTTGTTGTTATTGTTGTTGTTGTTGTTTATTTGACGTTGTTGTTGTTATTTGACGTTGTTGTTGTTGTTGTTGTTGTTGTTTTTTTTTGACGTTTTTGTTGTTATTGATGTTGTTGTTGTTTTTGTTGTTGTTTATTAGACGTTGTTGTTGTTGTTTATTTGACGTTGTTGTTGTTTTTGTTATTGTTGTTGTTGTTTAGTTAACGTTGTTGTTGTTGTTTACTTGACGTTGTTGTTGTTATTTGACGTTGTTGTTGTTGTTGTATTTGTAGTTATTGTTGTTGTTGATGTTTATTTGACGTTGTTGTTGTTATTTGACGTTGTTGGTGGTGTTGTTGTTGTTGTATTTATTGTTGTTGTTGTTGTTGTTTATTTGACGTTGTTGTTGTTGTTGTTTATTTGACGTTATTGTTGTTGTTTAATTGAAGTTGTTATTGTTATTGTTGTTGTTTATTTGACGTTGTTGTTGTTGTTGACGTTGTTGTTGTTGTTTATTTGACGTTGTTGTTGTTATTGTTTATTTGACGTTGTTAATGTTTTTGACATTGTTGTTGTTGTTTTTGTTGTTTATTTGACGTTGTTGTTGTTGTTATTGTTGGTGTTGTTGTTGTTGTTTATTTGACGTTGGTGTTGTTGTTGTTTATTTGACGTTGTTGTTGTGGTTGTTGTTTATTTGACGTTGTTATTGTTGTTGTTTAGTTGACGTTGTTGTTGTTGTTTATTTGACGTTGTTGTTGTCATTGTTTTTGTTGTTTATTTGACGTTGTTGTTGTTGTTGTTGTTGACGTTGTTGTTGTTGTTGTTGTTGACGTTGTTGTTGTTGTTTATTTGACGTTGTTGTTGTTGTTGTTTATTTGACGTTGTTGTTGTTGTTGTTGTTTATTTGACGTTGTTGTTGTTGTTATTTATTTTACGATGTTGTTGTTGTTGTTTATTTGACGTTGTTGTTGTTGTTGTTGTTTATTTGACGTTGTTGTTGTTTATTTGACGTTGTTGTTGTTATTGTTGTTTATTTGACATTGTTGTTGTTGTTGTTGACGTTGTTGTTGTTGTTGTTTATTTGACGTTGTTGTTGTTGTTGTTGGTTATTTGATGTTGTTTTAGTTGTTGTTGTTGTTGTTGTTAACATTGTTGTTGACGTTGTTGTTGTAGTTGTTGTTTATTTGATGTTGTTGTTGTTGTTAACATAGTTGTTGTTGTTTATTTCACGTTGTTGTTGTTGTTGACGTTGTTGTTGTTGTTTATTTGACGTTATTGTTGTTGTTTATTTGACGTTGTTATTGTTGTTGTTGTTGTTTATTTGATGTTGTTGTTGTTGTTGACGTTGTTGTTGTTGTTTATTTGACGTTGTTGTTGTTATTATTTATTTGACGTTGTTAATGTTTTTGACATTGTTGTTGTTATTTTTGTTGTTTATTTGACGTTGTTGTTGTTATTGTTATTGTTGGTGTTGTTGTTGTTGTTTATTTGACGTTGGTGTTGTTGTTGTTTATTTGACGTTGTTGTTGTGGTTGTTGTTTATTTGACGTTGTTGTTGTTGTTGTTTAGTTGACGTTGTTGTTGTTGTTGTTGTTTATTTGACGTTGTTGTCGTTGTTTTTGTTGTTTATTTGACGTTGTTTTTGTTGTTGTTGACGTTGTTGTTGTTGTTTATTTGACGTTGTTGTTGTTGTTGTTGTTGTTGTTGACGTTGTTGTTTATTTGACGTTGTTGTTGTTGTTTATTTGACGTTGTTGTTGTTGTTGATGTTGTTGTTGTTGTTTATTTGACGTTGATGTTTTTGTTGTTTATTTGACATTGTTGTTGTTGTTGTTGACGGTGTTGTTGTTGTTGTTTATTTGACATTGTTGTTGTTGTTGTTGTTGCTGTTGTTGTTTATTTGATGTTTTTGTTGTTATTGATGTTGTTGTTGTTTTTGTTGTTGTTTATTTGACGTTGTTGTTGTTGTTTATTTGACGTTGTTGTTGTGGTTGTTGTTTATTTGACGTTGTTATTGTTGTTGTTTAGTTGACGTTGTTGTTGTTGTTTATTTGACGTTGTTGTTGTCATTGTTTTTGTTGTTTATTTGACGTTGTTGTTGTTGTTGTTGACGTTGTTGTTGTTGTTTATTTGACGTTGTTGTTGTTGTTGTTGTTTATTTTCGTTGTTGTTGTTGTTGTTGTTTTTTATTTGACGTTGTTGTTGTTGTTATTTATTTTACGATGTTGTTGTTGTTGTTTATTTGACGTTGTTGTTGTTGTTGTTGTTAATTTGACGTTGTTGTTGTTTATTTGACGTTGTTGTTGTTATTGTTGTTTATTTGACATTGTTGTTGTTGTTGTTGTTGACGTTGTTGTTGTTGTTGTTTATTTGACGTTGTTGTTGTTGTTGTTGGTTATTTGATGTTGTTTTAGTTGTTGTTGTTTATTTGACGTTGTTGTTGTTGTTGACGTTGTTGTTGTAGTTGTTGTTTATTTGATGTTGTTGTTGTTGTTGTTAACATAGTTGTTGTTGTTTATTTCACGTTGTTGTTGTTGTTGACGTTGTTGTTTATTTGACGTTGTTGTTGTTGTTTATTTCACGTTGTTGTTGTTGTTGACGTTGTTGTTGTTGTTGTTGTTTATTTGACGTTGATGTTTTTGTTGTTTATTTGACATTGTTGTTGTTGTTGTTGACGGTGTTATTGTTGTTGTTGTTTATTTGACATTGTTGTTGTTGTTTATTTGACGTTGTTGTTGTTTTTGTTATTGTTGTTGTTGTTTAGTTAACGTTGTTGTTGTTGTTTACTTGACGTTGTTGTTGTTATTTGACGTTGTTGTTGTTGTTGTATTTGTAGTTATTGTTGTTGTTGATGTTTATTTGACGTTGTTGTTGTTATTTGACGTTGTTGTTGGTGTTGTTGTTGTTGTATTTATTGTTGTTGTTGTTGTTGTTTATTTGACGTTGTTGTTGTTGTTGTTTATTTGACGTTATTGTTGTTGTTTAATTGACGTTGTTATTGTTATTGTTGTTGTTTATTTGACGTTGTTGTTGTTGTTGACGTTGTTGTTGTTGTTTATTTGACGTTGTTGTTGTTATTGTTTATTTGACGTTGTTAATGTTTTTGACATTGTTGTTGTTGTTTTTGTTGTTTATTTGACGTTGTTGTTGTTGTTATTGTTGGTGTTGTTGTTGTTGTTTATTTGACGTTGGTGTTGTTGTTGTTTATTTGACGTTGTTGACGTGGTTGTTGTTTATTTGACGTTGTTGTTGTTGTTATTTAGTTGACGTTGTTGTTGTTGTTTATTTGACGTTGTTGTTGTCATTGTTTTTGTTGTTTATTTGACGTTGTTGTTGTTGTTGACGTTGTTGTTGTTGTTATTTATTTTACGGTGTTATTGTTGTTGTTTATTTGACATTGTTGTTGTTGTTGTTGACGTTGTTGTTGTTGTTGTTTATTTGACGTTGTTGTTGTTGTTGTTGGTTATTTGATGTTGTTTTAGTTGTTGTTGTTTATTTGACGTTGTTGTTGTTGTTGTTGACGTTGTTGTTGTAGTTGTTGTTTATTTGATGTTGTTGTTGTTGTTAACATAGTTGTTGTTGTTTATTTCACGTTGTTGTTGTTGTTGACGTTGTTGTTGTTGTTTATTTGACGTTATTGTTGTTGTTTATTTGACGTTGTTATTGTTGTTGTTGTTGTTTATTTGACGTTGTAGTTGTTGTTGACGTTGTTGTTGTTGTTTATTTGACGTTGTTGTTGTTATTGTTTATTTGACGTTGTTAATGTTTTTGACATTGTTGTTGTTATTTTTGTTGTTTATTTGACGTTGTTGTTGTTGTTGTTATTGTTGGTGTTGTTGTTGTTGTTTATTTGACGTAGGTGTTGTTGTTGTTTATTTGACGTTGTTGTTGTGGTTGTTGTTTATTTGACGTTGTTGTTGTTGTTGTTTAGTTGACGTTGTTGTTGTTGTTGTTTATTTGACGTTGTTGTCGTTGTTTTTGTTGTTTATTTGACGTTGTTTTTGTTGTTGTTGACGTTGTTGTTGTTGTTTATTTGACGTTGTTGTTGTTGTTGTTGTTGACGTTGTTGTTTATTTGACGTTGTTGTTGTTGTTTATTTGACGTTGTTGTTGTTGTTGACGTTGTTGTTGTTGTTGTTTATTTGACGTTGATGTTTTTGTTGTTTATTTGACATTATTGTTGTTGTTGTTGACGGTGTTGTTGTTGTTGTTGTTTATTTGATATTGTTGTTGTTGTTGTTGTTGCTGCTGTTGTTTATTTGATGTTTTTGTTGTTATTGATGTCGTTGTTGTTTTTGTTGTTGTTTATTTGACGTTGTTGTTGTTGTTGACGTTGTTGTTGTTGTTGTTTATTTGACGTTGTTGTTGTTGTTGTTGTTGGTTATTTGATGTTGTTTTAGTTGTTGTTGTTTATTTCACATTGTTGTTGTTGTTTATTTGACGTTGTTGTTTTTGTTTATTTGACGTTGTTGTTGTTTATTTGACGTTGTTGTTGTTGTTGTTGTTGTTGCTTATTTGACGTTGTTGTTGTTGTTGTTATTGTTTATTTGACGGTGTTGTGGTTGTTGTTGTTTATTTGACGTTGTTGTTGTTGTTGTTGTTGTTTATTTGACGTTGTTGTTGTTGTTGACGTTGTTGTTGTTGTTGTTTATTTGATGTTGTTGTTGTTGTTGTTAACATAGTTGTTAACATAGTTGTTGTTGTTTATTTGACGTTGTTGTTGTTGTTGACGTTGTTGTTTATTTGACGTTGTTTTTGTTGTTTATTTGACGTTGTTGTTGTTGTTGTTGACGTTGTTGTTGTTGTTGTTTATTTGATGTTGATGTTGTTGTTGTTTATTTGACATTGTTGTTGTTGTTGTTGACGGTGTTATTGTTGTTGTTTATTTGACATTGTTGTTATTGTTGTTGTTGTTGTTGTTTATTTGACGTTGTTGTTGTTGTTTATTTGACGACGTTGTTGTTGTTGTTGTTATTGTTGTTGTTGTTTATTTAACGTTGTTGTTGTTGTTTATTTGGCGTTGTAGTTTTTATTTGACGTTGTTGTTGTTGTTGTTGTTGTTGTATTTGTTGTTATTGTTGTTGTTGTTGTTTATTTGACGTTGTTGTTGTTATTTGACGTTGTTGTTGTTGTTGTTGTTGTTGTTTTTTTTTGACGTTTTTGTTGTTATTGATGTTGTTGTTGTTTTTGTTGTTGTTTATTAGACGTTGTTGTTGTTGTTTATTTGACGTTGTTGTTGTTTTTGTTATTGTTGTTGTTGTTTAGTTAACGTTGTTGTTGTTGTTTACTTGACGTTGTTGTTGTTATTTGACGTTGTTGTTGTTGTTGTATTTGTAGTTATTGTTGTTGTTGATGTTTATTTGACGTTTTTGTTGTTATTTGACGTTGTTGGTGGTGTTGTTGTTGTTGTATTTATTGTTGTTGTTGTTGTTGTTTATTTGACGTTGTTGTTGTTGTTGTTTATTTGACGTTATTGTTGTTGTTTAATTGAAGTTGTTATTGTTATTGTTGTTGTTTATTTGACGTTGTTGTTGTTGTTGACGTTGTTGTTGTTGTTTATTTGACGTTGTTGTTGTTATTGTTTATTTGACGTTGTTAATGTTTTTGACATTGTTGTTGTTGTTTTTGTTGTTTATTTGACGTTGTTGTTGTTGTTATTGTTGGTGTTGTTGTTGTTGTTTATTTGACGTTGGTGTTGTTGTTGTTTATTTGACGTTGTTGTTGTGGTTGTTGTTTATTTGACGTTGTTATTGTTGTTGTTTAGTTGACGTTGTTGTTGTTGTTTATTTGACGTTGTTGTTGTCATTGTTTTTGTTGTTTATTTGACGTTGTTGTTGTTGTTGTTGTTGACGTTGTTGTTGTTGTTGTTGACGTTGTTGTTGTTGTTTATTTGACGTTGTTGTTGTTGTTGTTTATTTGACGTTGTTGTTGTTGTTGTTGTTTATTTGACGTTGTTGTTGTTGTTATTTATTTTACGATGTTGTTGTTGTTGTTTATTTGACGTTGTTGTTGTTGTTGTTGTTTATTTGACGTTGTTGTTGTTTATTTGACGTTGTTGTTGTTATTGTTGTTTATTTGACATTGTTGTTGTTGTTGTTGACGTTGTTGTTGTTGTTGTTTATTTGACGTTGTTGTTGTTGTTGTTGGTTATTTGATGTTGTTTTAGTTGTTGTTGTTTATTTGACGTTGTTGTTGTTGTTGTTGACGTTGTTGTTGTAGTTGTTGTTTATTTGATGTTGTTGTTGTTGTTAACATAGTTGTTGTTGTTTATTTCACGTTGTTGTTGTTGTTGACGTTGTTGTTGTTGTTTATTTGACGTTATTGTTGTTGTTTATTTGACGTTGTTATTGTTGTTGTTGTTGTTTATTTGACGTTGTTGTTGTTGTTGACGTTGTTGTTGTTGTTTATTTGACGTTGTTGTTGTTATTATTTATTTGACGTTGTTAATGTTTTTGACATTGTTGTTGTTATTTTTGTTGTTTATTTGACGTTGTTGTTGTTATTGTTATTGTTGGTGTTGTTGTTGTTGTTTATTTGACGTTGGTGTTGTTGTTGTTTATTTGACGTTGTTGTTGTGGTTGTTGTTTATTTGACGTTGTTGTTGTTGTTGTTTAGTTGACGTTGTTGTTGTTGTTGTTGTTTATTTGACGTTGTTGTCGTTGTTTTTGTTGTTTATTTGACATTGTTGTTGTTGTTGTTGACGGTGTTGTTGTTGTTGTTTATTTGACATTGTTGTTGTTGTTGTTGTTGCTGTTGTTGTTTATTTGATGTTTTTGTTGTTATTGATGTTGTTGTTGTTTTTGTTGTTGTTTATTTGACGTTGTTGTTGTTGTTTATTTGACGTTGTTGTTGTGGTTGTTGTTTATTTGACGTTGTTATTGTTGTTGTTTAGTTGACGTTGTTGTTGTTGTTTATTTGACGTTGTTGTTGTCATTGTTTTTGTTGTTTATTTGACGTTGTTGTTGTTGTTGACGTTGTTGTTGTTGTTTATTTGACGTTGTTGTTGTTGTTGTTGTTTAATTTCGTTGTTGTTGTTGTTGTTGTTTTTTATTTGACGTTGTTGTTGTTGTTATTTATTTTACGATGTTGTTGTTGTTGTTTATTTGACGTTGTTGTTGTTGTTGTTAATTTGACGTTGTTGTTGTTTATTTGACGTTGTTGTTGTTATTGTTGTTTATTTGACATTGTTGTTGTTGACGTTGTTGTTGTTGTTTATTTGACGTTGTTGTTGTTGTTGTTGTTGGTTATTTGATGTTGTTTTAGTTGTTGTTGTTTATTTGACGTTGTTGTTGTTGTTGACGTTGTTGTTGTAGTTGTTGTTTATTTGATGTTGTTGTTGTTGTTGTTAACATAGTTGTTGTTGTTTATTTCACGTTGTTGTTGTTGTTGACGTTGTTGTTTATTTGACGTTGTTGTTGTTGTTTATTTCACGTTGTTGTTGTTGTTGACGTTGTTGTTGTTGTTGTTGTTTATTTGACGTTGATGTTTTTGTTGTTTATTTGACATTGTTGTTGTTGTTGTTGACGGTGTTATTGTTGTTGTTGTTTATTTGACATTGTTGTTGTTGTTGTTGTTGCTGTTGTTTATTTGACGTTTTTGTTGTTATTGATGTTGTTGTTGTTTTTGTTGTTGTTTATTTGACGTTGTTGTTGTTGTTTATTTGACGTTGTTGTTGTTGTTTATTTGACGTTGTTGTTGTTGTTGTTATTGTTGTTGTTGTTGTTGTTTATTTGACGTTGTTGTTGTTATTTGACGTTGTTGTTGTTGTTGTATTTGTTGTTATTGTTGTTGTTGTTGTTTATTTGACGTTGTTATTGTTATTTGACGTTGTTGTTGTTGTTGTTCTATTTGTTGTTGTTGTTGTTGTTTATTTGACGTTATTGTTGTTGTTTATTTGACGTTATTGTTGTTGTTGTTGTTGTTTATTTGACGTTTTTGTTGTTATTGATGTTGTTGTTGTTTTTGTTAATGTTTATTTGACGTTGTTGTTGTTGTTTATTTGACGTTGTTGTTGTTGTTGTTATTGTTGTTGTTGTTTATTTAACGTTGTTGTTGTTGTTTATTTGACGTTGTTGTTGTTATTTGACGTTGATGTTGTTGTTATATTTGTTGTTGTTATTGTTGTTGTTGTTGTTGTTTATTTGACGTTGTTGTTGTTATTTGACGTTGTTGTTGTTGTTGTATTTGTTGTTGTTGTTGTTGTTTATTTGACGTTGTTGTTGTTGTTGTTGTTTATTTGACGTTATTGTTGTTGTTTATTTGACGTTGTTATTGTTGTTGTTGTTGTTTATTTGACGTTGTTGTTGTTGTTAACGTTGTTGTTGTTGTTTATTTGACGTTGTTGTTGTTATTGTTTATTTGACGTTGTTAATGTTTTTGACATTGTTATTGTTGTTTTTATTGTTTATTTGACGTTGTTGTTGTTGTTATTGTTGGTGTTGTTGTTGTTGTTGTTTATTTGACGTTGGTGTTGTTGTTGTTTATTTGACGTTGTTGTTGTGGTTGTTGTTTATTTGACGTTGTTGTTGTTGTTGTTTAGTTGACGTTGTTCTTGTTGTTTATTTGACGTTGTTGTTGTCGTTGTTTTTGTTGTTTATTTGACGTTGTTGTTGTTGTTGTTGTTGTTGACGTTGTTGTTGTTGTTTATTTGACGGTGTTGTTGTTGTTGTTGTTGTTTATTTGACGTTGTTGTTATTTATTTGACGGTGTTGTTGTTGTTGTTGTTGTTTATTTGACGTTGTTGTTGTTGTTGTTGTTAATTTGACGTTGTTGTTGTTTATTTGACGTTGTTGTTGTTGTTGTTGTTTATTTGACATTGTTGTTGTTGTTGTTGTTGACGTTGTTGTTGTTGTTGTTTATTTGACGTTGTTGTTGTTGTTGTTGTTGGTTATTTGATGTTGTTTTAGTTGTTGTTGTTTATTTGACGTTGTTGTTGTTGTTTATTTGACGTTGTTGTTTTTGTTTATTTGACGTTGTTGTTGTTTATTTGAAGTTGTTTTTGTTGTTGTTGTCGTTTATTTGACGTTGTTGTTGTCGTTTATTTGACGGTGTTGTTGTTTTTGTTGTTTATTTGACGTTGTTGTTGTTGTTGTTGTTGTTTATTTGACGTTGTTGTTGTTGTTGATGTTGTTGTTGTTTATTTGATGTTGTTGTTGTTGTTCTTAACATAGTTGTTAACATAGTTGTTGTTGTTTATTTCACGTTGTTGTTGAGGTTGTTGTTTATTTGACGTTGTTGTTGTTGTTTATTTGATTTTGTTGTTGTTGTTGTTGACGTTGTTGTTGTTGTTGTTTATTTGACGTTGATGTTGTTGTTGTTTATTTGACATTGTTGTTGTCGTTGTTGACGGTGTTGTTGTTGTTGTTGTTTATTTGACATTGTTGTTATTGTTGTTGTTTTTGTTGTTTATTTGACGTTTTTGTTGTTATTGATGTTGTTGTTGTTTTTGTTGTTGTTTATTTGATGTTGTTGTTGTTGTTTATTTGACGTTGTTGTTGTTGTTTATTTGATGTTGTTGTTGTTGTTTATTTAACGTTGTTGTTATTGTTTATTTGACGTTGTTGTGGTTATTTGACGTTGTTGTTGTTGTTGTATTTGTTGTTATTGTTGTTGTTGTTGTTTATTTGACGTTGGTGTTGTTATTTGACGTTGTTGTTGTTGTTGTTGTATTTGTTGTTATTGTTGTTGTTGTTTATTTGACGTTGTTGTTGTGGTTTATTTGACGTTATTGTTGTTGTTTATTTGACGTTGTTGTTGCTCTTGTTTATTTGACGTTATTGTTGTTGTTTATTTGACGTTGTTATTGTTGTTGTTTTTGTTTATTTGACGTTGTTGTTGTTGTTGACGTTGTTATTGTTGTTTATTTGATGTTGTTGTTGTTATTGTTTATTTGACGTTGTTAATGTTTTTGACATTGTTGTTGTTGTTGTTTTTGTTGTTTATTTGACGTTATTGTTGTTGTTGTTGTTGTTATTGTTGGTGTTGTTGTTGTTGTTTATTTGACGTTGTTGTTGTTGTTTATTTGACGTTGTTCTTGTGGTTGTTGTTTATTTGACATTGTTGTTGTTGTTGTTTAGTTGATGTTGTTGTTGTTGTTGTTGTTGTTTTTGTTGTTTATTTGACGTTGTTGGTGTTGTTGGTGTTGTTTATTTGACGTTGTTGTTGTTATTGTTGTTTATTTGACGTTGTTGTTGTTGTTGTTAATTTGACGTTGTTGTTGTTGTTGTTAATTTGACGTTGTTGTTGTTGTTGTTTATTTGATGTTGTTGTTGTTGTTGTTTATTTGACATTGTTGTTGTTGTTGTTGTTGACGTTGTTGTTGTTGTTGTTTATTTGACGTTGTTGTTGTTGTTGTTGTTGTTGGTTATTTGATGTTGTTTTAGTTGTTGTTGTTGTTGTTTATTTGACGTTGTTGTTTTTGTTTATTTGACGTTGTTGTTGTTTATTTGACGTTGTTGTTTTTGTTGTTGTTGTTTATTTGACGTTGTTGTTGTTGTTGTTTATTTGACGGTGTTGTTGTTGTTGTTGTTTATTTGACGTTGTTGTTGTTGTTGTTGTTTATTTGACGTTGTTGTTGTTGTTGACATTGTTGTTGTTGTTGTTGTTTATTTGATGTTGTTGTTGTTGTTAACGTAGTTGTTTTTGTTTATTTCATGTTGTTGTTGTTGACGTTGTTGTTTATTTGACGTTGTTGTTGTTGTTTATTTGACGTTGTTGTTGTTGACGTTGTTGTTGTTGTTGTTTATTTGACGTTGATTTTGTTGTTGTTTATTTGACATTGTTATTGTTGTTGTTGACGGTGTTGTTGTTGTTTATTTGACATTGTTGTTGTTGTTGTTGTTGTTGTTTATTTGATGTTGTTGTTGTTTATTTGACGTTGTTGTTGTTATTGTTGTTTATTTGACATTGTTGTTGACGTTGTTGTTGTTGTTGTTTATTTGACGTTGTTGTTGTTGTTGTTGGTTATTTGATGTTGTTTTAGTTGTTGTTGTTTATTTGACGTTGTTGTTGTTATTTGACGTTGTTGTTGTTGTTGTTGTTGTTGTTGTTGTATTTGTTGTTATTGTTGTTGTTGTTGTTTATTTGACGTCGTTGTTTTTATTTGTCGTTGTTGTTGTTGTCGTTGTTGTTGTTGTATTTGTTGTTGTTGTTGTTTATTTGACGTTGTTGTTGTTGTTGTTGTTTATTTGACGTTATTGTTGTTGTTTATTTGACGTTGTTGTCGTTGTTTTTGTTGTTTATTTGACGTTGTTTTTGTTGTTGTTGACGTTGTTGTTGTTGTTTATTTGACGTTGTTGTTGTTGTTGTTGTTGTTGTTGACGTTGTTGTTTATTTGACGTTGTTGTTGTTGTTTATTTGACGTTGTTGTTGTTGTTGATGTTGTTGTTGTTGTTTATTTGACGTTGATGTTTTTGTTGTTTATTTGACATTGTTGTTGTTGTTGTTGACGGTGTTGTTGTTGTTGTTTATTTGACATTGTTGTTGTTGTTGTTGTTGCTGTTGTTGTTTATTTGATGTTTTTGTTGTTATTGATGTTGTTGTTGTTTTTGTTGTTGTTTATTTGACGTTGTTGTTGTTGTTTATTTGACGTTGTTGTTGTGGTTGTTGTTTATTTGACGTTGTTATTGTTGTTGTTTAGTTGACGTTGTTGTTGTTGTTTATTTGACGTTGTTGTTGTCATTGTTTTTGTTGTTTATTTGACGTTGTTGTTGTTGTTGTTGACGTTGTTGTTGTTGTTTATTTGACGTTGTTGTTGTTGTTGTTGTTTAATTTCGTTGTTGTTGTTGTTGTTGTTTTTTATTTGACGTTGTTGTTGTTGTTATTTATTTTACGATGTTGTTGTTGTTGTTTATTTGACGTTGTTGTTGTTGTTGTTAATTTGACGTTGTTGTTGTTTATTTGACGTTGTTGTTGTTATTGTTGTTTATTTGACATTGTTGTTGTTGTTGTTGTTGACGTTGTTGTTGTTGTTTATTTGACGTTGTTGTTGTTGTTGTTGGTTATTTGATGTTGTTTTAGTTGTTGTTGTTTATTTGACGTTGTTGTTGTTGTTGACGTTGTTGTTGTAGTTGTTGTTTATTTGATGTTGTTGTTGTTGTTGTTAACATAGTTGTTGTTGTTTATTTCACGTTGTTGTTGTTGTTGACGTTGTTGTTTATTTGACGTTGTTGTTGTTGTTTATTTCACGTTGTTGTTGTTGTTGACGTTGTTGTTGTTGTTGTTGTTTATTTGACGTTGATGTTTTTGTTGTTTATTTGACATTGTTGTTGTTGTTGTTGACGGTGTTATTGTTGTTGTTGTTTATTTGACATTGTTGTTGTTGTTGTTGTTGCTGTTGTTTATTTGACGTTTTTGTTGTTATTGATGTTGTTGTTGTTTTTGTTGTTGTTTATTTGACGTTGTTGTTGTTGTTTATTTGACGTTGTTGTTGTTGTTTATTTGACGTTGTTGTTGTTGTTGTTATTGTTGTTGTTGTTGTTGTTTATTTGACGTTGTTGTTGTTATTTGACGTTGTTGTTGTTGTTGTATTTGTTGTTATTGTTGTTGTTGTTGTTTATTTGACGTTGTTATTGTTATTTGACGTTGTTGTTGTTGTTGTTCTATTTGTTGTTGTTGTTGTTGTTTATTTGACGTTATTGTTGTTGTTTATTTGACGTTATTGTTGTTGTTGTTGTTTATTTGACGTTTTTGTTGTTATTGATGTTGTTGTTGTTTTTGTTAATGTTTATTTGACGTTGTTGTTGTTGTTTATTTGACGTTGTTGTTGTTGTTGTTATTGTTGTTGTTGTTTATTTAACGTTGTTGTTGTTGTTTATTTGACGTTGTTGTTGTTATTTGACGTTGATGTTGTTGTTATATTTGTTGTTGTTATTGTTGTTGTTGTTGTTGTTTATTTGACGTTGTTGTTGTTATTTGACGTTGTTGTTGTTGTTGTATTTGTTGTTGTTGTTGTTGTTTATTTGACGTTGTTGTTGTTGTTGTTGTTTATTTGACGTTATTGTTGTTGTTTATTTGACGTTGTTATTGTTGTTGTTGTTGTTTATTTGACGTTGTTGTTGTTGTTAACGTTGTTGTTGTTGTTTATTTGACGTTGTTGTTGTTATTGTTTATTTGACGTTGTTAATGTTTTTGACATTGTTATTGTTGTTTTTATTGTTTATTTGACGTTGTTGTTGTTGTTATTGTTGGTGTTGTTGTTGTTGTTGTTTATTTGACGTTGGTGTTGTTGTTGTTTATTTGACGTTGTTGTTGTGGTTGTTGTTTATTTGACGTTGTTGTTGTTGTTGTTTAGTTGACGTTGTTCTTGTTGTTTATTTGACGTTGTTGTTGTCGTTGTTTTTGTTGTTTATTTGACGTTGTTGTTGTTGTTGTTGTTGTTGTTGTTGACGTTGTTGTTGTTGTTTATTTGACGGTGTTGTTGTTGTTGTTGTTTATTTGACGTTGTTGTTATTTATTTGACGGTGTTGTTGTTGTTGTTGTTGTTTATTTGACGTTGTTGTTGTTGTTGTTGTTAATTTGACGTTGTTGTTGTTTATTTGACGTTGTTGTTGTTGTTGTTGTTTATTTGACATTGTTGTTGTTGTTGTTGTTGACGTTGTTGTTGTTGTTGTTTATTTGACGTTGTTGTTGTTGTTGTTGTTGGTTATTTGATGTTGTTTTAGTTGTTGTTGTTTATTTGACGTTGTTGTTGTTGTTTATTTGACGTTGTTGTTTTTGTTTATTTGACGTTGTTGTTGTTTATTTGAAGTTGTTTTTGTTGTTGTTGTCGTTTATTTGACGTTGTTGTTGTCGTTTATTTGACGGTGTTGTTGTTTTTGTTGTTTATTTGACGTTGTTGTTGTTGTTGTTGTTGTTTATTTGACGTTGTTGTTGTTGTTGATGTTGTTGTTGTTTA
This sequence comes from Vicia faba, assembly GCA_948472305.1. Classification (NCBI taxonomy): domain Eukaryota; kingdom Viridiplantae; phylum Streptophyta; class Magnoliopsida; order Fabales; family Fabaceae; genus Vicia; species Vicia faba. The sequence goes on along the minus strand of OX451735.1, from coordinate 1,333,941,583 downwards.
TTTGATGTTGTTGTTGTTGTTCTTAACATAGTTGTTAACATAGTTGTTGTTGTTTATTTCACGTTGTTGTTGAGGTTGTTGTTTATTTGACGTTGTTGTTGTTGTTTATTTGATTTTGTTGTTGTTGTTGTTGACGTTGTTGTTGTTGTTGTTTATTTGACGTTGATGTTGTTGTTGTTTATTTGACATTGTTGTTGTCGTTGTTGACGGTGTTGTTGTTGTTGTTGTTTATTTGACATTGTTGTTATTGTTGTTGTTTTTGTTGTTTATTTGACGTTTTTGTTGTTATTGATGTTGTTGTTGTTTTTGTTGTTGTTTATTTGATGTTGTTGTTGTTGTTTATTTGACGTTGTTGTTGTTGTTTATTTGATGTTGTTGTTGTTGTTTATTTAACGTTGTTGTTATTGTTTATTTGACGTTGTTGTGGTTATTTGACGTTGTTGTTGTTGTTGTTGTATTTGTTGTTATTGTTGTTGTTGTTGTTTATTTGACGTTGGTGTTGTTATTTGACGTTGTTGTTGTTGTTGTTGTATTTGTTGTTATTGTTGTTGTTGTTTATTTGACGTTGTTGTTGTGGTTTATTTGACGTTATTGTTGTTGTTTATTTGACGTTGTTGTTGCTCTTGTTTATTTGACGTTATTGTTGTTGTTTATTTGACGTTGTTATTGTTGTTGTTTTTGTTTATTTGACGTTGTTGTTGTTGTTGACGTTGTTATTGTTGTTTATTTGATGTTGTTGTTGTTATTGTTTATTTGACGTTGTTAATGTTTTTGACATTGTTGTTGTTGTTGTTTTTGTTGTTTATTTGACGTTATTGTTGTTGTTGTTGTTGTTATTGTTGGTGTTGTTGTTGTTGTTTATTTGACGTTGTTGTTGTTGTTTATTTGACGTTGTTCTTGTGGTTGTTGTTTATTTGACATTGTTGTTGTTGTTGTTTAGTTGATGTTGTTGTTGTTGTTGTTGTTGTTTTTGTTGTTTATTTGACGTTGTTGGTGTTGTTGGTGTTGTTTATTTGACGTTGTTGTTGTTATTGTTGTTTATTTGACGTTGTTGTTGTTGTTGTTAATTTGACGTTGTTGTTGTTGTTGTTAATTTGACGTTGTTGTTGTTGTTGTTTATTTGATGTTGTTGTTGTTGTTGTTTATTTGACATTGTTGTTGTTGTTGTTGTTGACGTTGTTGTTGTTGTTGTTTATTTGACGTTGTTGTTGTTGTTGTTGTTGTTGGTTATTTGATGTTGTTTTAGTTGTTGTTGTTGTTGTTTATTTGACGTTGTTGTTTTTGTTTATTTGACGTTGTTGTTGTTTATTTGACGTTGTTGTTTTTGTTGTTGTTGTTTATTTGACGTTGTTGTTGTTGTTGTTTATTTGACGGTGTTGTTGTTGTTGTTGTTTATTTGACGTTGTTGTTGTTGTTTATTTGACGTTGTTGTTGTTGTTGACATTGTTGTTGTTGTTGTTGTTTATTTGATGTTGTTGTTGTTGTTAACGTAGTTGTTTTTGTTTATTTCATGTTGTTGTTGTTGACGTTGTTGTTTATTTGACGTTGTTGTTGTTGTTTATTTGACGTTGTTGTTGTTGACGTTGTTGTTGTTGTTGTTTATTTGACGTTGATTTTGTTGTTGTTTATTTGACATTGTTATTGTTGTTGTTGACGGTGTTGTTGTTGTTTATTTGACATTGTTGTTGTTGTTGTTGTTGTTTATTTGATGTTTTTGTTGTTATTGATGTTGTTGTTGTTTTTGTTGTTGTTTATTTGACGTTGTTGTTGTTGTTGTTATTGTTGTTGTTGTTTATTTAACGTTGTTGTTGTTGTTTATTTGACGTTGTTGTTGTTATTTGACGTTGTTGTTGTTGTTGTTGTTGTTGTTGTTGTATTTGTTGTTATTGTTGTTGTTGTTGTTTATTTGACGTCGTTGTTTTTATTTGTCGTTGTTGTTGTTGTCGTTGTTGTTGTTGTATTTGTTGTTGTTGTTGTTTATTTGACGTTGTTGTTGTTGTTGTTGTTTATTTGACGTTATTGTTGTTGTTTATTTGACGTTGTTATTGTTGTTGTTGTTGTTTATTTGACGTTGTTGTTGTTGTTGACGTTGTTGTTGTTGTTTATTTGACGTTGTTGTTGTTATTGTTTATTTGACGTTGTTAATGTTTTTGACATTGTTGTTGTTATTTTTGTTGTTTATTTGACGTTGTTGTTGTTGTTATTGTTGGTGTTGTTGTTGTTGTTTATTTGACGTTGGTGTTGTTGTTGTTTATTTGACGTTGTTGTTGTGGTTGTTGTTTATTTGACGTTGTTGTTGTTGTTGTTTAGTTGACGTTGTTGTTGTTGTTTATTTGACGTTGTTGTTGTCGTTGTTTTTGTTGTTTATTTGACGTTGTTTTTGTTGTTGTTGACGTTGTTGTTGTTGTTTATTTGACGTTGTTGTTGTTGTTGTTGTTGTTGTTGACGTTGTTGTTTATTTGACGTTGTTGTTGTTGTTTATTTGACGTTGTTGTTGTTGTTGACGTTGTTGTTGTTGTTGTTTATTTGACGTTGATGTTTTTGTTGTTTATTTGACATTGTTGTTGTTGTTGTTGACGGTGTTATTGTTGTTGTTTATTTGACATTGTTGTTGTTGTTGTTGTTGTTGCTGTTGTTTATTTGACGTTTTTGTTGTTATTGATGTTGTTGTTGTTTTTGTTGTTGTTTATTTGACGCAGTTGTTGTTGTTGACGTTGTTGTTGTTGTTGTTTATTTGACGTTGTTGTTGTTGTTGTTGGTTATTTGATGTTGTTTTAGTTGTTGTTGTTTATTTGACATTGTTGTTGTTGTTTATTTGACGTTGTTGTTTTTGTTTATTTGACGTTGTTGTTGTTTATTTGACGTTGTTGTTGTTGTTGTTGTTGTTGCTTATTTGACGTTGTTGTTGTTATTGTTTATTTGACGGTGTTGTTGTTGTTGTTTATTTGACGTTGTTGTTGTTGTTGTTGTTGTTGTTTATTTGACGTTGTTGTTGTTGTTGACGTTGTTGTTGTTGTTGTTTATTTGATGTTGTTGTTGTTGTTGTTGTTTATTTGACGTTGTTGTTGTTGTTGACGTTGTTGTTGTTGTTGTTTATTTGATGTTGTTGTTGTTGTTGTTGTTAACATAGTTGTTAACATAGTTGTTGTTGTTTATTTGACGTTGTTGTTGTTGTTGACGTTGTTGTTTATTTGACGTTGTTGTTGTTGTTGTTGTTTATTTGACGTTGTTGTTGTTGTTGTTGACGTTGTTGTTGTTGTTGTTTATTTGACGTTGATGTTGTTGTTGTTTATTTGACATTGTTGTTGTTGTTGTTGATGGTGTTATTGTTGTTGTTTATTTGACATTGTTGTTGTTGTTGTTGTTGTTGTTGTTGTTTATTTGACGTTGTTGTTGTTGTTTATTTGACGACGTTGTTGTTGTTGTTGTTGTTATTGTTGTTGTTGTTTAATTAACGTTGTTGTTGTTGTTTATTTGGCATTGTTGTTGTTATTTGACGTTGTTGTTGTTGTTGTATTTGTTGTTGTTGTATTTGTTGTTATTGTTGTTGTTGTTGTTTATTTGACGTTGTTGTTGTTATTTGACGTTGTTGTTGTTGTTGTTTTTTTTTGACGTTTTTTTTGTTATTGATGTTGTTGTTGTTTTTGTTGTTGTTTTTGTTGTTGTTTATTAGACGTTGTTGTTGTTGTTTATTTGACGTTGTTGTTGTTTTTGTTATTGTTGTTGTTGTTTATTTAACGTTGTTGTTGTTGTTTATTTGACGTTGTTGTTGTTATTTGACGTTGTTGTTGTTGTTGTATTTGTTGTTATTTTTGTTGTTGATGTTTATTTGACGTTGTTGTTGTTATTTGACGTTGTTGTTGGTGTTGTTGTTGTTGTATTTATTGTTGTTGTTGTTGTTTATTTGACGTTGTTGTTGTTGTTGTTTATTTGACGTTATTGTTGTTGTTTATTTGACGTTGTTGTTGTTGTTGTTGTTGTTTATTTGACGTTGTTGTTGTTGTTGACGTTGTTGTTGTTGTTTATTTGACGTTGTTGTTGTTATTGTTTATTTGACGTTGTTAATGTTTTTGACATTGTTGTTGTTGTTTTTGTTGTTTATTTGACGTTGTTGCTGTTGTTATTGTTGGTGTTGTTGTTGTTGTTAATTTGACGTTGGTGTTGTTGTTGTTTATTTGACGTTGTTGTTGTTGTTGTTGTTTATTTGACGTTGTTGTTGTCATTGTTTTTGTTGTTTATTTGACGTTGCTGTTGTTGTTGACGTTGTTGTTGTTGTTTATTTGACGTTGTTGTTGTTGTTGTTTATTTGACGTTGTTGTTGTTGTTGTTGTTGTTTATTTGACGTTGTTGTTGTTGTTATTTATTTTACGATGGTGTTGTTGTTGTTTATTTGACGTTGTTGTTGTTGTTATTTATTTGACGTTGTTGTTGTTATTGTTGTTTATTTGACATTGTTGTTGTTGTTGTTGACGTTGTTGTTGTTGTTTATTTGACGTTGTTGTTGTTGTTGTTGGTTATTTGATGTTGTTTTAGTTGTTGTTGTTTATTTGACGTTGTTGTTGTTGTTGACGTTGTTGTTGTTGTTGACGTTGTTGTTGTAGTTGTTGTTTATTTGATGTTGTTGTTGTTGTTGTTAACATAGTTGTTGTTGTTTATTTCACGTTGTTGTTGTTGTTGACGTTGTTGTTTATTTGACGTTGTTGTTGTTGTTTATTTCACGTTGTTGTTGTTGACGTTGTTATTGTTGTTGTTGTTTATTTGACGTTGAAGTTTTTGTTGTTTATTTGACATTGTTGTTGTTGTTGTTGTTGTTGTTGACGGTGTTATTGTTGTTGTTGTTTATTTGACATTGTTGTTGTTGTTGTTGTTGTTGCTGTTGTTTATTTGACGTTTTTGTTGTTATTGATGTTGTTGTTGTTTTTGTTGTTGTTTATTTGACGTTGTTGTTGTTGTTTATTTGACGTTGTTGTTGTTGTTTATTTGACGTTGTTGTTGTTGTTGTTATTGTTGTTTTTGTTTATTTAACATTGTTGTTGTTGTTTATTTGACGTTGTTGTTGTTATTTGACGTTGTTGTTGTTGTTGTATTTGGTGTTATTGTTGTTGTTGTTGTTGTTTATTTGACGTTGTTGTTGTTATTTGACGTTGTTGTTGTTGTTGTATTTGTTGTTGTTGTTGTTGTTGTTTATTTGACGTTGTTGTTGTTGTTGTTTATTTGACGTTATTGTTGTTGTTTATTTGACGTTGTTATTGTTGTTGTTGTTGTTTATTTGACGTTGTTGTTGTTGTTAACGTTGTTGTTGTTGTTTATTTGACGTTGTTGTTGTTATTGTTTATTTGACGTTGTTAATGTTTTTGACATTGTTATTGTTGTTTTTATTGTTTATTTGACGTTGTTGTTGTTGTTGTTATTGTTGGTGTTGTTGTTGTTGTTTATTTGACGTTGGTGTTGTTGTTGTTTATTTGACGTTGTTGTTGTGGTTGTTGTTTATTTGACGTTGTTGTTGTGGTTGTTGTTTATTTGACGTTGTTGCTGTTGTTGTTTAGTTGACGTTGTTCTTGTTGTTTATTTGACGTTGTTGTTGTCGTTGTTTTTGTTGTTTATTTGACGTTGTTGTTGTTGTTGTTGTTGACGTTGTTGTTGTTTATTTGACGTTGTTGTTTATTTGACGTTGTTGTTTATTTGACGTTGTTGTTGTTATTGTTGTTGTTGTTGTTTATTTGACGTTGTTGTTATTTATTTGACGGTGTTGTTGTTGTTGTTGTTTATTTGACGTTGTTGTTGTTGTTGTTGTTAATTTGACGTTGTTGTTGTTGTTTATTTGACGTTGTTGTTGTTGTTGTTGTTTATTTGACATTGTTGCTGTTGTTGTTGACGTTGTTGTTGTTGTTGTTTATTTGACGTTGTTGTTGTTGTTGTTGTTGGTTATTTGATGTTGTTTTAGTTGTTGTTGTTTATTTGACGTTGTTGTTGTTGTTTATTTGACGTTGTTGTTTTTGTTTATTTGACGTTGTTGTTGTTTATTTGACGTTGTTGTTGTTGTTGTTGTCGTTTATTTGACGTTGTTGTTGTCGTTTATTTGTTGGTGTTGTTGTTGTTGTTGTTTATTTGACGTTGTTGTTGTCGTTGTTGTTTATTTGACGTTGTTGTTGTTGTTGATGTTGTTGTTGTTTATTTGATGTTGTTGTTGTTGTTCTTAACATAGTTGTTAACATAGTTGTTGTTGTTTATTTCACGTTGTTGTTGAGGTTGTTGTTTATTTGACGTTGTTGTTGTTGTTGTTTATTTGACGTTGTTGTTGACGTTGTTATTGTTGTTGTTTATTTGACGTTGATGTTGTTGTTGTTTATTTGACATTGTTGTTGTCGTTGTTGACGGTGTTGTTGTTGTTGTTGTTTATTTGACATTGTTGTTATTGTTGTTGTTGTTGTTGTTTATTTGACGTTTTTGTTGTTATTGATGTTGTTGTTGTTTTTGTTGTTGTTTATTTGATGTTGTTGTTGTTGTTGTTTATTTGACGTTGTTGTTGTTGTTTATTTGACGTTGTTGTTGTTGTTGTTATTGTTGTTGTTTTTTATTTAACATTGTTGTTATTGTTTATTTGACGTTGTTGTGGTTATTTGACGTTGTTGTTGTTGTTGTATTTGTTGTTATTGTTGTTGTTGTTGTTTATTTGACGTTGGTGTTGTTATTTGACGTTGTTGTTGTTGTTGTATTTGTTGTTATTGTTGTTGTTGTTTATTTGACGTTGTTGTTGTGGTTTATTTGACGTTACTGTTGTTGATTATTTGACGTTGTTGTTGCTGTTGTTTATTTGACGTTATTGTTGTTGTTTATTTGACGTTGTTATTGTTGTTGTTTTTGTTTATTTGACGTTGTTGTTGTTGTTGACGTTGTTGTTGTTGTTGTTTATTTGATGTTTTTGTTGTTATTGTTTATTTGACGTTGTTAATGTTTTTGACATTGTTGTTGTTGTTGTTTTTGTTGTTTATTTGACGTTGTTGTTGTTGTTGTTATTGTTGGTGTTGTTGTTGTTGTTTATTTGACGTTGTTGTTGTTGTTTATTTGACGTTGTTCTTGTGGTTGTTGTTTATTTGACGTTGTTGTTGTTGTTGTTTAGTTGATGTTGTTGTTGTTGTTGTTGTTGTTGTTGTTTTTGTTATTTATTTGACGTTGTTGGTGTTGTTGGTGTTGTTTATTTGACGTTGTTGTTGTTATTGTTGTTTATTTGACGTTGTTGTTGTTGTTGTTAATTTGACGTTGTTGTTGTTGTTGTTAATTTGACGTTGTTGTTGTTGTTTATTTGATGTTGTTGTTGTTGTTGTTTATTTGACATTGTTGTTGTCGTTGTTGTTGACGTTGTTGTTGTTGTTGTTTATTTGACGTTGTTGTTGTTGTTGTTGTTGTTGGTTATTTGATGTTGTTTTAGTTGTTGTTGTTGTTGTTTATTTGACGTTGTTGTTTTTGTTTATTTGACGTTGTTGTTTTTGTTGTTGTTGTTTATTTGACGTTGTTGTTGTTGTTGTTTATTTGACGGTGTTGTTGTTGTTGTTGTTTATTTGACATTGTTGTTGTTGTTGTTTATTTGACGTTGTTGTTGTTGTTGACGTTGTTATTGTTGTTGTTGTTTATTTGATGTTGTTGTTGTTGTTAACGTAGTTGTTTTTGTTTATTTCATGTTGTTGTTGTTGACGTTGTTATTTATTTGACGTCGTTGTTGTTGTTTATTTGACGTTGTTGTTGTTGTTGTTGACGTTGTTATTGTTGTTGTTGTTTATTTGATGTTGATTTTGTTGTTGTTTATTTGACATTGTTATTGTTGTTGTTGACGGTGTTGTTGTTGTTTATTTGACATTGTTGTTGTTGTTGTTGTTGTTGTTGTTTATTTGATGTTTTTGTTGTTATTGATGTTGTTTTTGTTGTTGTTTATTTGACGTTGTTGTTGTTTATTTGACGTTGTTGTTGTTGTTGTTGTTTATTTGACGTTGTTGTTGTTGTTATTGTTGTTGTTGTTTATTTAACGTTGTTGTTGTTGTTTATTTGACGTTGTTGTTGTTATTTGACGTTGTTGTTGTTGTTGTTGTTGTTGTTGTTGTATTTGTTGTTATTGTTGTTGTTGTTGTTTATTTGACGTCGTTGTTTTTATTTGTCGTTGTTGTTGTTGTTGTATTTGTTGTTGTTGTTGTTTATTTGACGTTGTTGTTGTTGTTATTGTTGTTTATTTGACGTTATTGTTGTTGTTTATTTGACGTTGTTATTGTTGTTGTTGTTGTTTATTTGACGTTGTTGTTGTTGTTGACGTTGTTGTTGTTGTTTATTTGACGTTGTTGTTGTTATTGTTTATTTGACGTTGTTAATGTTTTTGACATTGTTGTTGTTATTTTTGTTGTTTATTTGACGTTGTTGTTGTTGTTGTTATTGTTGGTGTTGTTGTTGTTGTTTATTTGACGTTGGTGTTGTTGTTGTTTATTTGACGTTGTTGTTGTGGTTGTTGTTTATTTGACGTTGTTGTTGTTGTTGTTTAGTTGACATTGTTGTTGTTGTTGTTTATTTGACGTTGTTGTTGTCGTTGTTTTTGTTGTTTATTTGACATTGTTTTTGTTGTTGTTGACGTTGTTGTTGTTGTTTATTTGACGTTGTTGTTGTTGTTGTTGACGTTGTTGTTTATTTGACGTTGTTATTGTTGTTTATTTGACGTTGTTGTTGTTGTTGACGTTGTTGTTGTTGTTGTTTATTTGACGTTGATGTTTTTGTTGTTTATTTGACATTGTTGTTGTTGTTGTTGACGGTGTTGTTGTTGTTGTTTATTTGACATTGTTGTTGTTGTTGTTGTTGTTGCTGTTGTTTATTTGACGTTTTTGTTGTTATTGATGTTGTTGTTGTTTTTGTTGTTGTTTATTTGACGTTGTTGTTGTTGACGTTGTTGTTGTTGTTATTTATTTGACGTTGTTGTTGTTGTTGTTGGTTATTTGATGTTGTTTTAGTTGTTGTTGTTTATTTGACATTGTTGTTGTTGTTTATTTGACGTTGTTGTTTTTGTTTATTTGACGTTGTTGTTGTTTATTTGACGTTGTTGTTGTTGTTGTTGCTTATTTGACGTTGTTATTGTTGTTGTTATTATTGTTTATTTGACGGTGTTGTTGTTGTTGTTGTTTATTTGACGTTGTTGTTGTTGTTGTTGTTTATTTGACGTTGTTGTTGTTGTTGTTTATTTGATGTTGTTGTTGTTGTTGTTAACATAGTTGTTAACATAGTTGTTATTGTTTATTTGACGTTGTTGTTGTTGTTGACGTTGTTGTTTATTTGACGTTGTTGTTGTTGTTTATTTGACGTTGTTGTTGTTGTTGCCGTTGTTGTTGTTGTTGTTGTTGTTTATTTGACGTTGATGTTGTTGTTGTTTATTTGACATTGTTGTTGTTGTTGTTGACGGTGTTATTGTTGTTGTTTATTTGACATTGTTGTTGTTGTTGTTGTTGTTGTTGTTTATTTGACGTTTTTGTTGTTATTGATGTTGTTGTTGTTTATTTGACGTTGTTGTTGTTGTTTATTTGTTGTTGTTGTTGTTTATTTGACGTTGTTGTTGTTGTTATTGTTGTTTATTTGACGTTATTGTTGTTGTTTATTTGACGTTGTTATTGTTGTTGTTGTTGTTTATTTGACGTTGTTGTTGTTGTTGACGTTGTTGTTGTTGTTTATTTGACGTTGTTGTTGTTATTGTTTATTTGACGTTGTTAATGTTTTTGACATTGTTGTTGTTATTTTTGTTGTTTATTTGACGTTGTTGTTGTTGTTGTTATTGTTGGTGTTGTTGTTGTTGTTTATTTGACGTTGGTGTTGTTGTTGTTTATTTGACGTTGTTGTTGTGGTTGTTGTTTATTTGACGTTGTTGTTGTTGTTGTTTAGTTGACATTGTTGTTGTTGTTGTTTATTTGACGTTGTTGTTGTCGTTGTTTTTGTTGTTTATTTGACATTGTTTTTGTTGTTGTTGACGTTGTTGTTGTTGTTTATTTGACGTTGTTGTTGTTGTTGTTGACGTTGTTGTTTATTTGACGTTGTTATTGTTGTTTATTTGACGTTGTTGTTGTTGTTGACGTTGTTGTTGTTGTTGTTTATTTGACGTTGATGTTTTTGTTGTTTATTTGACATTGTTGTTGTTGTTGTTGACGGTGTTGTTGTTGTTGTTTATTTGACATTGTTGTTGTTGTTGTTGTTGTTGCTGTTGTTTATTTGACGTTTTTGTTGTTATTGATGTTGTTGTTGTTTTTGTTGTTGTTTATTTGACGTTGTTGTTGTTGACGTTGTTGTTGTTGTTATTTATTTGACGTTGTTGTTGTTGTTGTTGGTTATTTGATGTTGTTTTAGTTGTTGTTGTTTATTTGACATTGTTGTTGTTGTTTATTTGACGTTGTTGTTTTTGTTTATTTGACGTTGTTGTTGTTTATTTGACGTTGTTGTTGTTGTTGTTGCTTATTTGACGTTGTTATTGTTGTTGTTATTATTGTTTATTTGACGGTGTTGTTGTTGTTGTTGTTTATTTGACGTTGTTGTTGTTGTTGTTGTTTATTTGACGTTGTTGTTGTTGTTGTTTATTTGATGTTGTTGTTGTTGTTGTTAACATAGTTGTTAACATAGTTGTTATTGTTTATTTGACGTTGTTGTTGTTGTTGACGTTGTTGTTTATTTGACGTTGTTGTTGTTGTTTATTTGACGTTGTTGTTGTTGTTGCCGTTGTTGTTGTTGTTGTTGTTGTTTATTTGACGTTGATGTTGTTGTTGTTTATTTGACATTGTTGTTGTTGTTGTTGACGGTGTTATTGTTGTTGTTTATTTGACATTGTTGTTGTTGTTGTTGTTGTTGTTGTTTATTTGACGTTTTTGTTGTTATTGATGTTGTTGTTGTTTATTTGACGTTGTTGTTGTTGTTTATTTGACGACGTTGTTGTTGTTGTTGTTATTGTTGTTGTTGTTTATTTAACGTTGTTGTTGTTGTTTATTTGACGCTGTTGTTGTTATTTGACGTTGTTGTTTTTGTTGTTATTGTTGTTGTTGTTGTTGTTTATTTGACGTTGTTGTTGTTATTTGACGTTGTTGTTGTTGTAGTATTTGTTGTTGTTGTTGTTTATTTGACGTTATTGTTGTTGTTTATTTGACGTTATTGTTGTTGTTGTTGTTGTTGTTTATTTGACGTTTTTGTTGTTATTGATGTTGTTGTTGTTTTTGTTGTTGTTTATTAGACGTTGTTGTTGTTTTTTATTTGACGTTGTTGTTGTTTTTGTTATTGTTGTTGTTGTTTATTTAACGTTGTTGTTGTTGTTTATTTGACGTTGTTGTTGTTATTTGACGTTGTTGTTGTTGTATTTGTTGTTATTATTGTTGTTGATGTTTATTTGACGTTGTTGTTGTTATTTGACGTTGTTGTTATTATTTGACGTTGTTGTTGTTGTTGTTGTTGTTGTATTTATTGTTGTTGTTGTTGATGTTTATTTGACGTTGTTGTTGTTGTTGTTTATTTGACGTTATTGTTGTTGTTTAATTGACGTTGTTATTGTTGTTGTTGTTGTTGTTTATTTGACGTTGTTGTTGTTGTTGACATTGTTGTTGTTGTTTATTTGACGTTGTTGTTGTTATTTTTTATTTGACGTTGTTAATGTTTTTGACATTGTTGTTGTTGTTTTTGTTGTTTATTTGACGTTGTTGTAGTTGTTATTGTTGGTGTTGTTGTTGTTGTTTATTTGACGTTGGTGTTGTTGTTGTTTATTTGACGTTGTTGTTGTGGTTGTTGTTTATTTGACGTTGTTGTTGTTGTTGTTTAGTTGACGTTGTTGTTGTTGTTTATTTGACGTTGTTGTTGTTGTTGTTGTTTATTTGACGTTGTTGTTATTTATTTTACGGTGTTGTTGTTTTTGTTGTTTATTTGACGTTGTTGTTGTTGTTGTTAATTTGACGTTGTTGTTGTTTATTTGACGTTGTTGTTGTTATTGTTGTTTATTTGACATTGTTGTTGTTGTTGTTGTTGACGTTGTTGTTGTTGTTGTTTATTTGACGTTGTTGTTGTTGTTGTTGGTTATTTGATGTTGTTTTAGTTGTTGTTGTTTATTTGACGTTGTTGTTGTTGTTGACGTTGTTGTTGTAGTTGTTATTTATTTGATTTTTTTTTTGTTGTTGTTGTTAACATAGTTGTTGTTGTTTATTTCACGTTGTTGTTGTTGTTGACGTTGTTGTTTATTTGACGTTGTTGTTGTTGTTGTTGTTTATTTGACGTTGTTGTTGTTGTTGACGTTGTTGTTGTTGTTGTTTATTTGACGTTGATGTTTTTGTTGTTTATTTGACATTGATGTTGTTGTTGTTGACGGTGTTGTTGTTGTTGTTGTTGTTGTTTATTTGACATTGTTGTTGTTGTTGTTGTTGTTGCTGTTGTTTATTTGACGTTGTTGTTGTTGTTGTTGACGTTGTTGTTGTTGTTGGTTATTTGATGTTGTTTTAGTTGTTGTTGTTTATTTGACATTGTTGTTGTTGTTTATTTGACGTTGTTGTTTTTGTTTATTTGACGTTGTTGTTGTTTATTTGACGTTGTTGTTGTTGTTATTGTTGTTGTTGTTGCTTATTTGACATTGTTGTTGTTGTTGTTGTTATTGTTTATTTGACGATGTTGTTGTTGTTGTTGTTTATTTGACATTGTTGTTGTTGTTGTTGTTTATTTGACGTTGTTGTTGTTGTTGTTTATTTGATGTTGTTGTTGTTGTTGTTAACATAGTTGTTAACATAGTTGTTGCTGTTTATTTGACGTTGTTGTTGTTGTTGACGTTGTTGTTTATTTGACGTTGTTGTTGTTGTTTATTTGATGTTGTTGTTGTTGTTGTTGACGTTGTTGTTGTTGTTGTTTATTTGACGTTGATGTTGTTGTTGTTTATTTGACATTGTTGTTGTTGTTGTTGTTGACGGTGTTATTGTTGTTGTTTATTTGACATTGTTGTTGTTGTAGTTGTTGTTGTTGTTTATTTGACGTTTTTGTTGTTATTGATGTTGTTGTTGTTTATTTGACGTTGTTGTTGTTGTTTATTTGACGACGTTGTTGTTGTTGTTGTTATTGTTGTTGTTGTTTATTTAACGTTGTTGTTGTTGTTTATTTGACGTTGTTGTTGTTATTTGACGTTGTTGTTGTTGTTGTTGTATTTGTTGTTATTGTTGTTGTTGTTGTTTATTTGACGTTGTTGTTGTTATTTGACGTTGTTATTGTTGTAGTATTTGTTGTTGTTGTTGTTTATTTGACGTTATTGTTGTTGTTTATTTGACGGTATTGTTGTTGTTGTTGTTGTTGTTGTTTATTTGACGTTTTTGTTGTTATTGATGTTGTTGTGATTTTTGTTGTTGTTTATTAGACGTTGTTGTTGTTGTTTATTTGACGTTGTTGTTGTTTTTGTTATTGTTGTTGTTGTTTATTTAACGTTGTTTTTGTTGTTTATTGGACGTTGTTGTTGTTATTTGACGTTGTTGTTGTTGTTGTTGTTGTTGTATTTGTTGTTATTGTTGCTGTTGATGTTTATTTGACGTTGTTGTTGTTATTTGACGTTGTTGTTGTTGTTGTTGTTGTTGTTGTATTTATTGTTGTTATTGTTGTTGTTGTTTATTTGACGTTGTTGTTGTTGTTTATTTGACGTTATTGTTGTTGTTTAATTGACGTTGTTATTGTTGTTGTTGTTGTTTATTTGACGTTGTTGTTGTTGTTAACGTTGTTGTTGTTGTTTATTTAACATTGTTGTTGTTATTTTTTATTTGACGTTGTTAATGTTTTTGACATTGTTGTTGTTGTTTTTGTTGTTTATTTGACGTTGTTGCTGTTGTTATTGTTGGTGGTGTTGTTGTTGTTTATTTGACGTTGGTGTTGTTGTTGTTTATTTGACGTTGTTGTTGTGGTTGTTGTTTATTTGACGTTGTTGTTGTTGTTGTTTAGTTGACGTTGTTGTTGTTGTTTATTTGACGTTGTTGTTGTTGTTGTTGTTTACTCGACGTTGTTGTTGTTGTTATTTATTTTACGGTGTTGTTGTTGTTGTTGTTTATTTGACGTTGTTGTTGTTGTTGTTAATTTGACGTTGTTGTTGTTTATTTGACGTTGTTGTTGTTATTGTTGTTTATTTGACATTGTTGTTGTTGTTGTTGTTGACGTTGTTCTTGTTGTTGTTTATTTGACGTTATTGTTGTTGTTGTTGTTGGTTATTTGATGTTGTTTTAGTTGTTGTTGTTTATTTGACGTTGTTTCTGTTGTTGACGTTGTTGTTGTAGTTGTTGTTTATTTGATGTTTTTGTTGTTGACGTTGTTGTTTATTTGACGTTGTTGTTGTTGTTGACGTTGTTGTTGTTGTTGTTGTTGTTGTTGTTGCTGTTGTTTATTTGACGTTGTTGTTGTTGTTGTTGACGTTGTTGTTGTTGTTGTTGTTTATTTGACGTTGTTGTTGTTGTTGTTGGTTATTTGATGTTGTTTTAGTTGTTGTTGTTTATTTGACATTGTTGTTGTTGTTTATTTGACGTTGTTGGTTTTGTTTATTTGACGTTGTTGTTGTTTATTTGACGTTGTTGTTGTTGTTGCTTATTTGACATTGTTGTTGTTGTTGTTGTTATTGTTTATTTGACGATGTTGTTGTTGTTGTTGTTTATTTGACGTTGTTGTTGTTGTTGTTGTTTATTTGACGTTGTTGTTGTTGTTGACGTTGTTGTTTATTTGACGTTGATGTTTTTGTTGTTTATTTGACATTGTTGTTGTTGTTGTTGACGGTGTTGTTGTTGTTGTTTATTTGACATTGTTGTTGTTGTTGTTGTTGTTGCTGTTGTTTATTTGACGTTTTTGTTGTTATTGATGTTGTTGTTGTTTTTGTTGTTGTTTATTTGACGTTGTTGTTGTTGACGTTGTTGTTGTTGTTATTTATTTGACGTTGTTGTTGTTGTTGTTGGTTATTTGATGTTGTTTTAGTTGTTGTTGTTTATTTGACATTGTTGTTGTTGTTTATTTGACGTTGTTGTTTTTGTTTATTTGACGTTGTTGTTGTTTATTTGACGTTGTTGTTGTTGTTGCTTATTTGACGTTGTTATTGTTGTTGTTATTATTGTTTATTTGACGGTGTTGTTGTTTTTGTTGTTTATTTGACGTTGTTGTTGTTGTTGTTGTTTATTTGACGTTGTTGTTGTTGTTGACGTTGTTGTTGTTGTTGTTTATTTGATGTTGTTGTTGTTGTTGTTAACATAGTTGTTAACATAGTTGTTATTGTTTATTTGACGTTGTTGTTGTTGTTGACGTTGTTGTTTATTTGACGTTGTTGTTGTTGTTTATTTGACGTTGTTGTTGTTGTTGTTGACGTTGTTGTTGTTGTTGTTGTTTATTTGACGTTGATGTTGTTGTTGTTTATTTGACATTGTTGTTGTTGTTGTTGACGGTGTTATTGTTGTTGTTTATTTGACATTGTTGTTGTTGTTGTTGTTGTTGTTTATTTGACGTTTTTGTTGTTATTGATGTTGTTGTTGTTTATTTGACGTTGTTGTTGTTGTTTATTTGACGACGTTGTTGTTGTTGTTGTTATTGTTGTTGTTGTTTATTTAACGTTGTTGTTGTTGTTTATTTGACGTTGTTGTTGTTATTTGACGTTGTTGTTTTTGTTGTTGTATTTGTTGTTATTGTTGTTGTTGTTGTTTATTTGACGTTGTTGTTGTTATTTGACGTTGTTGTTGTTGTAGTATTTGTTGTTGTTGTTGTTTATTTGACGTTATTGTTGTTGTTTATTTGACATTATTGTTGTTGTTGTTGTTGTTGTTTATTTGACGTTTTTGTTGTTATTGACGTTGTTGTTGTTTTTGTTGTTGTTTATTAGACGTTGTTGTTGTTTTTTATTTGACGTTGTTGTTGTTTTTGTTATTGTTGTTGTTGTTGTTTATTTAACGTTGTTGTTGTTGTTTATTTGACGTTGTTATTGTTATTTGACGTTGTTGTTGTTGTATTTGTTGTTATTATTGTTGTTGATGTTTATTTGACGTTGTTGTTGTTATTTGACGTTGTTATTGTTATTTGACGTTGTTGTTGTTGTTGTTGTTGTTGTTGTATTTATTGTTGTTGTTGTTGTTGATGTTTATTTGACGTTGTTGTTGTTGTTGTTTATTTGACGTTATTGTTGTTGTTTAATTGACGTTGTTATTGTTGTTGTTGTTGTTGTTTATTTGACGTTATTGTTGTTGTTGACATTGTTGTTGTTGTTTATTTGACGTTGTTGTTGTTATTTTTTATTTGACGTTGTTAATGTTTTTGACATTGTTGTTGTTGTTTTTGTTGTTTATTTGACGTTGTTGTAGTTGTTATTGTTGGTGTTGTTGTTGTTGTTTATTTGACGTTGGTGTTGTTGTTGTTTATTTGACGTTGTTGTTGTGGTTGTTGTTTATTTGACGTTGTTGTTGTTGTTGTTTAGTTGACGTTGTTGTTGTCGTTTATTTGACGTTGTTGTTGTTGTTGTTGTTTATTTGACGTTGTTGTTATTTATTTTACGGTGTTGTTGTTGTTGTTTATTTGACGTTGTTGTTGTTGTTGTTAATTTGACGTTGTTGTTGTTTATTTGACGTTGTTGTTGTTATTGTTGTTTATTTGACATTGTTGTTGTTGTTGTTGTTTATTTGATGTTGTTGTTGTTGTTGTTGTTGGTTATTTGATGTTGTTTTAGTTGTTGTTGTTTATTTGACGTTGTTGTTGTTGTTGACGTTGTTGTTGTAGTTGTTGTTTATTTGATTTTTTTATTGTTGTTGTTGTTAACATAGTTGTTGTTGTTTATTTCACGTTGTTGTTGTTGTTGACGTTGTTGTTTATTTGACGTTGTTGTTGTTGTTGTTTATTTGACGTTGTTGTTGTTGTTGACGTTGTTGTTGTTGTTGTTTATTTGACGTTGATGTTTTTGTTGTTTATTTGACATTGATGTTGTTGTTGTTGACGGTGTTGTTGTTGTTGTTGTTGTTTATTTGACATTGTTGTTGTTGTTGTTGTTGTTGTTGTTGCTGTTGTTTATTTGACGTTGTTGTTGTTGTTGTTGACGTTGTTGTTGTTGTTGTTGTTGGTTATTTGATGTTGTTTTAGTTGTTGTTGTTTATTTGACATTGTTGTTGTTGTTTATTTGACGTTGTTGTTTTTGTTTATTTGACGTTGTTGTTGTTTATTTGACATTGTTGTTGTTATTGTTGTTGTTGTTGCTTATTTGACATTGTTGTTGTTGTTGTTGTTATTGTTTATTTGACGATGTTGTTGTTGTTGTTTATTTGACGTTGTTGTTGTTGTTGTTGTTTATTTGACGTTGTTGTTGTTGTTGTTTATTTGATGTTGTTGTTGTTGTTGTTAACATAGTTGTTAACATAGTTGTTGCTGTTTATTTGACGTTGTTGTTGTTGTTGACGTTGTTGTTTATTTGACGTTGTTGTTGTTGTTTATTTGATGTTGTTGTTGTTGTTGACGTTGTTGTTGTTGTTGTTTATTTGACGTTGATGTTGTTGTTGTTTATTTGACATTGTTGTTGTTGTTGTTGTTGACGGTGTTATTGTTGTTGTTTATTTGACATTGTTGTTGTTGTTGTTTATTTGACGTTTTTGTTGTTATTGATGTTGTTGTTGTTTATTTGACGTTGTTGTTGTTGTTTATTTGACGATGTTGTTGTTGTTGTTGTTATTGTTGTTGTTGTTTATTTAACGTTGTTGTTGTTGTTTATTTGACGTTGTTGTTGTTATTTGACGTTGTTGTTGTTGTTGTTGTATTTGTTGTTATTGTTGTTGTTGTTGTTTATTTGACGTTGTTGTTGTTATTTGACGTTGTTGTTGTTGTAGTATTTGTTGTTGTTGTTGTTTATTTGACGTTATTGTTGTTGTTTATTTGACGTTATTGTTGTTGTTGTTGTTGTTTATTTGACATTTTTGTTGTTATTGATGTTGTTGTGATTTTTGTTGTTGTTTATTAGACGTTGTTGTTGTTGTTTATTTGACGTTGTTGTTGTTTTTGTTATTGTTGTTGTTGTTTATTTAACGTTGTTTTTGTTGTTTATTGGACGTTGTTGTTGTTATTTGACGTTGTTGTTGTTGTTGTATTTGTTGTTATTGTTGCTGTTGATGTTTATTTGACGTTGTTGTTGTTATTTGACGTTGTTGTTGTTGTTGTTGTTGTTGTTGTATTTATTGTTGTTGTTGTTGTTGTTTATTTGACGTTGTTGTTGTTGTTTATTTGACGTTATTGTTGTTGTTTAATTGACGTTGTTATTGTTGTTGTTGTTGTTTATTTGACGTTGTTGTTGTTGTTGACGTTGTTGTTGTTGTTTATTTAACGTTGTTGTTGTTATTTTTTATTTGACGTTGTTAATGTTTTTGACATTGTTGTTGTTGTTTTTGTTGTTTATTTGACGTTGTTGCTGTTGTTATTGTTGGTGGTGTTGTTGTTGTTTATTTGACGTTGGTGTTGTTGTTGTTTATTTGACGTTGTTGTTGTGGTTGTTGTTTATTTGACGTTGTTGTTGTTGTTGTTTAGTTGACGTTGTTGTTGTTGTTTATTTGACGTTGTTGTTGTTGTTGTTTACTCGACGTTGTTGTTGTTGTTATTTATTTTACGGTGTTGTTGTTGTTGTTGTTTATTTGACGTTGTTGTTGTTGTTGTTAATTTGACGTTGTTGTTGTTTATTTGACGTTGTTGTTGTTATTGTTGTTTATTTGACATTGTTGTTGTTGTTGTTGTTGACGTTGTTGTTGTTGTTGTTTATTTGACGTTATTGTTGTTGTTGTTGTTGGTTATTTGATGTTGTTTTAGTTGTTGTTGTTTATTTGACGTTGTTTTTGTTGTTGACGTTGTTGTTGTAGTTGTTGTTTATTTGATGTTTTTGTTGTTGACGTTGTTGTTTATTTGACGTTGTTGTTGTTGTTGACGTTGTTGTTGTTGTTGTTGTTGTTGTTGTTTATTTGACGTTGTTGTTGTTGTTGTTGACGTTGTTGTTGTTGTTGTTTATTTGACGTTGTTGTTGTTGTTGTTGGTTATTTGATGTTGTTTTAGTTGTTGTTGTTTATTTGACATTGTTGTTGTTGTTTATTTGACGTTGTTGGTTTTGTTTATTTGACGTTGTTGTTGTTTATTTGACGTTGTTGTTGTTGTTGCTTATTTGACATTGTTGTTGTTGTTGTTGTTATTATTTATTTGACGATGTTGTTGTTGTTGTTGTTTATTTGACGTTGTTGTTGTTGTTGTTATTATTTATTTGACGATGTTGTTGTTGTTGTTGTTTATTTGACGTTGTTGTTGTTGTTGTTTATTTGACGTTGTTGTTGTTGTTGACGTTGTTGTTGTTGTTGTTGTTTATTTGATGTTGTTGTTGTTGTTGTTAACATAGTTGTTAACATAGTTGTTGTTGTTTATTTGACGTTGTTGTTGTTGTTGACGTTGTTGTTTATTTGACGTTGTTGTTGTTGTTTATTTGACGTTGTTGTTGTTGTTGTTGTTGACGTTGTTGTTGTTGTTGTTTATTTGACATTGATGTTGTTGTTGTTTATTTGACATTGTTGTTGTTGTTGTTGTTGACGGTGTTATTGTTGTTGTTTATTTGACATTGTTGTTGTTGTAGTTGTTGTTGTTGTTTATTTGACGTTTTTGTTGTTATTGATGTTGTTGTTGTTTATTTGACGTTGTTGTTGTTGTTTATTTGACGACGTTGTTGTTGTTGTTGTTATTGTTGTTGTTGTTTATTTAACGTTGTTGTTGTTGTTTATTTGACGTTGTTGTTGTTATTTGACGTTGTTGTTGTTGTAGTATTTGTTGTTGTTGTTGTTTATTTGACGTTATTGTTGTTGTTTATTTGACGTTATTGTTGTTGTTGTTGTTGTTGTTTATTTGACGTTTTTGTTGTTATTGATGTTGTTGTTGTTTTTGTTGTTATTTATTAGATGTTGTTGTTGTTGTTGTTGTTTATTTGACGTTGTTGTTGTTTTTGTTATTGTTGTTGTTGTTTATTTAAGGTTGTTGTTGTTGTTTATTTGACGTTGTTGTTGTTATTTGACGTTGTTGTTGTTGTTGTATTTGTTGTTATTGTTGTTGTTGATGTTTATTTGACGTTGTTGTTGTTATTTGACGTTGTTGTTGTTGTTGTTGTATTTATTGTTGTTGTTGTTGTTGTTTATTTGACGTTGTTGTTGTTGTTTATTTGACGTTATTGTTGTTGTTTAATTGACGTTGTTATTGTTGTTGTTGTTGTTTATTTGACGTTGTTGTTGTTGTTGACGTTGTTGTTGTTGTTTATTTGACGTTGTTGTTGTTATTTTTTATTTGACGTTGTTAATGTTTTTGACATTGTTGTTGTTGTTTTTGTTGTTTATTTGACGTTGTTGCTGTTGTTATTGTTGGTGTTGTTGTTGTTGTTTATTTGACGTAGGTGTTGTTGTTGTTTATTTGACGTTGTTGTTGTGGTTGTTGTTTATTTGACGTTGTTGTTGTTGTTGTTTAGTTGACGTTGTTGTATTTGTTTATTTGACGTTGTTGTTGTCATTGTTTTTTTTTTGTTTATTTGACGTTGTTGTTGTTGTTTATTTGACGTTGTTGTTGTTGTTGTTTATTTGACGTTGTTGTTGTTGTTGTTGTTGTTGTTTATTTGACGTTGTTGTTGTTGTTATTTATTTTACGGTGTTGTTGTTGTTGTTGTTTATTTGACGTTGTTGTTGTTGTTGTTAATTTGACGTTGTTGTTGTTTATTTGACGTTGTTGTTGTTATTGTTGTTTATTTGACATTGTTGTTGTTGTTGTTGTTGTTTATTTGACGTTGTTGTTGTTGTTGTTGGTTATTTGATGTTGTTTTAGTTGTTGTTGTTTATTTGACGTTGTTGTTGTTGTTGACGTTAACATAGTTGTTGTTGTTTATTTCACGTTGTTGTTGTTGTTGACGTTGTTGTTTATTTGATGTTGTTGTTGTTGTTTATTTGACGTTGTTGTTGTTGTTGACGTTGTTGTTGTTGTTGTTTATTTGACGTTGATGTTTTTGTTGTTTATTTGACATTGTTGTTGTTGTTGTTGACGGTGTTGTTGTTGTTGTTGTTTATTTGACATTGTTGTTGTTGTTGTTGTTGTTGCTGTTGTTTATTTGACGTTGTTGTTGGTTTTGTTGTTGTTGTTGTTTATTTGAGGTTGTTGTTGTTGTTGTTGGTTATTTGATGTTGTTTTAGTTGTTGTTGTTTATTTGACATTGTTGTTGTTGTTTATTTGACGTTGTTGTTTTTGTTTATTTGACGTTGTTGTTGTTTATTTGACGTTATTGTTGTTGTTGTTGTTGCTTATTTGACGTTGTTGTTGTTGTTGTTATTGTTTATTTGACGGTGTTGTTGTTGTTGTTGTTGTTTATTTGACGTTGTTGTTGTTGTTGTTGTTGTTGTTGTTGTTTATTTGACGTTGTTGTTGTTGTTGACGTTGTTGTTGTTGTTGTTTATTTGATGTTGTTGTTGTTGTTAACATAGTTGATGTTGTTTATTTGACGTTGTTGTTGTTGTTGACGTTGTTGTTTATTTGACGTTGTTTTTGTTGTTTATTTGACGTTGTTGTTGTTGTTGTTGACGTTATTGTTGTTGTTGTTTATTTGATGTTGATGTTGTTGTTGTTTATTTGACATTGTTGTTGTTGTTGTTGACGGTGTTATTGTTGTTGTTTATTTGACATTGTTGTTGTTGTTGTTGTTGTTGTTTATTTGACGTTTTTGTTGTTATTGATGTTGTTGTTGTTTATTTGACGTTGTTGTTGTTGTTGTTTATTTGACGAAGTTGTTGTTGTTGTTGTTATTGTTGTTGTTGTTTATTTAACGTTGTTGTTGTTTATTTGACGTTGTTGTTGTTATTTGACGTTGTTGTTGTTGTTGTTGTATTTGTTGTTATTGTTGTTGTTGTTGTTTATTTGACGTTGTTGTTGTTATTTGACGTTGTTGTTGTTGTAGTATTTGTTGTTGTTGTTTATTTGACGTTATTGTTGTTGTTTATTTGACTTTATTGTTGTTGTTTATTTGACGTTATTGTTGTTGTTGTTGTTGTTGTTGTTTATTTGACGTTTTTGTTGTTATTGATGTTGTTGTTGTTTTTGTTGTTGTTTATTAGACGTTGTTGTTGTTGTTTATTTGACGTTGTTGTTGTTTTTGTTATTGTTGTTGTTGTTTATTTAACGTTGTTGTTGTTGTTTATTTGACGTTGTTGTTGTTATTTGACGTTGTTGTTGTTGTTGTATTTGTTGTTATTGTTGTTGTTGATGTTTATTTGACGTTGTTGTTGTTATTTGACGTTGTTGTTGTTGTTGTTGTTGTTGTTGTTGTTGTATTTATTGTTGTTGTTGTTGTTGTTTATTTGACGTTGTTGTCGTTGTTGTTTATTTGACGTTATTGTTGTTGTTTAATTGATGTTGTTATTGTTGTTGTTGTTGTTGTTTATTTGACGTTGTTGTTGTTGTTGTTGACGTTGTTGTTGTTGTGTATTTGACATTGTTGTTGTTATTTTTTATTTGACGTTGTTAATGTTTTTGACATTGTTGTTGTTGTTTTTGTTGTTTATTTGACGTTGTTGCTGTTGTTATTGTTGGTGGTGTTGTTGTTGTTTATTTGACGTTGGTATTGTTGTTGTTTATTTGACGTTGTTGTTGTTTATTTGACGTTGTTGTTGTTGTTGTTGTTTAGTTGACGTTGTTGTTGTTGTTTATTTGACGTTGTTGTTGTCATTGTTTTTTTTGTTTATTTGACGTTGTTGTTGTTGTTGACGTTGTTGTTTATTTGACGTTGTTGTTGTTGTTGTTTATTTGACGTTGTTGTTGTTGTTGTTGTTGTTGTTTATTTGACGTTGTTGTTGTTGTTATTTATTTTATGGTGTTGTTGTTTTTGTTGTTTATTTGACGTTGTTGTTGTTGTTGTTGTTAATTTCACGTTGTTGTTGTTTATTTGACGTTGTTGTTGTTATTGTTGTTTATTTGACATTGTTGTTGTTGTTGTTGACATTGTTGTTGTTGTTGTTTATTTGACGTTGTTGTTGTTGTTGTTGTTGGTTATTTGATGTTGTTTTAGTTGTTGTTGTTTATTTGACGTTGTTGTTGTTGTTGACGTTGTTGTTGTAGTTGTTGTTTATTTGATGTTTTTGTTGTTGTTGTTGTTAACATAGTTGTTGTTGTTTATTTCACGTTGTTGTTGTTGTTGACATTGTTGTTTATTTGACGTTGTTGTTGTTGTTTATTTCACGTTGTTGTTGTTGTTGACGTTGTTGTTGTTGTTATTTATTTGATGTTGATGTTTTTGTTGTTTATTTGACATTGTTGTTGTTGTTGACGGTGTTGTTGTTGTTGTTTATTTGACATTGTTGTTGTTGTTGACGGTGTTGTTTTTGTTGTTTATTTGACGTTTTTGTTGTTATTGATGTTGTTGTTGTTTTTGTTGTTGTTTATTTGACGTTGTTGTTGTTGTTTATTTGACGTTGTTGTTGTCATTTATTTGACGTTGTTGTTGTTGTTGTTATTGTTGTTGTTATTTATTTAACGTTGTTGTTGTTGTTTATTTGACGTTGTTGTTGTTATTTGACGTTGTTGTAGTTGTTGTATTTGTTGTTATTGTTGTTGTTTTTGTTGTTTATTTGACGTTGTTGTTGTTCTATTTGTTGTTGTTGTTGTTGTTTATTTGACGTTATTGTTGTTGTTTATTTGACGTTATTGTTGTTGTTGTTGTTTATTTGACGTTTTTGTTGTTATTGATGTTGTTGTTGTTTTTGTTGTTGTTTATTTGACGTTGTTGTTGTTGTTGTTATTGTTGTTGTTGTTTATTTAACGTTGTTGTTGTTGTTTATTTGCACGTTGTTGTTGTTATTTGACGTTGTTGTTGTTGTATTTGTTGTTATTGTTGTTGTTGTTGTTTATTTGACGTTGTTGTTGTTATTTGACGTTGTTGTTGTTGTTGTATTTGTTGTTGTTGTTGTTGTTTATTTGACGTTGTTGTTGTTGTTTATTTGACGTTATTGTTGTTGTTTATTTGACGTTATTGTTGTTGTTGTTGTTGTTGTTTATTTGACGTTTTTGTTGTTATTGATGTTGTTGTTGTTTTTGTTGTTGTTTATTAGACGTTGTTGTTGTTGTTTATTTGACGTTGTTGTTGTTTTTGTTATTGTTGTTGTTGTTTATTTAACGTTGTTGTTGTTGTTTATTGGACGTTGTTGTTGTTATTTGACGTTGTTGTTGTTGTTGTTGTATTTGTTGTTATTGTTGTTGTTGATGTTTATTTGACGTTGTTGTTGTTATTTGACGTTGTTGTTGTTGTTGTTGTTGTTGTATTTATTGTTGTTGTCGTTGTTGTTTATTTGACGTTGTTGTTGTTTATTTGACGTTATTGTTGTTGTCGTTGTTGTTTATTTGACGTTGTTGTTGTTGTTTATTTGACGTTATTGTTGTTGTTTAATTGACGTTGTTATTGTTGTTGTTGTTTATTTGACGTTGTTGTTGTTGTTGACGTTGTTGTTGTTGTTTATTTAACGTTGTTGTTGTTATTTTTTATTTGATGTTGTTAATGTTTTTGACATTGTTGTTGTTGTTTTTGTTGTTTATTTGACGTTGTTGCTGTTGTTATTGTTGGTGTTGTTGTTGTTGTTTATTTGACGTTGTTGTTGTGGTTGTTGTTTATTTGACGTTGTTGTTGTTGTTGTTTAGTTGACGTTGTTGTTGTTGTTTATTTGACGTTGTTGTTGTTGTTGTTGTTGTTTACTTGACGTTGTTGTTGTTGTTATTTATTTTACGGTGTTGTTGTTGTTGTTGTTTATTTGACATTGTTGTTGTTGTTGTTAATTTGACGTTGTTGTTGTTTATTTGACGTTGTTGTTGTTATTGTTGTTTATTTGACATTGTTGTTGTTGTTGTTGACGTTGTTGTTGTTGTTGTTTATTTGACGTTGTTGTTGTTGTTGTTGGTTATTTGATGTTGTTTTAGTTGTTGTTGTTGTTGACGTTGTTGTTGTAGTTGTTATTTATTTGATGTTTTTATTGTTGTTGTTGTTAACATAGTTGTTGTTGTTTATTTCACGTTGTTGTTGTTGTTGACGTTATTGTTGTAGTTGTTGTTTATTTGATGTTTTTGTTGTTGTTGTTGTTAACATAGTTGTTGTTGTTTATTTCACGTTGTTGTTGTTGTTGACGTTGTTGTTTATTTGACGTTGTTGTTGTTGTTTATTTGACGTTGTTGTTGTTGTTGACGTTGTTGTTGTTGTTGTTTATTTGACGTTGATGTTTTTGTTGTTTATTTGACATTGTTGTTGTTGTTGTTGACGGTGTTGTTGTTGTTGTTGTTTATTTGACATTGTTGTTGTTGTTTTTGTTGTTTATTTGACGTTGTTGCTGTTGTTATTGTTGGTGTTGTTGTTGTTGTTGTTTATTTGACGTTGTTGTTGTTGTTGTTGTTGTTGTTGTTTATTTGACGTTGTTGTTGTTGTTATTTATTTTACGGTGTTGTTGTTGTTGTTGTTTATTTGACGTTGTTGTTGTTGTTGTTAATTTGACGTTGTTGTTGTTTATTTGACGTTGTTGTTGTTATTGTTGTTTATTTGACATTGTTGTTGTTGTTGTTGTTGTTTATTTGACGTTGTTGTTGTTGTTGTTGGTTATTTGATGTTGTTTTAGTTGTTGTTGTTTATTTGACGTTGTTGTTGTTGTTGACGTTAACATAGTTGTTGTTGTTTATTTCACGTTGTTGTTGTTGTTGACGTTGTTGTTTATTTGATGTTGTTGTTGTTGTTTATTTGACGTTGTTGTTGTTGTTGTTGACGTTGTTGTTGTTGTTGTTTATTTGACGTTGATGTTTTTGTTGTTTATTTGACATTGTTGTTGTTGTTGTTGACGGTGTTGTTGTTGTTGTTGTTTATTTGACATTGTTGTTGTTGTTGTTGTTGTTGCTGTTGTTTATTTGACGTTGTTGTTGGTTTTGTTGTTGTTGTTGTTTATTTGAGGTTGTTGTTGTTGTTGTTGGTTATTTGATGTTGTTTTAGTTGTTGTTGTTTATTTGACATTGTTGTTGTTGTTTATTTGACGTTGTTGTTTTTGTTTATTTGACGTTGTTGTTGTTTATTTGACGTTATTGTTGTTGTTGTTGTTGCTTATTTGACGTTGTTGTTGTTGTTGTTATTGTTTATTTGACGGTGTTGTTGTTGTTGTTGTTGTTTATTTGACGTTGTTGTTGTTGTTGTTGTTGTTGTTGTTTATTTGACGTTGTTGTTGTTGTTGACGTTGTTGTTGTTGTTGTTTATTTGATGTTGTTGTTGTTGTTGTTAACATAGTTGATGTTGTTTATTTGACGTTGTTGTTGTTGTTGACGTTGTTGTTTATTTGACGTTGTTTTTGTTGTTTATTTGACGTTGTTGTTGTTGTTGTTGACGTTATTGTTGTTGTTGTTTATTTGATGTTGATGTTGTTGTTGTTTATTTGACATTGTTGTTGTTGTTGTTGACGGTGTTATTGTTGTTGTTTATTTGACATTGTTGTTGTTGTTGTTGTTGTTGTTTATTTGACGTTTTTGTTGTTATTGATGTTGTTGTTGTTTATTTGACGTTGTTGTTGTTGTTGTTTATTTGACGAAGTTGTTGTTGTTGTTGTTATTGTTGTTGTTGTTTATTTAACGTTGTTGTTGTTTATTTGACGTTGTTGTTGTTATTTGACGTTGTTGTTGTTGTTGTTGTATTTGTTGTTATTGTTGTTGTTGTTGTTTATTTGACGTTGTTGTTGTTATTTGACGTTGTTGTTGTTGTAGTATTTGTTGTTGTTGTTTATTTGACGTTATTGTTGTTGTTTATTTGACTTTATTGTTGTTGTTTATTTGACGTTATTGTTGTTGTTGTTGTTGTTGTTGTTTATTTGACGTTTTTGTTGTTATTGATGTTGTTGTTGTTTTTGTTGTTGTTTATTAGACGTTGTTGTTGTTGTTTATTTGACGTTGTTGTTGTTTTTGTTATTGTTGTTGTTGTTTATTTAACGTTGTTGTTGTTGTTTATTTGACGTTGTTGTTGTTATTTGACGTTGTTGTTGTTGTTGTTGTATTTGTTGTTATTGTTGTTGTTGATGTTTATTTGACGTTGTTGTTGTTATTTGACGTTGTTGTTGTTGTTGTTGTTGTTGTTGTTGTTGTTGTATTTATTGTTGTTGTTGTTGTTGTTTATTTGACGTTGTTGTCGTTGTTGTTTATTTGACGTTATTGTTGTTGTTTAATTGATGTTGTTATTGTTGTTGTTGTTGTTGTTTATTTGACGTTGTTGTTGTTGTTGTTGACGTTGTTGTTGTTGTGTATTTGACATTGTTGTTGTTATTTTTTATTTGACGTTGTTAATGTTTTTGACATTGTTGTTGTTGTTTTTGTTGTTTATTTGACGTTGTTGCTGTTGTTATTGTTGGTGGTGTTGTTGTTGTTTATTTGACGTTGGTATTGTTGTTGTTTATTTGACGTTGTTGTTGTTTATTTGACGTTGTTGTTGTTGTTGTTGTTTAGTTGACGTTGTTGTTGTTGTTTATTTGACGTTGTTGTTGTCATTGTTTTTTTTGTTTATTTGACGTTGTTGTTGTTGTTGACGTTGTTGTTTATTTGACGTTGTTGTTGTTGTTGTTTATTTGACGTTGTTGTTGTTGTTGTTGTTGTTGTTTATTTGACGTTGTTGTTGTTGTTATTTATTTTATGGTGTTGTTGTTTTTGTTGTTTATTTGACGTTGTTGTTGTTGTTGTTGTTAATTTCACGTTGTTGTTGTTTATTTGACGTTGTTGTTGTTATTGTTGTTTATTTGACATTGTTGTTGTTGTTGTTGACATTGTTGTTGTTGTTGTTTATTTGACGTCGTTGTTGTTGTTGTTGTTGGTTATTTGATGTTGTTTTAGTTGTTGTTGTTTATTTGACGTTGTTGTTGTTGTTGACGTTGTTGTTGTAGTTGTTGTTTATTTGATGTTTTTGTTGTTGTTGTTGTTAACATAGTTGTTGTTGTTTATTTCACGTTGTTGTTGTTGTTGACATTGTTGTTTATTTGACGTTGTTGTTGTTGTTTATTTCACGTTGTTGTTGTTGTTGACGTTGTTGTTGTTGTTATTTATTTGACGTTGATGTTTTTGTTGTTTATTTGACATTGTTGTTGTTGTTGACGGTGTTGTTGTTGTTGTTTATTTGACATTGTTGTTGTTGTTGACGGTGTTGTTTTTGTTGTTTATTTGACGTTTTTGTTGTTATTGATGTTGTTGTTGTTTTTGTTGTTGTTTATTTGACGTTGTTGTTGTTGTTTATTTGACGTTGTTGTTGTCATTTATTTGACGTTGTTGTTGTTGTTGTTATTGTTGTTGTTATTTATTTAACGTTGTTGTTGTTGTTTATTTGACGTTGTTGTTGTTATTTGACGTTGTTGTAGTTGTTGTATTTGTTGTTATTGTTGTTGTTTTTGTTGTTTATTTGACGTTGTTGTTGTTCTATTTGTTGTTGTTGTTGTTGTTTATTTGACGTTATTGTTGTTGTTTATTTGACGTTATTGTTGTTGTTGTTGTTTATTTGACGTTTTTGTTGTTATTGATGTTGTTGTTGTTTTTGTTGTTGTTTATTTGACGTTGTTGTTGTTGTTGTTATTGTTGTTGTTGTTTATTTAACGTTGTTGTTGTTGTTTATTTGCACGTTGTTGTTGTTATTTGACGTTGTTGTTGTTGTATTTGTTGTTATTGTTGTTGTTGTTGTTGTTTATTTGACGTTGTTGTTGTTATTTGACGTTGTTGTTGTTGTTGTATTTGTTGTTGTTGTTGTTGTTTATTTGACGTTGTTGTTGTTGTTTATTTGACGTTATTGTTGTTGTTTATTTGACGTTATTGTTGTTGTTGTTGTTGTTGTTTATTTGACGTTTTTGTTGTTATTGATGTTGTTGTTGTTTTTGTTGTTGTTTATTAGACGTTGTTGTTGTTGTTTATTTGACGTTGTTGTTGTTTTTGTTATTGTTGTTGTTGTTTATTTAACGTTGTTGTTGTTGTTTATTGGACGTTGTTGTTGTTATTTGACGTTGTTGTTGTTGTTGTTGTATTTGTTGTTATTGTTGTTGTTGATGTTTATTTGACGTTGTTGTTGTTATTTGACGTTGTTGTTGTTGTTGTTGTTGTTGTATTTATTGTTGTTGTCGTTGTTGTTTATTTGACGTTGTTGTTGTTGTTTATTTGACGTTATTGTTGTTGTCGTTGTTGTTTATTTGACGTTGTTGTTGTTGTTTATTTGACGTTATTGTTGTTGTTTAATTGACGTTGTTATTGTTGTTGTTGTTGTTTATTTGACGTTGTTGTTGTTGTTGACGTTGTTGTTGTTGTTTATTTAACGTTGTTGTTGTTATTTTTTATTTGATGTTGTTAATGTTTTTGACATTGTTGTTGTTGTTTTTGTTGTTTATTTGACGTTGTTGCTGTTGTTATTGTTGGTGTTGTTGTTGTTGTTTATTTGACGTTGGTGTTGTTGTTGTTTATTTGACGTTGTTGTTGTGGTTGTTGTTTATTTGACGTTGTTGTTGTTGTTGTTTAGTTGACGTTGTTGTTGTTGTTTATTTGACGTTGTTGTTGTTGTTGTTGTTGTTTACTTGACGTTGTTGTTGTTGTTATTTATTTTACGGTGTTGTTGTTGTTGTTGTTTATTTGACATTGTTGTTGTTGTTGTTAATTTGACGTTGTTGTTGTTTATTTGACGTTGTTGTTGTTATTGTTGTTTATTTGACATTGTTGTTGTTGTTGTTGACGTTGTTGTTGTTGTTGTTTATTTGACGTTGTTGTTGTTGTTGTTGGTTATTTGATGTTGTTTTAGTTGTTGTTGTTGTTGACGTTGTTGTTGTAGTTGTTATTTATTTGATGTTTTTATTGTTGTTGTTGTTAACATAGTTGTTGTTGTTTATTTCACGTTGTTGTTGTTGTTGACGTTGTTGTTGTAGTTGTTGTTTATTTGATGTTTTTGTTGTTGTTGTTGTTAACATAGTTGTTGTTGTTTATTTCACGTTGTTGTTGTTGTTGACGTTGTTGTTTATTTGACGTTGTTGTTGTTGTTTATTTGACGTTGTTGTTGTTGTTGACGTTGTTGTTGTTGTTGTTTATTTGACGTTGATGTTTTTGTTGTTTATTTGACATTGTTGTTGTTGTTGTTGACGGTGTTGTTGTTGTTGTTGTTTATTTGACATTGTTGTTGTTGTTTTTGTTGTTTATTTGACGTTGTTGCTGTTGTTATTGTTGGTGTTGTTGTTGTTGTTGTTTATTTGACGTTGGTGTTGTTGTTGTTTAGTTGACGTTGTTGTTGTTGTTTATTTGACGTTGTTGTTGTTGTTTTTGTTGTTTACTTGACGTTGTTGTTGTTGTTGTTGACGTTGTTGTTGTTGTTGTTTATTTGACGTTGATGTTGTTGTTGTTTATTTGACATTGTTGTTGTTGTTGTTGTTGACGGTGTTATTGTTGTTGTTTATTTGACATTGTTGTTGTTGTAGTTGTTGTTGTTGTTTATTTGACGTTTTTGTTGTTATTGATGTTGTTGTTGTTTATTTGACGTTGTTGTTGTTGTTTATTTGACGACGTTGTTGTTGTTGTTATTGTTGTTGTTGTTTATTTAACGTTGTTGTTGTTGTTTATTTGACGTTGTTGTTGTTATTTGACGTTGTTGTTGTTGTTGTTGTTGTATTTGTTGTTATTGTTGTTTTGTTGTTGTTTATTTGACGTTGTTGTTGTTATTTGATGTTGTTGTTGTTGTAGCATTTGTTGTTGTTGTTGTTTATTTGACGTTATTGTTGTTGTTGTTGTTGTTGTTTATTTGACGTTTTTGTTGTTATTGATGTTGTTGTTGTTTTTGTTGTTATTTATTAGACGTTGTTGTTGTTGTTTATTTGACGTTGTTGTTGTTTTTGTTATTGTTGTTGTTGTTTATTTAACGTTGTTGTTGTTGTTTATTTGCACGTTGTTGTTGTTATTTGACGTTGTTGTTGTTGTATTTGTTGTTATTGTTGTTGTTGTTGTTTATTTGACGTTGTTGTTGTTATTTGACGTTGTTGTTGTTGTTGTATTTGTTGTTGTTGTTGTTGTTTATTTGACGTTGTTGTTGTTGTTTATTTGACGTTATTGTTGTTGTTTATTTGACGTTATTGTTGTTGTTGTTGTTGTTGTTTATTTGACGTTTTTGTTGTTATTGATGTTGTTGTTGTTTTTGTTGTTGTTTATTAGACGTTGTTGTTGTTGTTTATTTGACGTTGTTGTTGTTTTTGTTATTGTTGTTGTTGTTTATTTAACGTTGTTGTTGTTGTTTATTGGACGTTGTTGTTGTTATTTGACGTTGTTGTTGTTGTTGTTGTATTTGTTGTTATTGTTGTTGTTGATGTTTATTTGACGTTGTTGTTGTTATTTGACGTTGTTGTTGTTGTTGTTGTTGTTGTATTTATTGTTGTTGTCGTTGTTGTTTATTTGACGTTGTTGTTGTTTATTTGACGTTATTGTTGTTGTCGTTGTTGTTTATTTGACGTTGTTGTTGTTGTTTATTTGACGTTATTGTTGTTGTTTAATTGACGTTGTTATTGTTGTTGTTGTTGTTTATTTGACGTTGTTGTTGTTGTTGACGTTGTTGTTGTTGTTTATTTAACGTTGTTGTTGTTATTTTTTATTTGATGTTGTTAATGTTTTTGACATTGTTGTTGTTGTTTTTGTTGTTTATTTGACGTTGTTGCTGTTGTTATTGTTGGTGTTGTTGTTGTTGTTTATTTGACGTTGGTGTTGTTGTTGTTTATTTGACGTTGTTGTTGTGGTTGTTGTTTATTTGACGTTGTTGTTGTTGTTGTTTAGTTGACGTTGTTGTTGTTGTTTATTTGACGTTGTTGTTGTTGTTGTTGTTGTTTACTTGACGTTGTTGTTGTTGTTATTTATTTTACGGTGTTGTTGTTGTTGTTGTTTATTTGACATTGTTGTTGTTGTTGTTAATTTGACGTTGTTGTTGTTTATTTGACGTTGTTGTTGTTATTGTTGTTTATTTGACATTGTTGTTGTTGTTGTTGACGTTGTTGTTGTTGTTGTTTATTTGACGTTGTTGTTGTTGTTGTTGGTTATTTGATGTTGTTTTAGTTGTTGTTGTTGTTGACGTTGTTGTTGTAGTTGTTATTTATTTGATGTTTTTATTGTTGTTGTTGTTAACATAGTTGTTGTTGTTTATTTCACGTTGTTGTTGTTGTTGACGTTATTGTTGTAGTTGTTGTTTATTTGATGTTTTTGTTGTTGTTGTTGTTAACATAGTTGTTGTTGTTTATTTCACGTTGTTGTTGTTGTTGACGTTGTTGTTTATTTGACGTTGTTGTTGTTGTTTATTTGACGTTGTTGTTGTTGTTGACGTTGTTGTTGTTGTTGTTTATTTGACGTTGATGTTTTTGTTGTTTATTTGACATTGTTGTTGTTGTTGTTGACGGTGTTGTTGTTGTTGTTGTTTATTTGACATTGTTGTTGTTGTTTTTGTTGTTTATTTGACGTTGTTGCTGTTGTTATTGTTGGTGTTGTTGTTGTTGTTGTTTATTTGACGTTGTTGTTGTTGTTGTTGTTGTTGTTGTTTATTTGACGTTGTTGTTGTTGTTATTTATTTTACGGTGTTGTTGTTGTTGTTGTTTATTTGACGTTGTTGTTGTTGTTGTTAATTTGACGTTGTTGTTGTTTATTTGACGTTGTTGTTGTTATTGTTGTTTATTTGACATTGTTGTTGTTGTTGTTGTTGTTTATTTGACGTTGTTGTTGTTGTTGTTGGTTATTTGATGTTGTTTTAGTTGTTGTTGTTTATTTGACGTTGTTGTTGTTGTTGACGTTAACATAGTTGTTGTTGTTTATTTCACGTTGTTGTTGTTGTTGACGTTGTTGTTTATTTGATGTTGTTGTTGTTGTTTATTTGACGTTGTTGTTGTTGTTGTTGACGTTGTTGTTGTTGTTGTTTATTTGACGTTGATGTTTTTGTTGTTTATTTGACATTGTTGTTGTTGTTGTTGACGGTGTTGTTGTTGTTGTTGTTTATTTGACATTGTTGTTGTTGTTGTTGTTGTTGCTGTTGTTTATTTGACGTTGTTGTTGGTTTTGTTGTTGTTGTTGTTTATTTGAGGTTGTTGTTGTTGTTGTTGGTTATTTGATGTTGTTTTAGTTGTTGTTGTTTATTTGACATTGTTGTTGTTGTTTATTTGACGTTGTTGTTTTTGTTTATTTGACGTTGTTGTTGTTTATTTGACGTTATTGTTGTTGTTGTTGTTGCTTATTTGACGTTGTTGTTGTTGTTGTTATTGTTTATTTGACGGTGTTGTTGTTGTTGTTGTTGTTTATTTGACGTTGTTGTTGTTGTTGTTGTTGTTGTTGTTTATTTGACGTTGTTGTTGTTGTTGACGTTGTTGTTGTTGTTGTTTATTTGATGTTGTTGTTGTTGTTGTTAACATAGTTGATGTTGTTTATTTGACGTTGTTGTTGTTGTTGACGTTGTTGTTTATTTGACGTTGTTTTTGTTGTTTATTTGACGTTGTTGTTGTTGTTGTTGACGTTATTGTTGTTGTTGTTTATTTGATGTTGATGTTGTTGTTGTTTATTTGACATTGTTGTTGTTGTTGTTGACGGTGTTATTGTTGTTGTTTATTTGACATTGTTGTTGTTGTTGTTGTTGTTGTTGTTTATTTGACGTTTTTGTTGTTATTGATGTTGTTGTTGTTTATTTGACGTTGTTGTTGTTGTTGTTTATTTGACGAAGTTGTTGTTGTTGTTGTTATTGTTGTTGTTGTTTATTTAACGTTGTTGTTGTTTATTTGACGTTGTTGTTGTTATTTGACGTTGTTGTTGTTGTTGTTGTATTTGTTGTTATTGTTGTTCTTGTTGTTTATTTGACGTTGTTGTTGTTATTTGACGTTGTTGTTGTTGTAGTATTTGTTGTTGTTGTTTATTTGACGTTATTGTTGTTGTTTATTTGACTTTATTGTTGTTGTTTATTTGACGTTATTGTTGTTGTTGTTGTTGTTGTTGTTTATTTGACGTTTTTGTTGTTATTGATGTTGTTGTTGTTTTTGTTGTTGTTTATTAGACGTTGTTGTTGTTGTTTATTTGACGTTGTTGTTGTTTTTGTTATTGTTGTTGTTGTTTATTTAACGTTGTTGTTGTTGTTTATTTGACGTTGTTGTTGTTATTTGACGTTGTTGTTGTTGTTGTTGTATTTGTTGTTATTGTTGTTGTTGATGTTTATTTGACGTTGTTGTTGTTATTTGACGTTGTTGTTGTTGTTGTTGTTGTTGTTGTTGTTGTTGTTGTATTTATTGTTGTTGTTGTTGTTGTTTATTTGACGTTGTTGTCGTTGTTGTTTATTTGACGTTATTGTTGTTGTTTAATTGATGTTGTTATTGTTGTTGTTGTTGTTGTTTATTTGACGTTGTTGTTGTTGTTGTTGACGTTGTTGTTGTTGTGTATTTGACATTGTTGTTGTTATTTTTTATTTGACGTTGTTAATGTTTTTGACATTGTTGTTGTTGTTTTTGTTGTTTATTTGACGTTGTTGCTGTTGTTATTGTTGGTGGTGTTGTTGTTGTTTATTTGACGTTGGTATTGTTGTTGTTTATTTGACGTTGTTGTTGTTTATTTGACGTTGTTGTTGTTGTTGTTGTTTAGTTGACGTTGTTGTTGTTGTTTATTTGACGTTGTTGTTGTCATTGTTTTTTTTGTTTATTTGACGTTGTTGTTGTTGTTGACGTTGTTGTTTATTTGACGTTGTTGTTGTTGTTGTTTATTTGACGTTGTTGTTGTTGTTGTTGTTGTTGTTTATTTGACGTTGTTGTTGTTGTTATTTATTTTATGGTGTTGTTGTTTTTGTTGTTTATTTGACGTTGTTGTTGTTGTTGTTGTTAATTTCACGTTGTTGTTGTTTATTTGACGTTGTTGTTGTTATTGTTGTTTATTTGACATTGTTGTTGTTGTTGTTGACATTGTTGTTGTTGTTGTTTATTTGACGTCGTTGTTGTTGTTGTTGTTGGTTATTTGATGTTGTTTTAGTTGTTGTTGTTTATTTGACGTTGTTGTTGTTGTTGACGTTGTTGTTGTAGTTGTTGTTTATTTGATGTTTTTGTTGTTGTTGTTGTTAACATAGTTGTTGTTGTTTATTTCACGTTGTTGTTGTTGTTGACATTGTTGTTTATTTGACGTTGTTGTTGTTGTTTATTTCACGTTGTTGTTGTTGTTGACGTTGTTGTTGTTGTTATTTATTTGACGTTGATGTTTTTGTTGTTTATTTGACATTGTTGTTGTTGTTGACGGTGTTGTTGTTGTTGTTTATTTGACATTGTTGTTGTTGTTGACGGTGTTGTTTTTGTTGTTTATTTGACGTTTTTGTTGTTATTGATGTTGTTGTTGTTTTTGTTGTTGTTTATTTGACGTTGTTGTTGTTGTTTATTTGACGTTGTTGTTGTCATTTATTTGACGTTGTTGTTGTTGTTGTTATTGTTGTTGTTATTTATTTAACGTTGTTGTTGTTGTTTATTTGACGTTGTTGTTGTTATTTGACGTTGTTGTAGTTGTTGTATTTGTTGTTATTGTTGTTGTTTTTGTTGTTTATTTGACGTTGTTGTTGTTCTATTTGTTGTTGTTGTTGTTGTTTATTTGACGTTATTGTTGTTGTTTATTTGACGTTATTGTTGTTGTTGTTGTTTATTTGACGTTTTTGTTGTTATTGATGTTGTTGTTGTTTTTGTTGTTGTTTATTTGACGTTGTTGTTGTTGTTGTTATTGTTGTTGTTGTTTATTTAACGTTGTTGTTGTTGTTTATTTGCACGTTGTTGTTGTTATTTGACGTTGTTGTTGTTGTATTTGTTGTTATTGTTGTTGTTGTTGTTGTTTATTTGACGTTGTTGTTGTTATTTGACGTTGTTGTTGTTGTTGTATTTGTTGTTGTTGTTGTTGTTTATTTGACGTTGTTGTTGTTGTTTATTTGACGTTATTGTTGTTGTTTATTTGACGTTATTGTTGTTGTTGTTGTTGTTGTTTATTTGACGTTTTTGTTGTTATTGATGTTGTTGTTGTTTTTGTTGTTTTTTATTAGACGTTGTTGTTGTTGTTTATTTGACGTTGTTGTTGTTTTTGTTATTGTTGTTGTTGTTTATTTAACGTTGTTGTTGTTGTTTATTGGACGTTGTTGTTGTTATTTGACGTTGTTGTTGTTGTTGTTGTATTTGTTGTTATTGTTGTTGTTGATGTTTATTTGAGGTTGTTGTTGTTATTTGACGTTGTTGTTGTTGTTGTTGTTGTTGTATTTATTGTTGTTGTCGTTGTTGTTTATTTGACGTTGTTGTTGTTGTTTATTTGACGTTATTGTTGTTGTCGTTGTTGTTTATTTGACGTTGTTGTTGTTGTTTATTTGACGTTACTGTTGTTGTTTAATTGACGTTGTTATTGTTGTTGTTGTTGTTTATTTGACGTTGTTGTTGTTGTTGACGTTGTTGTTGTTGTTTATTTAACGTTGTTGTTGTTATTTTTTATTTGATGTTGTTAATGTTTTTGACATTGTTGTTGTTGTTTTTGTTGTTTATTTGACGTTGTTGCTGTTGTTATTGTTGGTGTTGTTGTTGTTGTTTATTTGACGTTGGTGTTGTTGTTGTTTATTTGACGTTGTTGTTGTGGTTGTTGTTTATTTGACGTTGTTGTTGTTGTTGTTTAGTTGACGTTGTTGTTGTTGTTTATTTGACGTTGTTGTTGTTGTTGTTGTTGTTTACTTGACGTTGTTGTTGTTGTTATTTATTTTACGGTGTTGTTGTTGTTGTTGTTTATTTGACATTGTTGTTGTTGTTGTTAATTTGACGTTGTTGTTGTTTATTTGACGTTGTTGTTGTTATTGTTGTTTATTTGACATTGTTGTTGTTGTTGTTGACGTTGTTGTTGTTGTTGTTTATTTGACGTTGTTGTTGTTGTTGTTGGTTATTTGATGTTGTTTTAGTTGTTGTTGTTGTTGACGTTGTTGTTGTAGTTGTTATTTATTTGATGTTTTTATTGTTGTTGTTGTTAACATAGTTGTTGTTGTTTATTTCACGTTGTTGTTGTTGTTGACGTTGTTGTTGTAGTTGTTGTTTATTTGATGTTTTTGTTGTTGTTGTTGTTGTTAACATAGTTGTTGTTGTTTATTTCACGTTGTTGTTGTTGTTGACGTTGTTGTTTATTTGACGTTGTTGTTGTTGTTTATTTGACGTTGTTGTTGTTGTTGACGTTGTTGTTGTTGTTGTTTATTTGACGTTGATGTTTTTGTTGTTTATTTGACATTGTTGTTGTTGTTGTTGACGGTGTTGTTGTTGTTGTTGTTTATTTGACATTGTTGTTGTTGTTTTTGTTGTTTATTTGACGTTGTTGCTGTTGTTATTGTTGGTGTTGTTGTTGTTGTTGTTTATTTGACGTTGGTGTTGTTGTTGTTTAGTTGACGTTGTTGTTGTTGTTTATTTGACGTTGTTGTTGTTGTTTTTGTTGTTTACTTGACGTTGTTGTTGTTGTTGTTGACGTTGTTGTTGTTGTTGTTTATTTGACGTTGATGTTGTTGTTGTTTATTTGACATTGTTGTTGTTGTTGTTGTTGACGGTGTTATTGTTGTTGTTTATTTGACATTGTTGTTGTTGTAGTTGTTGTTGTTGTTTATTTGACGTTTTTGTTGTTATTGATGTTGTTGTTGTTTATTTGACGTTGTTGTTGTTGTTTATTTGACGACGTTGTTGTTGTTGTTATTGTTGTTGTTGTTTATTTAACGTTGTTGTTGTTGTTTATTTGACGTTGTTGTTGTTATTTGACGTTGTTGTTGTTGTTGTTGTTGTATTTGTTGTTATTGTTGTTTTGTTGTTGTTTATTTGACGTTGTTGTTGTTATTTGATGTTGTTGTTGTTGTAGCATTTGTTGTTGTTGTTGTTTATTTGACGTTATTGTTGTTGTTGTTGTTGTTGTTTATTTGACGTTTTTGTTGTTATTGATGTTGTTGTTGTTTTTGTTGTTATTTATTAGACGTTGTTGTTGTTGTTTATTTGACGTTGTTGTTGTTTTTGTTATTGTTGTTGTTGTTTATTTGACGTTGTTGTTGTTGTTTATTTGACGTTGTTGTTGTTATTTGACGTTGTTGTTGTTGTTGTATTTGTTGTTATTGTTGTTGTTGATGTTTATTTGACGTTGTTGTTGTTATTTGACGTTGTTGTTGTTGTTGTTGTATTTATTGTTGTTGTTGTTGTTGTTTATTTGACGTTGTTGTTGTTGTTTATTTGACGTTATTGTTGTTATTTAATAGACGTTGTTATTGTTGTTGTTGTTGTTTATTTGACGTTGTTGTTGTTGTTGACGTTGTTGTTGTTGTTTATTTGACGTTGTTGTTGTTATTTTTTATTTGACGTTGTTAATGTTTTTGACATTGTTGTTGTTGTTTTTGTTGTTTATTTGACGTTGTTGCTGTTGTTATTGTTGGTGTTGTTGTTGTTGTTGTTTATTTGACGTTGGTGTTGTTGTTGTTTAGTTGACGTTGTTGTTGTTGTTTATTTGACGTTGTTGTTGTTGTTGTTGTTTACTTGACGTTGTTGTTGTTGTTTTTATTTATTTTACGGTGTTGTTGTTGTTGTTGTTTATTTGACGTTGTTGTTGTTGTTGTTAATTTGACGTTGTTGTTGTTTATTTGACGTTGTTGTTGTTGTTGTTGGTTATTTGATGTTGTTTTAGTTGTTGTTGTTTATTTGACGTTGTTGTTGTTGTTGACGTTGTTGTTGTAGTTGTTGTTTATTTGATGTTTTTGTTGTTGTTGTTGTTAACATAGTTGTTGTTGTTTATTTCACGTTGTTGTTGTTGTTGACGTTGTTGTTTATTTGACGTTGTTGTTGTTGTTTATTTGACGTTGTTGTTGTTGTTGACGTTGTTGTTGTTGTTGTTTATTTGACGTTGATGTTTTTGTTGTTTATTTGACATTGTTGTTGTTGTTGTTGACGGTGTTGTTGTTGTTGTTGTTTATTTGACATTGTTGTTGTTGTTGTTGTTGTTGTTGCTGTTGTTTATTTGACGTTGTTGTTGTTGTTGACGTTGTTGTTGTTGTTGTTTATTTGACGTTGTTGTTGTTGTTGTTTGTTATTTGATGTTGTTTTAGTTGTTGTTGTTTATTTGACATTGTTGTTGTTGTTTATTTGACATTGTTGTTGTTGTTTATTTGACGTTGTTGGTTTTGTTTATTTGACGTTGTTGTTGTTTATTTGACGTTGTTATTGTTGTTATTGTTGTTGTTGTTGCTTATTTGACATTGTTGTTGTTGTTGTTATTGTTTATTTGACGATGTTGTTGTTGTTGTTGTTTATTTGACGTTGTTGTTGTTGTTGTTGTTTATTTGACGTTGTTGTTGTTTATGACGTTGTTGTTATTGTTGTTTATTTGATGTTGTTGTTGTTGTTGTTAACATAGTTGTTAACATAGTTGTTGTTGTTTATTTGACGTTGTTGTTGTTGTTGACGTTGTTGTTTATTTGACGTTGTTGTTGTTGTTTATTTGACGTTGTTGCTGTTGTTGTTGTTGACGTTGTTGTTGTTGTTGTTTATTTGACGTTGATGTTGTTGTTGTTTATTTGACATTGTTGTTGTTGTTGTTGTTGACGGTGTTATTGTTGTTGTTTATTTGACATTGTTGTTGTTGTAGTTGTTGTTGTTGTTTATTTGACGTTTTTGTTGTTATTGATGTTGTTGTTGTTTATTTGACGTTGTTGTTGTTGTTTATTTGACGACGTTGTTGTTGTTGTTATTGTTGTTGTTGTTTATTTAACGTTGTTGTTGTTGTTTATTTGACGTTGTTGTTGTTATTTGACGTTGTTGTTGTTGTTGTTGTTGTATTTGTTGTTATTGTTGTTGTTGTTGTTTATTTGACGTTGTTGTTCTTATTTGATGTTGTTGTTGTTGTAGCATTTGTTGTTGTTGTTGTTTATTTGACGTTATTGTTGTTGTTTATTTGACGTTATTGTTGTTGTTGTTGTTGTTGTTTATTTGACGTTTTTGTTGTTATTGATGTTGTTGTTGTTTTTGTTGTTATTTATTAGACGTTGTTGTTGTTGTTTATTTGACGTTGTTGTTGTTTTTGTTATTGTTGTTGTTGTTTATTTAACGTTGTTGTTGTTGTTTATTTGACGTTGTTGTTGTTATTTGACGTTGTTGTTGTTGTTGTATTTGTTGTTATTGTTGTTGTTGATGTTTATTTGACGTTGTTGATGTTATTTGACGTTGTTGTTGTTGTTGTTTATTTGACGTTGTTGTTGTTGTTTATTTGACGTTATTGTTGTTGTTTAATTGACATTGTTATTGTTGTTGTTGTTGTTTATTTGACCTTGTTGTTGTTGTTGATGTTGTTGTTGTTGTTTATTTGACGTTGTTGTTGTTATTTTTTATTTGACGTTGTTAATGTTTTTGACATTGTTGTTGTTGTTTTTGTTGTTTATTTGACGTTGTTGTTGTTATTTTTTATTTGTGTTGTTGTTGTTGTTTATTTGACGTTGTTGTTGTTGTTGTTTAGTTGACGTTGTTGTTGTTGTTTATTTGACGTTGTTGTTGTCATTGTTTTTTTTGTTTATTTGACGTTGTTGTTAGTGTTTATTTGACGTTGTTGTTGTTGTTGTTGTTTATTTGACGTTGTTGTTGTTGTTGTTGTTGTTGTTTATTTGACGTTGTTGTTGTTGTTATTTATTTTACGGTGTTGTTGTTGTTGTTGTTTATTTGACGTTGTTGTTGTTGTTGTTAATTTGACGTTGTTGTTGTTTATTTGACGTTGTTGTTGTTATTGTTGTTTATTTGACATTGTTGTTGTTGTTGTTGTTGACGTTGTTGTTGTTGTTGTTTATTTAACGTTGTTGTTGTTGTTGTTGTTGGTTATTTGATGTTGTTTTAGTTGTTGTTGTTTATTTGACGTTGTTGTTGTTGTTGACGTTGTTGTAGTTGTTGTTTATTTGATGTTTTTGTTGTTGTTGTTGTTAACATAGTTGTTGTTGTTTATTTCACGTTGTTGTTGTTGTTGACGTTGTTGTTTATTTGACGTTGTTGTTGTTGTTTATTTGACATTGTTGTTGTTGTTGACGTTGTTGTTGTTGTTGTTTATTTGACGTTGATGTTTTTGTTGTTTATTTGACATTGTTGTTGTTGTTGTTGACGGTGTTGTTGTTGTTGTTGTTTATTTGACATTGTTGTTGTTGTTGTTGTTGTTGTTGTTGTTGCTGTTGTTTATTTGACGTTGTTGTTGTTGTTGACGTTGTTGTTGTTGTTTATTTGACGTTGTTATTGTTGTTGTTGTTGGTTATTTGATGTTGTTTTAGTTGTTGTTGTTTATTTGACATTATTGTTGTTGTTTATTTGACGTTGTTGTTTTTGTTTATTTGACGTTGTTGTTGTTTATTTGACGTTATTGTTGTTGTTATTGTTGTTGCTTATTTGACGTTGTTGTTGTTGTTGTTATTGTTTATTTGACGGTGTTGTTGTTGTTGCTGTTTATTTGACGATGTTGTTGTTGTTGTTGTTGTTGTTTATTTGACGTTGTTGTTGTTGTTGACGTTGTTGTTCTTGTTGTTTATTTGATGTTGTTGTTGTTGTTAACATAGTTGTTAACATAGTTGTTGTTGTTTATTTGACGTTGTTGTTGTTGTTGATTTGACGTTGTTGTTGTTATTTGACGTTGTTGTTGTTGTTGTATTTGTTGTTATTGTTGTTGTTGATGTTTATTTGACGTTGTTATTGTTATTTGACGTTGTTGTTGTTGTTGTTGTTGTATTTATTGTTGTTGTTGTTGTTTATTTGATGTTGTTGTTGTTGTTTATTTGACGTTATTGTTGTTGTTTAATTGACGTTGTTATTGTTGTTGTTGTTGTTTATTTGACGTTGTTGTTGTTGTTGACGTTGTTGTTGTTGTTTATTTGACGTTGTTGTTGTTATTTTTTATTTGACGTTGTTAATGTTTTTGACATTGTTGTTGTTGTTTTTGTTGTTTATTTGACGTTGTTGCTGTTGTTATTGTTGGTGTTGTTGTTGTTGTTGTTTATTTGACGTTGGTGTTGTTGTTGTTTAGTTGACGTTGTTGTTGTTGTTTATTTGACGTTGTTGTTGTTGTTGTTGTTTACTTGACGTTGTTGTTGTTTTTATTTATTTTACGGTGTTGTTGTTGTTGTTGTTGTTGACGTTGTTGTTGTTGTTGTTTATTTGACGTTGATGTTGTTGTTGTTTATTTGACATTGTTGTTGTTGTTGTTGTTGACGGTGTTATTGTTGTTGTTTATTCGACATTGTTGTTGTTGTAGTTGTTGTTGTTGTTGTTGTTTATTTGACGTTTTTGTTGTTATTGATGTTGTTGTTGTTTATTTGACGTTGTTGTTGTTGTTTATTTGACGACGTTGTTGTTGTTGTTATTGTTGTTGTTGTTTATTTAACGTTGTTGTTGTTGTTTATTTGACGTTGTTGTTGTTATTTAACGTTGTTGTTGTTGTTGTTGTTGTTGTATTTGTTGTTATTGTTGTTTTGTTGTTGTTTATTTGACGTTGTTGTTGTTATTTGATGTTGTTGTTGTTGTAGCATTTGTTGTTGTTGTTGTTGTTTATTTGACGTTATTGTTGTTGTTTATTTGACGTTATTGTTGTTGTTGTTGTTGTTGTTTATTTGACGTTTTTGTTGTTATTGATGTTGTTGTTGTTTTTGTTGTTATTTATTAGACGTTGTTGTTGTTGTTTATTTGACGTTGTTGTTGTTTTTGTTATTGTTGTTGTTGTTTATTTGACGTTGTTGTTGTTGTTTATTTGACGTTGTTGTTGTTATTTGACGTTGTTGTTGTTGTTGTATTTGTTGTTATTGTTGTTGTTGATGTTTATTTGACGTTGTTGTTGTTATTTGACGTTGTTGTTGTTGTTGTTGTTGTATTTATTGTTGTTGTTGTTGTTGTTTATTTGACGTTGTTGTTGTTGTTTATTTGACGTTATTGTTGTTGTTTAATTGACGTTGTTATTGTTGTTGTTGTTGTTTATTTGACGTTGTTGTTGTTGTTGATGTTGTTGTTGTTGTTTATTTGACGTTGTTGTTGTTATTTTTTATTTGACGTTGTTAATGTTTTTGACATTGTTGTTGTTGTTTTTGTTGTTTA
Source organism: Vicia faba (assembly GCA_948472305.1). Taxonomy (NCBI): domain Eukaryota; kingdom Viridiplantae; phylum Streptophyta; class Magnoliopsida; order Fabales; family Fabaceae; genus Vicia; species Vicia faba. Next base: position 1,333,898,462 of record OX451735.1, on the reverse strand, counting down.
TTTGACGTTGTTGCTGTTGTTATTGTTGGTGTTGTTGTTGTTGTTGTTTATTTGACGTTGGTGTTGTTGTTGTTTAGTTGACGTTGTTGTTGTTGTTTATTTGACGTTGTTGTTGTTGTTGTTGTTTACTTGACGTTGTTGTTGTTGTTTTTATTTATTTTACGGTGTTGTTGTTGTTGTTGTTTATTTGACGTTGTTGTTGTTGTTGTTAATTTGACGTTGTTGTTGTTTATTTGACGTTGTTGTTGTTATTGTTGTTTATTTGACATTGTTGTTGTTGTTGTTGACGTTGTTGTTGTTGTTGTTGTTTATTTGACGTTGTTGTTGTTGTTGTTGGTTATTTGATGTTGTTTTAGTTGTTGTTGTTTATTTGACGTTGTTGTTGTTGTTGATGTTGTTGTTGTAGTTGTTGTTTATTTGATGTTTTTGTTGTTGTTGTTGTTAACATAGTTGTTGTTGTTTATTTCACGTTGTTGTTGTTGTTGACGTTGTTGTTTATTTGACGTTGTTGTTGTTGTTTATTTGACGTTGTTGTTGTTGTTGACGTTGTTGTTGTTGTTGTTTATTTGACGTTGATGTTTTTGTTGTTTATTTGACATTGTTGTTGTTGTTGTTGACGGTGTTGTTGTTGTTGTTGTTTATTTGACATTGTTGTTGTTGTTGTTGTTGTTGTTGCTGTTGTTTATTTGACGTTGTTGTTGTTGTTGTTGACGTTGTTGTTGTTGTTGTTTATTTGACGTTGTTGTTGTTGTTGTTGGTTATTTGATGTTGTTTTAGTTGTTGTTGTTTATTTGACATTGTTGTTGTTGTTTATTTGACATTGTTGTTGTTGTTTATTTGACGTTGTTGGTTTTGTTTATTTGACGTTGTTGTTGTTTATTTGACGTTGTTGTTGTTGTTATTGTTGTTGTTGTTGCTTATTTGACATTGTTGTTGTTGTTGTTATTGTTTATTTGACGATGTTGTTGTTGTTGTTGTTTATTTGACGTTGTTGTTGTTGTTGTTGTTTATTTGACGTTGTTGTTGTTGTTGACGTTGTTGTTGTTGTTGTTTATTTGATGTTGTTGTTGTTGTTGTTAACATAGTTGTTAACATAGTTGTTGTTGTTTATTTGACGTTGTTGTTGTTGTTGACGTTGTTATTTATTTGACGTTGTTGTTGTTGTTTATTTGACGTTGTTGTTGTTGTTGTTGTTGACGTTGTTGTTGATGTTGTTTATTTGACGTTTATGTTGTTGTTGTTTATTTGACATTGTTGTTGTTGTTGTTGTTGACGGTGTTATTGTTGTTGTTTATTTGACATTGTTGTTGTTGTAGTTGTTGTTGTTGTTTATTTGACGTTTTTGTTGTTATTGATGTTGTTGTTGTTTATTTGACGTTGTTGTTGTTGTTTATTTGACGACGTTGTTGTTGTTGTTGTTATTGTTGTTGTTGTTTATTTAATGTTGTTGTTGTTGTTTATTTGACGTTGTTGTTGTTATTTGACGTTGTTGTTGTTGTTGTTGTTGTATTTGTTGTTATTGTTGTTGTTGTTGTTTATTTGACGTTGTTGTTCTTATTTGATGTTGTTGTTGTTGTAGCATTTGTTGTTGTTGTTGTTTATTTGACGTTATTGTTGTTGTTTATTTGACGTTATTGTTGTTGTTGTTGTTGTTGTTTATTTGACGTTTTTGTTGTTATTGATGTTGTTGTTGTTTTTGTTGTTATTTATTAGACGTTGTTGTTGTTGTTTATTTGACGTTGTTGTTGTTTTTGTTATTGTTGTTGTTGTTTATTTAACGTTGTTGTTGTTGTTTATTTGACGTTGTTGTTGTTATTTGACGTTGTTGTTGTTGTTGTATTTGTTGTTATTGTTGTTGTTGATGTTTATTTGACGTTGTTGTTGTTATTTGACGTTGTTGTTGTTGTTGTTTATTTGACGTTGTTGTTGTTGTTTATTTGACGTTATTGTTGTTGTTTAATTGACGTTGTTATTGTTGTTGTTGTTGTTTATTTGACGTTGTTGTTGTTGTTGATGTTGTTGTTGTTGTTTATTTGACGTTGTTGTTGTTATTTTTTATTTGACGTTGTTAATGTTTTTGACATTGTTGTTGTTGTTTTTGTTGTTTATTTGACGTTGTTGTTGTTATTTTTTATTTGTGTTGTTGTTGTTGTTTATTTGACGTTGGTGTTGTTGTTGTTTATTTGACGTTGTTGTTGTGGTTGTTGTTTATTTGACGTTGTTGTTGTTGTTGTTTAGTTGACGTTGTTGTTGTTGTTTATTTGACGTTGTTGTTGTCATTGTTTTTTTTGTTTATTTGACGTTGTTGTTAGTGTTTATTTGACGTTGTTGTTGTTGTTGTTGTTTATTTGACGTTGTTGTTGTTGTTGTTGTTGTTTATTTGACGTTGTTGTTGTTGTTATTTATTTTACGGTGTTGTTGTTGTTGTTTATTTGACGTTGTTGTTGTTGTTGTTAATTTGACGTTGTTGTTGTTTATTTGACGTTGTTGTTGTTATTGTTGTTTATTTGACATTGTTGTTGTTGTTGTTGTTGACGTTGTTGTTGTTGTTGTTTATTTGACGTTGTTGTTGTTGTTGTTGTTGGTTATTTGATGTTGTTTTAGTTGTTGTTGTTTATTTGACGTTGTTGTTGTTGTTGACGTTGTTGTAGTTGTTGTTTATTTGATGTTTTTGTTGTTGTTGTTGTTAACATAGTTGTTGTTGTTTATTTGACGTTGTTGTTGTTGTTGACGTTGTTGTTTATTTGACGTTGTTGTTGTTGTTGTTTATTTGACGTTGTTGTTGTTGTTGACGTTGTTGTTGTTGTTGTTTATTTGACGTTGATGTTTTTGTTGTTTATTTGACATTGTTGTTGTTGTTGTTGACGGTGTTGTTGTTGTTGTTGTTTATTTGACATTGTTGTTGTTGTTGTTGTTGTTGTTGTTGTTGCTGTTGTTTATTTGACGTTGTTGTTGTTGTTGTTGACGTTGTTGTTGTTGTTGTTTATTTGACGTTGTTATTGTTGTTGTTGTTGGTTATTTGATGTTGTTTTAGTTGTTGTTGTTTATTTGACATTATTGTTGTTGTTTATTTGACGTTGTTGTTTTTGTTTATTTGACGTTGTTGTTGTTTATTTGACGTTATTGTTGTTGTTATTGTTGTTGCTTATTTGACGTTGTTGTTGTTGTTGTTATTGTTTATTTGACGGTGTTGTTGTTGTTGTTGTTTATTTGACGATGTTGTTGTTGTTGTTGTTGTTGTTTATTTGACGTTGTTGTTGTTGTTGACGTTGTTGTTGTTGTTGTTTATTTGATGTTGTTGTTGTTGTTAACATAGTTGTTAACATAGTTGTTGTTGTTTATTTGACGTTGTTGTTGTTGTTGACGTTTTTGTTTATTTGACGTTGTTGTTGTTATTTATTTGACGTTGTTGTTGTTGTTGTTGACGTTGTTGTTGTTGTTGTTTATTTGATGTTGATGTTGTTGTTGTTTATTTGACATTGTTGTTGTTGTTGTTGACGGTGTTATTAGTGTTGTTTATTTGACATTGTTGTTGTTGTTGTTGTTTATTTGACGTTTTTGTTGTTATTGATGTTGTTGTTGTTTATTTGACGTTGTTGTTGTTGTTTATTTGACGACGTTGTTGTTGTTGTTGTTGTTGTTGTTGTTGTTTATTTAACGTTGTTGTTGTTGTTGTTTATTTGACGTTGTTGTTGTTATTTGACGTTGTTGTTGTTGTATTTGTTGTTATTGTTGTTGTTGTTGTTTATTTGACGTTGTTGTTGTTATTTGACGTTGTTGTTGTTGTAGTATTTGTTGTTGTTGTTGTTTATTTGACGTTATTGTTGTTGTTTATTTGACGTTATTGTTGTTGTTGTTGTTGTTGTTTATTTGACGTTTTTGTTGTTATTGATGTTGTTGTTGTTTTTGTTGTTGTTTATTAGACGTTGTTGTTGTTGTTTATTTGACGTTGTTGTTGTTTTTGTTATTGTTGTTGTTGTTTATTTAAAGTTGTTGTTGTTGTTTATTTGACGTTGTTGTTGTTATTTGACGTTGTTGTTGTTGTTGTATTTGTTGTTATTGTTGTTGTTGATGTTTATTTGACGTTGTTGTTGTTATTTGACGTTGATGTTGTTGTTGTTGTTGTTGTATTTATTGTTGTTGTTGTTGTTGTTTATTTGACGTTGTTGTCGTTGTTGTTTATTTGACGTTATTGTTGTTGTTTAATTGACATTGTTATTGTTGTTGTTGTTGTTTATTTGACGTTGTTGTTGTTGTTGACGTTGTTGTTGTTGTTTATTTGACATTGTTGTTGTTATTTTTTATTTGACGTTGTTAATATTTTTGACATTGTTGTTGTTGTTTTTGTTGTTTATTTGACGTTGTTTCTGTTGTTATTGTTGGTGTTGTTGTTGTTGTTTATTTGACGTTGGTGTTGTTGTTGTTTATTTGACGTTGTTGTTGTGGTTGTTGTTTATTTGACGTTGTTGTTGTTGTTGTTAATTAGTTGACGTTGTTGTTGTTGTTGTTTATTTGACGTTGTTGTTGTCATTGTTTTTTTTGTTTATTTGACGTTGTTGTTGTTGTTGACGTTGTTGTTGTTGTTTATTTGACGTTGTTGTTGTTATTGTTGTTTATTTGACGTTGTTGTTGTTGTTGTTGTTGTTGTTGTTTATTTGACGTTGTTGTTGTTGTTATTTATTTTACGGTGTTGTTGTTGTTGTTGTTTATTTGACGTTGTTGTTGTTGTTGTTAACTTCACGTTGTTGTTGTTGTTTATTTGACGTTGTTGTTGTTATTGTTGTTTATTTGACATTGTTGTTGTTGTTGTTGTTGACGTTGTTGTTGTTGTTGTTGTTGTTTATTTGACGTTGTTGTTGTTGGTTATTTGATGTTGTTTTAGTTGTTGTTGTTTATTTGACGTTGTTGTTGTTGTTGACGTTGTTGTTGTAGTTGTTGTTTATTTGATGTTTTTGTTGTTGTTGTTGTTGTTGTTTATTTGACGTTATTGTTGTTGTTTATTTGACGTTATTGTTGTTGTTGTTGTTGTTGTTTATTTGACGTTTTTGTTGTTATTGATGTTGTTGTTGTTTTTGTTGTTATTTATTAGACGTTGTTGTTGTTGTTTATTTGACGTTGTTGTTGTTTTTGTTATTGTTGTTGTTGTTTATTTAACGTTGTTGTTGTTGTTTATTTGACATTGTTGTTGTTATTTGACGTTGTTGTTGTTGTTGTATTTGTTGTTATTGTTGTTGTTGATGTTTATTTGACGTTGTTGTTGTTATTTGACGTTGTTGTTGTTGTTGTTGTATTTATTGTTGTTGTTGTTGTTGTTTATTTGACGTTGTTGTTGTTGTTTATTTGACGTTATTGTTGTTGTTTAATTGACGTTGTTATTGTTGTTGTTGTTGTTTATTTGACGTTGTTGTTGTTGTTGACGTTGTTGTTGTTGTTTATTTGACGTTGTTGTTGTTATTTTTTATTTGACGTTGTTAATGTTTTTGACATTGTTGTTGTTGTTTTTGTTGTTTATTTGACGTTGTTGCTGTTGTTATTGTTTGTGTTGTTGTTGTTGTTTATTTGACGTTGGTGTTGTTGTTGTTTATTTGACGTTGTTGTTGTGGTTGTTGTTTATTTGACGTTGTTGTTGTTGTTGTTTAGTTGACGTTGTTGTTTTTGTTTATTTGACGTTGTTGTTGTCATTGTTTTTTTTGTTTATTTGACGTTGTTGTTAGTGTTTATTTGACGTTGTTGTTGTTGTTGTTTATTTGACGTTGTTGTTGTTGTTGTTGTTTATTTGACGTTGTTGTTGTTGTTATTTATTTTACGGTGTTGTTGTTGTTGTTGTTGTTGTTTATTTGACGTTGTTGTTGTTGTTGTTAATTTGACGTTGTTATTGTTTATTTGACGTTGTTGTTGTTATTGTTGTTTATTTGACATTGTTGTTGTTGTTGTTGTTGACGTTGTTGTTGTTGTTGTTTATTTGACGTTGTTGTTGTTGTTGTTGTTGGTTATTTGATGTTGTTTTAGTTGTTATTGTTTATTTGACGTTGTTGTTGTTGACGTTGTTGTAGTTGTTGTTTATTTGATGTTTTTGTTGTTGTTGTTGTTAACATAGTTGTTGTTGTTTATTTCACGTTGTTGTTGTTGTTGACGTTGTTGTTTATTTGACGTTGTTGTTGTTGTTTATTTGACGTTGTTGTTGTTGTTGACGTTGTTGTTGTTGTTGTTTATTTGACGTTGATGTTTTTGTTGTTTATTTGACATTGTTGTTGTTGTTGTTGACGGTGTTGTTGTTGTTGTTGTTTATTTGACATTGTTGTTGTTGTTGTTGTTGTTGTTGTTGCTGTTGTTTATTTGACGTTGTTGTTGTTGTTGTTGACGTTGTTGTTGTTGTTGTTTATTTGAGGTTGTTATTGTTGTTGTTGTTGGTTATTTGATGTTTTAGTTGTTGTTGTTTATTTGACATTGTTGTTGTTGTTTATTTGACGTTGTTGTTTTTGTTTATTTGACGTTGTTGTTGTTTATTTGACGTTATTGTTGTTGTTATTGTTGTTGCTTATTTGACGTTGTTGTTGTTGTTGTTATTGTTTATTTGACGGTGTTGTTGTTGTTGTTGTTTATTTGACGATGTTGTTGTTGTTGTTGTTGTTTATTTGACGTTGTTGTTGTTGATGACGTTGTTGTTGTTGTTTATTTGATGTTGTTGTTGTTGTTAACATAGTTGTTAACATAGTTGTTGTTGTTTATTTGACGTTGTTGTTGTTGTTGACGTTGCTGTTTATTTGACGTTGTTGTTGTTGTTTATTTGACGTTGTTGTTGTTGTTGTTGACGTTGTTGTTGTTGTTGTTTATTTGATGTTGATGTTGTTGTTGTTTATTTGACATTGTTGTTGTTGTTGTTGACGGTGTTATTGTTGTTGTTTATTTGACATTGTTGTTGTTGTTTATTTGACGTTTTTGTTGTTATTGATTTTGTTGTTGTTTATTTGACGTTGTTGTTGTTGTTTATTTGACGACGTTGTTGTTGTTGTTGTTATTGTTGTTGTTGTTTATTTAACGTTGTTGTTGTTGTTTATTTGACGTTGTTGTTGTTATTTGACGTTGTTGTTGTTGTTGTATTTGTTGTTATTGTTGTTGACGTTGTTGTTGTTATTTGACGTTGTTGTTGTTGTAGTATTTGTTGTTGTTGTTGTTTATTTGACGTTATTGTTGTTGTTTATTTGACGTTATTGTTGTTGTTGTTGTTGTTGTTTATTTGACGTTTTTGTTGTTATTGATGTTGTTGTTGTTTTTGTTGTTGTTTATTAGACGTTGTTGTTGTTGTTTATTTGACGTTGTTGTTGTTTTTGTTATTGTTGTTGTTGTTTATTTAAAGTTGTTGTTGTTGTTTATTTGACGTTGTTGTTGTTATTTGACGTTGTTGTTGTTGTTTTATTTGTTGTTATTGTTGTTGTTGATGTTTATTTGACGTTGTTGTTGTTATTTGACGTTGTTGTTGTTGTTGTTGTATTTATTGTTGTTGTTGTTGTTGTTTATTTGACGTTGTTGTCGTTGTTGTTTATTTGACGTTATTGTTGTTGTTTAATTGACGTTGTTATTGTTGTTGTTGTTGTTTATTTGACGTTGTTGTTGTTGTTGACGTTGTTGTTGTTGTTTATTTGACATTGTTGTTGTTATTTTTTATTTGACGTTGTTAATATTTTTGACATTGTTGTTGTTGTTTTTGTTGTTTATTTGACGTTGTTTCTGTTGTTATTATTGGTGTTGTTGTTGTTGTTTATTTGACGTTTTTGTTGTTATTGATGTTGTTGTTGTTTTTGTTGTTATTTATTAGACGTTGTTGTTGTTGTTTATTTGACGTTGTTGTTGTTTTTGTTATTGTTGTTGTTGTTTATTTGACGTTGTTGTTGTTGTTTATTTGACGTTGTTGTTGTTATTTGACGTTGTTGTTGTTGTTGTATTTGTTGTTATTGTTGTTGTTGATGTTTATTTGACGTTGTTGTTGTTATTTGACGTTGTTGTTGTTGTTGTTGTATTTATTGTTGTTGTTGTTGTTGTTTATTTGACGTTGTTGTTGTTGTTTATTTGACGTTATTGTTGTTATTTAATAGACGTTGTTATTGTTGTTGTTGTTGTTTATTTGACGTTGTTGTTGTTGTTGACGTTGTTGTTGTTGTTTATTTGACGTTGTTGTTGTTATTTTTTATTTGACGTTGTTAATGTTTTTGACATTGTTGTTGTTGTTTTTGTTGTTTATTTGACGTTGTTGCTGTTGTTATTGTTGGTGTTGTTGTTGTTGTTGTTTATTTGACGTTGGTGTTGTTGTTGTTTAGTTGACGTTGTTGTTGTTGTTTATTTGACGTTGTTGTTGTTGTTGTTGTTTACTTGACGTTGTTGTTGTTGTTTTTATTTATTTTACGGTGTTGTTGTTGTTGTTGTTTATTTGACGTTGTTGTTGTTGTTGTTAATTTGACGTTGTTGTTGTTTATTTGACGTTGTTGTTGTTGTTGTTGGTTATTTGATGTTGTTTTAGTTGTTGTTGTTTATTTGACGTTGTTGTTGTTGTTGACGTTGTTGTTGTAGTTGTTGTTTATTTGATGTTTTTGTTGTTGTTGTTGTTAACATAGTTGTTGTTGTTTATTTCACGTTGTTGTTGTTGTTGACGTTGTTGTTTATTTGACGTTGTTGTTGTTGTTTATTTGACGTTGTTGTTGTTGTTGACGTTGTTGTTGTTGTTGTTTATTTGACGTTGATGTTTTTGTTGTTTATTTGACATTGTTGTTGTTGTTGTTGACGGTGTTGTTGTTGTTGTTGTTTATTTGACATTGTTGTTGTTGTTGTTGTTGTTGTTGCTGTTGTTTATTTGACGTTGTTGTTGTTGTTGACGTTGTTGTTGTTGTTGTTTATTTGACGTTGTTGTTGTTGTTGTTTGTTATTTGATGTTGTTTTAGTTGTTGTTGTTTATTTGACATTGTTGTTGTTGTTTATTTGACATTGTTGTTGTTGTTTATTTGACGTTGTTGGTTTTGTTTATTTGACGTTGTTGTTGTTTATTTGACGTTGTTATTGTTGTTATTGTTGTTGTTGTTGCTTATTTGACATTGTTGTTGTTGTTGTTATTGTTTATTTGACGATGTTGTTGTTGTTGTTGTTTATTTGACGTTGTTGTTGTTGTTGTTGTTTATTTGACGTTGTTGTTGTTTATGACGTTGTTGTTATTGTTGTTTATTTGATGTTGTTGTTGTTGTTGTTAACATAGTTGTTAACATAGTTGTTGTTGTTTATTTGACGTTGTTGTTGTTGTTGACGTTGTTGTTTATTTGACGTTGTTGTTGTTGTTTATTTGACGTTGTTGCTGTTGTTGTTGTTGACGTTGTTGTTGTTGTTGTTTATTTGACGTTGATGTTGTTGTTGTTTATTTGACATTGTTGTTGTTGTTGTTGTTGACGGTGTTATTGTTGTTGTTTATTTGACATTGTTGTTGTTGTAGTTGTTGTTGTTGTTTATTTGACGTTTTTGTTGTTATTGATGTTGTTGTTGTTTATTTGACGTTGTTGTTGTTGTTTATTTGACGACGTTGTTGTTGTTGTTATTGTTGTTGTTGTTTATTTAACGTTGTTGTTGTTGTTTATTTGACGTTGTTGTTGTTATTTGACGTTGTTGTTGTTGTTGTTGTTGTATTTGTTGTTATTGTTGTTGTTGTTGTTTATTTGACGTTGTTGTTCTTATTTGATGTTGTTGTTGTTGTAGCATTTGTTGTTGTTGTTGTTTATTTGACGTTATTGTTGTTGTTTATTTGACGTTATTGTTGTTGTTGTTGTTGTTGTTTATTTGACGTTTTTGTTGTTATTGATGTTGTTGTTGTTTTTGTTGTTATTTATTAGACGTTGTTGTTGTTGTTTATTTGACGTTGTTGTTGTTTTTGTTATTGTTGTTGTTGTTTATTTAACGTTGTTGTTGTTGTTTATTTGACGTTGTTGTTGTTATTTGACGTTGTTGTTGTTGTTGTATTTGTTGTTATTGTTGTTGTTGATGTTTATTTGACGTTGTTGATGTTATTTGACGTTGTTGTTGTTGTTGTTTATTTGACGTTGTTGTTGTTGTTTATTTGACGTTATTGTTGTTGTTTAATTGACATTGTTATTGTTGTTGTTGTTGTTTATTTGACCTTGTTGTTGTTGTTGATGTTGTTGTTGTTGTTTATTTGACGTTGTTGTTGTTATTTTTTATTTGACGTTGTTAATGTTTTTGACATTGTTGTTGTTGTTTTTGTTGTTTATTTGACGTTGTTGTTGTTATTTTTTATTTGTGTTGTTGTTGTTGTTTATTTGACGTTGTTGTTGTTGTTGTTTAGTTGACGTTGTTGTTGTTGTTTATTTGACGTTGTTGTTGTCATTGTTTTTTTTGTTTATTTGACGTTGTTGTTAGTGTTTATTTGACGTTGTTGTTGTTGTTGTTGTTTATTTGACGTTGTTGTTGTTGTTGTTGTTGTTGTTTATTTGACGTTGTTGTTGTTGTTATTTATTTTACGGTGTTGTTGTTGTTGTTGTTTATTTGACGTTGTTGTTGTTGTTGTTAATTTGACGTTGTTGTTGTTTATTTGACGTTGTTGTTGTTATTGTTGTTTATTTGACATTGTTGTTGTTGTTGTTGTTGACGTTGTTGTTGTTGTTGTTTATTTAACGTTGTTGTTGTTGTTGTTGTTGGTTATTTGATGTTGTTTTAGTTGTTGTTGTTTATTTGACGTTGTTGTTGTTGTTGACGTTGTTGTAGTTGTTGTTTATTTGATGTTTTTGTTGTTGTTGTTGTTAACATAGTTGTTGTTGTTTATTTCACGTTGTTGTTGTTGTTGACGTTGTTGTTTATTTGACGTTGTTGTTGTTGTTTATTTGACATTGTTGTTGTTGTTGACGTTGTTGTTGTTGTTGTTTATTTGACGTTGATGTTTTTGTTGTTTATTTGACATTGTTGTTGTTGTTGTTGACGGTGTTGTTGTTGTTGTTGTTTATTTGACATTGTTGTTGTTGTTGTTGTTGTTGTTGTTGTTGCTGTTGTTTATTTGACGTTGTTGTTGTTGTTGACGTTGTTGTTGTTGTTTATTTGACGTTGTTATTGTTGTTGTTGTTGGTTATTTGATGTTGTTTTAGTTGTTGTTGTTTATTTGACATTATTGTTGTTGTTTATTTGAAGTTGTTGTTTTTGTTTATTTGACGTTGTTGTTGTTTATTTGACGTTATTGTTGTTGTTATTGTTGTTGCTTATTTGACGTTGTTGTTGTTGTTGTTATTGTTTATTTGACGGTGTTGTTGTTGTTGCTGTTTATTTGACGATGTTGTTGTTGTTGTTGTTGTTGTTTATTTGACGTTGTTGTTGTTGTTGACGTTGTTGTTCTTGTTGTTTATTTGATGTTGTTGTTGTTGTTAACATAGTTGTTAACATAGTTGTTGTTGTTTATTTGACGTTGTTGTTGTTGTTGATTTGACGTTGTTGTTGTTATTTGACGTTGTTGTTGTTGTTGTATTTGTTGTTATTGTTGTTGTTGATGTTTATTTGACGTTGTTATTGTTATTTGACGTTGTTGTTGTTGTTGTTGTTGTATTTATTGTTGTTGTTGTTGTTTATTTGATGTTGTTGTTGTTGTTTATTTGACGTTATTGTTGTTGTTTAATTGACGTTGTTATTGTTGTTGTTGTTGTTTATTTGACGTTGTTGTTGTTGTTGACGTTGTTGTTGTTGTTTATTTGACGTTGTTGTTGTTATTTTTTATTTGACGTTGTTAATGTTTTTGACATTGTTGTTGTTGTTTTTGTTGTTTATTTGACGTTGTTGCTGTTGTTATTGTTGGTGTTGTTGTTGTTGTTGTTTATTTGACGTTGGTGTTGTTGTTGTTTAGTTGACGTTGTTGTTGTTGTTTATTTGACGTTGTTGTTGTTGTTGTTGTTTACTTGACGTTGTTGTTGTTTTTATTTATTTTACGGTGTTGTTGTTGTTGTTGTTGTTGACGTTGTTGTTGTTGTTGTTTATTTGACGTTGATGTTGTTGTTGTTTATTTGACATTGTTGTTGTTGTTGTTGTTGACGGTGTTATTGTTGTTGTTTATTCGACATTGTTGTTGTTGTAGTTGTTGTTGTTGTTGTTGTTTATTTGACGTTTTTGTTGTTATTGATGTTGTTGTTGTTTATTTGACGTTGTTGTTGTTGTTTATTTGACGACGTTGTTGTTGTTGTTATTGTTGTTGTTGTTTATTTAACGTTGTTGTTGTTGTTTATTTGACGTTGTTGTTGTTATTTAACGTTGTTGTTGTTGTTGTTGTTGTTGTATTTGTTGTTATTGTTGTTTTGTTGTTGTTTATTTGACGTTGTTGTTGTTATTTGATGTTGTTGTTGTTGTAGCATTTGTTGTTGTTGTTGTTGTTTATTTGACGTTATTGTTGTTGTTTATTTGACGTTATTGTTGTTGTTGTTGTTGTTGTTTATTTGACGTTTTTGTTGTTATTGATGTTGTTGTTGTTTTTGTTGTTATTTATTAGACGTTGTTGTTGTTGTTTATTTGACGTTGTTGTTGTTTTTGTTATTGTTGTTGTTGTTTATTTGACGTTGTTGTTGTTGTTTATTTGACGTTGTTGTTGTTATTTGACGTTGTTGTTGTTGTTGTATTTGTTGTTATTGTTGTTGTTGATGTTTATTTGACGTTGTTGTTGTTATTTGACGTTGTTGTTGTTGTTGTTGTTGTATTTATTGTTGTTGTTGTTGTTGTTTATTTGACGTTGTTGTTGTTGTTTATTTGACGTTATTGTTGTTGTTTAATTGACGTTGTTATTGTTGTTGTTGTTGTTTATTTGACGTTGTTGTTGTTGTTGATGTTGTTGTTGTTGTTTATTTGACGTTGTTGTTGTTATTTTTTATTTGACGTTGTTAATGTTTTTGACATTGTTGTTGTTGTTTTTGTTGTTTATTTGACGTTGTTGCTGTTGTTATTGTTGGTGTTGTTGTTGTTGTTGTTTATTTGACGTTGGTGTTGTTGTTGTTTAGTTGACGTTGTTGTTGTTGTTTATTTGACGTTGTTGTTGTTGTTGTTGTTTACTTGACGTTGTTGTTGTTGTTTTTATTTATTTTACGGTGTTGTTGTTGTTGTTGTTTATTTGACGTTGTTGTTGTTGTTGTTAATTTGACGTTGTTGTTGTTTATTTGACGTTGTTGTTGTTATTGTTGTTTATTTGACATTGTTGTTGTTGTTGTTGACGTTGTTGTTGTTGTTGTTGTTTATTTGACGTTGTTGTTGTTGTTGTTGGTTATTTGATGTTGTTTTAGTTGTTGTTGTTTATTTGACGTTGTTGTTGTTGTTGATGTTGTTGTTGTAGTTGTTGTTTATTTGATGTTTTTGTTGTTGTTGTTGTTAACATAGTTGTTGTTGTTTATTTCACGTTGTTGTTGTTGTTGACGTTGTTGTTTATTTGACGTTGTTGTTGTTGTTTATTTGACGTTGTTGTTGTTGTTGACGTTGTTGTTGTTGTTGTTTATTTGACGTTGATGTTTTTGTTGTTTATTTGACATTGTTGTTGTTGTTGTTGACGGTGTTGTTGTTGTTGTTGTTTATTTGACATTGTTGTTGTTGTTGTTGTTGTTGTTGCTGTTGTTTATTTGACGTTGTTGTTGTTGTTGTTGACGTTGTTGTTGTTGTTGTTTATTTGACGTTGTTGTTGTTGTTGTTGGTTATTTGATGTTGTTTTAGTTGTTGTTGTTTATTTGACATTGTTGTTGTTGTTTATTTGACATTGTTGTTGTTGTTTATTTGACGTTGTTGGTTTTGTTTATTTGACGTTGTTGTTGTTTATTTGACGTTGTTGTTGTTGTTATTGTTGTTGTTGTTGCTTATTTGACATTGTTGTTGTTGTTGTTATTGTTTATTTGACGATGTTGTTGTTGTTGTTGTTTATTTGACGTTGTTGTTGTTGTTGTTGTTTATTTGACGTTGTTGTTGTTGTTGACGTTGTTGTTGTTGTTGTTTATTTGATGTTGTTGTTGTTGTTGTTAACATAGTTGTTAACATAGTTGTTGTTGTTTATTTGACGTTGTTGTTGTTGTTGACGTTGTTATTTATTTGACGTTGTTGTTGTTGTTTATTTGACGTTGTTGTTGTTGTTGTTGTTGACGTTGTTGTTGATGTTGTTTATTTGACGTTTATGTTGTTGTTGTTTATTTGACATTGTTGTTGTTGTTGTTGTTGACGGTGTTATTGTTGTTGTTTATTTGACATTGTTGTTGTTGTAGTTGTTGTTGTTGTTTATTTGACGTTTTTGTTGTTATTGATGTTGTTGTTGTTTATTTGACGTTGTTGTTGTTGTTTATTTGACGACGTTGTTGTTGTTGTTGTTATTGTTGTTGTTGTTTATTTAATGTTGTTGTTGTTGTTTATTTGACGTTGTTGTTGTTATTTGACGTTGTTGTTGTTGTTGTTGTTGTATTTGTTGTTATTGTTGTTGTTGTTGTTTATTTGACGTTGTTGTTCTTATTTGATGTTGTTGTTGTTGTAGCATTTGTTGTTGTTGTTGTTTATTTGACGTTATTGTTGTTGTTTATTTGACGTTATTGTTGTTGTTGTTGTTGTTGTTTATTTGACGTTTTTGTTGTTATTGATGTTGTTGTTGTTTTTGTTGTTATTTATTAGACGTTGTTGTTGTTGTTTATTTGACGTTGTTGTTGTTTTTGTTATTGTTGTTGTTGTTTATTTAACGTTGTTGTTGTTGTTTATTTGACGTTGTTGTTGTTATTTGACGTTGTTGTTGTTGTTGTATTTGTTGTTATTGTTGTTGTTGATGTTTATTTGACGTTGTTGTTGTTATTTGACGTTGTTGTTGTTGTTGTTTATTTGACGTTGTTGTTGTTGTTTATTTGACGTTATTGTTGTTGTTTAATTGACGTTGTTATTGTTGTTGTTGTTGTTTATTTGACGTTGTTGTTGTTGTTGATGTTGTTGTTGTTGTTTATTTGACGTTGTTGTTGTTATTTTTTATTTGACGTTGTTAATGTTTTTGACATTGTTGTTGTTGTTTTTGTTGTTTATTTGACGTTGTTGTTGTTATTTTTTATTTGTGTTGTTGTTGTTGTTTATTTGACGTTGGTGTTGTTGTTGTTTATTTGACGTTGTTGTTGTGGTTGTTGTTTATTTGACGTTGTTGTTGTTGTTGTTTAGTTGACGTTGTTGTTGTTGTTTATTTGACGTTGTTGTTGTCATTGTTTTTTTTGTTTATTTGACGTTGTTGTTAGTGTTTATTTGACGTTGTTGTTGTTGTTGTTGTTTATTTGACGTTGTTGTTGTTGTTGTTGTTGTTTATTTGACGTTGTTGTTGTTGTTATTTATTTTACGGTGTTGTTGTTGTTGTTTATTTGACGTTGTTGTTGTTGTTGTTAATTTGACGTTGTTGTTGTTTATTTGACGTTGTTGTTGTTATTGTTGTTTATTTGACATTGTTGTTGTTGTTGTTGTTGACGTTGTTGTTGTTGTTGTTTATTTGACGTTGTTGTTGTTGTTGTTGTTGGTTATTTGATGTTGTTTTAGTTGTTGTTGTTTATTTGACGTTGTTGTTGTTGTTGACGTTGTTGTAGTTGTTGTTTATTTGATGTTTTTGTTGTTGTTGTTGTTAACATAGTTGTTGTTGTTTATTTGACGTTGTTGTTGTTGTTGACGTTGTTGTTTATTTGACGTTGTTGTTGTTGTTGTTTATTTGACGTTGTTGTTGTTGTTGACGTTGTTGTTGTTGTTGTTTATTTGACGTTGATGTTTTTGTTGTTTATTTGACATTGTTGTTGTTGTTGTTGACGGTGTTGTTGTTGTTGTTGTTTATTTGACATTGTTGTTGTTGTTGTTGTTGTTGTTGTTGCTGTTGTTTATTTGACGTTGTTGTTGTTGTTGTTGACGTTGTTGTTGTTGTTGTTTATTTGACGTTGTTATTGTTGTTGTTGTTGGTTATTTGATGTTGTTTTAGTTGTTGTTGTTTATTTGACATTATTGTTGTTGTTTATTTGACGTTGTTGTTTTTGTTTATTTGACGTTGTTGTTGTTTATTTGACGTTATTGTTGTTGTTATTGTTGTTGCTTATTTGACGTTGTTGTTGTTGTTGTTATTGTTTATTTGACGGTGTTGTTGTTGTTGTTGTTGTTTATTTGACGATGTTGTTGTTGTTGTTGTTGTTGTTTATTTGACGTTGTTGTTGTTGTTGACGTTGTTGTTGTTGTTGTTTATTTGATGTTGTTGTTGTTGTTAACATAGTTGTTAACATAGTTGTTGTTGTTTATTTGACGTTGTTGTTGTTGTTGACGTTTTTGTTTATTTGACGTTGTTGTTGTTATTTATTTGACGTTGTTGTTGTTGTTGTTGACGTTGTTGTTGTTGTTGTTTATTTGATGTTGATGTTGTTGTTGTTTATTTGACATTGTTGTTGTTGTTGTTGACGGTGTTATTAGTGTTGTTTATTTGACATTGTTGTTGTTGTTGTTGTTTATTTGACGTTTTTGTTGTTATTGATGTTGTTGTTGTTTATTTGACGTTGTTGTTGTTGTTTATTTGACGACGTTGTTGTTGTTGTTATTGTTGTTGTTGTTTATTTAACGTTGTTGTTGTTGTTGTTTATTTGACGTTGTTGTTGTTATTTGACGTTGTTGTTGTTGTATTTGTTGTTATTGTTGTTGTTGTTGTTTATTTGACGTTGTTGTTGTTATTTGACGTTGTTGTTGTTGTAGTATTTGTTGTTGTTGTTGTTTATTTGACGTTATTGTTGTTGTTTATTTGACGTTATTGTTGTTGTTGTTGTTGTTGTTTATTTGACGTTTTTGTTGTTATTGATGTTGTTGTTGTTTTTGTTGTTGTTTATTAGACGTTGTTGTTGTTGTTTATTTGACGTTGTTGTTGTTTTTGTTATTGTTGTTGTTGTTTATTTAAAGTTGTTGTTGTTGTTTATTTGACGTTGTTGTTGTTATTTGACGTTGTTGTTGTTGTTGTATTTGTTGTTATTGTTGTTGTTGATGTTTATTTGACGTTGTTGTTGTTATTTGACGTTGATGTTGTTGTTGTTGTTGTTGTATTTATTGTTGTTGTTGTTGTTGTTTATTTGACGTTGTTGTCGTTGTTGTTTATTTGACGTTATTGTTGTTGTTTAATTGACATTGTTATTGTTGTTGTTGTTGTTTATTTGACGTTGTTGTTGTTGTTGACGTTGTTGTTGTTGTTTATTTGACATTGTTGTTGTTATTTTTTATTTGACGTTGTTAATATTTTTGACATTGTTGTTGTTGTTTTTGTTGTTTATTTGACGTTGTTTCTGTTGTTATTGTTGGTGTTGTTGTTGTTGTTTATTTGACGTTGGTGTTGTTGTTGTTTATTTGACGTTGTTGTTGTGGTTGTTGTTTATTTGACGTTGTTGTTGTTGTTGTTAATTAGTTGACGTTGTTGTTGTTGTTGTTTATTTGACGTTGTTGTTGTCATTGTTTTTTTTGTTTATTTGACGTTGTTGTTGTTGTTGACGTTGTTGTTGTTGTTTATTTGACGTTGTTGTTGTTATTGTTGTTTATTTGACGTTGTTGTTGTTGTTGTTGTTGTTGTTGTTTATTTGACGTTGTTGTTGTTGTTATTTATTTTACGGTGTTGTTGTTGTTGTTGTTTATTTGACGTTGTTGTTGTTGTTGTTAACTTCACGTTGTTGTTGTTGTTTATTTGACGTTGTTGTTGTTATTGTTGTTTATTTGACATTGTTGTTGTTGTTGTTGTTGACGTTGTTGTTGTTGTTGTTGTTGTTTATTTGACGTTGTTGTTGTTGGTTATTTGATGTTGTTTTAGTTGTTGTTGTTTATTTGACGTTGTTGTTGTTGTTGACGTTGTTGTTGTAGTTGTTGTTTATTTGATGTTTTTGTTGTTGTTGTTGTTGTTGTTTATTTGACGTTATTGTTGTTGTTTATTTGACGTTATTGTTGTTGTTGTTGTTGTTGTTTATTTGACGTTTTTGTTGTTATTGATGTTGTTGTTGTTTTTGTTGTTATTTATTAGACGTTGTTGTTGTTGTTTATTTGACGTTGTTGTTGTTTTTGTTATTGTTGTTGTTGTTTATTTAACGTTGTTGTTGTTGTTTATTTGACATTGTTGTTGTTATTTGACGTTGTTGTTGTTGTTGTATTTGTTGTTATTGTTGTTGTTGATGTTTATTTGACGTTGTTGTTGTTATTTGACGTTGTTGTTGTTGTTGTTGTTGTATTTATTGTTGTTGTTGTTGTTGTTTATTTGACGTTGTTGTTGTTGTTTATTTGACGTTATTGTTGTTGTTTAATTGACGTTGTTATTGTTGTTGTTGTTGTTTATTTGACGTTGTTGTTGTTGTTGACGTTGTTGTTGTTGTTTATTTGACGTTGTTGTTGTTATTTTTTATTTGACGTTGTTAATGTTTTTGACATTGTTGTTGTTGTTTTTGTTGTTTATTTGACGTTGTTGCTGTTGTTATTGTTTGTGTTGTTGTTGTTGTTTATTTGACGTTGGTGTTGTTGTTGTTTATTTGACGTTGTTGTTGTGGTTGTTGTTTATTTGACGTTGTTGTTGTTGTTGTTTAGTTGACGTTGTTGTTTTTGTTTATTTGACGTTGTTGTTGTCATTGTTTTTTTTGTTTATTTGACGTTGTTGTTAGTGTTTATTTGACGTTGTTGTTGTTGTTGTTTATTTGACGTTGTTGTTGTTGTTGTTGTTTATTTGACGTTGTTGTTGTTGTTATTTATTTTACGGTGTTGTTGTTGTTGTTGTTGTTGTTTATTTGACGTTGTTGTTGTTGTTGTTAATTTGACGTTGTTATTGTTTATTTGACGTTGTTGTTGTTATTGTTGTTTATTTGACATTGTTGTTGTTGTTGTTGTTGACGTTGTTGTTGTTGTTGTTTATTTGACGTTGTTGTTGTTGTTGTTGTTGGTTATTTGATGTTGTTTTAGTTGTTATTGTTTATTTGACGTTGTTGTTGTTGACGTTGTTGTAGTTGTTGTTTATTTGATGTTTTTGTTGTTGTTGTTGTTAACATAGTTGTTGTTGTTTATTTCACGTTGTTGTTGTTGTTGACGTTGTTGTTTATTTGACGTTGTTGTTGTTGTTTATTTGACGTTGTTGTTGTTGTTGACGTTGTTGTTGTTGTTGTTTATTTGACGTTGATGTTTTTGTTGTTTATTTGACATTGTTGTTGTTGTTGTTGACGGTGTTGTTGTTGTTGTTGTTTATTTGACATTGTTGTTGTTGTTGTTGTTGTTGTTGTTGCTGTTGTTTATTTGACGTTGTTGTTGTTGTTGTTGACGTTGTTGTTGTTGTTGTTTATTTGAGGTTGTTATTGTTGTTGTTGTTGGTTATTTGATGTTTTAGTTGTTGTTGTTTATTTGACATTGTTGTTGTTGTTTATTTGACGTTGTTGTTTTTGTTTATTTGACGTTGTTGTTGTTTATTTGACGTTATTGTTGTTGTTATTGTTGTTGCTTATTTGACGTTGTTGTTGTTGTTGTTATTGTTTATTTGACGGTGTTGTTGTTGTTGTTGTTTATTTGACGATGTTGTTGTTGTTGTTGTTGTTTATTTGACGTTGTTGTTGTTGATGACGTTGTTGTTGTTGTTTATTTGATGTTGTTGTTGTTGTTAACATAGTTGTTAACATAGTTGTTGTTGTTTATTTGACGTTGTTGTTGTTGTTGACGTTGCTGTTTATTTGACGTTGTTGTTGTTGTTTATTTGACGTTGTTGTTGTTGTTGTTGACGTTGTTGTTGTTGTTGTTTATTTGATGTTGATGTTGTTGTTGTTTATTTGACATTGTTGTTGTTGTTGTTGACGGTGTTATTGTTGTTGTTTATTTGACATTGTTGTTGTTGTTTATTTGACGTTTTTGTTGTTATTGATTTTGTTGTTGTTTATTTGACGTTGTTGTTGTTGTTTATTTGACGACGTTGTTGTTGTTGTTGTTATTGTTGTTGTTGTTTATTTAACGTTGTTGTTGTTGTTTATTTGACGTTGTTGTTGTTATTTGACGTTGTTGTTGTTGTTGTATTTGTTGTTATTGTTGTTGACGTTGTTGTTGTTATTTGACGTTGTTGTTGTTGTAGTATTTGTTGTTGTTGTTGTTTATTTGACGTTATTGTTGTTGTTTATTTGACGTTATTGTTGTTGTTGTTGTTGTTGTTTATTTGACGTTTTTGTTGTTATTGATGTTGTTGTTGTTTTTGTTGTTGTTTATTAGACGTTGTTGTTGTTGTTTATTTGACGTTGTTGTTGTTTTTGTTATTGTTGTTGTTGTTTATTTAAAGTTGTTGTTGTTGTTTATTTGACGTTGTTGTTGTTATTTGACGTTGTTGTTGTTGTTTTATTTGTTGTTATTGTTGTTGTTGATGTTTATTTGACGTTGTTGTTGTTATTTGACGTTGTTGTTGTTGTTGTTGTTGTATTTATTGTTGTTGTTGTTGTTGTTTATTTGACGTTGTTGTCGTTGTTGTTTATTTGACGTTATTGTTGTTGTTTAATTGACGTTGTTATTGTTGTTGTTGTTGTTTATTTGACGTTGTTGTTGTTGTTGACGTTGTTGTTGTTGTTTATTTGACATTGTTGTTGTTATTTTTTATTTGACGTTGTTAATATTTTTGACATTGTTGTTGTTGTTTTTGTTGTTTATTTGACGTTGTTTCTGTTGTTATTATTGGTGTTGTTGTTGTTGTTTATTTGACGTTGGTGTTGTTGTTGTTTATTTGACGTTGTTGTTGTGGTTGTTGTTTATTTGACGTTGTTGTTGTTGTTGTTGTTTAGTTGACGTTGTTGTTGTTGTTTATTTGACGTTGTTGTTGTCATTGTTTTTTTTGTTTATTTGACGTTGTTGTTGTTGTTGACGTTGTTGTTGTTGTTTATTTGACGTTGTTGTTGTTGTTGTTTATTTGACGTTGTTGTTGTTGTTGTTGTTGTTGTTTATTTGACGTTGTTGTTGTTGTTATTTATTTTACGGTGTTGTTGTTGTTGTTGTTTATTTGACGTTGTTGTTGTTGTTGTTAATTTCACGTTGTTGTTGTTGTTTATTTGACGTTGTTGTTGTTATTGTTGTTTATTTGACATTGTTGTTGTTGTTGTTGTTGACGTTGTTGTTGTTGTTGTTGTTGTTGTTTATTTGACGTTGTTGTTGTTGTTGTTGGTTATTTGATGTTGTTTTAGTTGTTGTTGTTTATTTGACGTTGTTGTTGTTGTTGACGTTGTTGTTGTAGTTGTTGTTTATTTGATGTTTTTGTTGTTGTTGTTGTTAACATAGTTGTTGTTGTTTATTTCACGTTGTTGTTGTTGTTGACGTTGTTGTTTATTTGACGTTGTTGTTGTATTTTATTTGACGTTGTTGTTGTTGTTGACGTTGTTGTTGTTGTTATTTATTTGACGTTGATGTTTTTGTTGTTTATTTGACATTGTTGTTGTTGTTGACGGTGTTGTTGTTGTTGTTGTTTATTTGACATTGTTGTTGTTGTTGTTGTTGTTGTTGTTGCTGTTGTTTATTTGACGTTTTTGTTGTTATTGGTGTTGTTGTTGTTTTTGTTGTTGTTTATTTGACGTTGTTGTTGTTGTTTATTTGACGTTGTTGTTGTCATTTATTTGACGTTGTTGTTGTTGTTGTTATTGTTGTTGTTATTTATTTAACGTTGTTGTTGTTGTTTATTTGACGTTGTTGTTGTTATTTGATGTTGTTGTTGTTGTTGTATTTGTTGTTATTGTTGTTGTTGCTGTTGTTTATTTGATGTTGTTGTTGTTATTTGACGTTGTTGTTGTTGTTGTTCTATTTGTTGTTGTTGTTGTTGTTTATTTGACGTTATTGTTGTTGTTTATTTGACGTTATTGTTGTTGTTGTTGTTTATTTGACGTTTTTGTTGTTATTGATGTTGTTGTTGTTTTTGTTGTTGTTTATTTGACGTTGTTGTTGTTGTTGTTATTGTTGTTGTTGTTTATTTAACGTTGTTGTTGTTGTTGTTTATTTGCACGTTGTTGTTGTTATTTGACGTTGTTGTTGTTGTTGTATTTGTTGTTATTGTTGTTGTTGTTGTTTATTTGACATTGTTGTTGTTATTTGACGTTGTTGTTGTTGTTGTATTTGTTGTTGTTGTTGTTGTTTATTTGACGTTGTTGTTGTTGTTTATTTGACGTTATTGTTGTTGTTTATTTGACGTTGTTATTGTTGTTGTTGTTGTTTATTTGACGTTGTTGTTGTTGACGTTGTTGTTGTTGTTTATTTGACGTTGTTGTTGTTATTGTTTATTTGACGTTGTTAATGTTTTTGACATTGTTGTTGTTGTTTTTATTGTTTATTTGACGTTGTTGCTGTTGTTATTGTTGGTGTTGTTGTTGTTGTTTATTTGACGTTGGTGTTGTTGTTGTTTATTTGACGTTGTTGTTGTGGTTGTTGTTTATTTGACGTTGTTGTTGTTGTTGTTTAGTTGACGTTGTTGTTGTTGTTGTTGTTGTTTATTTGACGTTGTTGTTGTCGTTGTTTTTGTTGTTTATTTGACGTTGTTGTTGTTGTTGTTGACGTTGTTGTTGTTGTTTATTTGACGTTGTTATTTATTTGACGTTGTTCTTGTTGTTGTTTATTTGACGTTGTTGTTGTTGTTATTTATTTGACGGTGTGGTTGTTGTTGTTGTTAATTTGACGTTGTTGTTGTTGTTGTTGTTAATTTGACGTTGTTGTTGTTTATTTGACGTTGTTGTTGTTGTTGTTGTTTATTTGACATTGTTGTTGTTGTTGTTGTTGTTGACGTTGTTGTTGTTGTTTATTTGACGTTGTTGTTGTTGTTGGTGGTGGTTATTTGATGTTGTTTTAGTTGTTGTTGTTTATTTGACGTTGTTGTTGTTGTTTATTTGACGTTGTTGTTTTTGTTTATTTGACGTTGTTGTAGTTTATTTGACGTAGTTGTTGTTGTTGTTGTCGTTTATTTGACGTTGTTGTTGTTGTCGTTTATTTGACGGTGTTGTTGTTGTTGTTTTTTTGACGTTGTTGTTGTTGTTGTTGTTTATTTGACGTTGTTGTTGTTGTTGATGTTGTTGTTGTTTATTTGATGTTGTTGTTGTTGTTAACATAGTTGTTAACATAGTTGTTGTTGTTTATTTCACGTTGTTGTTGTTGTTGACGTTGTTGTTTATTTGACGTTGTTGTTGTTGTTTATTTGACGTTGTTGTTGTTGTTGTTGACGTTGTTGTTGTTGTTGTTTATTTGACGTTGATGTTGTTGTTGTTTATTTGACATTGTTGTTGTTGT
>OX451735.1:1333860200-1333862700 GCA_948472305.1 Vicia faba | reverse complement strand
GTTGTTGACGTTGTTGTTGTTATTGTTTATTTGATGTTGTTGTTGTTGTTAACGTAGTTGTTTTTGTTTATTTCACGTTGTTGTTGTTGTTGATGTTGTTTTTTATTTGACGTTGTTGTTGTTGTTTATTTGACGTTGTTGTTGTTGTTGTTGTTGACGTTGTTGTTGTTGTTGTTTATTTGACGTTGATGTTGTTGTTGTTTATTTGACATTGTTATTGTTGTTGTTGACGGTGTTGTTGTTGTTTATTTGACATTGTTGTTGTTGTTGTTGACGGTGTTGTTGTTGTTTATTTGACATTGTTGTTGTTGTTGTTGTTTATTTGATGTTTTTGTTGTTATTGATGTTGTTTTTGTTTTTGTTGTTGTTTATTTGACGTTGTTGTTGTTGTTTATTTGATGTTGTTGTTGTTGTTGTTTATTTGACGTTGTTGTTGTTATTTGACGTTGTTGTTGTTGTTGTTGTTGTTGTATTTGTTGTTATTGTTGTTGTTGTTGTTTATTTGACATCGTTGTTTTTATCTGACATTGTTGTTGTTGTTGTTGTATTTATTGTTGTTGTTGTTGTTGTTTATTTGACGTTGTTGTTGTTGTTGTTTATTTGACGTTATTATTGTTGTTTATTTGACGTTGTTATTGTTGTTGTTGTTGTTTATTTGACGTTGTTGTTGTTGTTGACGTTGTTGTTGTTGTTTATTTGACGTTGTTGTTGTTATTGTTTATTTGACGTTGTTAATGTTTTTGACATTGTTGTTATTTTTGTTGTTTATTTGACGTTGTTGTTGTTGTTGTTATTATTGTTGTTGTTGTTGTTGTTGTTTATTTGACGTTGGTGTTGTTGTTGTTTATTTGACGTTGTTGTTGTGGTTGTTGTTTATTTGACGTTGTTGTTGTTGTTGTTTAGTTGACGTTGTTGTTGTTGTTGTTTATTTGACGTTGTTGTTGTCGTTGTTTTTGTTGTTTATTTGACGTTGTTTTTGTTGTTGTTGACGTTGTTGTTGTTGTTTATTTGACGTTGTTGTTGTTGTTGTTTATTTGACGCTGTTGTTGTTGTTATTTATTTGACGGTGTTGTTGTTCTTGTTTATTTGACGTTGTTGTTGTTGTTGTTTATTTGACGTTGTTGCTGTTGTTGTTGACGTTGTTGTTGTTGTTGTTTATTTGATGTTGTTGTTGTTGTTGACATAGTTGTTGTTGTTTATTTCACGTTGTTGTTGTTGTTGACGTTGTTGTTTATTTGACGTTGTTGTTGTTGTTTATTTGACGCTGTTGTTGTTGTTGTTGACATTGTTGTTGTTGTTTATTTGACGTTGTTGTTGTTGTTTATTTGACATTATTGTTGTCGTTGACGGTGTTGTTGTTGACGGTGTTGTTGTTTATTTGACGTTGTTGTTGTTGTTGTTTATTTGATGTTGTTGTTGTTGTTTATTTGACGTTGTTGTTGTTTATTTGACTTTGTTGTTGTTATTGTTGTTATTGTTTATTTGACGTTGTTGTTATTTATTTGACGTAGTTGTTGTTGTTGATGTTGTTGTTGTTGTTGTTATTTATTTGACGTTTTTGTTGTTGTTGATGTTGTTGTTGTTTTTGTTGTTGTTTATTTGACGTTGTTGCTGTTGTTGTTTATTTGACGTTGTTGTTGTTGTTTATTTGACGTTGTTGTTGTTGTTGTTTATTTGACGTTGTTGTTGTCGTTGTTTTTATTGTTTATTTGACATTGTTGTTGTTGTTTATTTGACATTGTTGTTGTTGTTTATTTGACATTGCTGCTGTTGTTGTTTATTTGACGTTGTCGTTGTCGTTGTTTTTGTTGTTTATTTGACGTTGTTGTTGTTTATTTGACGTTGTTGTTGTTGTTTATTTGACGTTGTTGTTGTTGTTGATGTTGTTGTTGTTGTTGTTATTTATTTGACGATGTTGTTGTTATTGTTGTTGTTTATTTGACGTTATTGTTGTTGTTGTTGACGTTGTTGTTCTTGTTGTTTATTTGACGTTGTTGTTGTTGTTGTTGTTGTTTATTTGACGTTGTTAATGTTTTTGACATTGTTGTTATTGTTTATTTGATGTTGTTGTTGTTGTTGTTAACATAGTTGTTAACATAGTTGTTGTTGTTTATTTCACGTTGTTGTTGTTGTTGACGTTGTTGTTTATTTGACGTTGTTGTTGTTGTTGTTGTTGACGTTGTTGTTGTTGTTGTTTATTTGATGTTGATGTTGTTGTTGTTTATTTGACATTGTTGTTGTTGTTATTGACGGTGTTGTTGTTGTTGTTGTTTATTTGACATTGTTGTTATTGTTGTTGTTGTTGTTGTTTATTTGACGTTTTTGTTGTTATTGATGTTGTTGTTGTTTTTGTTGTTGTTTATTTGATGTTGTTGTTGTTGTTTATTAGACGTTGTTGTTGTTGTTTATTTGACGTTGTTGTTGTTGTTATTGTTGTTGTTGTTTATTTAACGTTGTTGTTGTTGTTGTTTATTTGACGTTGTTGTGGTTATTTGACGTT
>OX451735.1:1333852700-1333857700 GCA_948472305.1 Vicia faba | reverse complement strand
TTATTTGACGCTGTTGTTGTTGTTGTTTATTTGACGTTGTTGTTGTCGTTGTTTTTATTGTTTATTTGACATTGTTGTTGTTGTTTATTTGACATTGTTGTTGTTGTTTATTTGACATTGCTGCTGTTGTTGTTTATTTGACGTTGTCGTTGTCGTTGTTTTTGTTGTTTATTTGACGTTGTTGTTGTTTATTTGACGTTGTTGTTGTTGTTTATTTGACGTTGTTGTTGTTGTTGATGTTGTTGTTGTTGTTGTTATTTATTTGACGATGTTGTTGTTGTTGTTGTTTATTTGACGTTATTGCTGTTGTTGTTGACGTTGTTGTTCTTGTTGTTTATTTGACGTTGTTGTTGTTGTTGTTGTTGTTTATTTGACGTTGTTAATGTTTTTGACATTGTTGTTGTTGTTTCTGTTGTTTATTTGACGTTGTTGTTGTTGTTGTTGTTATTGTTGGTGTTGTTGTTGTTGTTTATTTGATGGTGTTGTTGTTGTTGTTTATTTGTTGTTGTTTTTGTTATTTGACGTTGTTGTTGTTGTTGTATTTGTTGTTATTGTTGTTGTTGCTTATTTGACGTTGTTGTTGTTGTTGTTTGTTTGATGTTGTTGTTGTTGTTTATTTGACGTTGTTGTTGTCGTTGTTATTATTTATTTGACGTTATTGTTGTTGTTGTTTATTTGACGTTGTTATTGTGGTTGACGTTGTTGTTGTTGTTGTGGTTTATTTGACGTTGTTGTTGTTGTTTATTTGACGTTGTTAATGTTGTTGACGTTGTTGATGTTGTTTATTTCACGTTGTTGTTGTTATTGTTGTTGTTGTTGTTTGTTTGACGTTGTTGTTGTTGTTATTTATTTGAAGTTGTTGTTGTCGTTGTTTATTTGACGTTGTTGTTGTGTATTTGACATTGTTGTTGTTGTTTATTTGATTTTGTTAATGTTGTTGATGTTGTTGTTGCTGTTGTTTATTTCACGTTGTCGTTGTTGTTATTGTTGTTGTTGTTTATTTGACGTTATTGTTGTTGTTGTTTATTTGACGTTGTTATTGTTGTTTATATGACGTTGTTGTTGTTGACATTGCTGTTGTTGTTGTTGTTGTTGTTTATTTAACGTTGTTGTTGTTGTTTATTTGACGTTGTTGTTGTTGTTTATTTGACGTTGTTGTTGTGGTTGTTGTTTATTTGACGTTGTTGTTGTTGTTGTTGTTTAGTTGACGTTGTTGTTGTTGTTGTTTTTGTTGTTTATTTGACGTTGTTGGTGTTGTTGGTGATGTTTATTTGATGTTGTTGTTGTTATTGTTGTTTATTTGACGTTGTTGTTGTTGTTGTTGTTAATTTGACGTTGTTGTTGTTGTTGTTAATTTGACGTTGTTGTTGTTGTTGTTTATTTGACGTTGTTGTTGTTGTTGTTGTTGTTTATTTGACATTGTTGTTGTTGTTGTTGACGTTGTTGTTGTTGTTGTTTATTTGACGTTGTTGTTGTTGTTGTTATTGGTTATTTGATGTTGTTGTTGCTTATTTGACGTTGTTGTTGTTTATTTGACGTTGTTGTTGTTGTTGTTGTTTATTTGACGTTGTTGTTGTTGTTGTTTATTTGACAGTGTTGTTGTTGTTGTTGTTTATTTGACGTTGTTGTTGTTGTTTATTTGACGTTGTTGTTGTTGTTGACGTTGTTGTTGTTGTTGTTTATTTGATGTTGTTGTTGTTGTTAACGTAGTTGTTTTTGTTTATTTCACGTTGTTGTTGTTGTTGACGTTGTTGTTTATTTGACGTTGTTGTTGTTGTTTATTTGACGTTGTTGTTGTTGTTGTTGACGTTGTTGTTGTTGTTGTATATTTGACGTTGATGTTGTTGTTGTTTATTTGACATTGTTATTGTTGTTGTTGACGGTGTTGTTGTTGTTTATTTGACATTGTTGTTGTTGTTGTTTATTTGATGTTTTTGTTGTTGTTGATGGTGTTGTTGTTTTTGTTGTTGTTTATTTGACGTTGTTGTTGTTGTTGTTGTTTATTTGACGTTGTTGTTGTTGTTGTTTATTTGACGTTGTTGTTGTTGTTGTTGTTGTTATTGTTGTTGTTGTTTATTTAACGTTGTTGTTGTTATTTATTTGACGTTGTTGTTGTTATTTGACGTTGTTGTTGTTGTATTTGTTGTTATTGTTGGTGTTGTTGTTTATTTGACGTCGTTGTTTTTATTTGACGTTGTTGTTGTTGTTGACGTTGTTGTTGTTGTTGTTTATTTGATGTTGTTGTTGTTGTTAACGTAGTTGTTTTTGTTTATTTCACGTTGTTGTTGTTGTTGACGTTGTTTTTTATTTGACGTTGTTGTTGTTGTTTATTTGACGTTGTTGTTGTTGTTGACGTTGTTGTTGTTGTTGTTTATTTGATGTTGCTGTTGTTGTTGTTTATTTGACATTGTTATTGTTGTTGTTGACGGTGTTGTTGTTGTTTATTTGACATTGTTGTTGTTGTTGTTGTTGTTGTTGTTGTTTATTTGATGTTTTTGTTGTTATTGATGTTGTTTTTGTTTTTGTTGTTGTTTATTTGACGTTGTTGTTGTTGTTTATTTGATGTTGTTGTTGTTGTTGTTTATTTGACGTTGTTGTTGTTATTTGACGTTGTTGTTGTTGTTGTTGTTTTATTTGTTGTTATTGTTGTTGTTGTTGTTTATTTGACATCGTTGTTTTTATTTGACGTTGTTGTTGTTGTTGTTGTATTTGTTGTTGTTGTTGTTGTTGTTTATTTGACGTTGTTGTTGTTGTTGTTGTTTATTTGACGTTATTGTTGTTGTTTATTTGACGTTGTTATTGTTGTTGTTGTTGTTTATTTGACGTTGTTATTGTTGTTGTTGACGTTGTTGTTGTTGTTTATTTGACGTTGTTGTTGTTATTGTTTATTTGACGTTGTTAATGTTTTTGACAATGTTGTTGTTATTTTTGTTGTTTATTTGACGTTGTTGTTGTTGTTGTTATTGTTGGTGTTGTTGTTGTTGTTTATTTGACGTTGGTGTTGTTGTTGTTTATTTGACGTTGTTGTTGTGGTTGTTGTTTATTTGACGTTGTTGTTGTTGTTGTTTAGTTGACGTTGTTGTTGTTGTTGTTTATTTGACGTTGTTGTTGTCGTTGTTTTTGTTGTTTATTTGACGTTGTTTTTGTTGTTGTTGACGTTGTTGTTGTTGTTTATTTGACGTTGTTGTTGTTGTTGTTTATTTGACGTTGTTGTTGTTGTTATTTATTTGACGGTGTTGTTGTTCTTGTTTATTTGACGTTGTTGTTGTTGTTGTTGTTGTTTATTTGACGTTGTTGCTGTTGTTGTTGACGTTGTTGTTGTTGTTGTTTATTTGATGTTGTTGTTGTTGTTGACATAGTTGTTGTTGTTTATTTCACGTTGTTGTTGTTGTTGACGTTGTTGTTTATTTGACGTTGTTGTTGTTGTTTATTTGACGCTGTTGTTGTTGTTGTTGTTGTTGACATTGTTGTTGTTGTTTATTTGACGTTGTTGTTGTTGTTTATTTGACATTGTTGTTGTCGTTGACGGTGTTGTTGTTGTTGTTGACGGTGTCGTTGTTTATTTGACGTTGTTGTTGTTGTTGTTTATTTGACGTTGTTGTTGTTGTTTATTTGACGTTGTTGTTGTTTATTTGACTTTGTTGTTGTTATTGTTGTTATTGTTTATTTGACGTTGTTGTTGTTTATTTGACGTAGTTGTTGTTGTTGACGTTGTTGTTGTTGTTGTTATTTATTTGACGTTTTTGTTGTTGTTGATGTTGTTGTTGTTTTGTTGTTGTTTATTTGACGTTGGTGTTGTTGTTGTTTATTTGACGTTGTTGTTGTGGTTGTTGTTTATTTGACGTTGTTGTTGTTGTTGTTGTTTAGTTGACGTTGTTGTTGTTGTTGTTTATTTGACGTTGTTGTTGTTGTTGTTTATTTGACGTTGTTGTTGTTGTTGTTGTTGTTGTTGTTATTGTTGTTGTTGTTTATTTAACGTTGTTGTTGTTGTTTATTTGACGTTGTTGTTGTTATTTGACGTTGTTGTTGTTGTATTTGTTGTTATTGTTGGTGTTGCTGTTTATTTGACGTCGTTGTTTTTATTTGACGTTGTTGTTGTTGTTGACGTTGTTGTTGTTGTTGTTTATTTGATGTTGTTGTTGTTGTTAACGTAGTTGTTTTTGTTTATTTCATGTTGTTGTTGTTGTTGACGTTGTTTTTTATTTGACGTTGTTGTTGTTGTTTATTTGACGTTGTTGTTGTTGTTGACGTTGTTGTTGTTGTTGACGTTGTTGTTGTTGTTGTTTATTTGACGTTGATGTTGTTGTTGTTTATTTGACATTGTTATTGTTGTTGTTGACGGTGTTGTTGTTGTTTATTTGACATTGTTGTTGTTGTTGTTGTTGTTGTTTATTTGATGTTTTTGTTGTTATTGATGTTGTTTTTGTTTTTGTTGTTGTTTATTTGACGTTGTTGTTGTTGTTTATTTGATGTTGTTGTTGTTGTTGTTGTTTATTTGACGTTGTTGTTGTTATTTGACGTTGTTGTTGTTGTTGTATTTGTTGTTATTGTTGTTGTTGTTGTTTATTTGACATCGTTGTTTTTATTTGACGTTGTTGTTGTTGTTGTTGTTGTATTTGTTGTTGTTGTTGTTGTTGTTTATTTGACGTTGTTGTTGTTGTTGTTGTTGTTGTTTATTTGACGTTATTGTTGTTGTTTATTTGACGTTGTTGTTGTTGTTGTTGTTGTTTATTTGACGTTGTTGTTGTTGTTGTTGACGTTGTTGTTGTTGTTTATTTGACGTTGTTGTTGTTATTGTTTATTTGACGTTGTTAATGTTTTTGACATTGTTGTTGTTATTTTTGTTGTTTATTTGACGTTGTTGTTGTTGTTGTTGTTATTGTTGGTGTTGTTGTTGTTGTTTATTTGACGTTGGTGTTGTTGTTGTTTATTTGACGTTGTTGTTGTGGTTGTTGTTTATTTGACGTTGTTGTTGTTGTTGTTTAGTTGACGTTGTTGTT
>OX451735.1:1333842700-1333847700 GCA_948472305.1 Vicia faba | reverse complement strand
GATGTTGTTGTTGTTGTTGTTGTTGTTTATTTGACGTTATTGCTGTTGTTGTTGACGTTGTTGTTCTTGTTGTTTATTTGACGTTGTTGTTGTTGTTGTTGTTGTTTATTTGACGTTGTTAATGTTTTTGACATTGTTGTTGTTGTTTCTGTTGTTTATTTGACGTTGTTGTTGTTGTTGTTATTGTTGGTGTTGTTGTTGTTGTTTATTTGATGTTGTTGTTGTTGTTGTTGTTTATTTGTTGTTGTTTTTGTTATTTGACGTTGTTGTTGTTGTTGTATTTGTTGTTATTGTTGTTGTTGCTTATTTGACGTTGTTGTTGTTGTTGTTTATTTGATGTTGTTGTTGCTGTTGTTTATTTGACGTTGTTGTTGTCGTTGTTATTATTTATTTGACGTTATTGTTGTTGTTGTTTATTTGACGTTGTTATTGTGGTTGACGTTGTTGTTGTTGTTGTGGTTTATTTGACGTTGTTGTTGTTGTTGTTGTTTATTTGACGTTGTTAATGTTGTTGACGTTGTTGCTGTTGTTTATTTCACGTTGTTGTTGTTATTGTTGTTGTTGTTGTTGTTTGTTTGACGTTGTTGTTGTTGTTATTTATTTGAAGTTGTTGTTGTCGTTGTTTATTTGACGTTGTTGTTGTGTATTTGACATTGTTGTTGTTGTTTATTTGATTTTGTTAATGTTGTTGACGTTGTTGTTGCTGTTGTTTATTTCACGTTGTCGTTGTTGTTATTGTTGTTGTTGTTTATTTGACGTTATTGTTGTTGTTGTTTATTTGACGTTGTTATTGTTGTTTATATGACGCTGTTGTTGTTGACGTTGTTGTTGTTGTTGTTGTTTATTTGACATTGTTGTTGTTGTTTATTTGACGTTGTTGTTGTGGTTGTTGTTTATTTGACGTTGTTGTTGTTGTTGTTTAGTTGACGTTGTTGTTGTTGTTGTTTTTGTTGTTTATTTGACGTTGTTGGTGTTGTTGGTGATGTTTATTTGATGTTGTTGTTGTTATTGTTGTTTATTTGACGTTGTTGTTGTTGTTGTTGTTGTTAATTTGACGTTGTTGTTGTTGTTGTTAATTTGACGTTGTTGTTGTTGTTGTTTATTTGACGTTGTTGTTGTTGTTGTTTATTTGACATTGTTGTTGTTGTTGTTGTTGACGTTGTTGTTGTTGTTGTTTATTTGACGTTGTTGTTGTTGTTATTGGTTATTTGATGTTGTTCTAGATGTTGTTGTTGCTTATTTGACGTTGTTGTTGTTTATTTGACGTTGTTGTTGTTGTTGTTGTTGTTGTTGTTTATTTGACGTTGTTATTGTTGTTGTTTATTTGACAGTGTTGTTGTTGTTGTTGTTTATTTGACGTTGCTGTTGTTGTTTATTTGACGTTGTTGTTGTTGACGTTGTTGTTGTTGTTGTTTATTTGATGTTGTTGTTGTTGTTAACGTAGTTGTTTTTGTTTATTTCACGTTGTTGTTGTTGTTGACGTTGTTGTTTATTTGACATTGTTGTTGTTGTTTATTTGACGTTGTTGTTGTTGTTGTTGACGTTGTTGTTGTTGTTGTTGTATATTTGACGTTGATGTTGTTGTTGTTTATTTGACATTGTTATTGTTGTTGTTGACGGTGTTGTTGTTGTTTATTTGACATTGTTGTTGTTGTTGTTTATTTGAT
Organism: Vicia faba; assembly: GCA_948472305.1. Taxonomy (NCBI): domain Eukaryota; kingdom Viridiplantae; phylum Streptophyta; class Magnoliopsida; order Fabales; family Fabaceae; genus Vicia; species Vicia faba. The sequence continues at coordinate 1,333,846,033 of OX451735.1, read as the reverse complement.
GTTTTTGTTGTTGTTGATGGTGTTGTTGTTTTTGTTGTTGTTTATTTGACTTTGTTGTTGTTGTTGTTTATTTGACGTTGTTGTTGTTGTTGTTTATTTGACGTTGTTGTTGTTGTTGTTTATTTGACGTTGTTGTTGTTGTTGTTGTTGTTATTGTTGTTGTTGTTTATTTAACGTTGTTGTTGTTGTTTATTTGACGTTGTTGTTGTTATTTGACGTTGTTGTTGTTGTTTTATTTGTTGTTATTGTTGGTGTTGTTGTTTATTTGACGTCGTTGTTTTTATTTGACGTTGTTGTTGTTGTTGTTGTGGTTGTTGTATTTGTTGTTGTTGTTGTTGTTGTTGTTGTTTATTTGACGTTGTTGTTGTTGTTGTTTATTTGACGTTATTGTTGTTGTTTATTTGACGTTGTTATTGTTGTTGTTGTTGTTTATTTGACGTTGTTGTTGTTGTTGACGTTGTTGTTGTTGTTTATTTGACGTTGTTGTTGTTATTGTTTATTTGACATTGTTAATGTTTTTGACATTGTTGTTGTTATTTTTGTTGTTTATTTGACGTTGTCGTTGTTGTTATTGTTGGTGTTGTTGTTGTTGTTTATTTGACGTTGGTGTTGTTGTTGTTTATTTGACGTTGTTGTTGTGGTTGTTGTTTATTTGACGTTGTTGTTGTTGTTGTTGTTTAGTTGACGTTGTTTTTGTTGTTGTTTATTTGACGTTGTTGTTGTCGTTATTTTTGTTGTTTATTTGACGTTGTTTATGTTGTTGTTGACGTTGTTGTTGTTGTTGTTTATTTGACGTTGTTGTTGTTGTTGTTTATTTGACGTTGTTGTTGTTGTTATTTATTTGACGGTGTTGTTGTTGTTGTTTATTTGATGTTGTTGTTGTTGTTGTTTATTTGACGTTGTTGTTGTTGTTGTTGACGTTGTTGTTGTTGTTGTTTATTTGATGTTGTTGTTGTTGACATAGTTGTTGTTGTTTATTTCACGTTGTTGTTGTTGTTGACGTTGTTGCTTATTTGACGTTGTTGTTGTTGTTTATTTGACGTTGTTGTTGTTGTTGTTGACATTGTTGTTATTGTTTATTTGATGTTGTTGTTGTTGTTTATTTGACATTGTTGTTGTCGTTGACGGTGTTGTTGTTGTTGTTGACGGTGTTGTTGTTTATTTGACGTTGTTGTTGTTGTTGTTGTTTATTTGACGTTGTTGTTGTTGTTGTTTATTTGACAGTGTTGTTGTTGTTGTTGTTTATTTGACGTTGTTGTTGTTGTTGACGTTGTTGTTGTTGTTGTTTATTTGATGTTGTTGTTGTATTTAACGTAGTTGTTTTTGTTTATTTCACGTTGTTGTTGTTGTTGACGTTGTTGTTTATTTGACGTTGTTGTTGTTGTTTATTTGACGTTGTTGTTGTTGTTGTTGACGTTGTTGTTGTTGTTGTTGTATATTTGACGTTGATGTTGTTGTTGTTTATTTGACATTGTTATTGTTGTTGTTGACGGTGTTGTTGTTGTTTATTTGACATTGTTGTTGTTGTTGTTGTTGTTTATTTGATGTTTTTGTTGTTGTTGATGGTGTTGTTGTTTTTGTTGTTGTTTATTTGACGTTGTTGTTGTTGTTGTTGTTTATTTGACGTTGTTGTTGTTGTTGTTTATTTGACGTTGTTGTTGTTGTTGTTGTTGTTGTTGTTGTTGTTATTGTTGTTCTTGTTTATTTAACGTTGTTGTTGTTGTTTATTTGACGTTGTTGTTGTTATTTGACGTTGTTGTTGTTGTTGTATTTGTTGTTATTGTTGGTGTTGTTGTTTATTTGACGTCGTTGTTTTTATTTGACGTTGTTGTTGTTGTTGTTGTGGTTGTTGTATTTGTTGTTGTTGTTGTTGTTTATTTGGCGTTGTTGTTGTTGTTGTTGTTGTTTATTTGACGTTATTGTTGTTGTTTATTTGACGTTGTTATTGTTGTTGTTGTTGTTTATTTGACGTTGTTGTTGTTGTTGACTTTGTTGTTGTTGTTTATTTGACGTTGTTGTTGTTATTGTTTATTTGACGTTGTTAATGTTTTTGACATTGTTGTTGTTATTTTTGTTGTTTATTTGACGTTGTTGTTGTTGTTATTGTTGGTGTTGTTGTTGTTGTTTATTTGACGTTGGTGTTGTTGTTGTTTATTTGACGTTGTTGTTGTGGTTGTTGTTTATTTGACGTTGTTGTTGTTGTTGTTTAGTTGACGTTGTTTTTGTTGTTGTTTATTTGACGTTGTTGTTGTCGTTATTTTTGTTGTTTATTTGACGTTGTTTATGTTGTTGTTGACGTTGTTGTTGTTGTTGTTTATTTGACGTTGTTGTTGTTGTTTATTTGACGTTGTTGTTGTTGTTATTTATTTGACGGTGTTGTTGTTGTTGTTTATTTGATGTTGTCGTTGTTGTTGTTTATTTGACGGTGTTGTTGTTGTTGTTGACGTTGTTGTTGTTGTTGTTTATTTGATGTTGTTGTTGTTGACATAGTTGTTGTTGTTTATTTCACGTTGTTGTTGTTGTTGACGTTGTTGCTTATTTGACGTTGTTGTTGTTGTTTATTTGACGCTGTTGTTGTTGTTGTTGACATTGTTGTTATTGTTTATTTGACGTTGTTGTTGTTGTTGTTTATTTGACATTGTTGTTGTCGTTGACGGTGTTGTTGTTGTTGTTGATGGTGTTGTTGTTTATTTGACGTTGTTGTTGTTGTTGTTTATTTGACGTTGTTGTTGTTGTTTATCTGATGTTGTTGTTGTTTATTTGACTTTGTTGTTGTTGTTGTTGTAATTGTTTATTTGACGATGTTGTTGTTGTTGTTTATTTAACGTAGTTGTTGTTGTTGACGTTGTTGTTGTTGTTGTTGTTATTTATTTGACGTTTTTGTTGTTGTTGATGTTGTTGTTGTTTTTGTTGTTGTTTATTTGACGTTGTTGTTGTTTATTTGACGTTGTTGTTGTTGTTGTTTATTTGACGTTGTTGTTGTTGGTTATTTGACGTTGTTGTTGTTGTTGTTATTCATTTGACGTTGTTGTTGTTGTTTATTTGACGTTGTTTTGTTGTTGTTTATTTGACGTTCTTGTTGTCGTTGTTTTTGTTGTTTATTTGACGTTGTTGTTGTTGTTTATTTGACGTTGCTGTTGTTGTTGTTTATTTGACGTTGTTGTTGTCGTTGTTTTTGTTGTTTATTTGACGTTGTTGTTGTTGTTTATTTGACGTTGTTGTTGTTGTTTATTTGACGTTGTTGTTGTTGTTGACGTAGTTGTTGTTGTTGTTTATTTGACGATGTTGTTGTTGTTGTTGTTTATTTGACGTTATTGTTGTAGTTGTTGACGT
>OX451735.1:1333815200-1333835200 GCA_948472305.1 Vicia faba | reverse complement strand
TTTTATTTGACGTTGTTGTTGTTTATTTGACGTTGTTGTTGTTGTTGTTTATTTGACGTTATTGTTGTTGTTGTTGTTTATTTGACGTTGTTGTTGTTGACGTTGTTGTTGTTGTTTATTTGATGTTGTTGTTGTTGTTGACATAGTTGTTGTTGTTTATTTGACGTTGTTGTTGTTGACGTTGTTGTTTATTTGACGTTGTTGTTGTTTATTTGACGTTGTTGTTGTTGTTGTTGTTGACGTTGTTGTTGTTGTTGATTATTGGGCGTTGTTGTTGTTTATTTGACGTTGTTGTTGTTGTGGACCGTGTTGTTCTTGTTGTTTATTTGACATTGTTGTTGTTGTTGTAATTTATTTGACGTTGTTGTTGTTGTTTATTTGACGTTGTTGTTGTTGTTGTTTATTTGACGTTGTTGTTTATTTGACGTTGTTGTTGTTGTTTATTTGACGTTGTTGTTGTTATTTGAAGTTGTAGTTGTTGTTGTATTTGTTGTTGTTGTTGTTGTTGTTTATTTGACGTTGTTGTTGTTGTTGTTGTTTATTTGACGTTATTGTTGTTGTTTATTTGACTTTGTTGTTGTTGTTGTCGTTGTTTATTTGACGTTGTTGTTGTTGTTGTTGTTGTTTTTGTTGTTGTTATTGTTGGTGTTGTTGTTGTTTATTTGACGTTGTTGTTGTTGTTGTTTATTTGACATTGTTGTTGTTGTTTATTTGACGTTGTTGTTGTTGTTTAATTGACGTTGTTGTTGTTGTTGTTTATTTGACGTTGTTGTTGTTTATTTGACATTGTTGTTGTTGTTGTTGTTGACGTTGTTGTTGTAGTTGTTTATTTGACGTTGTTGTTGTTGTTGTTTATTTGATGTTGTTTTAGTTGTTGTTGTTTATTTGACGTTGTTGTTGTTTTTTATTTGACGTTGTTGTTGTTGACATTGTTGTTGTTGTTATTTAATTGACGTTGTTGTTGTTGTTTATTTGACGTAGTTGTTATTATTGACGTTGTTGTTGTTGTTGTTTATTTGACATTTTTGTTGTTGTTGATGTTATTGTTGTTGTTGTTTTTTATTTGACGTTGTTTTTGTTATTGTTTATTTGACGTTGTTGTTGTTGTTGTTTATTTGACGTTGTTGTTGTTGTTTATTTGATGTTGTTGTTGTTGTTTATGTGACGTTGTTATTGTTGTTATTTATTTGACGTTGTTGTTATTGTTTATTTGACATTGTTGTTGTTGTTGTTGTTGATGTTTATTTGACGTTGTTTTTGTTATTTGACGTTGTTGTTGTTGTATTTGTTGTTGTTGTTGTTGTTGTTGTTGTTGTTGTTGCTTATTTGACGTTGTTGTTATTGTTGCTATTTATTTGACGTTTTTGTTGTTGTTTATTTGACGTTGTTGTTATTTATTTGACGTTGTTGTTTTTGTTGTTGTTTATTTGACGTTGTTGTTGACGTTGTTGTTGTTTATTTGACGTTGTTGTTTATAGGACGTTGGTGTTGTTTATTTGACGTTGTTGTTGTTATTTGACGTTGTTGTTGTTGTTGTTGTTGTTGTTGTTGTTGTTTAATTAACGTTGTTGTTGTTGTTGTTGTTGTTTATTTGACGTTATTGTTGGTGTTTATTTGACGTTGTTATTGTTATTGTTGTTGTTGTTTATTTTACGTTGTTGTTGTTGTTGACGTTGTTGTTGTTGTTGTTGTTGTTTATTTGACGTTGTTGTTGTTGTTGTTGTTGTTTATTTGACGTTGTTAATATTGTTGACATTGTTGTTGTTGTTTTCGTTGTTTATTTGACGTTGTTGATGTTGTTGTTGTTGTTGTTGTTTTTGTTGTTATTGTTGGTGTTGTTGTTGTTTATTTGACGTTGTTGTTGTTGTTGTTTATTTGACATTGTTATTGTTGTTTATTTGACGTTGTTGTTGTTGTTGTTGTTAATTTGACGTTGTTGTTGTTGTTGTTGTTTATTTGACGTTGTTGTTGTTGTTGTTTATTTGACATTGTTGTTGTTGTTGACATTGTTGTTGTTGTTGTTTATTTGACGTTGTTGTTGTTGTTGTTGTTTATTTCATGTTGTTTTAGTTGTTGTTGTTTATTTGACGTTGTTGTTGTTTTTTATTTGACGTTGTTGTTGTTGACATTGTTGTTGTTATTGTTTATTTGACGTTGTTGTTGTTGTTGTTTATTTGACGTTGTTGTTGTTGTTGTTTATTTGATGTTGTTGTTGTTGTTGTTTATGTGACGTTGTTATTGTTGTTATTTATTTGACGTTGTTGTTGTTGTGGTTATTGTTTATTTGACGTTGTTGTTGTTGATGTTTATTTGACGTTGTTATTGTTATTTATTTAACATTGTTTTTGTTATTTGACGTTGTTGTTGTTGTATTTGTTGTTGTTGTTGTTTCTTATTTGACGTTGTTGTTATTGATGCTATTTATTTGGCGTTGTTGTTGTTGTTTATTTGACGTTGTTGTTTTTGTTGTTGTTTATTTGACGTTGTTGTTAACGTTGTTGTTGTTTATTTGACGTTGTTGTTTATTTGACGTTGTTGTTGTTTATTTGACTTTGTTGTTGTTATTTGACGTTGTTGTTGTTGTTGTATTTGTTGTTGTTGTTGTTGTTGTTGTTGTTTAATTAACCTTGTTGTTGTTGTTGTTGTTTATTTGACGTTATTGTTGTTGTTTATTTGACGTTGTTATTGTTGTTGTTGTTGTTGTTTATTTGACGTTGTTGTTGTTGTTGACGTTGTTGTTGTAGTTGTTTATTTGACGTTGTTGTTGTTGTTGTTTATTTGACGTTGTTAATGTTGTTGACATTGTTGTTGTTGTTTTTGGTGTTTATTTGACGTTGTTGTTGTTGTTTTTGTTGTTATTGTTGGTGTTGTTGTTGTTTATTTGACGTTGTTGTTGTTGTTGTTGTTTATTTGACGTTGTTGTTGTTGATTATTTGACGTTGTTGTTGTTGTTGTTGTTAATTTGTCATTGTTGTTCTTGTTGTGGTTGTTTATTTGACGTTGTTGTTGTTGTTTATTTGACATTGTCGTTGTTGTTGTTGTTGTTGACATTGTTGTTGTTGTTGTTTATTTGACGTTGTTGTTGTTGTTGTTGTTTATTTCATGTTGTTTTAGTTGTTGTTGTTTATTTAACGTTGTTGTTGTTGTTGTTGTTGTTGTTGTTTATTTCATGTTGTTTTAGTTGTTGTTGTTTATTCGATGTTGTTGTTGTTTTTTATTTGACGTTGTTGTTGTTGACATTGTTGTTGTTGTTTATTTGTTGTTGTTCTTGTTGTTTATTTGACGTTGTTGTTGTTATTGACGTTGTTGTTGTTTATTGTTGTTTATTTGACGTTTTTGTTGTTGTTGATGTTTTTGTTGTTGTTGTTTTTTATTTGACGTTGTTGTTGTTTATTTGACGTTGTTGTTGTTTTTTATTTGACGTTGTTGTTGTTTATTTGACGTTGTTGTTGTTGTTGTTTATTTGACGTTGTTGTTGTTGTTGACGTTGTTGTTGTTGTTGTTTATTTGATGTTGTTGTTGCTGTTGTTGACATGGTTGTTGTTGTTTATTTGACGTTGTTGTTGTTGTTGACGTTGTTGTTTATTTGACGTTGTTGTTGTTTATTTGACGTTGTTGTTGTTGTTGACGATGTTGTTGTTGTTGTTTATTTGACGTTGTTGTTGTTGTTGTCATTTATTTGACGTTGTTGTTGTTGTTTATTTGACGTTGTTGTTGTTGTTGTTTATTTGACGTTGTTGTTGTTGTTTATTTGACGTTGTTGTTGTTATTTGAAGTTGAAGTTGTTGTTGTATTTGTTGTTGTTGTTGTTGTTGTTGTTTATTTAACGTTGTTGTTGTTGTTGTTTATTTGACGTTATTGTTGTTGTTTATTTGACGTTGTTATTGTTGTTGTTGTTGTTTATTTGACGTTGTTGTTGTTGACGTTATTGTTGTTGTTGTTTATTTGACGTTGTTGTTGTTGTTTATTTGACATTGTTAAAGTTGTTGAAATTGTTGTTGTTGTTTTCGTTGTTTATTTGACGTTGTTGTTGTTGTTGTTGTTTTTGTTGTTGTTATTGTTGGTGTTGTTGTTGTTTATTTGACGTTATTGTTGTTGTTGTTTATTTGACATTGTTGTTGTTGTTGTTGTTTATTTGTCGTTGTTGTTGTTGTTTAATTGACATTGTTGTTGTTGTTGTTGTTGTTTATTTGACATTGTTGTTGTTTATTTGACATTGTTGTTGTTGTTGTAGACGTTGTTGTTGTAGTTGTTTATTTGGCGTTGTTGTTGTTGTTGTTGTTTACTTGATGTTGTTTTAGTTGTTGTTGTTTATTTGACATTGTTGTTGTTTTTTATTTGAGGTTGTTGTTGTTGACATTGTTGTTGTTGTTATTTATTTGACGTTGTTGTTGTTGTTTATTTGACGTAGTTATTATTATTGACGTTGTTGTTGTTGTTGTTTATTTGACGTTTTTGTTGTTGTTGATGTTGTTGTTTAATTAACGTTGTTGTTGTTGTTTATTTGACGTTATTGTTGGTGTTTATTTGACGTTGTTATTGTTGTTGTTGTTGTTGTTTATTTGACGTTGTTGTTGTTGTTGTTGTTGACGTTGTTGTTGTTGTTGTTATTTATTTGACGTTGTTGTTGTTGTTGTTGTTGTTTATTTGACGTTGTTAATATTGTTGACATTGTTGTTGTTGTTGTTTATTTGACGTTGTTGTTGTTGTTGTTGTTGTTGTTGTTTTTGTTGTTATTGTTGGTGTTGTTGTTGTTTATTTGACGTTGTTGTTGTTGTTGTTGTTGTTTATTTGACATTGTTATTGTTGTTTATTTGACGTTGTTGTTGTTGTTGTTAATTTGACGTTGTTGTTGTTTTTGTTGTTGTTGTTTATTTGACGTTGTTGTTGTTGTTGTTTATTTGACATTGTTGTTGTTGTTGATGACATTGTTGTTGTTGTTGTTGTTTATTTGACGTTGTTGTTGTTGTTGTTGTTTATTTCATGTTGTTTTAGTTGTTGTTGTTTATTTGACGTTGTTGTTATTTTTTATTTGACGTTGTTGTTGTTGACATTGTTGTTGTTATTGTTTATTTGACGTTGTTGTTGTTGTTGTTGTTTATTTGACGTTGTTGTTGTTGTTGTTTATTTGATGTTGTTGTTGTTGTTGTTTATGTGACGTTGTTATTGTTGTTATTTGACGTTGTTGTTATTATTGTTATTGTTTATTTAACATTATTGTTGTTGTTGATGTTTATTTGACGTTGTTATTGTTATTTATTTAACATTGTTTTTGTTATTTGACGTTGTTGTTGTTGTATTTGTTGTTGTTGTTGTTACTTATTTGACGTTGTTGTTATTGATGCTATTTATTTGGTGTTGTTGTTGTTGTTGTTGTTTATTTGACGTTGTTGTTATTTATTTGACGTTGTTGTTTTTGTTATTGTTTATTTGACGTTGTTGTTGACGTTGTTGTTGTTTATTTGACGTTGTTGTTTATTTGACGTTGTTGTTGTTTATTTGACGTTGTTGTTGTTATTTGACGTTGTTGTTTATTTGACGTTGTTGTTGTTTATTTGACGTTGTTGTTGTTATTTGACGTTGTTGTTGTTGTTCTTGTTTATTTGACGTTGTTGTTGTTGATTATTTGACGTTGTTGTTGTTGTTGTTGTTAATTTGTCATTGTTGTTGTTGTTGTTGTGGTTGTTTATTTGACGTTGTTGTTGTTGTTTATTTGACATTGTCGCTGTTGTTGTTGTTGTTGACATTGTTGTTGTTGTTTATTTGACGTTGTTGTTGTTGTTGTTTATTTCATGTTATTTTAGTTGTTGTTGTTTATTTGACGTTGTTGTTGTTGTTGTTGTTTATTTCATGTTGTTTTAGTTGTTGTTGTTTATTTGACGTTGTTGTTGTTTTTTATTTGACGTTGTTGTTGTTGACATTGTTGTTGTTGTTTATTTGACGTTGTTCTTGTTGTTTATTTGACGTAGTTGTTGTTATTGACGTTGTTGTTGTTTATTGTTGTTTATTTGATGTTTTTGTTGTTGTTGATGTTTTTGTTGTTGTTGTTTTTTATTTGACGTTGTTGTTGTTTATTTGACGTTGTTGTTGTTTTTTATTTGACGTTGTTGTTGTTTATTTGACGTTGTTGTTGTTTATTTGACGTTGTTGTTGTTGTTGTTGTTTATTTGACGTTGTTGTTGTTGTTGACGTTGTTGTTATTGTTGTTTATTTGATGTTGTTGTTGCTGTTGTTGACATAGTTGTTGTTGTTTATTTGACGTTGTTATTGTTGTTGACGTTGTTGTTTATTTGACGTTGTTGTTGTTTATTTGACGTTGTTGTTGTTGTTGACGATGTTGTTGTTATTGTTTATTGGACGTTGTTGTTGTTGTTTATTTGACATTGTTGTTGTTGTTGACCGTGTTGTTCTTGTTGTTTATTTGACATTGTTGTTGTTGTTGTCATTTATTTGACGTTGTTGTTGTTGTTTATTTGACGTTGTTGTTGTTGTTTATTTGACGTTGTTGTTGTTGTTTATTTGACGTTGTTGTTGTTATTTGAAGTTGTAGTAGTTGTTGTATTTGTTGTTGTTGTTGTTGTTTATTTGACGTTGTTGTTGTTGTTGTTGTTTATTTGACGTTATTGTTGTTGTTTATTTGACGTTGTTATTGTTGTTGCTGTTGTTTATTTGACGTTGTTGTTGTTGACGTTATTGTTGTTGTTGTTTACTTGACGTTGTTGTTGTTGTTTATTTGACATTGTTAAAGTTGTTGAAATTGTTGTTGTTGTTTTCGTTGTTTATTTGACGTTGTTGTTGTTGTTGTTGTTTTTGTTGTTGTTATTGTTGGTGTTGTTGTTGTTTATTTGACGTTGTTGTTGTTGTTGTTTATTTGACGTTGTTGTTGTTGTTGTTTATTTGACATTGTTGTTGTTGTTGTTGTTTATTTGTCGTTGTTGTTGTTGTTTAATTGACGTTGTTGTTGTTGTTGTTTATTTGACGTTGTTGTTGTTTATTTGACATTGTTGTTGTTCTTGTTGACGTTGTTGTTGTAGTTGTTTATTTGACGTTGTTGTTGTTGTTGTTTATTTGATGTTGTTTTAGTTGTTGTTGTTTATTTGACATTGTTGTTGTTTTTTATTTGACGTTGTTGTTGTTGACATTGTTGTTGTTGTTATTTATTTGACGTTGTTGTTGTTGTTTATTTGACGTAGTTGTTATTATTGACGTTGTTGTTGTTGTTGTTTATTTGACGTTTTTGTTGTTGTTGATGTTGTTGTTTAATTAACGTTGTTGTTGTTGTTGTTGTTTATTTGACGTTATTGTTGGTGTTTATTTGACGTTGTTATTGTTGTTGTTGTTGTTGTTTATTTGACGTTGTTGTTGTTGTTGTTTATTTGACATTGTTGTTGTTGTTGTTGACATTGTTGTTGTTGTTGTTGACATGGTTGTTGTTGTTTATTTGACGTTGTTGTTGTTGTTGACGTTGTTGTTTATTTGACGTTGTTGTTGTTTATTTGACGTTGTTGTTGTTGTTGACGATGTTGTTGTTGTTGTTTATTGGACGTTGTTGTTGTTGCTTATTTGACATTGTTGTTGTTGTTGTTTATTTAACGTTGTTGTTGTTGTTGACGTTGTTGTTGTTGTTGTTTATTTGACGTTGTTGTTGTTGTTGTTGTTTATTTGACGTTGTTAATGTTGTTGACATTGTTGTTGTTGTTTTTGTTGTTTATTTGACGTTGTTGTTGTTGTTGTTGTTTTTGTTGTTATGGTTGGTGTTGTTGTTGTTTATTTGACGTTGTTGTTGTTGTTTATTTAACGTTGTTGTTGTTGATTATTTGACGTTGTTGTTGTTGTTAATTTGACATTGTTGTTGTTGTTGTTGTTGTGGTTGTTTATTTGACGTTGTTGTTGTTGTTTATTTGACATTGTGGTTGTTGTTGTTGTTGACGTTGTTGTTGTTGTTGTTTATTTGACGTTGTTGTTGTTTATTTCATGTTGTTTTAGTTGTTGTTGTTTATTTGACGTTGTTGTTGTTTTTTATTTGAAGTTATTGTTGTTGACATTGTTGTTGTTGTTTATTTGACGTTGTTGTTGTTGTTTATTTGACGTAGTTGTTGTTATTGACGTTGTTGTTGTTTATTGTTGTTTATTTGACGTTTTTGTTGTTGTTGATGTTGTTGTTGTTGTTGTTTTTTATTTGACGTTGTTGTTGTTTATTTGACGTTGTTGTTGTTGTTGTTTATTTGACGTTATTGTTGTTGTTGTTGTTTATTTGACGTTGTTGTTGTTGACGTTGTTGTTGTTGTTTATTTGATGTTGTTGTTGTTGTTGACATAGTTGTTGTTGTTTATTTGACGTTGTTGTTGTTGACGTTGTTGTTTATTTGACGTTGTTGTTGTTTATTTGACGTTGTTGTTGTTGTTGTTGTTGACGTTGTTGTTGTTGTTGATTATTGGGCGTTGTTGTTGTTTATTTGACGTTGTTGTTGTTGTGGACCGTGTTGTTCTTGTTGTTTATTTGACATTGTTGTTGTTGTTGTAATTTATTTGACGTTGTTGTTGTTGTTTATTTGACGTTGTTGTTGTTGTTGTTTATTTGACGTTGTTGTTTATTTGACGTTGTTGTTGTTGTTTATTTGACGTTGTTGTTGTTATTTGAAGTTGTAGTTGTTGTTGTATTTGTTGTTGTTGTTGTTGTTGTTTATTTGACGTTGTTGTTGTTGTTGTTGTTTATTTGACGTTATTGTTGTTGTTTATTTGACTTTGTTGTTGTTGTTGTCGTTGTTTATTTGACGTTGTTGTTGTTGTTGTTGTTGTTTTTGTTGTTGTTATTGTTGGTGTTGTTGTTGTTTATTTGACGTTGTTGTTGTTGTGTTTATTTGACATTGTTGTTGTTGTTTATTTGACGTTGTTGTTGTTGTTTAATTGACGTTGTTGTTGTTGTTGTTTATTTGACGTTGTTGTTGTTTATTTGACATTGTTGTTGTTGTTGTTGTTGACGTTGTTGTTGTAGTTGTTTATTTGACGTTGTTGTTGTTGTTGTTTATTTGATGTTGTTTTAGTTGTTGTTGTTTATTTGACGTTGTTGTTGTTTTTTATTTGACGTTGTTGTTGTTGACATTGTTGTTGTTGTTATTTAATTGACGTTGTTGTTGTTGTTTATTTGACGTAGTTGTTATTATTGACGTTGTTGTTGTTGTTGTTTATTTGACATTTTTGTTGTTGTTGATGTTATTGTTGTTGTTGTTTTTTATTTGACGTTGTTTTTGTTATTGTTTATTTGACGTTGTTGTTGTTGTTGTTTATTTGACGTTGTTGTTGTTGTTTATTTGATGTTGTTGTTGTTGTTTATGTGACGTTGTTATTGTTGTTATTTATTTGACGTTGTTGTTATTGTTTATTTGACATTGTTGTTGTTGTTGTTGTTGATGTTTATTTGACGTTGTTTTTGTTATTTGACGTTGTTGTTGTTGTTTTTGTTGTTGTTGTTGTTGTTGTTGTTGTTGTTGTTGCTTATTTGACGTTGTTGTTATTGTTGCTATTTATTTGACGTTTTTGTTGTTGTTTATTTGACGTTGTTGTTATTTATTTGACGTTGTTGTTTTTGTTGTTGTTTATTTGACGTTGTTGTTGACGTTGTTGTTGTTTATTTGACGTTGTTGTTTATAGGACGTTGGTGTTGTTTATTTGACGTTGTTGTTGTTATTTGACGTTGTTGTTGTTGTTGTTGTTGTTGTTGTTGTTGTTTAATTAACGTTGTTGTTGTTGTTGTTGTTGTTTATTTGACGTTATTGTTGGTGTTTATTTGACGTTGTTATTGTTATTGTTGTTGTTGTTTATTTTACGTTGTTGTTGTTGTTGACGTTGTTGTTGTTGTTGTTGTTTATTTGACGTTGTTGTTGTTGTTGTTGTTGTTTATTTGACGTTGTTAATATTGTTGACATTGTTGTTGTTGTTTTCGTTGTTTATTTGACGTTGTTGATGTTGTTGTTGTTGTTGTTGTTTTTGTTGTTATTGTTGGTGTTGTTGTTGTTTATTTGACGTTGTTGTTGTTGTTGTTTATTTGACATTGTTATTGTTGTTTATTTGACGTTGTTGTTGTTGTTGTTAATTTGACGTTGTTGTTGTTGTTGTTGTTTATTTGACGTTGTTGTTGTTGTTGTTTATTTGACATTGTTGTTGTTGTTGACATTGTTGTTGTTGTTGTTTATTTGACGTTGTTGTTGTTGTTGTTGTTTATTTCATGTTGTTTTAGTTGTTGTTGTTTATTTGACGTTGTTGTTGTTTTTTATTTGACGTTGTTGTTGTTGACATTGTTGTTGTTATTGTTTATTTGACGTTGTTGTTGTTGTTGTTTATTTGACGTTGTTGTTGTTGTTGTTTATTTGATGTTGTTGTTGTTGTTGTTTATGTGACGTTGTTATTGTTGTTATTTATTTGACGTTGTTGTTGTTGTGGTTATTGTTTATTTGACGTTGTTGTTGTTGATGTTTATTTGACGTTGTTATTGTTATTTATTTAACATTGTTTTTGTTATTTGACGTTGTTGTTGTTGTATTTGTTGTTGTTGTTGTTTCTTATTTGACGTTGTTGTTATTGATGCTATTTATTTGGCGTTGTTGTTGTTGTTGTTTATTTGACGTTGTTGTTTTTGTTGTTGTTTATTTGACGTTGTTGTTAACGTTGTTGTTGTTTATTTGACGTTGTTGTTTATTTGACGTTGTTGTTGTTTATTTGACTTTGTTGTTGTTATTTGACGTTGTTGTTGTTGTTGTATTTGTTGTTGTTGTTGTTGTTGTTGTTGTTGTTGTTTAATTAACCTTGTTGTTGTTGTTGTTGTTTATTTGACGTTATTGTTGTTGTTTATTTGACGTTGTTATTGTTGTTGTTGTTGTTGTTTATTTGACGTTGTTGTTGTTGTTGACGTTGTTGTTGTAGTTGTTTATTTGACGTTGTTGTTGTTGTTGTTTATTTGACGTTGTTAATGTTGTTGACATTGTTGTTGTTGTTTTTGTTGTTTATTTGACGTTGTTGTTGTTGTTGTTTTTGTTGTTATTGTTGGTGTTGTTGTTGTTTATTTGACGTTGTTGTTGTTGTTGTTGTTTATTTGACGTTGTTGTTGTTGATTATTTGACGTTGTTGTTGTTGTTGTTGTTAATTTGTCATTGTTGTTCTTGTTGTGGTTGTTTATTTGACGTTGTTGTTGTTGTTTATTTGACATTGTCGTTGTTGTTGTTGTTGTTGACATTGTTGTTGTTGTTGTTTATTTGACGTTGTTGTTGTTGTTGTTGTTTATTTCATGTTGTTTTAGTTGTTGTTGTTTATTTGACGTTGTTGTTGTTGTTGTTGTTGTTGTTTATTTCATGTTGTTTTAGTTGTTGTTGTTTATTCGATGTTGTTGTTGTTTTTTATTTGACGTTGTTGTTGTTGACATTGTTGTTGTTGTTTATTTGTTGTTGTTCTTGTTGTTTATTTGACGTTGTTGTTGTTATTGACGTTGTTGTTGTTTATTGTTGTTTATTTGACGTTTTTGTTGTTGTTGATGTTTTTGTTGTTGTTGTTTTTTATTTGACGTTGTTGTTGTTTATTTGACGTTGTTGTTGTTTTTTATTTGACGTTGTTGTTGTTTATTTGACGTTGTTGTTGTTGTTGTTTATTTGACGTTGTTGTTGTTGTTGACGTTGTTGTTGTTGTTGTTTATTTGATGTTGTTGTTGCTGTTGTTGACATGGTTGTTGTTGTTTATTTGACGTTGTTGTTGTTGTTGACGTTGTTGTTTATTTGACGTTGTTGTTGTTTATTTGACGTTGTTGTTGTTGTTGACGATGTTGTTGTTGTTGTTTATTTGACGTTGTTGTTGTTGTTGTCATTTATTTGACGTTGTTGTTGTTGTTTATTTGACGTTGTTGTTGTTGTTGTTTATTTGACGTTGTTGTTGTTGTTTATTTGACGTTGTTGTTGTTATTTGAAGTTGAAGTTGTTGTTGTATTTGTTGTTGTTGTTGTTGTTGTTGTTTATTTAACGTTGTTGTTGTTGTTGTTTATTTGACGTTATTGTTGTTGTTTATTTGACGTTGTTATTGTTGTTGTTGTTGTTTATTTGACGTTGTTGTTGTTGACGTTATTGTTGTTGTTGTTTATTTGACGTTGTTGTTGTTGTTTATTTGACATTGTTAAAGTTGTTGAAATTGTTGTTGTTGTTTTCGTTGTTTATTTGACGTTGTTGTTGTTGTTGTTGTTTTTGTTGTTGTTATTGTTGGTGTTGTTGTTGTTTATTTGACGTTATTGTTGTTGTTGTTTATTTGACATTGTTGTTGTTGTTGTTGTTTATTTGTCGTTGTTGTTGTTGTTTAATTGACATTGTTGTTGTTGTTGTTGTTGTTTATTTGACATTGTTGTTGTTTATTTGACATTGTTGTTGTTGTTGTAGACGTTGTTGTTGTAGTTGTTTATTTGGCGTTGTTGTTGTTGTTGTTGTTTACTTGATGTTGTTTTAGTTGTTGTTGTTTATTTGACATTGTTGTTGTTTTTTATTTGAGGTTGTTGTTGTTGACATTGTTGTTGTTGTTATTTATTTGACGTTGTTGTTGTTGTTTATTTGACGTAGTTATTATTATTGACGTTGTTGTTGTTGTTGTTTATTTGACGTTTTTGTTGTTGTTGATGTTGTTGTTTAATTAACGTTGTTGTTGTTGTTTATTTGACGTTATTGTTGGTGTTTATTTGACGTTGTTATTGTTGTTGTTGTTGTTGTTTATTTGACGTTGTTGTTGTTGTTGTTGTTGACGTTGTTGTTGTTGTTGTTATTTATTTGACGTTGTTGTTGTTGTTGTTGTTGTTTATTTGACGTTGTTAATATTGTTGACATTGTTGTTGTTGTTGTTTATTTGACGTTGTTGTTGTTGTTGTTGTTGTTGTTGTTTTTGTTGTTATTGTTGGTGTTGTTGTTGTTTATTTGACGTTGTTGTTGTTGTTGTTGTTGTTTATTTGACATTGTTATTGTTGTTTATTTGACGTTGTTGTTGTTGTTGTTAATTTGACGTTGTTGTTGTTTTTGTTGTTGTTGTTTATTTGACGTTGTTGTTGTTGTTGTTTATTTGACATTGTTGTTGTTGTTGATGACATTGTTGTTGTTGTTGTTGTTTATTTGACGTTGTTGTTGTTGTTGTTGTTTATTTCATGTTGTTTTAGTTGTTGTTGTTTATTTGACGTTGTTGTTATTTTTTATTTGACGTTGTTGTTGTTGACATTGTTGTTGTTATTGTTTATTTGACGTTGTTGTTGTTGTTGTTGTTTATTTGACGTTGTTGTTGTTGTTGTTTATTTGATGTTGTTGTTGTTGTTGTTTATGTGACGTTGTTATTGTTGTTATTTATTTGACGTTGTTGTTATTATTGTTATTGTTTATTTAACATTATTGTTGTTGTTGATGTTTATTTGACGTTGTTATTGTTATTTATTTAACATTGTTTTTGTTATTTGACGTTGTTGTTGTTGTATTTGTTGTTGTTGTTGTTACTTATTTGACGTTGTTGTTATTGATGCTATTTATTTGGTGTTGTTGTTGTTGTTGTTGTTTATTTGACGTTGTTGTTATTTATTTGACGTTGTTGTTTTTGTTATTGTTTATTTGACGTTGTTGTTGACGTTGTTGTTGTTTATTTGACGTTGTTGTTTATTTGACGTTGTTGTTGTTTATTTGACGTTGTTGTTGTTATTTGACGTTGTTGTTTATTTGACGTTGTTGTTGTTTATTTGACGTTGTTGTTGTTATTTGACGTTGTTGTTGTTGTTCTTGTTTATTTGACGTTGTTGTTGTTGATTATTTGACGTTGTTGTTGTTGTTGTTGTTAATTTGTCATTGTTGTTGTTGTTGTTGTGGTTGTTTATTTGACGTTGTTGTTGTTGTTTATTTGACATTGTCGCTGTTGTTGTTGTTGTTGACATTGTTGTTGTTGTTTATTTGACGTTGTTGTTGTTGTTGTTTATTTCATGTTATTTTAGTTGTTGTTGTTTATTTGACGTTGTTGTTGTTGTTGTTGTTTATTTCATGTTGTTTTAGTTGTTGTTGTTTATTTGACGTTGTTGTTGTTTTTTATTTGACGTTGTTGTTGTTGACATTGTTGTTGTTGTTTATTTGACGTTGTTCTTGTTGTTTATTTGACGTAGTTGTTGTTATTGACGTTGTTGTTGTTTATTGTTGTTTATTTGATGTTTTTGTTGTTGTTGATGTTTTTGTTGTTGTTGTTTTTTATTTGACGTTGTTGTTGTTTATTTGACGTTGTTGTTGTTTTTTATTTGACGTTGTTGTTGTTTATTTGACGTTGTTGTTGTTGTTGTTGTTTATTTGACGTTGTTGTTGTTGTTGACGTTGTTGTTATTGTTGTTTATTTGATGTTGTTGTTGCTGTTGTTGACATAGTTGTTGTTGTTTATTTGACGTTGTTATTGTTGTTGACGTTGTTGTTTATTTGACGTTGTTGTTGTTTATTTGACGTTGTTGTTGTTGTTGACGATGTTGTTGTTATTGTTTATTGGACGTTGTTGTTGTTGTTTATTTGACATTGTTGTTGTTGTTGACCGTGTTGTTCTTGTTGTTTATTTGACATTGTTGTTGTTGTTGTCATTTATTTGACGTTGTTGTTGTTGTTTATTTGACGTTGTTGTTGTTGTTTATTTGACGTTGTTGTTGTTGTTTATTTGACGTTGTTGTTGTTATTTGAAGTTGTAGTAGTTGTTGTATTTGTTGTTGTTGTTGTTGTTTATTTGACGTTGTTGTTGTTGTTGTTGTTTATTTGACGTTATTGTTGTTGTTTATTTGACGTTGTTATTGTTGTTGCTGTTGTTTATTTGACGTTGTTGTTGTTGACGTTATTGTTGTTGTTGTTTACTTGACGTTGTTGTTGTTGTTTATTTGACATTGTTAAAGTTGTTGAAATTGTTGTTGTTGTTTTCGTTGTTTATTTGACGTTGTTGTTGTTGTTGTTGTTTTTGTTGTTGTTATTGTTGGTGTTGTTGTTGTTTATTTGACGTTGTTGTTGTTGTTGTTTATTTGACGTTGTTGTTGTTGTTGTTTATTTGACATTGTTGTTGTTGTTGTTGTTTATTTGTCGTTGTTGTTGTTGTTTAATTGACGTTGTTGTTGTTGTTGTTTATTTGACGTTGTTGTTGTTTATTTGACATTGTTGTTGTTCTTGTTGACGTTGTTGTTGTAGTTGTTTATTTGACGTTGTTGTTGTTGTTGTTTATTTGATGTTGTTTTAGTTGTTGTTGTTTATTTGACATTGTTGTTGTTTTTTATTTGACGTTGTTGTTGTTGACATTGTTGTTGTTGTTATTTATTTGACGTTGTTGTTGTTGTTTATTTGACGTAGTTGTTATTATTGACGTTGTTGTTGTTGTTGTTTATTTGACGTTTTTGTTGTTGTTGATGTTGTTGTTTAATTAACGTTGTTGTTGTTGTTGTTGTTTATTTGACGTTATTGTTGGTGTTTATTTGACGTTGTTATTGTTGTTGTTGTTGTTGTTTATTTGACGTTGTTGTTGTTGTTGTTTATTTGACATTGTTGTTGTTGTTGTTGACATTGTTGTTGTTGTTGTTTATTTGACGTTGTTGTTGTTGTTGTTTATTTTATGTTGATTTAGTTGTTGTTGTTTATTTGACGTTGTTGTTGTTTTTTATTTGACGTTGTTGTTGTTGACATTGTTGTTGTTATTGTTTATTTGACGTTGTTGTTGTTGTTGTTTATTTGATGTTGTTGTTGTTGTTGTTTATTTGATGTTGTTGTTGTTGTTGTTTATGTGACGTTGTTATTGTTGTTATTTATTTGACGTTGTTGTTGTTGTTGTTATTGTTTATTTGACGTTGTTGTTGTTGTTGATGTTTATTTGACGTTGTTATTGTTATTTATTTAACATTGTTTTTGTTATTTGACGTTGTTGTTGTTGTATTTGTTGTTGTTGTTGTTGCTTATTTGACGTTGTTGTTATTGATGCTATTTATTTGGCGTTGTTGTTGTTGTTTATTTGACGTTGTTGTTATTTATTTGACGTTGTTGTTTTTGTTGTTGTTTATTTGACGTTGTTGTCGACGTTGTTGTTGTTTATTTGACGTTGTTGTTTATTTGACGTTGTTGTTGTTTATTTGACGTTGTTGTTGTTGTTGTTGTATTTGTTGTTGTTGTTGTTGTTGTTTAATTAACGTTGTTGTTGTTGTTGTTGTTTATTTAACGTTATTGTTGTTGTTTATTTGACGTTGTTATTGTTGTTGTTGTTGTTTATTTGACGTTGTTGTTGTAGTTGACGTTGTTGTTGTAGTTGCTTATTTCACGTTGTTGTTGTTGTTGTTTATTTGACGTTGTTAATGTTGTTGACATTGTTGTTGTTGTTTTTGTTGTTTATTTGACGTTGTTGTTGTTGTTGTTTTTGTTGTTATTGTTGGTGTTGTTGTTGTTTATTTGACGTTGTTGTTGTTGTTTATTTGACGTTGTTGTTGTTGATTATTTGACGTTGTTGTTGTTGTTGTTGTTAATTTGACATTGTTGTTGTTGTTGTTGTGGTTGTTTATTTGACGTTGTTGTTGTTGTTGTTTATTTGACATTGTGGTTGTTGTTGTTGTTGTTGGCATTGTTGTTGTTGTTTATTTGACGTTGTTGTTGTTGTTGTTGTTTATTTCATGTTGTTTTAGTTGTTGTTGTTTATTTGACGTTGTTGTTGTTTTTTATTTGACGTTGTTGTTGTTGACATTGTTGTTGTTGTTTATTTGACGTTGTTCTTGTTGTTTATTTGACGTAGTTGTTGTTATTGACGTTGTTGTTGTTTATTGTTGTTTATTTGACGTTTTTATTGTTGTTGATGTTGTTGTTGTTGTTGTTTTTTATTTGACGTTGTTGTTTTTTATTTGACGTTGTTGTTGTTTTTTATTTGACGTTGTTGTTGTTTATTTGACGTTGTTGTTGTTGTTGTTTATTTGACGTTGTTGTTGTTGTTGACGTTGTTGTTGTTGTTGTTTATTTGATGTTGTTGTTGCTGTTGTTGACATAGTTGTTGTTGTTTATTTGACGTTGTTGTTGTTGTTGACGTTGTTGTTTATTTGACATTGTTGTTGTTTATTTGACGTTGTTGTTGTTGTTGTTGTTGACGTTGTTGTTGTTGTTGTTGTTTATTGGACGTTGTTGTTGTTGTTTATTTGACATTGTTGTTGTTATTGACCGTGTTGTTCTTGTTGTTTATTTGACATTGTTGTTGTTATTGTCATTTATTTGACGCTGTTGTTGTTGTTTATTTGACGTTGTTGTTGTTGTTTATTTGACGTTGTTGTTGTTGTTTATTTGACGTTGTTGTTGTTATTTGAAGTTGTAGTTGTTGTTGTATTTGTTGTTGTTGTTGTTGTTTATTTGACGTTGTTGTTGTTGTTGTTGTTTATTTGACGTTATTGTTGTTGTTTATTTGACGTTGTTGTTGTTGTTGTTTTTGTTTATTTGACGTTGTTGTTGTTGACGTTATTGTTGTTGTTGTTTATTTGACGTTGTTGTTGTTGTTTATTTGACATTGTTAAAGTTGTTGAAATTGTTGTTGTTGTTTTCGTTGTTTATTTGACGTTGTTGTTGTTGTTGTTTTTGTTGTTGTTATTGTTGGTGTTGTTGTTGTTTATTTGACGTTGTTGTTGTTGTTGTTGTTTATTTGACATTGTTGTTGTTGTTGTTTATTTGACGTTGTTGTTGTTGTTTAATTGACGCTCTTGTTGTTGTTGTTTATTTGACGTTGTTGTTGTTTATTTGATATTGTTGTTGTTGTTGTTGACGTTGTTGTTGTAGTTGTTTATTTGACGTTGTTGTTGTTGTTGTTTATTTGATGTTGTTTTAGTTGTTGTTGTTTATTTGACGTTGTTGTTGTTTTTTATTTGACGTTGTTGTTGTTATTTATTTGACGTTGTTGTTGTTGTTTATTTGATGTAGTTGTTATTATTGACGTTGTTGTTGTTGTTGTTTATTTGACGTTTTTGTTGTTGTTGATGTTATTGTTGTTGTTGTTTTTTATTTGACGTTGTTGTTGTTATTGTTTATTTGACGTTGTTGTTGTTGTTTATTTGACGTTGTTGTTGTTGTTTATTTGATGTTGTTGTTGTTGTTGTTTATGTGACGTTGTTATTGTTGTTATTTATTTGACGTTGTTGTTATTGTTTATTTGACATTGTTGTTGTTGTTGATGTTTATTTGACGTTGTTATTGTTATTTATTTAACGTTGTTTTTGTTATTTGACGTTGTTGTTGTTGTATTTGTTGTTGTTGTTGTTGTTGTTGTTGCTTATTTGACGTTGTTGTTATTGTTGCTATTTATTTGATGTTGTTGTTGTTGTTTATTTGACGTTGTTGTTATTTATTTGACGTTGTTCTTTTTGTTGTTGTTTATTTGACGTTGTTGTTGACGTTGTTATTGTTTATTTGACGTTGTTGTTTATTGGACGTTGTTGTTGTTTATTTGACGTTGTTGTTGTTATTTGACGTTGTTGTTGTTGTTGTTGTATTTGTTGTTGTTGTTGTTGTTTAATTAACGTAGTTGTTGTTGTTGTTGTTTATTTGACGTTATTGTTGGTGTTTATTTGACGTTGTTATTGTTGTTATTGTTGTTGTTTATTTGACGTTGTTGTTGTTGTTGACGTTGTTGTTGTTGTTGTTTATTTGACGTTGTTGTTGTTGTTTTTTATTTGACGTTGTTAATATTTTTGACATTGTTGTTGTTGTTTTCGTTGTTTATTTGACGTTGTTGTTGTTGTTGCTGTTTTTGTTGTTATTGTTGTTGTTTATTTGACGTTGTTGTTGTTGTTGTTTATTTGACATTGTTATTGTTGTTTATTTGACGTTGTTGTTGTTGTTGTTAATTTGACGTTGTTGTTGTTATTGTTGTTGTTGTTTATTTGACGTTGTTGTTGTTGTTGTTTATTTGACATTGTTGTTGTTGTTGTTGACATTGTTGTTGTTGTTGTTTATTTGACGTTGTTGTTGTTGTTGTTTATTTGACGTTGTTTTAGTTGTTGTTGTTTATTTGACGTTGTTGTTGTTTTTTATTTGACGTTGTTGTTGTTGACATTGTTGTTGTTATTGTTTATTTGACGTTGTTGTTGTTGTTTATTTGACGTTGTTGTTGTTGTTGTTGTTTATTTGATGTTGTTGTTGTTGTTTATGTGACGTTGTTATTGTTGTTATTTATTTGACGTTGTTGTTGTTGTTGTTGTTATTGTTTATTTGACAATGTTGTTGTTGTTGCTATTTATTTGACGTTGTTGTTATTTATTTGACGTTGTTGTTTTTGTTGTTGTTTATTTGACGTTGTTGTTGACGTTGTTGTTGTTTATTTGACGTTGTTGTTTATTTGACGTTGTTGTTGTTTATTTGACGTTGTTGTTGTTATTTGACGTTGTTTTTGTTGTTGTTGTTGTTGTTGTTGTTGTTTAATTAACGTTGTTGTTGTTGTTGTTGTTTATTTGACGTTATTGTTGTTGTTTATTTGACGTTGTTATTGTTGTTTTTGTTGTTGTTTATTTGACGTTGTTGTTGTTGTTGACGTTGTTGTTGTTGTTGTTTATTTGATGTTGTTGTTGTTGTTGTTTATTTGACGTTGTTAATGTTGTTGAAATTGTTGTTGTTGTTTTTGTTGTTTATTTGACGTTGTTGTTGTTGTTGTTGTTGTTGTTGTTGTTTTTGTTGTTATTGTTGGTGTTGTTGTTGTTTATTTGACGTTGTTGTTGTTGTTGTTGTTTATTTGACGTTGTTAATGTTGTTGAAATTGTTGTTGTTGTTTTTGTTGTTTATTTGACGTTGTTGTTGTTGTTGTTGTTGTTTTTGTTGTTATTGTTGGTGTTGTTGTTGTTTATTTGACGTTGTTGTTGTTGTTGTTGTTTATTTGACGTTGTTGTTGTTGATTATTTGACGTTGTTGTTGTTGTTGTTAATTTGACATTGTTGTTGTTGTTGTTGTGGTTGTTTATTTGACGTTGTTGTTGTTGTTTATTTGACATTGTGGT
>OX451735.1:1333810200-1333812700 GCA_948472305.1 Vicia faba | reverse complement strand
GACGTTGTTGTTGTTGTTGTTTATTTGACGTTGTTGTTGTGTTGTTTATTTGACGTTGTTAATGTTGTTGAAATTGTTGTTGTTGTTTTTGTTGTTTATTTGACGTTGTGGTTGTTGTTGTTGTTGTTTTTGTTGTTATTGTTGGTGTTGTTGTTGTTTATTTGACGTTGTTGTTGTTGTTGTTTATTTGACGTTGTTGTTGTTGATTATTTGACGTTGTTGTTGTTGTTGTTGTTAATTTGACATTGTTGTTGTTGTTGTTGTGGTTGTTTATTTGACGTTGTTGTTGTTGTTTATTTGACATTGTGTTTTTGTTGTTGTTGTTGACATTGTTGTTGTTGTTTATTTGACGTTGTTGTTGTTGTTGTTGTTGTTTATTTCATGTTGTTTTAGTTGTTGTTGTTTATTTGACGTTGTTATTGTTTTTTATTTGATGTTGTTGTTGTTGACATTGTTGTTGTTGTTTATTTGACGTTGTTCTTGTTGTTTATTTGACGTAGTTGTTGTTATTGACGTTGTTGTTGTTGTTTATTGTTGTTTATTTGACGTTTTTGTTGTTGTTGATGTTGTTGTTGTTGTATTTTTTTATTTGACGTTGTTGTTGTTTATTTGACGTTGTTGTTGTTTTTTATTTGACGTTGTTGTTGTTTATTTGACGTTGTTGTTGTTGTTGTTGTTGTTTATTTGACGTTGTTGTTGTTGTTGTTTATTTGACGTTGTTGTTGTTGTTGTTGACGTTGTTGTTGATGTTTATTTGATGTTGTTGTTGCTGTTGTTGACTTAGTTGTTGTTGTTTATTTGACGTTGTTGTTGTTGTTGTTTATTTGACGTTGTTGTTGTCGTTGTTGTTTATTTGACGTTGTTGTTGTTGTTGTTGTTGTTGTTTTTGTTGTTATTGTTGGTGTTGTTGTTGTTTATTTGACGTTGTTGTTGTTGTTGTTTATTTGACATTGTTATTGTTGTTTATTTGACGTTGTTGTTGTTGTTGTTAATTTGACGTTGTTGTTGTTGTTGTTGTTGTTGTTTATTTGACGTTGTTGTTGTTGTTGTTTAATTGACATTGTTGTTGTTGTTGACATTGTTGTTGTTGTTGTTTATTTGACGTTGTTGTTGTTGTTGTTTATTTGACGTTGTTGTTGTTGTTGTTGTTTATTTGACGTTGTTGTTGTTTTTTATTTGACGTTGTTGTTGTTGACATTGTTGTTGTTATTGTTTATTTGACGTTGTTATTGTTGTTGTTTATTTGACGTTGTTGTTGTTGTTGTTGTTTATTTGATGTTGTTGTTGTTGTTGTTTATGTGACGTTGTTATTGTTGTTATTTATTTGACGTTGTTGTTGTTGTTGTTATTGTTTATTTGACGTTGTTGTTGTTGTTGATGTTTATTTGACGTTGTTATTGTTATTTATTTAACATTGTTTTTGTTATTTGACGTTGTTGTTGTTGTATTTGTTGTTGTTGTTGTTGCTTATTTGACGTTGTTGTTATTGATGCTATTTATTTGGCGTTGTTGTTGTTGTTGTTGTTTATTTGACGTTGTTGTTATTTATTTGACGTTGTTGTTTTTGTTGTTGTTTATTTGACATTGTTGTTGTTGTTGTTGTTGTTTATTTGACGTTGTTGTTTATTTGACGTTGTTGTTGTTTATTTGACGTTGTTGTTGTTATTTGACGTTGTTGTTGTTGTTGTTGTTGTTGTTGTATTTGTTGTTGTTGTTGTTGTTTTTGTTGTTGTTGTTGTTGTTGTTGTTTAATTAACGTTGTTGTTGTTGTTGTTTATTTGACGTTATTGTTGTTGTTTATTTGACGTTGTTATTGTTGTTGTTGTTGTTGTTTATTTGACGTTGTTGTTGTTGTTGACGTTGTTGTTGTAGTTGTTTATTTGACGTTGTTGTTGTTGTTGTTTATTTGACGTTGTTAATGTTGTTGACATTGTTGTTGTTGTTTTTGTTGTTTATTTGACGTTGTTGTTGTTGTTGTTTTTGTTGTTATTGTTGGTGTTGTTGTTGTTTATTTGACGTTGTTGTTGTTGTTTATTTGACGTTGTTGTTGTTGATTATTTGACGTTGTTGTTGTTGTTGTTAATTTGACATTGTTGTTGTTGTTGTTGTGGTTGTTTATTTGACGTTGTTGTTGTTGTTTATTTGACATTGTGGTTGTTGTTGTTGTTGTTGACATTGTTGTTGTTGTTTATTTGACGTTGTTGTTGTTGTTGTTGTTTATTTCATGTTGTCTTAGTTGTTGTTGTTTATTTGACGTTGTTATTGTTTTTTATTTGACGTTGTTGTTGTTGACATTGTTGTTGTTGTTGTTTATTTGACGTTGTTCTTGTTGTTTATTTGACGTATTTGTTGTTATTGACGTTGTTGTTGTTTATTGTTGTTTATTTGACGTTTTTGTTGTTGTTGATGTTGTTGTTGTTGTTTTTTATTTGACGTTGTTGTAGTTTATTTGACGTTGTTGTTGTTTTTTATTTGACGTTGTTGTTGTTTATTTGACGTT
>OX451735.1:1333777700-1333797700 GCA_948472305.1 Vicia faba | reverse complement strand
TTGTTGTTGTTTATTTGACGTTGTTGTTGTTGTTGTTGTTTATTTGACGTTGTTGTTGTTGTTGTTATTATTTATTTGACGTTGTTGTTGTTGTTGTTGTTGACGTTGTTGTTGTTGTTGTTTATTTGATGTTGTTGTTGCTGTTGCTAACATAGTTGTTGTTGTTTATTTGACGTTGTTGTTGTTGACGTTGTTGTTTATTTGACATTGTTGTTGTTTATTTGACGTTGTTGTTGTTGTTGTTGACGTTGTTGTTGTTGTTGTTTATTGGACGTTGTTGTGGTTGTTTATTTGACATTGTTGTTGTTGTTGACCGTGTTGTTCTTGTTGTTTATTTGACATTGTTGTTGTTGTTGTTATTTATTTGACGTTGTTGTTGTTGTTTATTTGACGTTGTTGTTGTTGTTGTTTATTTGTTATTGTTGTTTATTTGACGTTGTTGTTGTTGTTTATTTGACGTTATTGTTGTTATTTGAAGTTGTAGTTGTTGTTGTATTTGTTGTTATTGTTGTTGTTGTTGTTGTTTATTTGACGTTGTTGTTGTTGTTGTTGTTTATGTGATGTTGTTATTATTGTTATTTATTTGACGTTGTTGTTATTGTTTATTTGACATTGTTGTTGTTGTTGATGTTTATTTGACGTTGTTGTTGTTGTTGTTTATTTGACGTTGTTGTTGTTGTTTATTTGATGTTGTTGTTGTTGTTGTTTATGTGACGTTGTTATTGTTGTTATTTATTTGACGTTGTTGTTATTGTTTATTTGACATTGTTGTTGTTGTTGATGTTTATTTGACGTTGTTATTGTTATTTATTTAACGTTGTTTTTGTTATTTGACATTGTTGTTGTTGTATTTGTTGTTGTTGTTGTTGTTGTTGTTGCTTATTTGACGTTGTTGTTATTGTTGCTATTTATTTGACGTTGTTGTTGTTGTTGTTTATTTGACGTTTGTAGTTATTTATTTGACGTTGTTGTTTTTGTTGTTGTTTATTTGACGTTGTTGTTGACGTTGTTGTTTATTTGACGTTGTTGATGTTTATTTGACGTTGTTGTTGTTATTTGACGTTGTTGTTGTTGTTGTATTTGTTGTTGTTGTTGTTGTTTAATTAACGTTGTTGTTGTTGTTGTTGTTTATTTGACGTTATTGTTGGTGTTTATTTGACGTTGTTATTGTTGTTGTTGTTGTTGTTTACTTGACGTTGTTGTTGATGTTGTTGTTGTTGTTATTTATTTGACGTTGTTGTGGTTGTTGTTGTTTATTTGACGTTTTTAATATTGTTGACATTGTTGTTGTTGTTTTCATTGTTTATTTGACGTTGTTGTTGTTGTTGTTGTTGTTGTTTTTGTTGTTATTGTTGTTGTTGTTGTTGTTTATTTGACGTTGTTGTTGTTGTTGTTGTTTATTTGACATTGTTATTGTTGTTTATTTGACGTTGTTGTTGTTGTTGTTGTTAATTTGACGTTGTTGTTGTTGTTGTTGTTTATTTGACGTTGTTGTTGTTGTTGTTGTTTATTTGACATTGTTGTTGTTGTTGTTGTTGACATTGTTGTTGTTGTTGTTGTTGTTGTTGTTGTTGTTTATTTCATGTTGTTTTAGTTGTTGTTGTTTATTTGACGTTGTTGTTGTTTTTTATTTGACGTTGTTGTTGTTGACATTGTTGTTGTTATTGTTTATTTGACGTTGTTGTTGTTGTTGTTTATTTGACGTAGTTGTTGTTATTGACGTTGTTGTTGTTGTTTATTTGACATTTTTGTTGTTGATGATGATGTTGTTGTTGTTGTTTTTTATTTGACGTTGTTATTGTTGTTGTTTATTTGATGTAGTTTTAGTTGTTGTTGTTTATTTGACGTTGTTGTTGTTTTTTATTTGACGTTGTTGTTGTTGACATTGTTGTTGTTGTTGTTTATTTGACGATGTTGTTGTTGTTGTTGTTTATTGACGTTGTTATTGACATTGTTGTTGTTGTTGTTTATTTGACGTTGTTGTTGTTGTTTATTTCATGTTGTTTTAGTTGTTGTTGTTTATTTGACGTTGTTGTTGTTTTTTATTTGACGTTGTTGTTGTTGACATTGTTGTTGTTATTGTTTATTTGACGTTGTTGTTGTTGTTGTTGTTTATTTAACGTTGTTGTTGTTGTTGTTGTTGTTGTTGTTGTTGTTTATTTGATGTTGTTGTTGTTGTTGTTGTTTATGTGACGTTGTTATTGTTGTTATTTATTTGACGTTGTTGTTGTTGTTGTTGTTATTGTTTATTTGACGTTGTTGTTGTTGATGTTTATTTGACGTTGTTATTGTTATTTATTTAACATTGTTTTTGTTATTTGACGTTGTTGTTGTTGTATTTGTTGTTGTTGTTGTTGCTTATTTGACGTTGTTGTTATTGTTGCTATTTATTTGACGTTGTTGTTGTTGTTGTTTATTTGACGTTGTTGGTATTTATTTGACGTTGTTGTTTTTGTTGTTGTTTATTTGACGTTGTTGTTGACGTTGTTGTTGTTTATTTGACGTTGTTGTTTATTTGACGTTGTTGTTGTTTATTTGACGTTGTTGTTGTTATTTGACGTTGTTGTTGTTGTTGTTGTATTTGTTGTTGTTGTTGTTATTGTTGTTTAATTAACGTTGTTGTTGTTGTTGTTGTTTATTTGACGTTATTGTTGTTGTTTATCTGACGTTGTTATTGTTGTTGTTGTTGTTGTTGTTTATATGACGTTGTTGTTGTTGTTGACGTTGTTGTTGTTGTTGTTTATTTGACGTTGTTGTTGTTTATTTGACGTTGTTAATGTTGTTGAAATTGTTGTTGTTGTTTTTGTTGTTTATTTGACGTTGTTGTTGTTGTTGTTGTTTTTGTTGTTATTGTTGGTGTTGTTGTTGTGTATTTGACGTTGTTGTTGTTGTTGTTTATTTGACGTTGTTGTTGTTGATTATTTGACGTTGTTGTTGTTGTTGTTGTTAATTTGACATTGTTGTTGTTGTTGTTGTGGTTGTTTATTTGACGTTGTTGTTGTTGTTTATTTGACATTGTGGTTTTTGTTGTTGTTGTTGACATTGTTGTTGTTGTTTATTTGACGTTGTTGTTGTTGTTGTTGTTGTTGTTTATTTCATGTTGTCTTAGTTGTTGTTGTTTATTTAACGTTGTTATTGTTTTTTATTTGACGTTGTTGTTGTTGACATTGTTGTTGTTGTTGTTTATTTGACGTTGTTCTTGTTGTTTACTTGACGTATTTGTTGTTATTGACGTTGTTGTTGTTTATTGTTGTTTATTTGACGTTTTTGTTGTTGTTGATGTTGTTGTTGTTGTTTTTTATTTGACGTTGTTGTTGTTTATTTGACGTTGTTGTTGTTTTTTATTTGACGTTGTTGTTGTTGTTGTTGTTTATTTGACGTTGTTGTTGTTGTTGTTTATTTGACGTTGTTGTTGTTGTTGTTGACGTTGTTGTTGTTGTTTATTTGATGTTGTTGTTGCTGTTGTTGACATAGTTGTTGTTGTTTATTTGACGTTGTTGTTGTTGTTTATTTGACGTTGTTGTTGTCGTTGTTGTTTATTTGACGTTGTTGTTGTTGTTGTTGACGTTGTTGTTGTTGTTGTTTATTTGATGTTGTTGTTGCTGTTGTTGACATAGTTGTTGTTGTTTATTTGACGTTGTTGTTGTTGTTGACGTTGTTGTTTATTTGACGTTGTTGTTGTTGTTGACGTTGTTGTTTATTTGACGTTGTTGTTGTTTATTTGACGTTGTTGTTGTTGTTGTTGTTGTTTATTGGACGTTGTTGTTGTTGTTTATTTGACATTGTTGTTGTTGTTCACCGGGTTGTTCTTGTTGTTTATTTGACATTGTTGTTGTTGTTGTTGTTATTTATTTGACGTTGTTGTTGTTGTTGTTTATTTGACGTTGTTGTTTATTTGACGTTGTTGTTGTTGTTTATTTGACGTTGTTGTTGTTATTTGAAGTTGTAGTAGTTGTTGTATTTGTTGTTGTTGTTGTTGTTGTTGTTTATTTGACGTTGTTGTTGTTATTGTTGTTGTTTATTTGACGTTATTATTGTTGTTTATTTGACGTTGTTATTGTTATTGTTGTTGTTTATTTGACGTTATTATTGTTGTTTATTTGACGTTGTTATTGTTGTTGTTGTTGTTTATTTGACATTGTTAAAGTTGTTGACATTATTGTTGTTGTTTTCGTTGTTTATTTGACGTTGTTGTTGTTGTTGTTGTTGTTGTTTTTGTTGTTGTTATTGTTGGTGTTGTTGTTGTTTATTTGACATTGTTGTTGTTGTTGTTGTTGTTGTTGTTTATTTGACATTGTTGTTGTTGTTTATTTGACGTTGTTGTTGTTGTTTATTTGACGTTGTTGTTGTTGTTTATTTGACGTTGTTGTTGTTTATTTGACATTGTTGTTGTTGTTGTTGACGTTGTTGTTGTAGTTGTTTATTTGACGTTGTTGTTGTTTTTGTTTATTTGATGTTGTTTTAGTTGTTGTTGTTTATTTGACGTTGTTGTTGTTTTTTATTTGACGTTGTTGTTGTTGACATTGTTGTTGTTGACATTGTTGTTGTTGTTATTTATTTGACGCTGTTGTTGTTGTTATTGTTTATTTGACGTAGTTGTTATTATTGACGTTGTTGTTGTTGTTGTTTATTTGACATTTTTGTTGTTGTTGATGTTATTATTGTTGTTGTTTTTTATTTGACGTTGTTGTTGTTATTGTTTATTTGACGTTGTTGTTGTTGTTGTTTATTTGACGTTGTTGTTGTTTTTTATTTGATGTTGTTGTTGTTGTTGTTTATGTGACGTTGTTATTGTTGTTATTTATTTGACGTTGTTGTTATTGTTTATTTGACATTGTTGGTGTTGTTGATGTTTATTTGACGTTGTTATTGTTATTTATTTAACGTTGTTTTTGTTATTTGACGTTGTTGTTGTTGTATTTGTTGTTGTTGTTGTTGTTGTTGCTTATTTGACGTTGTTGTTATTGTTGCTATTTATTTGACGTTATTGTTGTTGTTGTTTATTTGACGTTGTTGTTATTTATTTGACGTTGTTGTTTTTGTTGTTGTTTATTTGACGTTGTTGTTGACGTTGTTGTTGTTTATTTGACGTTGTTGTTTATTTGACGTTGTTGTTGTTTATTTGACGTTGTTGTTGTTATTTGACGTTATTGTTGTTGTTGTATTTGTTGTTGTTGTTGTTGTTTAATTAACGTTGTTGTTGTTGTTGTTGTTGTTGTTTATTTGACGTTATTGTTGGTGTTTATTTGACGTTGTTATTGTTGTTGTTGTTGTTCTTTATTTGACGTTGTTGTTGTTGTTGTTGTTGACGTTGTTGTTGTTGTTATTTATTTGACGTTGTTGTGGTTGTTGTTGTTTATTTGACGTTTTTAATATTGTTGACATTGTTGTTGTTGTTTTCGTTGTTTATTTGACGTTGTTGTTGTTGTTGTTGTTGTTTTTGTTGTTATTGTTGGTGTTGTTGTTGTTTATTTGACGTTGTTGTTGTTTATTTGACATTGTTATTGTTGTTTATTTGACGTTGTTGTTGTTGTTGTTGTTAATTTGAGATTGTTGTTGTTGTTGTTGTTTATTTGACGTTGTTGTTGTTGTTTATTTGACATTGTTGTTGTTGTTGTTGACATTGTTGTTGACATTGTTGTTGTTGTTGTTGTTGTTGTTTATTTCATGTTGTTTTAGTTGTTGTTGTTTATTTGACGTTGTTGTTGTTTTTTATTTGACGTTGTTGTTGTTGACATTGTTGTTGTTATTGTTTATTTGACGTTGTTGTTGTTGTTGTTTATTTGACGTAGTTGTTGTTATTGACGTTGTTGTTGTTGTTGTTGTTTATTTAACGTTTTTGTTGTTGATGATGATGTTGTTGTTGTTGTTTTTTATTTGACGTTGTTATTGTTGTTGTTTATTTGATGTAGTTTTAGTTGTTGTTGTTTATTTGACGTTGTTGTTGTTTTTTATTTGACGTTGTTGTTGTTGACATTGTTGTTGTTGTTGTTGTTTATTTGACGATGTTGTTGTTGTTGTTTATTTGACGTAGTTTATGTTATTGACGTTGTTTTTGTTGTTGTTGTTGTTGTTTATTTGACGTTGATGTTGTTGTTATTGTTTTTTATTTGACGTTGTTGTTGTTTATTTGACGTTGTTGTTGTTGTTATTGTTGTTTTTGTTGTTGTTAATTTGACGTTGTTGTTGTTGTTGTTGTTGTTGTTTATTTGACGTTGTTGTTGTTGTTTATTTGATGTTGTTGTTGTTGTTGTTTATTTGACGTTGTTGTTGTTGTTTTTTATTTGAAGTTGTTTTTGTTGTTATTGTTTATTTGACGTTGTTGTTGTTGTTGTTGTTTATTTGACGTTGTTGTTGTTGTTGTTGTTTATTTGACGTTGTTGTTGTTGTTGTTGACGTTGTTGTTGTTGTTGTTGTTTATTTGATGTTGTTGTTGTTGTTGTTGACATAGTTGTTGTTGTTTATTTGACGTTGTTGTTGTTGTTGTTGTTTATTTGACGTTGTTGTTGTTATTTATTTGACGTTGTTGTTGTTGTTGTTGTTGTTGTTGTTGACGTTGTTGTTATTGTTGTTTATTTGATGTTGTTGTTGTTGTTGCTGACATAGTTGTTGTTGTTTATTTGACGTTGTTGTTGTTGCTGACGTTGTTGTTTATTTGACATTGTTGTTGTTTATTTGACGTTGTTGTTGTTGTTGTTGACGTTGTTGTTGTTGTTGTTTATTGGACGTTGTTGTGGTTGTTTATTTGACATTGTTGTTGTTGTTGACCGTGTTGTTCTTGTTGTTTATTTGACATTGTTGTTGTTGTTGTTATTTATTTGACGTTGTTGTTGTTGTTTATTTGACGTTGTTCTTGTTGTTGTTTATTTGTTGTTGTTGTTTATTTGACGTTGTTGTTGTTGTTTATTTGACGTTGTTGTTGTTATTTGAAGTTGTAGTTGTTGTTGTATTTGTTGTTGTTGTTGTTGTTGTTTATTTGACGTTGTTGTTGTTGTTGTTGTTGTTTATGTGATGTTGTTATTATTGTTATTTATTTGACGTTGTTGTTATTGTTTATTTGACATTGTTGTTGTTGTTGATGTTTATTTGACGTTGTTGTTGTTGTTGTTTATTTGACGTTGTTGTTGTTGTTTATTTGATGTTGTTGTTGTTGTTGTTTATGTGACGTTGTTATTGTTGTTATTTATTTGACGTTGTTGTTATTGTTTATTTGACATTGTTGTTGTTGTTGATGTTTATTTGACGTTGTTATTGTTATTTATTTAACGTTGTTTTTGTTATTTGACGTTGTTGTTGTTGTATTTGTTGTTGTTGTTGTTGTTGTTGCTTATTTGACGTTGTTGTTATTGTTGCTATTTATTTGACGTTGTTGTTGTTGTTGTTGTTTATTTGACGTTGTTGTTATTTATTTGACGTTGTTGTTTTTGTTGTTGTTTATTTGACGTTGTTGTTGACGTTGTTGTTTATTTGACGTTGTTGTTGTTTATTTGACGTTGTTGTTGTTGTTGTTTATTTGACGTTGTTGTTGTTGTTGTTGACGTTGTTGTTGTTGTTTATTTGATGTTGTTGTTGCTGTTGTTGACATAGTTGTTGTTGTTTATTTGACGTTGTTGTTGTTGTTTATTTGACGTTGTTGTTGTCGTTGTTGTTTATTTGACGTTGTTGTTGTTGTTGTTGACGTTGTTGTTGTTGTTGTTTATTTGATGTTGTTGTTGCTGTTGTTGACATAGTTGTTGTTGTTTATTTGACGTTGTTGTTGTTGTTGACGTTGTTGTTTATTTGACGTTGTTGTTGTTGTTGACGTTGTTGTTTATTTGACGTTGTTGTTGTTTATTTGACGTTGTTGTTGTTGTTGTTGTTGTTTATTGGACGTTGTTGTTGTTGTTTATTTGACATTGTTGTTGTTGTTCACCGGGTTGTTCTTGTTGTTTATTTGACATTGTTGTTGTTGTTGTTGTTATTTATTTGACGTTGTTGTTGTTGTTGTTTATTTGACGTTGTTGTTTATTTGACGTTGTTGTTGTTGTTTATTTGACGTTGTTGTTGTTATTTGAAGTTGTAGTAGTTGTTGTATTTGTTGTTGTTGTTGTTGTTGTTGTTTATTTGACGTTGTTGTTGTTATTGTTGTTGTTTATTTGACGTTATTATTGTTGTTTATTTGACGTTGTTATTGTTATTGTTGTTGTTTATTTGACGTTATTATTGTTGTTTATTTGACGTTGTTATTGTTGTTGTTGTTGTTTATTTGACATTGTTAAAGTTGTTGACATTATTGTTGTTGTTTTCGTTGTTTATTTGACGTTGTTGTTGTTGTTGTTGTTGTTGTTTTTGTTGTTGTTATTGTTGGTGTTGTTGTTGTTTATTTGACATTGTTGTTGTTGTTGTTGTTGTTGTTGTTTATTTGACATTGTTGTTGTTGTTTATTTGACGTTGTTGTTGTTGTTTATTTGACGTTGTTGTTGTTGTTTATTTGACGTTGTTGTTGTTTATTTGACATTGTTGTTGTTGTTGTTGACGTTGTTGTTGTAGTTGTTTATTTGACGTTGTTGTTGTTTTTGTTTATTTGATGTTGTTTTAGTTGTTGTTGTTTATTTGACGTTGTTGTTGTTTTTTATTTGACGTTGTTGTTGTTGACATTGTTGTTGTTGACATTGTTGTTGTTGTTATTTATTTGACGCTGTTGTTGTTGTTATTGTTTATTTGACGTAGTTGTTATTATTGACGTTGTTGTTGTTGTTGTTTATTTGACATTTTTGTTGTTGTTGATGTTATTATTGTTGTTGTTTTTTATTTGACGTTGTTGTTGTTATTGTTTATTTGACGTTGTTGTTGTTGTTGTTTATTTGACGTTGTTGTTGTTTTTTATTTGATGTTGTTGTTGTTGTTGTTTATGTGACGTTGTTATTGTTGTTATTTATTTGACGTTGTTGTTATTGTTTATTTGACATTGTTGGTGTTGTTGATGTTTATTTGACGTTGTTATTGTTATTTATTTAACGTTGTTTTTGTTATTTGACGTTGTTGTTGTTGTATTTGTTGTTGTTGTTGTTGTTGTTGCTTATTTGACGTTGTTGTTATTGTTGCTATTTATTTGACGTTATTGTTGTTGTTGTTTATTTGACGTTGTTGTTATTTATTTGACGTTGTTGTTTTTGTTGTTGTTTATTTGACGTTGTTGTTGACGTTGTTGTTGTTTATTTGACGTTGTTGTTTATTTGACGTTGTTGTTGTTTATTTGACGTTGTTGTTGTTATTTGACGTTATTGTTGTTGTTGTATTTGTTGTTGTTGTTGTTGTTTAATTAACGTTGTTGTTGTTGTTGTTGTTGTTGTTGTTTATTTGACGTTATTGTTGGTGTTTATTTGACGTTGTTATTGTTGTTGTTGTTGTTCTTTATTTGACGTTGTTGTTGTTGTTGTTGTTGACGTTGTTGTTGTTGTTATTTATTTGACGTTGTTGTGGTTGTTGTTGTTTATTTGACGTTTTTAATATTGTTGACATTGTTGTTGTTGTTTTCGTTGTTTATTTGACGTTGTTGTTGTTGTTGTTGTTGTTTTTGTTGTTATTGTTGGTGTTGTTGTTGTTTATTTGACGTTGTTGTTGTTTATTTGACATTGTTATTGTTGTTTATTTGACGTTGTTGTTGTTGTTGTTGTTAATTTGAGATTGTTGTTATTGTTGTTGTTTATTTGACGTTGTTGTTGTTGTTTATTTGACATTGTTGTTGTTGTTGTTGACATTGTTGTTGACATTGTTGTTGTTGTTGTTGTTGTTGTTTATTTCATGTTGTTTTAGTTGTTGTTGTTTATTTGACGTTGTTGTTGTTTTTTATTTGACGTTGTTGTTGTTGACATTGTTGTTGTTATTGTTTATTTGACGTTGTTGTTGTTGTTGTTTATTTGACGTAGTTGTTGTTATTGACGTTGTTGTTGTTGTTGTTGTTTATTTAACGTTTTTGTTGTTGATGATGATGTTGTTGTTGTTGTTTTTTATTTGACGTTGTTATTGTTGTTGTTTATTTGATGTAGTTTTAGTTGTTGTTGTTTATTTGACGTTGTTGTTGTTATTGTTTATTTGACGTTGTTGTTGTTGTTGTTTATTTGACGTTGTTGTTGTTTTTTATTTGATGTTGTTGTTGTTGTTGTTTATGTGACGTTGTTATTGTTGTTATTTATTTGACGTTGTTGTTATTGTTTATTTGACATTGTTGGTGTTGTTGATGTTTATTTGACGTTGTTATTGTTATTTATTTAACGTTGTTTTTGTTATTTGACGTTGTTGTTGTTGTATTTGTTGTTGTTGTTGTTGTTGTTGCTTATTTGACGTTGTTGTTATTGTTGCTATTTATTTGACGTTATTGTTGTTGTTGTTTATTTGACGTTGTTGTTATTTATTTGACGTTGTTGTTTTTGTTGTTGTTTATTTGACGTTGTTGTTGACGTTGTTGTTGTTTATTTGACGTTGTTGTTTATTTGACGTTGTTGTTGTTTATTTGACGTTGTTGTTGTTATTTGACGTTATTGTTGTTGTTGTATTTGTTGTTGTTGTTGTTGTTTAATTAACGTTGTTGTTGTTGTTGTTGTTGTTGTTGTTTATTTGACGTTATTGTTGGTGTTTATTTGACGTTGTTATTGTTGTTGTTGTTGTTCTTTATTTGACGTTGTTGTTGTTGTTGTTGTTGACGTTGTTGTTGTTGTTATTTATTTGACGTTGTTGTGGTTGTTGTTGTTTATTTGACGTTTTTAATATTGTTGACATTGTTGTTGTTGTTTTCGTTGTTTATTTGACGTTGTTGTTGTTGTTGTTGTTGTTTTTGTTGTTATTGTTGGTGTTGTTGTTGTTTATTTGACGTTGTTGTTGTTTATTTGACATTGTTATTGTTGTTTATTTGACGTTGTTGTTGTTGTTGTTGTTAATTTGAGATTGTTGTTGTTGTTGTTGTTTATTTGACGTTGTTGTTGTTGTTTATTTGACATTGTTGTTGTTGTTGTTGACATTGTTGTTGACATTGTTGTTGTTGTTGTTGTTGTTGTTTATTTCATGTTGTTTTAGTTGTTGTTGTTTATTTGACGTTGTTGTTGTTTTTTATTTGACGTTGTTGTTGTTGACATTGTTGTTGTTATTGTTTATTTGACGTTGTTGTTGTTGTTGTTTATTTGACGTAGTTGTTGTTATTGACGTTGTTGTTGTTGTTGTTGTTTATTTAACGTTTTTGTTGTTGATGATGATGTTGTTGTTGTTGTTTTTTATTTGACGTTGTTATTGTTGTTGTTTATTTGATGTAGTTTTAGTTGTTGTTGTTTATTTGACGTTGTTGTTGTTTTTTATTTGACGTTGTTGTTGTTGACATTGTTGTTGTTGTTGTTGTTTATTTGACGATGTTGTTGTTGTTGTTTATTTGACGTAGTTTATGTTATTGACGTTGTTTTTGTTGTTGTTGTTGTTGTTTATTTGACGTTGATGTTGTTGTTATTGTTTTTTATTTGACGTTGTTGTTGTTTATTTGACGTTGTTGTTGTTGTTATTGTTGTTTTTGTTGTTGTTAATTTGACGTTGTTGTTGTTGTTGTTGTTGTTGTTTATTTGACGTTGTTGTTGTTGTTTATTTGATGTTGTTGTTGTTGTTGTTTATTTGACGTTGTTGTTGTTGTTTTTTATTTGAAGTTGTTTTTGTTGTTATTGTTTATTTGACGTTGTTGTTGTTGTTGTTGTTTATTTGACGTTGTTGTTGTTGTTGTTGTTTATTTGACGTTGTTGTTGTTGTTGTTGACGTTGTTGTTGTTGTTGTTTATTTGATGTTGTTGTTGTTGTTGTTGACATAGTTGTTGTTGTTTATTTGACGTTGTTGTTGTTGTTGTTGTTTATTTGACGTTGTTGTTGTTATTTATTTGACGTTGTTGTTGTTGTTGTTGTTGTTGACGTTGTTGTTATTGTTGTTTATTTGATGTTGTTGTTGTTGTTGCTGACATAGTTGTTGTTGTTTATTTGACGTTGTTGTTGTTGTTGACGTTGTTGTTTATTTGACATTGTTGTTGTTTATTTGACGTTGTTGTTGTTGTTGTTGACGTTGTTGTTGTTGTTGTTTATTGGACGTTGTTGTGGTTGTTTATTTGACATTGTTGTTGTTGTTGACCGTGTTGTTCTTGTTGTTTATTTGACATTGTTGTTGTTGTTGTTATTTATTTGACGTTGTTGTTGTTGTTTATTTGACGTTGTTCTTGTTGTTGTTTATTTGTTGTTGTTGTTTATTTGACGTTGTTGTTGTTGTTTATTTGACGTTGTTGTTGTTATTTGAAGTTGTAGTTGTCGTTGTATTTGTTGTTGTTGTTGTTGTTGTTTATTTGACGTTGTTGTTGTTGTTGTTGTTTATGTGATGTTGTTATTATTGTTATTTATTTGACGTTGTTGTTATTGTTTATTTGACATTGTTGTTGTTGTTGATGTTTATTTGACGTTGTTGTTGTTGTTGTTTATTTGACGTTGTTGTTGTTGTTTATTTGATGTTGTTGTTGTTGTTGTTTATGTGACGTTGTTATTGTTGTTATTTATTTGACGTTGTTGTTATTGTTTATTTGACATTGTTGTTGTTGTTGATGTTTATTTGACGTTGTTATTGTTATTTATTTAACGTTGTTTTTGTTATTTGACGTTGTTGTTGTTGTATTTGTTGTTGTTGTTGTTGTTGTTGCTTATTTGACGTTGTTGTTATTGTTGCTATTTATTTGACGTTGTTGTTGTTGTTGTTGTTTATTTGACGTTGTTGTTATTTATTTGACGTTGTTGTTTTTGTTGTTGTTTATTTGACGTTGTTGTTGACGTTGTTGTTTATTTGACGTTGTTGATGTTTATTTGACGTTGTTGTTGTTATTTGACGTTGTTGTTGTTGTTGTATTTGTTGTTGTTGTTGTTGTTTAATTAACGTTGTTGTTGTTGTTGTTGTTGTTGTTTATTTGACGTTATTGTTGGTGTTTATTTGACGTTGTTATTGTTGTTGTTGTTGTTGTTTATTTGACGTTGTTGTTGACGTTGTTGTTGTTGTTATTTATTTGACGTTGTTGTGGTTGTTGTTGTTTATTTGACGTTTTTAATATTGTTGACATTGTTGTTGTTGTTTTCATTGTTTATTTGACGTTGTTGTTGTTGTTGTTGTTGTTGTTTTTGTTGTTATTGTTGTTGTTGTTGTTGTTTATTTGACGTTGTTGTTGTTGTTGTTTATTTGACATTGTTATTGTTGTTTATTTGACGTTGTTGTTGTTGTTGTTGTTAATTTGACGTTGTTGTTGTTGTTGTTGTTTATTTGACGTTGTTGTTGTTGTTTATTTGACATTGTTGTTGTTGTTGTTGACATTGTTGTTGTTGTTGTTGTTGTTGTTGTTTATTTCATGTTGTTTTAGTTGTTGTTGTTTATTTGACGTTGTTGTTGTTTTTTATTTGACGTTGTTGTTGTTGACATTGTTGTTGTTATTGTTTATTTGACGTTGTTGTCGTTGTTGTTTATTTGACGTAGTTGTTGTTATTGACGTTGTTGTTGTTGTTGTTGTTTATTTGACATTTTTGTTGTTGATGATGATGTTGTTGTTGTTGTTTTTTATTTGACGTTTTTATTGTTGTTGTTTATTTGATGTAGTTTTAGTTGTTGTTGTTTATTTGACGTTGTTGTTGTTTTTTATTTGACGTTGTTGTTGTTGACATTGTTGTTGTTGTTGTTGTTTATTTGACGATGTTGTTGTTGTTGTTTATTTGACGTAGTTTATGTTATTGACGTTGTTTTTGTTGTTGTTGTTATTTATTTGACGTTGATGTTGTTGTTGTTGTTGTTTTTTATTTGACGTTGTTTTTGTTTATTTGACGTTGTTGTTGTTGTTATTGTTGTTTTTGTTGTTGTTAATTTGACGTTGTTGTTGTTGTTGTTGTTGTTTATTTGACGTTGTTGTTGTTGTTAATTTGACGTTGTTGTTGTTGTTGTTGTTTATTTGACGTTGTTATTGTTGTTGTTTATTTGACATTGTTGTTGTTGTTGTTGACAATGTTGTTGTTGTTGTTGTTGTTTATTTCATGTTGTTTTAGTTGTTGTTGTTTATTTGACGTTGTTGTTGTTTTTTATTTGACGTTGTTGTTGTTGACATTGTTGTTGTTATTGTTTATTTGACGTTGTTATTGTTGTTGTTTATTTGACGTAGTTGTTGTTATTGACGTTGTTGTTGTTGTTGTTGTTTATTTGACGTTTTTGTTGTTGATGATGATGTTGTTGTTGTTGTTTTTTATTTGACGTTGTTATTGTTGTTGTTTATTTGATGTAGTTTTAGTTGTTGTTGTTTATTTGACGTTGTTGTTGTTTTTTATTTGACGTTGTTGTTGTTGACATTGTTGTTGTTGTTGTTGTTTATTTGACGATGTTGTTGTTGTTGTTGTTTATTTGACGTAGTTTATGTTATTGACGTTGTTTTTGTTGTTGTTGTTGTTTATTTGACGTTGATGTTGTTGTTGTTGTTGTTTTTTATTTGACGTTGTTGTTGTTTATTTGACGTTGTTGTTGTTGTTATTGTTGTTTTTGTTGTTGTTAATTTGACGTTGTTGTTGTTGTTGTTGTTTATTTGACGTTGTTGTTGTTGTTTATTTGACGTTGTTGTTGTTGTTTTTTATTTGAAGTTGTTTTTGTTGTTATTGTTTATTTGACGTTGTTGTTGTTGTTGTTGTTGTTGACGTTGTTGTTGTTGTTGTTGTTGACGTTGTTGTTGTTGTTATTTATTTGACGTTGTTGTGGTTGTTGTTGTTTATTTGACGTTTTTAATATTGTTGACATTGTTGTTGTTGTTTTCGTTGTTTATTTGACGTTGTTGTTGTTGTTGTTGTTTTTGTTGTTATTGTTGGTGTTGTTGTTGTTTATTTGACGTTGTTGTTGTTGTTGTTGTTTATTTGACATTGTTATTGTTGTTTATTTGACGTTGTTGTTGTTGTTGTTGTTAATTTGACATTGTTGTTGTTGTTGTTGTTTATTTGACGTTGTTGTTGTTGTTGTTTATTTGACATTGTTGTTGTTGTTGTTGACATTGTTGTTGACATTGTTGTTGTTGTTGTTGTTGTTGTTTATTTCATGTTGTTTTAGTTGTTGTTGTTTATTTGACGTTGTTGTTGTTTTTTATTTGACGTTGTTGTTGTTGACATTGTTGTTGTTATTGTTTATTTGACGTTGTTGTTGTTGTTGTTTATTTGACGTAGTTGTTGTTATTGACGTTGTTGTTGTTGTTGTTGTTTATTTGACGTTTTTGTTGTTGATGATGATGTTGTTGTTGTTGTTTTTTATTTGACGTTGTTATTGTTGTTGTTTATTTGATGTAGTTTTAGTTGTTGTTGTTTATTTGACGTTGTTGTTGTTTTTTATTTGACGTTGTTGTTGTTGACATTGTTGTTGTTGTTGTTGTTTATTTGACGATGTTGTTGTTGTTGTTTATTTGACGTAGTTTATGTTATTGACGTTGTTTTTGTTGTTGTTGTTGTTTATTTGACGTTGATGTTGTTGTTATTGTTTTTTATTTGACGTTGTTGTTGTTTATTTGACGTTGTTGTTGTTGTTATTGTTGTTTTTGTTGTTGTTAATTTGACGTTGTTGTTGTTGTTGTTGTTGTTGTTTATTTGACGTTGTTGTTGTTGTTTATTTGATGTTGTTGTTGTTGTTGTTTATTTGACGTTGTTGTTGTTGTTTTTTATTTGAAGTTGTTTTTGTTGTTATTGTTTA
The DNA here is from genome assembly GCA_948472305.1 of Vicia faba. Classification (NCBI taxonomy): domain Eukaryota; kingdom Viridiplantae; phylum Streptophyta; class Magnoliopsida; order Fabales; family Fabaceae; genus Vicia; species Vicia faba. The sequence goes on along the minus strand of OX451735.1, from coordinate 1,333,781,965 downwards.
TTTGACGTTGTTGTTGTTGTTGTTGTTTATTTGACGTTGTTGTTGTTGTTGTTGTTTATTTGACGTTGTTGTTGTTGTTGTTGACGTTGTTGTTGTTGTTGTTGTTTATTTGATGTTGTTGTTGTTGTTGTTGACATAGTTGTTGTTGTTTATTTGACGTTGTTGTTGTTGTTGTTGTTTATTTGACGTTGTTGTTGTTATTTATTTGACGTTGTTGTTGTTGTTGTTGTTGTTGACGTTGTTGTTGTTGTTGTTTATTTGATGTTGTTGTTGTTGTTGTTGCTGACATAGTTGTTGTTGTTTATTTGACGTTGTTGTTGTTGTTGACGTTGTTGTTTATTTGACATTGTTGTTGTTTATTTGACGTTGTTGTTGTTGTTGTTGACGTTGTTGTTGTTGTTGTTTATTGGACGTTGTTGTGGTTGTTTATTTGACATTGTTGTTGTTGTTGACCGTGTTGTTCTTGTTGTTTATTTGACATTGTTGTTGTTGTTGTTATTTATTTGACGTTGTTGTTGTTGTTTATTTGACGTTGTTGTTGTTGTTGTTGTTTATTTGTTGTTGTTGTTTATTTGACGTTGTTGTTGTTGTTTATTTGACGTTGTTGTTGTTATTTGAAGTTGTAGTTGTTGTTGTATTTGTTGTTGTTGTTGTTGTTGTTTATTTGACGTTGTTGTTGTTGTTGTTTATGTGATGTTGTTATTATTGTTATTTATTTGACGTTGTTGTTATTGTTTATTTGACATTGTTGTTGTTGTTGATGTTTATTTGACGTTGTTGTTGTTGTTGTTTATTTGACGTTGTTGTTGTTGTTTATTTGATGTTGTTGTTGTTGTTGTTTATGTGACGTTGTTATTGTTGTTATTTATTTGACGTTGTTGTTATTGTTTATTTGACATTGTTGTTGTTGTTGATGTTTATTTGACGTTGTTATTGTTATTTATTTAACGTTGTTTTTGTTATTTGACGTTGTTGTTGTTGTATTTGTTGTTGTTGTTGTTGTTGTTGCTTATTTGACGTTGTTGTTATTGTTGCTATTTATTTGACGTTGTTGTTGTTGTTGTTTATTTGACGTTGTTGTTATTTATTTGACGTTGTTGTTTTTGTTGTTGTTTATTTGACGTTGTTGTTGACGTTGTTGTTTATTTGACGTTGTTGATGTTTATTTGACGTTGTTGTTGTTATTTGACGTTGTTGTTGTTGTTGTATTTGTTGTTGTTGTTGTTGTTTAATTAACGTTGTTGTTGTTGTTGTTGTTGTTTATTTGACGTTATTGTTGGTGTTTATTTGACGTTGTTATTGTTGTTGTTGTTGTTGTTTATTTGACGTTGTTGTTGACGTTGTTGTTGTTGTTATTTATTTGACGTTGTTGTGGTTGTTGTTGTTTATTTGACGTTTTTAATATTGTTGACATTGTTGTTGTTGTTTTCATTGTTTATTTGACGTTGTTGTTGTTGTTGTTGTTGTTTTTGTTGTTATTGTTGTTGTTGTTGTTGTTTATTTGACGTTGTTGTTGTTGTTGTTTATTTGACATTGTTATTGTTGTTTATTTGACGTTGTTGTTGTTGTTGTTGTTGTTAATTTGACGTTGTTGTTGTTGTTGTTTATTTGACGTTGTTGTTGTTGTTTATTTGACATTGTTGTTGTTGTTGTTGACATTGTTGTTGTTGTTGTTGTTGTTGTTGTTGTTGTTGTTGTTTATTTCATGTTGTTTTAGTTGTTGTTGTTTATTTGACGTTGTTGTTGTTTTTTATTTGACGTTGTTGTTGTTGACATTGTTGTTGTTATTGTTTATTTGACGTTGTTGTCGTTGTTGTTTATTTGACGTAGTTGTTGTTATTGACGTTGTTGTTGTTGTTGTTGTTTATTTGACATTTTTGTTGTTGATGATGATGTTGTTGTTGTTGTTTTTTATTTAACGTTTTTATTGTTGTTGTTTATTTGATGTAGTTTTAGTTGTTGTTGTTTATTTGACGTTGTTGTTGTTTTTTATTTGACGTTGTTGTTGTTGACATTGTTGTTGTTGTTGTTGTTTATTTGACGATGTTGTTGTTGTTGTTTATTTGACGTAGTTTATGTTATTGACGTTGTTTTTGTTGTTGTTGTTATTTATTTGACGTTGATGTTGTTGTTGTTGTTGTTTTTTATTTGACGTTGTTTTTGTTTATTTGACGTTGTTGTTGTTGTTATTGTTGTTTTTGTTGTTGTTAATTTGACGTTGTTGTTGTTGTTGTTGTTTATTTGACGTTGTTGTTGTTGTTAATTTGACGTTGTTGTTGTTGTTGTTGTTGTTTATTTGACGTTGTTATTGTTGTTGTTTATTTGACATTGTTGTTGTTGTTGTTGACATTGTTGTTGTTGTTGTTGTTGTTGTTGTTTATTTCATGTTGTTTTAGTTGTTGTTGTTTATTTGACGTTGTTGTTGTTTTTTATTTGACGTTGTTGTTGTTGACATTGTTGTTGTTATTGTTTATTTGACGTTGTTGTTGTTGTTGTTTATTTGACGTAGTTGTTGTTATTGACGTTGTTGTTGTTGTTGTTGTTGTTTATTTGACGTTTTTGTTGTTGATGATGATGTTGTTGTTGTTGTTTTTTATTTGACGTTGTTATTGTTGTTGTTTATTTGATGTAGTTTTAGTTGTTGTTGTTTATTTGACGTTGTTGTTGTTTTTTATTTGACGTTGTTGTTGTTGACATTGTTGTTGTTGTTGTTGTTTATTTGACGATGTTGTTGTTGTTGTTTATTTGACGTAGTTTATGTTATTGACGTTGTTTTTGTTGTTGTTGTTGTTTATTTGATGTTGATGTTGTTGTTGTTGTTGTTTTTTATTTGACGTTGTTGTTGTTTATTTGACGTTGTTGTTGTTGTTATTGTTGTTTTTGTTGTTGTTAATTTGACGTTGTTGTTGTTGTTGTTGTTTATTTGACGTTGTTGTTGTTGTTTATTTGACGTTGTTGTTGTTGTTTTTTATTTGAAGTTGTTTTTGTTGTTATTGTTTATTTGACGTTGTTGTTGTTGTTGTTGTTTATTTGACGTTGTTGTTATTGTTGTTGTTTATTTGACGTTGTTGTTGTTATTGTTGACGTTGTTGTTGTTGTTGTTGTTTATTTGATGTTGTTATTGTTGTTGTTGACATAGTTGTTGTTGTTTATTTGACGTTGTTGTTGTTGTTGTTGTTTATTTGACGTTGTTGTTGTTGTTGTTATTTATTTGACATTGTTGTTGTTGTTGTTGTTGTTGACGTTGTTGTTGTTGTTTATTTGATGTTGTTGTTGCTGTTGCTGACATAGTTTTTGTTGTTTATTTGACGTTGTTGTTGTTGTTGACGTTGTTGTTTATTTGACATTGTTGTTGTTTATTTGACGTTGTTGTTGTTGTTGTTGTTGACGTTGTTGTTGTTGTTGTTGTTGTTTATTGGACGTTGTTGTGGTTGTTTATTTGACATTGTTGTTGTTGTTGACCGTGTTGTTCTTGTTGTTTATTTGACATTGTTGTTGTTGTTGTTGTTATTTATTTGACGTTGTTGTTGTTGTTTATTTGACGTTGTTGTTGTTGTTGTTGTTGTTTATTTGACGTTGTTGTTTATTTGACGTTGTTGTTTATTTGACGTTGTTGTTTATTTGACGTTGTTGTTGTTGTTTATTTGACGTTGTTGTTGTTATTTGAAGTTGTAGTTGTTGTTGTATTTGTTGTTGTTGTTGTTGTTGTTTATTTGACGTTGTTGTTGTTGTTGTTGTTTATGTGATGTTGTTATTATTGTTATTTATTTGACGTTGTTGTTATTGTATATTTGACATTGTTGTTGTTGTTGATGTTTATTTGACGTTGTTGTTGTTGTTGTTTATTTGACGTTGTTGTTGTTTTTTATTCGATGTTGTTGTTGTTGTTGTTGTTTATGTGACGTTGTTATTGTTGTTATTTATTTGACGTTGTTGTTATTATTTATTTGACATTGTTGTTGTTGTTGATGTTTATTTGACGTTGTTATTGTTATTTATTTAACGTTGTTTTTGTTATTTGACGTTGTGGTTGTTGTTGTTGTTGCTTATTTGACGTTGTTGTTATTGTTGCTATTTATTTGACGTTGTTGTTGTTGTTGTTTATTTGACGTTGTTGTTATTTATTTGACGTTGTTGTTTTTGTTGTTGTTTATTTGACGTTGTTGTTGACGTTGTTGTTTATTTGACGTTGTTGATGTTTATTTGACGTTGTTGTTGTTATTTGACGTTGTTGTTGTTGTTGTATTTGTTGTTGTTGTTGTTGT
>OX451735.1:1333705200-1333762700 GCA_948472305.1 Vicia faba | reverse complement strand
GAAGTTGTAGTTGTTGTTGTATTTGTTGTTGTTGTTGTTGTTGTTTATTTGACGTTGTTGTTGTTGTTGTTGTTTATTTGACGTTATTGTTGTTGTTTATTTGACGTTGCTATTGTTGTTGTTGTTGTTTATTTGACGTTGTTGTTGTGGACGTTATTGTTGTTGTTGTTTATTTGACTATGTTATTGTTGTTGTTTATTTGACTATGTTGTTGTTGTTTTCGTTGTTTATTTGACGTTGTTGTTGTTGTTGTTTTTGTTATTGTTATTGTTGGTGTTGTTGTTGTTTATTTGACATTGTTGTTGTTGTTGTTGTTGTTGTTTATTTGACATTGTTGTTGTTGTTGTTTATTTGACGTTGTTGTTGTTGTTTATTTGACGTTGTTGTTGTTGTTGTTGTTTATTTGACGTTGTTGTTGTTTATTTGACATTGTTGTTGTTGTTGACGTTGTTGTTGTAGTTGTTTATTTGACGTTGTTTGTTGTTTTTGTTTATTTGATGTTGTTTTAGTTGTTGTTGTTTATTTGACGTTGTTGTTGTTTTTTATTTGACGTTGTTGTTGTTGACGTTGTTGTTGTTGTTATTTATTTGACGTTGTTGTTGTTGTTGTTGTTGTTGTTGTTTTTTTGACGTAGTTGTTATTATTGACGTTGTTGTTGTTGTTGTTTATTAGACGTTTTTGTTGTTGTTGATGTTATTGTTGTTGTTGTTTTTTATTTGACGTTGTTGTTGTTATTGTTTATTTGACGTTGTTGTTGTTGTTGTTTATTTGACGTTGTTGTTGTTGTTTTCTTGATGTTGTTGTTGTTGTTTGACATTGTTGTTGTTGTTGTATTTGTTGTTGTTGTTGTTGTTGTTTAATTAACGTTGTTGTTGTTGTTGTTTATTTGACGGTATTGTTGGTGTTTATTTGACGTTGTTATTGTTGTTGTTGTTGTTGTTTATTTGACGTTGTTGTTGTTGTTGACGTTGTTGTTGTTGTTGTTTATTTGACGTTGTTGTGGTTGTTGTTGTTTATTTGACGTTTTTAATATTGTTGACATTGTTGTTGTTGTTTTCGTTGTTTATTTGATGTTGTTGTTGTTGTTGTTGTTGTTTTTGTTGTTATTGTTGGTGTTGTTGTTGTTGGTGTTGTTGTTGTTTATTTGACGTTGTTATTGTTGTTGTTGTTGTTGTTTATTTGACATTGTTATTGTTGTTTATTTGACGTTGTTGTTGTTGTTGTTGTTAATTTGACGTTGTTGTTGTTATTGTTGTTGTTTATTTGACGTTGTTGTTGTTGTTGTTTATTTGACATTGTTGTTGTTGTTGTTGACATTGTTGTTATTGTTGTTTATTTGACGTTGTTGTTGTTGTTGTTGTTGTTGTTTATTTCATGTTGTTTTAGTTGTTGTTGTTTATTTGACGTGGTTGTTGTTTTTTATTTGACGTTGTTGTTGTTGACATTGTTGTTGTTGTTGTTGTTTATTTGACGTTGTTGTTGTTGTTGTTTATTTGACGTAGTTGTTGTTATTGACGTTGTTGTTGTTGTTGTTTATTTGACGTTTTTGTTGTTGATGATGATGTTGTTGTTGTTGTTTTTTATTTGACGTTGTTGTTGTTTATTTGACGTTGTTGTTGTTGTTTATTTGACGTTGTTGTTGTTTTTTATTTGACGTTGTTGTTGTTGACATTGTTGTTGTTGTTGTTGTTTATTTGACGATGTTGTTGTTGTTGTTTATTTGACGTAGTTGTTGTTATTGATGTTGTTGTTGTTGTTGTTGTTTATTTGACGTTGATGTTGTTGTTGTTGTTGTTTTTTATTTGACTTTGTTGTTGTTGTTTATTTGACGTTGTTGTTGTTATTGTTGTTTTTGTTGTTGTTAATTTGACGTTGTTGTTGTTGTTTATTTGACGTTGTTGTTGTTGTTTATTTGGTGTTGTTGTTGTTGTTGTTGTTTATTTGACGTTGTTGTTGTTGTTTTTTATTTGACGTTGTTTTTGTTGTTATTGTTTATTTGACGTTGTTGTTGTTGTTGTTGTTTATTTGACGTTGTTATCGTTGTTTATTTGACGTTGTTTTTGTTATTTTACGTTGTTGTTGTTGTATTTGTTGTTGTTGTTGTTGTTGTTGCTTATTTGACGTTGTTGTTATTGTTGCTATTTATTTGACGTTGTTGTTGTTGTTGTTTATTTGACGTTGTTGTTGTTGTTTATTTGACGTTGTTGTTGTTGTTGACGTTGTTGTTGTTGTTGTTGTTTATTTGATGTTGTTGTTGCTGTTGTTGACATAATTGTTGTTGTTTATTTGACGTTGTTGTTGTTGTTAACGTTGTTGTTTATTTGACGTTGTTGTTGTTTATTTGACGTTGTTGTTGTTGTTGTTGACGTTGTTGTTGTTGTTGTTTATTGGACGTTGTTGTTGTTGTTTATTTGACATTGTTGTTGTTGACCGTGTTGTTCTTGTTATTTATTTGACATTGTTGTTGTTGTTGTTATTTATTTGAAGTTCTTGTTGTTGTTTATTTGACGTTGTTGTTTATTTGACGTTGTTGTTGTTATTTGAAGTTGTTGTTGTTGTTGTATTTGTTGTTGTTGTTGTTGTTGTTGTTTATTTGACGCTGTTGTTGTTGTTATTGTTTATTTGACGTTATTGTTGTTGTTTATTTGACGTTGTTATTGTTGTTGTTGTTGTTGTTGTTTATTTGACGTTGTTGTTGTTGACGTTATTGTTGTTGTTGTTTATTTGACGTTGTTGTTGTTGTTGTTGTTTATTTGACATTGTTAAAGTTGTTGACATCGTTGTTGTTGTTTTCGTTGTTTATTTGACGTTGTTGTTGTTGTTGTTGTTATTGTTGTTGTTATTGTTGGTGTTGTTGTTGTTTATTTGACGTTGTTGTTGTTGTTGTTGTTGTTTATTTGACATTGTTGTTGTTGTTGTTTATTTGATGTTGTTGTTGTTGTTTATTTGACGTTGTTGTTGTTTATTTGACATTGTTGTTGTTGTTGTTGTTGACGTTGTTGTTGTAGTTGTTTATTTGACGTTGTTGTTGTTGTTTATTTGATATTATTTTAGTTGTTGTTGTTTATTTGACGTTGTTGTTGTTTTTTATTTGACGTTGTTGTTGTTGACATTGTTGTTGTTGTTATTTATTTGACGTTGTTGTTGTTGTTGTTTATTTGACGTAGTTGTTATTATTGACGTTGTTGTTGTTGTTTATTTGACGTTTTTGTTGTTGTTGATGTTATTGTTGTTGTTGTTTTTTATTTGACGTTGTTGTTGTTATTGTTTATTTGACGTTGTTGTTGTTGTTGTTTATTTGACGTTGTTGTTGTTGTTTATTTGATGTTGTTGTTGTTGTTGTTTATGTGACGTTGTTATTGTTGTTATTTATTTGACGTTGTTGTTATTGTTTATTTGACATTGTTGTTGTTGTTGATGTTTATTTGACGTTGTTATTGTTATTTATTTAATGTTGTTTTTGTTATTTGACGTTGTTGTTGTTGTATTTGTAGTTGTTGTTGTTGTTGTTGTTGCTTATTTGACGTTGTTGTTATTGTTGCTATTTATTTGACGTTGTTGTTGTTGTTGTTTATTTGACGTTGTTGTTGTTGTTGTTTATTTGATGTTGTTGTTGTTGTTGACGTTGTTGTTGTTGTTGTTTATTTGATGTTGTTGTTGTTGTTGTTGACATAGTTGTTGTTGTTTATTTGACGTTGTTGTTGTTGTTGACGTTGTTGTTTATTTGACGTTGTTGTTGTTTATTTGACGTTGTTGTTGTTGTTGTTGACGTTGTTGTTGTTGTTGTTTATTGGACGTTGTTGTTGTTGTTTATTTGACATTGTTGTTGTTGACCGTGTTGTTCTTGTTGTTTATTTGACATTGTTGTTGTTGTTGTTATTTATTTGACGTTGTTGTTGTTGTTTATTTGACGTTGTTGTTGTTGTTGTTTATTTGACGTTGTTGTTTATTTGACGTTGTTGTTGTTATTTGAAGTTGTTGTTGTTGTATTTGTTGTTGTTGTTGTTGTTGTTTATTTGACGCTGTTGTTGTTGTTGTTGTTGTTTATTTGACGTTATTGTTGTTGTTTATTTGACGTTGTTATTGTTGTTGTTGTTGTTGTTTATTTGACGTTGTTGTTGACGTTATTGTTGTTGTTGTTTATTTGACGTTGTTGTTGTTGTTGTTTATTTGACATTGTTAAAGTTGTTGACATTGTTGTTGTTGTTTTCGTTGTTTATTTGACGTTGTTGTTGTTGTTGTTGTTGTTGTTGTTGTTGTTGTTGTTATTGTTGGTGTTGTTGTTGTTTATTTGACGTTGTTGTTGTTGTTGTTGTTTATTTGACGTTGTTGTTGTTTATTTGACATTGTTGTTGTTGTTGTTTATTTGACGTTGTTGTTGTTTATTTGACGTTGTTGTTGTTGTTGTTGTTGTTTATTTGATGTTGTTGTTGTTTATTTGACGTTGTTGTTGTTTATTTGACATTGTTGTTGTTGTTGTTGTTGTTGACGTTGTTGTTGTAGTTGTTTATTTGACGTTGTTGTTGTTGTTGTTTATTTGATGTGGTTTTAGTTGTTGTTGTTTATTTGACGTTGTTGTTGTTTTTTATTTGACGTTGTTGTTGTTGACATTGTTGTTGTTGTTATTTATTTGATGTTGTTGTTGTTATTTATTTGACGTAGTTGTTATTATTGACGTTGTTGTTGTTGTTGTTTATATGACGTTTTTGTGGTTGTTGATGTAATTGTTGTTGTTGTTTTTTATTTGACGTTGTTGTTGTTATTGTTTATTTGACGTTGTTGTTGTTGTTGTTTATTTAACGTTGTAGTTGTTTATTTGATGTTGTTGTTGTTGTTTATGTGACGTTGTTATTGTTGTTATTTATTTGACGTTGTTGTTATTGTTTATTTGACATTGTTGTTGTTGTTGATGTTTATTTGACGTTGTTATTGTTATTTAATTAACGTTGTGTTTGTTATTTGACGTTGTTGTTGTTGTATTTGTTGTTGTTGTTGTTGCTTATTTGACGTTGTTGTTATTGTGGCTATTTATTTGACTTTGTTGTTGTTGTTGTTGTTTATTTGACGTTGTTGTTATTTATTTGACGTTGTTGTTTTTGTTGTTGTTTATTTGACGTTGTTGTTGACGTTGTTGTTGTTTATTTGACGTTGTTGTTTATTTGACGTTGTTGTTGTTTATTTGACATTGTTGTTGTTATTTGACGTTGTTGTTGTTGTTGTTGTATTTGTTGTTGTTGTTGTTGTTGTTGTTTAATTAACGTTGTTGTTGTTGTTGTTTATTTGACGTTATTGTTGGTGTTTATTTGACGTTGTTATTGTTGTTGTTGTTGTTGTTTATTTGACGTAGTTGTTGTTATTGACGTTGTTGTTGTTGTTGTTGTTTATTTGACGTTGATGTTGTTGTTGTTGTAGTTTTTTATTTGACTTTGTTGTTGTTGTTTATTTGACGTTGTTGTTGCTATTGTTGTTTTTGTTGTTGTTAATTTGACGTTGTTGTTGTTGTTGTTTATTTGACGTTGTTGTTGTTGTTTATTTGGCGTTGTTGTTGTTGTTGTTGTTTATTTGACGTTGTTGTTGTTGTTTTTTATTTGACGTTGTTTTTGTGGTTATTGTTTATTTGAAGTTGTTGTTGTTGTTGTTGTTTATTTGACGTTGTTATCGTTGTTTATTTGACGTTGTTTTTGTTATTTTACGTTGTTGTTGTTGTTGTATTTGTTGTTGTTGTTGTTGTTGCTTATTTGACGTTGTTGTTATTGTTGCTATTTATTTGACGTTGTTGTTGTTGTTGTTTATTTGACGTTGTTGTTGTTGTTGTTTATTTGACGTTGTTGTTGTTGTTGACGTTGTTGTTGTTGTTGTTTATTTGATGTTGTTGTTGCTGTTGTTGACATAATTGTTGTTGTTTATTTGACGTTGTTGTTGTTGTTAACGTTGTTGTTTATTTGACGTTGTTGTTGTTTATTTGACGTTGTTGTTGTTGTTGTTGTTGACGTTGTTGTTGTTGTTGTTTATTGGACGTTGTTGTTGTTGTTTATTTGACATTGTTGTTGTTGACCGTGTTGTTCTTGTTGTTTATTTGACATTGTTGTTGTTGTTGTTATTTATTTGAAGTTCTTGTTGTTGTTTATTTGACGTTGTTGTTTATTTGACGTTGCTTTTGTTATTTGAAGTTGTTGTTGTTGTTGTATTTGTTGTTGTTGTTGTTGTTGTTGTTGTTTATTTGACGCTGTTGTTGTTGTTATTGTTTATTTGACGTTATTGTTGTTGTTTATTTGACGTTGTTGTTGTTGACGTTATTGTTGTTGTTGTTTATTTGACGTTGTTGTTGTTGTTGTTTATTTGACATTGTTAAAGTTGTTGACATTGTTGTTGTTGTTTTCGTTGTTTATTTGACGTTGTTGTTGTTGTTGTTGTTGTTTTTGTTGTTGTTATTGTTGGTGTTGTTGTTGTTTATTTGACGTTGTTGTTGTTGTTGTTGTTGTTTATTTGACATTGTTGTTGTTGTTGTTTAATTGATTTTGTTGTTGTTGTTTATTTGACGTTGTTGTTGTTGTTGTTTATTTGACGTTGTTGTTGTTTATTTGACATTGTTGTTGTTGTTGTTGACGTTGTTGTTGTAGTTGTTTATTTGACGTTGTTGTTGTTGTTGTTTATTTGATATTGTTTTAGTTGTTGTTGTTTATTTGACGTTGTTGTTGTTTTTTATTTGACGTTGTTGTTGTTGACATTGTTGTTGTTATTATTTATTTGACGTTGTTGTTGTTGTTGTTTATTTGACGTAGTTGTTATTATTGACGTTGTTGTTGTTGTTTATTTGACGTTTTTGTTGTTGTTGATGTTATTGTTGTTGTTGTTTTTTATTTGACGTTGTTGTTGTTATTGTTTATTTGACGTTGTTGTTGTTGTTGTTTATTTGACGTTGTTGTTGTTGTTTATTTGATGTTGTTGTTGTTGTTTATGTGACGTTGTTATTGTTGTTATTTATTTGACGTTGTTGTTATTGTTTATTTGACATTGTTGTTGTTGTTGATGTTTATTTGACGTTGTTATTGTTATTTATTTAATGTTGTTTTTGTCATTTGACGTTGTTGTTGTTGTATTTGTAGTTGTTGTTGTTGTTCTTGTTGCTTATTTGACGTTGTTGTTATTGTTGCTATTTATTTGGCGTTGTTGTTGTTGTTGTTTATTTGACGTTGTTGTTGTTGTTGTTTATTTGATGTTGTTGTTGTTGTTGTTGACGTTGTTGTTGTTGTTTATTTGATGTTGTTGTTGCTGTTGTTGACATAGTTGTTGTTGTTTATTTGACGTTGTTGTTGTTGTTGACGTTGTTGTTTATTTGACGTTGTTGTTGTTTATTTGACGTTGTTGTTGTTGTTGTTGACGTTGTTGTTGTTGTTGTTTATTGGACGTTGTTGTTGTTGTTTATTTGACATTGTTGTTGTTGACCGTGTTGTTCTTGTTGTTTATTTGACATTGTTGTTGTTGTTGTTATTTATTTGACGTTGTTGTTGTTGTTTATTTGACGTTATTGTTGTTGTTGTTTATTTGACGTTGTTGTTTATTTGACGTTGTTGTTGTTATTTGAAGTTGTTGTTGTTGTATTTGTTGTTGTTGTTGTTGTTGTTTATTTGACGCTGTTGTTGTTGTTGTTGTTGTTTATTTGACGTTATTGTTGTTGTTTATTTGACGTTGTTATTGTTGTTGTTGTTGTTGTTGTTTATTTGACGTTGTTGTTGACGTTATTGTTGTTGTTGTTTATTTGACGTTGTTGTTGTTGTTTATTTGACATTTTTAAAGTTGTTGACATTGTTGTTGTTGTTTTCGTTGTTTATTTGACGTTGTTGTTGTTGTTGTTGTTGTTGTTGTTATTATTGGTGTTGTTGTTGTTTATTTCACGTTGTTGTTGTTGTTGTTGTTGTTTATTTGACATTGTTGTTGTTGTTGTTTATTTGACGTTGTTGTTGTTTATTTGACGTTGTTGTTGTTGTTGTTTATTTGACGTTGTTGTTGTTTATTTGACATTGTTGTTGTTGTTTATTTGACATTGTTGTTGTTGTTGTTTATTTGACGTTGTTGTTGTTTATTTGACGTTGTTGTTGTTGTTGTTGTTTATTTGACGTTGTTGTTGTTTATTTGACGTTGTTGTTGTTTATTTGACATTGTTGTTGTTGTTGTTGACGTTGTTGTTGTAGTTGTTTATTTGACGTTGTTGTTGTTTTTGTTTATTTGATGTTGTTTTAGTTGTTGTTGTTTATTTGACGTTGTTGTTGTTTTTTATTTGACGTTGTTGTTGTTGACGTTGTTGTTGTTGTTATTTATTTGACGTTGTTGTTGTTGTTGTTGTTGTTTATTTGACGTAGTTGTTATTATTGATGTTGTTGTTGTTGTTGTTTATTTGACGTTTTTGTTGTTGTTGATGTTATTGTTGTTGTTGTTTTTTATTTGACGTTGTTGTTGTTATTGTTTATTTGACGTTATTGTTGTTGTTGTTTATTTGACGTTGTTGTTGTTGTTTATTTGATGTTGTTGTTGTTGTTGTTTATGTGACGTTGTTATTGTTGTTATTTATTTGACGTTGTTGTTATTGTTTATTTGACATTGTTGTTGTTGTTGATGTTTATTTGACGTTGTTATTGTTATTTATTTAACGTTGTTTTTGTTATTTGACGTTGTTGTTGTTGTATTTGTTGTTGTTGTTGTTGTTGTTGCTTATTTGACGTTGTTGTTATTGTTGCTATTTATTTGACGTTGTTGTTGTTGTTGTTTATTTGACGTTGTTGTTATTTATTTGACGTTGTTGTTTTTGTTGTTGTTTATTTGACGTTGTTGTTGACGTTGTTGTTTATTTGACGTTGTTGATGTTTATTTGACGTTGTTGTTGTTATTTGACGTTGTTGTTGTTGTTCTATTTGTTGTTGTTGTTGTTGTTTAATTAACGTTGTTGTTGTTGTTGTTGTTGTTGTTGTTGTTGTTGTTTATTTGACGTTATTGTTGGTGTTTATTTGACGTTGTTATTGTTGTTGTTGTTGTTGTTTATTTGACGTTGTTGTTGACGTTGTTGTTGTTGTTATTTATTTGACGTTGTTGTGGTTGTTGTTGTTTATTTGACGTTTTTAATATTGTTGACATTGTTGTTATTGTTTTCGTTTTTATTTGACGTTGTTGTTGTTGTTGTTGTTTTTGTTGTTATTGTTGGTGTTGTTGTTGTTTATTTGACGTTGTTGTTGTTGTTGTTTATTTGATATTGTTATTGTTGTTTATTTGACGTTGTTGTTGTTGTTGTTGTTAATTTGACGTTGTTGTTGTTGTTGTTGTTTATTTGACGTTGTTGTTGTTGTTGTTTATTTGACATTGTTGTTGTTGTTGTTGACATTGTTGTTGTTGTTGTTGTTGTTGTTTATTTCATGTTGTTTTAGTTGTTGTTGTTTATTTGATGTTGTTGTTGTTTTTTATTTGACGTTGTTATTGTTGACATTGTTGTTGTTATTGTTTATTTGACGTTGTTGTTGTTGTTGTTTATTTGACGTAGTTGTTGTTATTGACGTTGTTGTTGTTGTTGTTGTTTATTTGACGTTTTTGTTGTTGATGATGATGTTGTTGTTGTTGTTTTTTATTTGACGTTGTCGTTGTTGTTGTTCATTTGATGTAGTTTTAGTTGTTGTTGTTTATTTGACGTTGTTGTTGTTTTTTATTTGACGTTGTTGTTGTTGACATTGTTGTTGTTGTTGTTGTTTATTTGACGATGTTGTTGTTGTTGTTTATTTGACGTAGTTGTTGTTATTGACGTTGTTGTTGTTGTTGTTTATTTGACGTTGATGTTGTTGTTGTTGTTGTTTTTTATTTGACGTTGTTGTTGTTTATTTGACGTTGTTGTTGTTGTTATTGTTTATTTGACGTTGTTGTTGTTGTTTATTTGACGTTGTTGTTGTTGTTGTTTATTTGACGTTGTTGTTGTTGTTTATTTGATGTTGTTGTTGTTGTTGTTGTTGTTTATTTGACGTTGTTATTGTTGTTTTTTATTTGAAGTTGTTTTTGTTGTTATTGTTTATTTGACGTTGTTGTTGTTGTTGTTGTTTATTTGACGTTGTTATCGTTGTTTATTTGACGTTGTTTTTGTTATTTTACGTTGTTGTTGTTGTTGTTGTATTTGTTGTTGTTGTTGTTGTTGTTGCTTATTTGACGTTGTTGTTATTGTTGCTATTTATTTGACGTTGTTGTTGTTGTTTATTTGACGTTGTTGTTGTTGTTGTTGTTTATTTGACGTTGTTGTTGTTGTTGACGTTGTTGTTGTTTATTGTTGTTTATTTGAAGTTTTTGTTGTTGTTGATGTTGATGTTGTTGTTGTTTTTTATTTGACGTTGTTGTTGTTTATTTGACGTTGTTGTTGTTTTTTATTTAACGTTGTTGTTGTTTATTTGACGTTGTTGTTGTTGTTGTTGTTGTTGTTTATTTGACGTTGTTGTTGTTGTTGTTGACGTTGTTGTTGTTGTTGTTTATTTGATGTTGTTGTTGTTGTTGTTGACATAGTTGTTGTTGTTTATTTGACGTTGTTGTTGTTGTTGTTGTTTATTTGACGTTGTTGTTGTTGTTTATTTGACGTTGTTGTTGTTGTTGTTGTTGACGTTGTTGTTGTTGTTGTTTATTTGATGTTGTTGTTGCTGTTGCTGACATAGTTGTTGTTGTTTATTTGACGTTGTTGTTGTTGTTGTTGACGTTGTTGTTTATTTGACGTTGTTGTTGTTTATTTGACGTTGTTGTTGTTGTTGACGTTGTTGTTGTTGTTGTTTATTGGACGTTGTTGTTGTTGTTTATTTGACATTGTTGTTGTTGTTGTTGTTATTTATTTGACGCTGTTGTTGTTGTTTATTTGACGTTGTTGTTGTTGTTGTTTCTTGACGTTGTTGTTTATTTGACGTTGTTGTTGTTGTTGTTTATTTGACGTTGTTGTTGTTATTTGAAGTTGTAGTTGTAGTTGTATTTGTTGTTGTTGTTGTTGTTGTTTATTTGACGTTGTTGTTGTTGTTGTTTATTTGACGTTATTGTTGTTGTTTATTTGACGTTGCTATTGTTGTTGTTGTTGTTTATTTGACGTTGTTGTTGTTGACGTTATTGTTGTTGTTGTTTATTTGACTATGTTATTGTTGTTGTTTATTTGACTATGTTGTTGTTGTTTTCGTTGTTTATTTGACGTTGTTGTTGTTGTTGTTTTTGTTGTTGTTATTGTTGGTGATGTTGTTGTTTATTTGACATTGTTGTTGTTGTTGTTGTTGTTGTTGTTGTTTATTTGACATTGTTGTTGTTGTTGTTTATTTGACGTTGTTGTTGTTGTTTATTTGACGTTGTTGTTGTTGTTGTTGTTGTTTATTAGACGTTGTTGTTGTTTTTGTTTATTTGATGTTGTTTTAGTTGTTGTTGTTTATTTGACGTTGTTGTTGTTTTTTATTTGACGTTGTTGTTGTTGACGTTGTTGTTGTTGTTATTTATTTGACGTTGTTGTTGTTGTTGTTGTTGTTGTTTATTTGACGTAGTTGTTATTATTGACGTTGTTGTTGTTGTTGTTTATTTGACGTTTTTGTTGTTGTTGATGTTATTGTTGTTGTTGTTTTTTATTTGACGTTGTTGTTGTTATTGTTTATTTGACGTTGTTGTTGTTGTTGTTTATTTGACGTTGTTGTTGTTGTTTATTTGATGTTGTTGTTGTTGTTTATGTGACGTTGTTATTGTTGTTATTTATTTGACGTTGTTGTTATTGTTTATTTGACATTGTTGTTGTTGTTGATGTTTATTTGACGTTGTTATTGTTATTTATTTAACGTTGTTTTTGTTATTTGACGTTGTTGTTGTTGTATTTGTTGTTGTTGTTGCTTATTTGACGTTGTTGTTATTGTTGCTATTTATTTGACGTTGTTGTTGTTGTTGTTTATTTGACGTTGTTGTTATTTATTTGACGTTGTTGTTTTTGTTGTTGTTTATTTGACGTTGTTGTTGACGTTGTTGTTGTTTATTTGACGTTGTTGTTTATTTGACGTTGTTGTTGTTTATTTGACGTTGCTGTTGTTTTTTGACATTGTTGTTGTTGTTGTATTTGTTGTTGTTGTTGTTGTTGTTTAATTAACGTTGTTGTTGTTGTTGTTGTTTATTTGACGTTATTGTTGGTGTTTATTTGACGTTGTTATTGTTGTTGTTGTTGTTGTTTATTTGACGTTGTTGTTGTTGTTGACGTTGTTGTTGTTGTTTATTTGACGTTGTTGTGGTTGTTGTTGTTTATTTGACGTTTTTAATATTGTTGACATTGTTGTTGTTGTTTTCGTTGTTTATTTGATGTTGTTGTTTTTGTTGTTATTGTTGGTGTTGTTGTTGTTTATTTGACGTTGTTGTTGTTGTTGTTGTTTATTTGACATTGTTATTGTTGTTTATTTGACGTTGTTGTTGTTGTTGTTGTTAATTTGACGTTGTTGTTGTTATTGTTGTTGTTTATTTGACGTTGTTGTTGTTGTTGTTTATTTGACATTGTTGTTGTTGTTGTTGACATTGTTGTTGTTGTTGTTGTTTATTTGACGTTGTTGTTGTTGTTGTTGTTGTTATTTATTTCATGTTGTTTTAGTTGTTGTTGTTTATTTGACGTGGTTGTTGTTTTTTATTTGACGTTGTTGTTGTTGACATTGTTGTTGTTGTTGTTTATTTGACGTTGTTGTTGTTGTTGTTTATTTGACGTAGTTGTTGTTATTGACGTTGTTGTTGTTGTTGTTTATTTGACGTTTTTGTTGTTGATGATGATGTTGTTGTTGTTGTTTTTTATTTGACGTTGTTGTTGTTTATTTGACGTTGTTGTTGTTGTTTATTTGACGTTGTTGTTGTTTTTTATTTGACGTTGTGGTTGTTGATATTGTTATTGTTGTTGTTGTTTATTTGACGATGTTGTTGTTGTTGTTTATTTGACGTAGTTGTTGTTATTGACGTTGTTGTTGTTGTTGTTTATTTGATGTTGATGTTGTTGTTGTTGTTTTTTTTTATTTGACTTTGTTGTTGTTGTTTATTTGACGTTGTTGTTGTTATTGTTGTTTTTGTTGTTGTTAATTTGACGTTGTTGTTGTTGTTGTTGTTGTTGTTTATTTGACGTTGTTGTTGTTGTTTATTTGGCGTTGTTGTTGTTGTTGTTTATTTGACGTTGTTGTTGTTGTTTTTTATTTGACGTTGTTTTTGTTGTTATTGTTTATTTGACGTTGTTGTTGTTGTTGCTGTTTATTTGACGTTGTTATCGTTGTTTATTTGACGTTGTTTTTGTTATTTTACGTTGTTGTTGTTGTTGTTGTTGTATTTGTTGTTGTTGTTGTTGTTGCTTATTTGACGTTGTTGTTATTGTTGCTATTTATTTGACGTTGTTGTTGTTGTTGTTTATTTGACGTTGTTGTTGTTGTTGTTTATTTGACGTTGTTGTTGTTGTTGACGTTGTTGTTGTTGTTGTTTATTTGATGTTGTTGTTGCTGTTGTTGACATAATTGTTGTTGTTTATTTGACGTTGTTGTTGTTGTTAACGTTGTTGTTTATTTGACGTTGTTGTTGTTTATTTGACGTTGTTGTTGTTGTTGTTGACGTTGTTGTTGTTGTTGTTTATTGGACGTTGTTGTTGTTGTTTATTTGACATTGTTGTTGTTGACCGTGTTGTTCTTGTTGTTTATTTGACATTGTTGTTGTTGTTGTTATTTATTTGAAGTTCTTGTTGTTGTTTATTTGACGTTGCTGTTGTTATTTGAAGTTGTTGTTGTTGTTGTATTTGTTGTTGTTGTTGTTGTTGTTGTTTATTTGACGCTGTTGTTGTTGTTATTTTTTATTTGACGTTATTGTTGTTGTTTATTTGACGTTGTTATTGTTGTTGTTGTTGTTGTTGTTTATTTGACGTTGTTGTTGTTGACGTTATTGTTGTTGTTGTTTATTTGACGTTGTTGTTGTTGTTTATTTGACATTGTTAAAGTTGTTGACATTGTTGTTGTTGTTTTCGTTGTTTATTTGACGTTGTTGTTGTTGTTGTTTTTGTTGTTGTTATTGTTGGTGTTGTTGTTGTTTATTTGACGTTGTTGTTGTTGTTGTTGTTGTTTATTTAACATTGTTGTTGTTGTTGTTTATTTGATGTTGTTGTTGTTGTTTATTTGACGTTGTTGTTGTTGTTGTTTATTTGACGTTGTTGTTGTTTATTTGACATTGTTGTTGTTGTTGTTGACGTTGTTGTTGTAGTTGTTTATTTGACGTTGTTGTTGTTGTTGTTTATTTGATATTGTTTTAGTTGTTGTTGTTTATTTGACGTTGTTGTTGTTTTTTATTTGACGTTGTTGTTGTTGACATTGTTGTTGTTGTTATTTATTTGACGTTGTTGTTGTTGTTGTTTATTTGACGTAGTTGTTATTATTGACGTTGTTGTTGTTGTTTATTTGACGTTTTTGTTGTTGTTGATGTTATTGTTGTTGTTGTTTTTTATTTGACGTTGTTGTTGTTATTGTTTATTTGATGTTGTTGTTGTTGTTGTTTATGTGACGTTGTTATTGTTGTTATTTATTTGACGTTGTTGTTATTGTTTATTTGACATTGTTGTTGTTGTTGATGTTTATTTGACGTTGTTATTGTTATTTATTTAATGTTGTTTTTGTTATTTGACGTTGTTGTTGTTGTATTTGTAGTTGTTGTTGTTGTTGCTTATTTGACGTTGTTTTTATTGTTGCTATTTATTTGACGTTGTTGTTGTTGTTGTTTATTTGACGTTGTTGTTGTTGTTTATTTGATGTTGTTGTTGTTGTTGACGTTGTTGTTGTTGTTGTTTATTTAATGTTGTTGTTGTTGTTGTTGTTGACATAGTTGTTGTTGTTTATTTGACGTTGTTGTTGTTGTTGACGTTGTTGTTTATTTGACGTTGTTGTTGTTTATTTGACGTTGTTGTTGTTGTTGTTGACGTTGTTGTTGTTGTTGTTGTTTATTGGACGTTGTTGTTGTTGTTTATTTGACATTGTTTTTGTTGACCGTGTTGTTCTTGTTGTTTATTTGACATTGTTGTTGTTGTTGTTATTTATTTGACGTTGTTGTTGTTGTTTTTTGACGTTGTTGTTGTTGTTGTTTATTTGACATTGTTGTTGTTGTTGTTATTTATTTGACGTTGTTGTTGTTGTTTTTTGACGTTGTTGTTGTTGTTGTTTATTTGACGTTGTTGTTTATTTGACGTTGTTGTTGTTATTTGAAGTTGTTGTTGTTGTTGTATTTGTTGTTGTTGTTGTTGTTGTTTATTTGACGTTGTTGTTGTTGTTGTTGTTGTTTATTTGACGTTATTGTTGTTGTTTATTTGACGTTGTTATTGTTGTTGACATTGTTGTTGTTGTTTTCGTTGTTTATTTGACGTTGTTGTTGTTGTTGTTGTTGTTGTTGTTATTGTTGGTGTTGTTGTTGTTTATTTAACGTTGTTGTTGTTGTTGTTGTTGTTTATTTGACATTGTTTTTGTTGTTGTTTATTTGACGTTGTTGTTGTTTATTTGACGTTGTTGTTGTTGTCGTTTACTTGACGTTGTTGTTGTTTATTTGACATTGTTGTTGTTGTTTATTTGACATTGTTGTTGTTGTTGTTTATTTGACGTAGTTGTTGTTTATTTGACGTTGTTGTTGTTGTTGTTTATTTGACGTTGTTGTTGTTTATTTGACGTTGTTGTTGTTTATTTGACATTGTTGTTGTTGTTGTTGACGTTGTTGTTGTAGTTGTTTATTTGACGTTGTTGTTGTTGTTGTTTATTTGATGTGGTTTTAATTGTTGTTGTTTATTTGACGTTGTTGTTGTTTCTTTATTTGACGTTGTTGTTGTTGACATTGTTGTTGTTGTTATTTATTTGATGTTGTTGTTGTTATTTATTTGACGTAGTTGTTATTATTGACGTTGTTGTTGTTGTTGTTTATATGACGTTTTTGTTGTTGTTGATGTAATTGTTGTTATTGTTTTTTATTTGACGTTGTTGTTGTTATTGTTTATTTGACGTTGTTGTTGTTGTTGTTTATTTAACGTTGTAGTTGTTTATTTGATGTTGTTGTTGTTGTTGTTTATGTGACGTTGTTATTGTTGTTATTTATTTGACGTTGTTGTTATTGTTTATTTGACATTGTTGTTGTTGTTGATGTTTATTTGACGTTGTTATTGTTATTTATTTAACGTTGTTTTTGTTATTTGACGTTGTTGTTGTTGTATTTGTTGTTGTTGTTGCTTATTTGACGTTGTTGTTATTGTTGCTATTTATTTGACGTTGTTGTTGTTGTTGTTTATTTGACGTTGTTGTTATTTATTTGACGTTGTTGTTTTTGTTGTTGTTTATTTGACGTTGTTGTTGACGTTGTTGTTGTTTATTTGACGTTGTTGTTTATTTGACGTTGTTGTTGTTTATTTGACGTTGCTGTTGTTTTTTGACATTGTTGTTGTTGTTGTATTTGTTGTTGTTGTTGTTGTTGTTTAATTAACGTTGTTGTTGTTGTTGTTGTTTATTTGACGTTATTGTTGGTGTTTATTTGACGTTGTTATTGTTGTTGTTGTTGTTGTTTATTTGACGTTGTTGTTGTTGTTGACGTTGTTGTTGTTGTTTATTTGACGTTGTTGTGGTTGTTGTTGTTTATTTGACGTTTTTAATATTGTTGACATTGTTGTTGTTGTTTTCGTTGTTTATTTGATGTTGTTGTTGTTGTTGTTTTTGTTGTTATTGTTGGTGTTGTTGTTGTTTATTTGACGTTGTTGTTGTTGTTGTTGTTTATTTGACATTGTTATTGTTGTTTATTTGACGTTGTTGTTGTTGTTGTTGTTAATTTGACGTTGTTGTTGTTATTGTTGTTGTTTATTTGACGTTGTTGTTGTTGTTGTTTATTTGACATTGTTGTTGTTGTTGTTGACATTGTTGTTGTTGTTGTTTATTTGACGTTGTTGTTGTTGTTGTTGTTATTTATTTCATGTTGTTTTAGTTGTTGTTGTTTATTTGACGTGGTTGTTGTTTTTTATTTGACGTTGTTGTTGTTGACATTGTTGTTGTTGTTGTTTATTTGACGTTGTTGTTGTTGTTGTTTATTTGACGTAGTTGTTGTTATTGACGTTGTTGTTGTTGTTGTTTATTTGACGTTTTTGTTGTTGATGATGATGTTGTTGTTGTTGTTTTTTATTTGACGTTGTTGTTGTTTATTTGACGTTGTTGTTGTTGTTTATTTGACGTTGTTGTTATTTTTTATTTGACGTTGTGGTTGTTGATATTGTTGTTGTTGTTGTTGTTTATTTGACGATGTTGTTGTTGTTGTTTATTTGACGTAGTTGTTGTTATTGACGTTGTTGTTGTTGTTGTTGTTTATTTGATGTTGATGTTGTTGTTGTTGTTGTTTTTTATTTGACTTTGTTGTTGTTGTTTATTTGACGTTGTTGTTGTTATTGTTGTTTTTGTTGTTGTTAATTTGACGTTGTTGTTGTTGTTGTTGTTGTTGTTTATTTGACGTTGTTGTTGTTGTTTATTTGGCGTTGTTGTTGTTGTTGTTGTTTATTTGACGTTGTTGTTGTTGTTTTTTATTTGACGTTGTTTTTGTTGTTATTGTTTATTTGACGTTGTTGTTGTTGTTGTTGTTTATTTGACGTTGTTATCGTTGTTTATTTGACGTTGTTTTTGTTATTTTACGTTGTTGTTGTTGTTGTTGTTGTTGTATTTGTTGTTGTTGTTGTTGTTGCTTATTTGACGTTGTTGTTATTGTTGCTATTTATTTGACATTGTTGTTGTTGTTGTTTATTTGACGTTGTTGTTGTTGTTGTTTATTTGACGTTGTTGTTGTTGTTGACGTTGTTGTTGTTGTTGTTTATTTGATGTTGTTGTTGCTGTTGTTGACATAATTGTTGTTGTTTATTTGACGTTGTTGTTGTTGTTAACGTTGTTGTTTATTTGACGTTGTTGTTGTTTATTTGACGTTGTTGTTGTTGTTGTTGACGTTGTTGTTGTTGTTTATTGGACGTTGTTGTTGTTGTTGTTTATTTGACATTGTTGTTGTTGACCGTGTTGTTCTTGTTGTTTATTTGACATTGTTGTTGTTGTTGTTATTTATTTGAAGTTCTTGTTGTTGTTTATTTGACGTTGCTGTTGTTATTTGAAGTTGTTGTTGTTGTTGTATTTGTTGTTGTTGTTGTTGTTGTTTATTTGACGCTGTTGTTAATGTTATTTTTTATTTGACGTTATTGTTGTTGTTTATTTGACGTTGTTATTGTTGTTGTTGTTGTTGTTGTTTATTTGACGTTGTTGTTGTTGACGTTATTGTTGTTGTTGTTTATTTGACGTTGTTGTTGTTGTTGTTTATTTGACATTGTTAAAGTTGTTGACATTGTTGTTGTTGTTTTCGTTGTTTATTTGACGTTGTTGTTGTTGTTGTTTTTGTTGTTGTTATTGTTGGTGTTGTTGTTGTTTATTTGACGTTGTTGTTGTTGTTGTTGTTGTTTATTTAACATTGTTGTTGTTGTTGTTTATTTGATGTTGTTGTCGTTGTTTATTTGACGTTGTTGTTGTTGTTGTTTATTTGACGTTGTTGTTGTTTATTTGACATTGTTGTTGTTGTTGTTGACGTTGTTGTTGTAGTTGTTTATTTGACGTTGTTGTTGTTGTTGTTTATTTGATATTGTTTTAGTTGTTGTTGTTTATTTGACGTTGTTGTTGTTTTTTATTTGACGTTGTTGTTGTTGACATTGTTGTTGTTGTTATTTATTTGACGTTGTTGTTGTTGTTGTTTATTTGACGTAGTTGTTATTATTGACGTTGTTGTTGTTGTTTATTTGACGTTTTTGTTGTTGTTGATGTTATTGTTGTTGTTGTTTTTTATTTGACGTTGTTGTTGTTATTGTTTATTTGACGTTGTTGTTGTTGTTTATTTGACGTTGTTGTTGTTGTTTATTTGATGTTGTTGTTGTTGTTGTTTATGTGACGTTGTTATTGTTGTTATTTATTTGACGTTGTTGTTATTGTTTATTTGACATTGTTGTTGTTGTTGATGTTTATTTGACGTTGTTATTGTTATTTATTTAATGTTGTTTTTGTTATTTGACGTTGTTGTTGTTGTATTTGTAGTTGTTGTTGTTGTTGCTTATTTGACGTTGTTGTTATTGTTGCTATTTATTTGACGTTGTTGTTGTTGTTGTTTATTTGACGTTGTTGTTGTTGTTGTTTATTTGATGTTGTTGTTGTTGTTGACGTTGTTGTTGTTGTTGTTTATTTAATGTTGTTGTTGTTGTTGTTGACATAGTTGTTGTTGTTTATTTGACGTTGTTGTTGTTGTTGACGTTGTTGTTTATTTGACGTTGTTGTTGTTTATTTGACGTTGTTGTTGTTGTTGTTGACGTTGTTGTTGTTGTTGTTGTTGTTTATTGGACGTTGTTGTTGTTGTTTATTTGACATTGTTTTTGTTGACCGTGTTGTTCTTGTTGTTTATTTGACATTGTTGTTGTTGTTGTTATTTATTTGACGTTGTTGTTGTTGTTTTTTGACGTTGTTGTTGTTGTTGTTTATTTGACGTTGTTGTTTATTTGACGTTGTTGTTGTTATTTGAAGTTGTTGTTGTTGTTGTATTTGTTGTTGTTGTTGTTGTTGTTTATTTGACGCTGTTGTTGTTGTTGTTGTTGTTTATTTGACGTTATTGTTGTTGTTTATTTGACGTTGTTATTGTTGTTGTTGTTGTTGTTTATTTGACGTTGTTGTTGACGTTATTGTTGTTGTAATTTATTTGACGTTGTTGTTGTTGTTGTTTATTTGACATTGTTAAAGTTGTTGACATTGTTGTTGTTGTTTTCGTTGTTTATTTGACGTTGTTGTTGTTGTTGTTGTTGTTGTTGTTGTTATTGTTGGTGTTGTTGTTGTTTATTTAACGTTGTTGTTGTTGTTGTTGTTTATTTGACATTGTTTTTATTGTTGTTTATTTGACGTTGTTTTTGTTTATTTGACGTTGTTGTTGTTGTCGTTTACTTGACGTTGTTGTTGTTTATTTGACATTGTTGTTGTTGTTTATTTGACATTGTTGTTGTTGTTGTTTATTTGACGTTGTTGTTGTTTATTTGACGTTGTTGTTGTTGTTGTTTATTTGACGTTGTTGTTGTTTATTTGACGTTGTTGTTGTTTATTTGACATTGTTGTTGTTGTTGTTGACGTTGTTGTTGTAGTTGTTTATTTGACGTTGTTGTTGTTGTTTATTTGATGTGGTTTTAATTGTTGTTGTTTATTTGACGTTGTTGTTGTTTCTTTATTTGACGTTGTTGTTGTTGACATTGTTGTTGTTGTTATTTATTTGATGTTGTTGTTGTTATTTATTTGACGTAGTTGTTATTATTGACGTTGTTGTTGTTGTTGTTTATATGACGTTTTTGTTGTTGTTGATGTAATTGTTGTTATTGTTTTTTATTTGACGTTGTTGTTGTTATTGTTTATTTGACGTTGTTGTTGTTGTTGTTTATTTAACGTTGTAGTTGTTTATTTGATGTTGTTGTTGTTGTTGTTTATGTGACGTTGTTATTGTTGTTATTTATTTGACGTTGTTGTTATTGTTTATTTGACATTGTTGTTGTTGTTGATGTTTATTTGACGTTGTTATTGTTATTTATTTAACGTTGTGTTTGTTATTTGACGTTGTTGTTGTTGTATTTGTTGTTGTTGTTGTTGTTGTTGTTGTTGCTTATTTGACGTTGTTGTTATTGTTGCTATTTATTTGACTTTGTTGTTGTTGTTGTTGTTGTTTATTTGACGTTATTGTTATTTATTTGACGTTGTTGTTTTTGTTGTTGTCTATTTGACGTTGTTGTTGATGTTGTTGTTGTTTATTTGACGTTGTTGTTTATTTGACGTTGTTGTTGTTTATTTGACATTGTTGTTGTTATTTGACGTTGATGTTGTTGTTGTTGTTGTTGTTGTTGTTGTTGTTTAATTAACGTTGTTGTTGTTGTTGTTTATTTGACGTTATTGTTGGTGTTTATTTGACGTTGTTATTGTTGTTGTTGTTGTTGTTTATTTGACGTAGTTGTTGTTATTGACGTTGTTGTTGTTGTTGTTGTTTATTTGACGTTGATGTTGTTGTTGTTGTTGTTTTTTATTTGACTTTGTTGTTGTTGTTTATTTGACGTTGTTGTTGTTATTGTTGTTTTTGTTGTTGTTAATTTGACGTTGTTGTTGTTGTTGTTGTTGTTGTTGTTTATTTGACGTTGTTGTTGTTGTTGTTTATTTGACGTTGTTGTTGTTTATTTGACGTTGTTGTTGTTTATTTGACATTGTTGTTGTTGTTGTTGACGTTGTTGTTGTAGTTGTTTATTTGACGTTGTTGTTGTTGTTTATTTGATGTGGTTTTAATTGTTGTTGTTTATTTGACGTTGTTGTTGTTTCTTTATTTGACGTTGTTGTTGTTGACATTGTTGTTGTTGTTATTTATTTGATGTTGTTGTTGTTATTTATTTGACGTAGTTGTTATTATTGACGTTGTTGTTGTTGTTGTTTATATGACGTTTTTGTTGTTGTTGATGTAATTGTTGTTATTGTTTTTTATTTGACGTTGTTGTTGTTATTGTTTATTTGACGTTGTTGTTGTTGTTGTTTATTTAACGTTGTAGTTGTTTATTTGATGTTGTTGTTGTTGTTGTTTATGTGACGTTGTTATTGTTGTTATTTATTTGACGTTGTTGTTATTGTTTATTTGACATTGTTGTTGTTGTTGATGTTTATTTGACGTTGTTATTGTTATTTATTTAACGTTGTGTTTGTTATTTGACGTTGTTGTTGTTGTATTTGTTGTTGTTGTTGTTGTTGTTGTTGTTGCTTATTTGACGTTGTTGTTATTGTTGCTATTTATTTGACTTTGTTGTTGTTGTTGTTTATTTGACGTTATTGTTATTTATTTGACGTTGTTGTTTTTGTTGTTGTCTATTTGACGTTGTTGTTGATGTTGTTGTTGTTTATTTGACGTTGTTGTTTATTTGACGTTGTTGTTGTTTATTTGACATTGTTGTTGTTATTTGACGTTGATGTTGTTGTTGTTGTTGTTGTTGTTGTTTAATTAACGTTGTTGTTGTTGTTGTTGTTGTTGTTTTTTTGACGTAGTTGTTGTTATTGACGTTGTTGTTGTTGTTGTTGTTTATTTGACGTTGATGTTGTTGTTGTTGTTGTTTTTTATTTGACTTTGTTGTTGTTGTTTATTTGACGTTGTTGTTGTTATTGTTGTTTTTGTTGTTGTTAATTTGACGTTGTTGTTGTTGTTGTTGTTGTTGTTGTTTATTTGACGTTGTTGTTGTTGTTTATTTGGCGTTGTTGTTGTTGTTGTTGTTTATTTGACGTTGTTGTTGTTGTTTTTTATTTGACGTTGTTTTTGTTGTTATTGTTTATTTGATGTTGTTGTTGTTGTTGTTTATTTGACGTTGTTATCGTTGTTTATTTGACGTTGTTTTTGTTATTTTACGTTGTTGTTGTTGTTGTGGTTGTATTTGTTGTTGTTGTTGTTGTTGTTGCTTATTTGACGTTGTTGTTATTGTTGCTATTTATTTGACGTTGTTGTTGTTGTTGTTGTTTATTTGACGTTGTTGTTGTTGTTTATTTGACGTTGTTGTTGTTGTTAACGTTGTTGTTTATTTGACGTTGTTGTTGTTTATTTGACGTTGTTGTTGTTGTTGTTGTTGACGTTGTTGTTGTTGTTGTTTATTGGACGTTGTTGTTGTTGTTTATTTGACATTGTTGTTGTTGACCGTGTTGTTCTTGTTGTTTATTTGACATTGTTGTTGTTGTTGTTATTTATTTGAAGTTCTTGTTGTTGTTTATTTGACGTTGTTGTTTATATGACGTTGCTGTTGTTATTTGAAGTTGTTGTTGTTGTTGTATTTGTTGTTGTTGTTGTTGTTGTTGTTTATTTGACGTTGTTGTTGTTATTGTTTATTTGACGTTATTGTTGTTGTTTATTTGATGTTGTTGTTGTTGACGTTATTGTTGTTGTTGTTTATTTGACGTTGTTGTTGTTGTTGTTGTTTATTTGACATTGTTAAAGTTGTTGACATTGTTGTTGTTGTTTTCGTTGTTTATTTGACGTTGTTGTTGTTGTTGTTGTTTTTGTTGTTGTTATTGTTGGTGTTGTTGTTGTTTATTTGACGTTGTTGTTGTTGTTTATTTGACATTGTTGTTGTTGTTGTTTATTTGATGTTGTTGTTGTTGTTTATTTGACGTTGTTGTTGTTGTTGTTTATTTGACGTTGTTGTTGTTTATTTGACATTGTTGTTGTTGTTGTTGACGTTTGTTGTTGTAGTTGTTTATTTGACGTTGTTGTTGTTGTTGTTTATTTGATATTGTTTTAGTTGTTGTTGTTTATTTGACGTTGTTGTTGTTTTTTATTTGACGTTGTTGTTGTTGACATTGTTGTTGTTGTTATTTATTTGACGTTGTTGTTGTTGTTGTTTATTTGACGTAGTTGTTATTATTGACGTTGTTGTTGTTGTTTATTTGACGTTTTTGTTGTTGTTGATGTTATTGTTGTTGTTGTTTTTTATTTGACGTTGTTGTTGTTATTGTTTATTTGACGTTGTTGTTATTGTTGTTGTTTATTTGACGTTGTTGTTGTTGTTTATTTGATGTTGTTGTTGTTGTTGTTTATGTGACGTTGTTATTGTTGTTATTTATTTGACGTTGTTGTTATTGTTTATTTGACATTGTTGTTGTTATTGATGTTTATTTGACGTTGTTATTGTTATTTATTTAATGTTGTTTTTGTCATTTGACGTTGTTGTTGTTGTATTTGTAGTTGTTGTTGTTGTTGTTGTTGCTTATTTGACGTTGTTGTTATTGTTGCTATTTATTTGACGTTGTTGTTGTTGTTGTTTATTTGACGTTGTTGTTGTTGTTGTTTATTTGATGTTGTTGTTATTGTTGACGTTGTTGTTGTTGTTGTTTATTTGATGTTGTTGTTGTTGTTGTTGACATAGTTGTTGTTGTTTATTTGACGTTGTTGTTGTTGTTGACGTTGTTGTTTATTTGACGTTGTTGTTGTTTATTTGACGTTGTTGTTGTTGTTGTTGACGTTGTTGTTGTTGTTGTTTATTGGACGTTGTTGTTGTTGTTTATTTGACATTGTTGTTGTTGACCGTGTTGTTCTTGTTGTTTATTTGACATTGTCGTTGTTGTTGTTATTTATTTGACGTTGTTGTTGTTGTTTATTTGACGTTGTTGTTGTTGTTGTTTATTTGACGTTGTTGTTTATTTGACGTTGTTGTTTGTTATTTGACGTTGTTGTTGTTGTATTTGTTGTTGTTGTTGTTGTTGTTGTTGTTGCTTATTTGACGTTGTTGTTATTGTTGCTATTTATTTGACTTTGTTGTTGTTGTTGTTGTTTATTTGACGTTATTGTTATTTATTTGACGTTGTTGTTTTTGTTGTTGTCTATTTGACGTTGTTGTTGATGTTGTTGTTGTTTATTTGACGTTGTTGTTTATTTGACGTTGTTGTTGTTTATTTGACATTGTTGTTGTTATTTGACGTTGATGTTGTTGTTGTTGTTGTTGTTGTTGTTGTTTAATTAACGTTGTTGTTGTTGTTGTTTATTTGACGTTATTGTTGGTGTTTATTTGACGTTGTTATTGTTGTTGTTGTTGTTGTTTATTTGACGTAGTTGTTGTTATTGACGTTGTTGTTGTTGTTGTTGTTTATTTGACGTTGATGTTGTTGTTGTTGTTGTTTTTTATTTGACTTTGTTGTTGTTGTTTATTTGACGTTGTTGTTGTTATTGTTGTTTTTGTTGTTGTTAATTTGACGTTGTTGTTGTTGTTGTTGTTGTTGTTGTTTATTTGACGTTGTTGTTGTTGTTTATTTGGCGTTGTTGTTGTTGTTGTTGTTTATTTGACGTTGTTGTTGTTGTTTTTTATTTGACGTTGTTTTTGTTGTTATTGTTTATTTGACGTTGTTGTTGTTGTTGTTTATTTGACGTTGTTATCGTTGTTTATTTGACGTTGTTTTTGTTATTTTACGTTGTTGTTGTTGTTGTGGTTGTATTTGTTGTTGTTGTTGTTGTTGTTGCTTATTTGACGTTGTTGTTATTGTTGCTATTTATTTGACGTTGTTGTTGTTGTTGTTGTTTATTTGACGTTGTTGTTGTTGTTTATTTGACGTTGTTGTTGTTGTTAACGTTGTTGTTTATTTGACGTTGTTGTTGTTTATTTGACGTTGTTGTTGTTGTTGTTGTTGACGTTGTTGTTGTTGTTGTTTATTGGACGTTGTTGTTGTTGTTTATTTGACATTGTTGTTGTTGACCGTGTTGTTCTTGTTGTTTATTTGACATTGTTGTTGTTGTTGTTATTTATTTGAAGTTCTTGTTGTTGTTTATTTGACGTTGTTGTTTATATGACGTTGCTGTTGTTATTTGAAGTTGTTGTTGTTGTTGTATTTGTTGTTGTTGTTGTTGTTGTTGTTTATTTGACGTTGTTGTTGTTATTGTTTATTTGACGTTATTGTTGTTGTTTATTTGATGTTGTTGTTGTTGACGTTATTGTTGTTGTTGTTTATTTGACGTTGTTGTTGTTGTTGTTTATTTGACATTGTTAAAGTTGTTGACATTGTTGTTGTTGTTTTCGTTGTTTATTTGACGTTGTTGTTGTTGTTGTTGTTGTTTTTGTTGTTGTTATTGTTGGTGTTGTTGTTGTTTATTTGACGTTGTTGTTGTTGTTTATTTGACATTGTTGTTGTTGTTGTTTATTTGATGTTGTTGTTGTTGTTTATTTGACGTTGTTGTTGTTGTTGTTTATTTGACGTTGTTGTTGTTTATTTGACATTGTTGTTGTTGTTGTTGACGTTTGTTGTTGTAGTTGTTTATTTGACGTTGTTGTTGTTGTTGTTTATTTGATATTGTTTTAGTTGTTGTTGTTTATTTGACGTTGTTGTTGTTTTTTATTTGACGTTGTTGTTGTTGACATTGTTGTTGTTGTTATTTATTTGACGTTGTTGTTGTTGTTGTTTATTTGACGTAGTTGTTATTATTGACGTTGTTGTTGTTGTTTATTTGACGTTTTTGTTGTTGTTGATGTTATTGTTGTTGTTGTTTTTTATTTGACGTTGTTGTTGTTATTGTTTATTTGACGTTGTTGTTATTGTTGTTGTTTATTTGACGTTGTTGTTGTTGTTTATTTGATGTTGTTGTTGTTGTTGTTTATGTGACGTTGTTATTGTTGTTATTTATTTGACGTTGTTGTTATTGTTTATTTGACATTGTTGTTGTTATTGATGTTTATTTGACGTTGTTATTGTTATTTATTTAATGTTGTTTTTGTCATTTGACGTTGTTGTTGTTGTATTTGTAGTTGTTGTTGTTGTTGTTGTTGCTTATTTGACGTTGTTGTTATTGTTGCTATTTATTTGACGTTGTTGTTGTTGTTGTTTATTTGACGTTGTTGTTGTTGTTGTTTATTTGATGTTGTTGTTATTGTTGACGTTGTTGTTGTTGTTGTTTATTTGATGTTGTTGTTGTTGTTGACATAGTTGTTGTTGTTTATTTGACGTTGTTGTTGTTGTTGACGTTGTTGTTTATTTGACGTTGTTGTTGTTTATTTGACGTTGTTGTTGTTGTTGTTGACGTTGTTGTTGTTGTTGTTTATTGGACGTTGTTGTTGTTGTTTATTTGACATTGTTGTTGTTGACCGTGTTGTTCTTGTTGTTTATTTGACATTGTCGTTGTTGTTGTTATTTATTTGACGTTGTTGTTGTTGTTTATTTGACGTTGTTGTTGTTGTTGTTTATTTGACGTTGTTGTTTATTTGACGTTGTTGTTGTTATTTGAAGTTGTTGTTGTTGTTGTATTTGTTGTTGTTGTTGTTGTTTATTTGACGTTGTTGTTGTTGTTGTTGTTGTTTATTTGACGTTATTGTTGTTGTTTATTTGACGTTGTTATTGTTGTTGTTGTTGTTGTTTATTTGACGTTGTTGTTGACGTTATTGTTGTTGTTGTTTATTTGACGTTGTTGTTGTTGTTGTTTATTTGACATTGTTAAAGTTGTTGACATTGTTGTTGTTGTTTTCGTTGTTTATTTGACGTTGTTGTTGTTGTTGTTGTTATTGTTGGTGTTGTTGTTGTTTATTTGACGTTGTTGTTGTTGTTGTTGTTTATTTGACATTGTTGTTGTTGTTGTTTATTTGACGTTGTTGTTGTTGTTGTTGTTTATTTGACGTTGTTGTTGTTTATTTGACATTGTTGTTGTTGTTTATTTGACATTGTTGTTGTTGTTGTTGTTTATTTGACGTTGTTGTTGTTTATTTGACGTTGTTGTTGTTGTTGTTTATTTGACGTTGTTGTTGTTTATTTGACGTTGTTGTTGTTTATTTGACATTGTTGTTGTTGTTGTTGACGTTGTTGTTGTAGTTGTTTATTTGACGTTGTTGTTGTTTTTTATTTGACGTTGTTGTTGTTGACATTGTTGTTGTTGTTATTTATTTGATGTTGTTGTTGTTGTTATTTATTTGACGTAGTTGTTATTATTGACGTTGTTGTTGTTGTTGTTTATTTGACGTTTTTATTGTTGTTGATGTAATTGTTGTTGTTGTTTTTTATTTGACGTTGTTGTTGTTATTGTTTATTTGACGTTGTTGTTGTTGTTGTTTATTTAACGTTGTAGTTGTTTATTTGATGTTGTTGTTGTTGTTGTTTATGTGACGTTGTTATTGTTGTTATTTATTTGACGTTGTTGTTATTGTTTATTTGACATTGTTGTTGTTGTTGATGTTTATTTGACGTTGTTATTGTTATTTATTTAACGTTGTGTTTGTTATTTGACGTTGTTGTTGTTGTATTTGTTGTTGTTGTTGTTGTTGTTGTTGTTGCTTATTTGACGTTGTTGTTATTGTTGCTATTTATTTGACTTGGTTGTTGTTGTTGTTGTTTATTTGACGTTGTTGTTATTTATTTGACGTTGTTGTTTTTGTTGTTGTTTATTTGACGTTGTTGTTGACGTTGTTGTTGTTTATTTGACGTTGTTGTTTATTTGACGTTGTTGTTGTTTATTTGACATTGTTGTTGTTATTTGACGTTGTTGTTGTTGTTGTTGTTGTATTTGTTGTTGTTGTTGTTGTTGTTTAATTAACGTTGTTGTTGTTGTTGTTTATTTGACGTTATTGTTGGTGTTTATTTGACGTTGTTATTGTTGTTGTTGTTGTTGTTGTTGTTTATTTGACGTTGTTGTTGTTGTTGACGTTGTTGTTGTTGTTGTTGTTTATTTGACGTTGTTGTTGTTGTTGTTGTTTATTTGACGTTGTTAATGTTGTTGACATTGTTGTTGTTGTTTTTGTTGTTTATTTGACGTTGTTGTTGTTGTTGTTGTTTTTGTTGTAATTGTTGGTGTTGTTGTTGTTTATTTGACATTGTTGTTGTTGTTGTTTATTTGACGTTGTTGTTGTTTATTTGACGTTGTTGTTGTTGTTGTTAATTTGACGTTGTTGTTAATTTGTCGTTGTTGTTGTTGTTGTTTATTTGACGTTGTTGTTGTTGTTGTTTATTTGACATTGTTGTTGTTGTTGTTTATTTGACATTATTGTTGTTGTTGTTGTTTATTTCATGTTGTTTTAGTTGTTGTTGTTTATTTGACGTTGTTGTTGTTTTTTATTTGACGTTGTTGTTGTTGACATTGTTGTTGTTGTTGTTTATTTGACGTTGTTGTTGTTGTTTATTTGACGTAGTTGTTGTTATTGACGTTGTTGTTGTTGTTGTTGTTGTTTATTTGACGTTTTTGTTGTTGATGATGTTGTTGTTGTTGTTTTTTATTTGACGTTGTTGTTGTTTATTTGACGTTGTTGTTGTTGTTGTTGTTTATTTGATGTAGTTTTAGTTGTTGTTGTTTATTTGACGTTGTTGTTGTTTTTTATTTGACGTAGTTGTTGTTGACATTGTTGTTGTTGTTGTTGTTGTTGTTGTTTATTTGACGATGTTGTTGTTGTTGTTTATTTGACGTAGTTGTTGTTATTGACGTTGTTGTTGTTGTTGTTTATTTGACGTTGATGTTGTTGTTGATGTTGTTGTTGTTGTTGTTGTTTTTTATTTGACGTTGTTGTTGTTGTTTATTTGACGTTGTTGTTGTTGTTATTATTGTTTTTGTTGTTGTTAATTTGACGTTGTTGTTGTTGTTTATTTGACGTTGTTGTTGTTGTTGTTTATTTGACGTTGTTGTTGTTGTTGTTTATTTGATGTTGTTGTTGTTGTTATTTATTTGACGTTGTTTTTGTTGTTATTGTTTATTTGACGTTGTTGTTGTTGTTGTTTATTTGACGTTGTTATCGTTGTTTATTTGACGTTGTTTTTGTTATTTTACGTTGTTGTTGTTGTTGTATTTGTTGTTGTTGTTGTTATTGTTGCTTATTTGACGTTGTTGTTATTGTTGCTATTTATTTGACGTTGTTGTTGTTGTTTATTTGACGTTGTTGTTGTTTATTTGACGTTGTTGTTGTTGTTTATTTGACGTTGTTGTTGTTGTTGTATTTGTTATTGTTGTTATTGTTGTTATTGTTGTTGCTTATTTGAAGTTGTTGTTATTGTTGTTGTTTATTTGACGTTGTTGTTGTTGTTATTCATTTGACGTTGTTGTTGTTGTTGTTTATTTGACGATGTTGTTGTTGTTGTTCTTTATTTGACGTTGCTGTTGTCGTTGTTTTTGTTGTTTATTTGACGTTGTTGTTGTTATTTATTTGACGTTGTCGTTGTTGTTTATTTGACGTTGTTGTTGTTGTTTATTTGACGTTGTTGTTGTTGTTTATTTGACGTTGTTGTTGTTGTTTATTTGACGTTGTTGTTGTTATTGTTGTTGTTTATTTGACGTTGTTGTTGTTGTTTATTTGACATTGTTGTTGTTTATTTGACATTGTTGTTGTTGTTGTTGACGTTGTTGTTGTAGTTGTTTATTTGACGTTGTTGTTGTTGTTTATTTGATGTTGTTTTAGTTTTTGTTGTTTATTTGACGTTGTTGTTTTTTATTTGACATTGTTGTTGTTGACATTGTTGATGTTTATTTGACGTTGTTGTTGTTGTTGTTATTGTTTATTTGACGTTGTTGTTGTTGTATTTGTTGTTGTTGTTGTTGTTGTTGCTTATTTGACGTTGTTGTTATTGTTGCTATTTAGTTGACGTTGTTGTTGTTGTTGTTTATTTGACGTTGTTGTTATTTATTTGACGTTGTTGTTTTTGTTGTTGTTTATTTGACGTTGTTGTTGACGTTGTTGTTGTCGTTGTTGTTTATTTGACGTTGTTGTTGTTGTTGTATTTGTTGTTGTTGTTGTTGTTGTTGTTTAATTAACGGTTTTGTTGTTGTTGTTTATTTGACTTTATTGTTGTTGTTTATTTGACGTTGTTATTGTTGTTGTTGTTGTTGTTTATTTGACGTTGTTGTTGTTGACGTTGTTGTTGTTGTGGTTTATTTGACGTTGTTGTTGTTGTTGTTGTTTATTTGACGTTGTTAATGTTGTTAACATTGTTGTTGTTGTTTTTGTTGTTTATTTGACGTTGTTGTTGTTGTTGTTTTTGTTGTTATTTTTGTTGTTATTCTTGGTGTTGTTGTTGTTTATTTGACGTTGTTGTTGTTGTTGTTTATTTGACGTTGTTGTTGTTATTTATTTGACGTTGTTGTTGTTGTTAATTTGACGTTGTTGTTGTTGTTGTTGTTTATTTGAAGTTGTTGTTGTTGTTTATTTGACATTGTGGTTGTTGACGTTGTTGTTCTTGTTGTTGTTTATTTGACGTTGTTGTTGTTGTTGTTGTTTATTTCATGTTGTTTTAGTTGTTGTTGTTTATTTAAAATTGTTGTTTTTTTTTATTTGACGTTGTTGTTGTTGACATTGTTGTTGTTTTTTATTTGACGTTGTTGTTGTTGTTTATTTGACGTAGTTGTTGTTATTGACGTTGTTGTTGTTGTTGTTATTTATTTGACGTTTTTATTGTTGTTGATGTTGTTGTTGTTTTTTATTTGACGTTGTTGTTGTTTATTTGACGTTGTTGTTGTTGTTGTTATTTATTTGACGTTGTTGTTGTTGTTGTTGTTTATTTGACGTTGTTGTTGTTCACGTTGTTGTTGTTGTTGTTGTTTATTTGATGTTGTTGTTGCTGTTGTTGACATAGTTGATGTTGTTTATTTAATGTTGTTGTTGTTGTTGTTCTTGTTGACGTTGTTGTTTATGTGACGTTGTTATTGTTGTTTATTTGACGTTGTTGTTGTTGTTGACGTTGTTGTTGTTGTTGTTGTTTATTGGACGTTGTTGTTGTTGTTGTTGTTTATTGGACGTTGTTGTTGTTGTTTATTTGACATTGTTGTTGTTGTTGACCGTGTTGTTGTTGTTGTTGTTTATTTGACATTGTTGTTGTTGTTATTTATTTGACGTTGTTGTTGTTGTTTATTTGACGTTGTTGTTGTTGTTGTTTATTTGACGTTGTTGTTTATTTGACGTTGTAGTTGTTGTTTATTTGACGTTGTTGTTGTTATTTGAAGTTGTTGTTGTTGTTGTATTTGTTGTTGTTGTTGTTGTTGTTTATTTGACATTGTTGTTGTTGTTGTTTATTTGACGTTATTGTTGTTGTTTATTTGACGTTGTTATTGTTGTTGTTGTTGTTATTTATTTGACGTTGTTGTTGTTATTGACGTTATTGTTGTTGTTATTTATTTGACGTTGTTGTTGTTGTTGTTTATTTGACGTTGTTGTTGTTTATTTGACGTAGTTGTTGTTATTGACGTTGTTGTTGTTGTTGTTGTTTATTTGACGTTTTTGTTGTTGATGATGTTGTTGTTGTTGTTTTTTATTTGACGTTGTTGTTGTTTATTTGACATTGTTGTTGTTGTTGTTGTTGTTGTTGTTGTTTATTTGATGTAGTTTTAGTTGTTGTTGTTTATTTGACGTTGTTGTTGTTTTTTATTTGACGTTGTTGTTGTTGACATTGTTGTTGTTGTTGTTGTTGTTTATTTGACGATGTTGTTGTTGTTGTTTATTTGACGTAGTTGTTGTTATTGACGTTGTTGTTGTTGTTGTTTATTTGACGTTTATGTTGTTGTTGATGTTGTTGTTGTTGTTGTTGTTTTTTATTTGACGTTGTTGTTGTTGTTTATTTGACGTTGTTGTTGTTGTTATTATTGTTTTTGTTGTTGTTAATTTGACGTTGTTGTTGTTGTTGTTGTTTATTTGACGTTGTTGTTGTTGTTTATTTGACGTTGTTGTTGTTGTTGTTTATTTGATGTTGTTGTTGTTGTTATTTATTTGACGTTGTTTTTGTTGTTATTGTTTATTTGACGTTGTTGTTGTTGTTGTATTTGACGTTGTTATCGTTGTTTATTTGACGTTGTTATCGTTGTTTATTTGACGTTGTTTTTGTTATTTTACGTTGTTGTTGTTGTTGTTGTTGTATTTGTTGTTGTTGTTGTTATTGTTGCTTATTTGACGTTGTTGTTATTGTTGTTATTTATTTGACGTTGTTGTTGTTGTTGTTTATTTGACGTTGTTGTTGTTGTTTATTTGACGTTGTTGTTGTTGTTTATTTGACGTTGTTGTTGTTGTTGTTGTTGTTGTTGTATTTGTTATTGTTGTTATTGTTGTTGCTTATTTGAAGTTGTTGTTATTGTTGTTGTTTATTTGACGTTGTTGTTGTTATTCATTTGACGTTGTTGTTGTTGTTGTTGTTGTTTATTTGATGATGTTGTTGTTGTTGTTCTTTATTTGACGTTGTTGTTGTCGTTGTTTTTGTTGTTTATTTGACGTTGTTGTTGTTATTTATTTGACGTTGTCGTTGTTGTTTATTTGACGTTGTTGTTGTTGTTGTTTATTTGACGTTGTTGTTGTTGTTTATTTGACGTTGTTGTTGTTGTTGTTGTTGTTTATTTGACGTTGTTGTTGTTATTGTTGTTGTTTATTTGACGTTGTTGTTGTTGTTATTTGACGTTGTTGTTGTTGTTTATTTGACGTTGTTGTTGTTTATTTGACATTGTTGTTGTTGTTGTTAACGTTGTTGTTGTACTTGTTTATTTGACGTTGTTGTTGTTGTTGTTTATTTGATGTTGTTTTAGTTGTTGTTGTTTATTTGACGTTGTTGTTTTTTATTTGACATTGTTGTTGTTGACATTGTTGATGTTTATTTGACGTTGTTGTTGTTGTTGTTATTGTTTATTTGACGTTGTTGTTGTTGTTATTGATGTTTATTTGACGTTGTTATTGTTATTTATTTAACGTTGTTTTTGTTATTTGACGTTGTTGTTGTTGATGTTGTTGTTGTTGTTGTTTAATTAACGTTGTTGTTGTTGTTGTTGTTTAT
Organism: Vicia faba; assembly: GCA_948472305.1. Taxonomy (NCBI): domain Eukaryota; kingdom Viridiplantae; phylum Streptophyta; class Magnoliopsida; order Fabales; family Fabaceae; genus Vicia; species Vicia faba. Next base: position 1,333,729,410 of record OX451735.1, on the reverse strand, counting down.
TTGACGTTATTGTTGTTGTTTATTTGACGTTGTTATTGTTGTTGTTGTTGTTGTTGATGTTTATTTGACGTTGTTGTTGTTGATGACGTTGTTGTTGTTGTTGTTTATTTGACGTTGTTGTTGTTATTGTTGTTTATTTGACGTTGTTAATGTTGTTGACATTGTTGTTGTTGTTTTTGTTGTTTATTTGACGTTGTTGTTGTTGTTGTTGTTGTTATTTTTGTTGTTATTCTTGGTGGTGTTGTTGTTTATTTGACGTTGTTGTTGTTGTTGTTTATTTGACGTTGTTGTTGTTGTTTATTTGATGTTGTTGTTGTTGTTGTTAATTTGACGTTGTTGTTGTTGTTGTTGTTGTTGTTGTTTATTTGAAGTTGTTGTTGTTGTTTATTTGACATTGTGGTTGTTGACGTTGTTGTTGTTGTTGTTTATTTGACGTTGTTGTTGTTGTTGTTGTTGTTTATTTCATGTTGTTTTAGTTGTTGTTGTTTATTTGAAATTGTTGTTGTTTTTTATTTGACGTTGTTGTTGTTGACATTGTTGTTGTTTTTTATTTGACGTTGTTGTTGTTGTTTATTTGACGTAGTTGTTGTTATTGACGTTGTTGTTGTTGTTATTTATTTGACGTTTTTGTTGTTGTTGATGTTGTTGTTGTTGTTGTTTATTTGACGTTGTTGTTGTTGTTGTTGTTTATTTGACGTTGTTGTTGTTGTTGTTGTTTATTTGACGTTGTTGTTGTTGTTCACGTTGCTGTTGTTATTGTTTATTTGATGTTGTTGTCGCTGTTGTTGACATAGTTGATGTTGTTTATTTGATGTTGTTGTTGTTGTTGTTGTTGACGTTGTTGTTTATTTGACGTTGTTATTGTTGTTTATTTGACGTTGTTGTTGTTGTTATTTATTGGACGTTGTTGTTGTTGTTTATTTAACATTGTTGTTGTTGTTGACCGTGTTGTTGTTGTTGTTTATTTGACATTGTTGTTGTTGTTATTTATTTGACGTTGTTGTTGTTGTTTATTTGATGTTGTTGTTGTTATTTGAAGTTGTTGTTGTTGTTGTTGTATTTGTTGTTGTTGTTGTTGTTGTTTATTTGACATTGTTGTTGTTGTTGTTTATTTGACGTTATTGTTGTTGTTTATTTGACGTTGTTATTATTGTTGTTGTTTATTTGACGTTGTTGTTGTTGACATTGTTGTTGTTGTTTTTGTTGTTTATTTGACATTGTTGTTGTTGTTGTTGTTGTTGTTGTTGTTGTTGTTATTGTTGGTGTTGTTGTTGTTGTTGTTGTTGTTTATTTGACATTATTGTTGTTGTTCTTTATTTGACGTTGTTGTTGTTGTTTATTTGACGTTGTTGTTGTTGTTTATTTGACGTTGTTGTTGTTGTTGTTTATTTGACGTTGTTGTTGTTGTTGTTTATTTGACGTTGTTGTTGTTGTTCACGTTGCTGTTGTTATTGTTTATTTGATGTTGTTGTTGCTGTTGTTGACATAGTTGATGTTGTTTATTTGATGTTGTTGTTGTTGTTGTTGTTGACGTTGTTGTTTATTTGACGTTGTTATTGTTGTTTATTTGACGTTGTTGTTGTTGTTTATTGGACGTTGTTGTTGTTGTTTATTTAACATTGTTGTTGTTGTTGACCGTGTTGTTGTTGTTGTTTATTTGACATTGTTGTTGTTGTTATTTATTTGACGTTGTTGTTGTTGTTTATTTGACGTTGTTGTTGTTATTTGAAGTTGTTGTTGTTGTTGTATTTGTTGTTGTTGTTGTTGTTGTTGTTTATTTGACATTGTTGTTGTTGTTGTTTATTTGACGTTATTGTTGTTGTTTATTTGACGTTGTTATTATTGTTGTTGTTTATTTGACGTTGTTGTTGTTGACATTGTTGTTGTTGTTTTTGTTGTTTATTTGACATTGTTGTTGTTGTTGTTGTTGTTGTTGTTTTTGTTGTTGTTATTGTTGGTGTTGTTGTTGTTGTTGTTTATTTGACATTGTTGTTGTTGTTCTTTATTTAACGTTGTTGTTGTTGTTTATTTGACGTTGTTGTTGTTGTTTATTTGACGTTGTTGTTGTTTATTTGACATTGTTGTTGTTGTTGTTATTGGCGTTGTTGTTGTAGTTGTTTATTTGACGTTGTTGTTGTTGTTGTTTATTTGATGTTGTTTTAGTTGTTGTTGTTTATTTGACGTTGTTGTTGTTTTTTATTTGAAGTTGTTGTTGTTGACATTGTTGTTGTTGTTATTTATTTGACGTTGTTGTTGTTGTTATTTATTTGACGTAGTTGTTATTATTGACGTTGTTGTTGTTGTTGTTTATATGACGTTTTTGTTGTTGTTGATGTAATTGTTGTTGTTGTTTTTTATTTGACGTTGTTGTTGTTATTGTTTATTTGACGTTGTTGTTGTTGTTGTTTATTTAACGTTGTAGTTGTTTATTTGATGTTGTTGTTGTTGTTGTTTATGTGACGTTGTTATTGTTGTTATTTATTTGACGTTGTTGTTATTGTTTATTTGACATTGTTGTTGTTGTTGATGTTTATTTGACGTTGTTATTGTTATTTATTTAACGTTGTGTTTGTTATTTGATGTTGTTGTTGTTGTATTTGTTGTTGTTGTTGTTGTTGTTGTTGTTGTTTATTTGACGTTGTTGTTATTTATTTGACGTTGTTGTTTTTGTTGTTGTTTATTTGACGTTGTTGTTGACGTTGTTGTTGTTTATTTGACGTTGTTGTTTATTTGACGTTGTTGTTGTTTATTTGACATTGTTGTTGTTATTTGACGTTGTTGTTGTTGTTGTTGTTGTTGTTGTTGTATTTGTTGTTGTTGTTGTTGTTGTTGTTTAATTAACGTTGTTGTTGTTGTTGTTTATTTGACGTTATTGTTGGTGTTTATTTGACGTTGTTATTGTTGTTGTTGTTGTTGTTTATTTGACGTAGTTGTTGTTATTGACGTTGTTGTTGTTGTTGTTGTTTATTTGACGTTGATGTTGTTGTTGTTGTTGTTTTTTATTTGACTTTGTTGTTGTTGTTTATTTGACGTTGTTGTTGTTATTGTTGTTTTTGTTGTTGTTAATTTGACGTTGTTGTTGTTGTTGTTGTTGTTGTTGTTGTTGTTTATTTGACGTTGTTGTTGTTGTTGTTTATTTGGCGTTGTTGTTGTTGTTGTTGTTGTTTATTTGACGTTGTTGTTGTTGTTTTTTATTTGACGTTGTTTTTGTTGTTATTGTTTATTTGACGTTGTTGTTGTTGTTGTTGTTTATTTGACGTTGTTATCGTTGTTTATTTGACGTTGTTTTTGTTATTTTACGTTGTTGTTGTTGTTGTGGTTGTATTTGTTGTTGTTGTTGTTGTTGTTGTTGCTTATTTGACGTTGTTGTTATTGTTGCTATTTATTTGACGTTGTTGTTGTTGTTGTTGTTTATTTGACGTTGTTGTTGTTGTTGTTTATTTGACGTTGTTGTTGTTGTTAACGTTGTTGTTTATTTGACGTTGTTGTTGTTTATTTGACGTTGTTGTTGTTGTTGTTGTTGACGTTGTTGTTGTTGTTGTTTATTGGACGTTGTTGTTGTTGTTTATTTGACATTGTTGTTGTTGACCGTGTTGTTCTTGTTGTTTATTTGACATTGTTGTTGTTGTTGTTATTTATTTGAAGTTCTTGTTGTTGTTTATTTGACGTTGTTGTTTATATGACGTTGCTGTTGTTATTTGAAGTTGTTGTTGTTGTTGTATTTGTTGTTGTTGTTGTTGTTGTTGTTTATTTGACGTTGTTGTTGTTGTTATTATTTATTTGACGTTATTGTTGTTGTTTATTTGACGTTGTTGTTGTTGACGTTATTGTTGTTGTTGTTTATTTGACGTTGTTGTTGTTGTTGTTTATTTGACATTGTTAAAGTTGTTGACATTGTTGTTGTTGTTTTCCTTGTTTATTTGACGTTGTTGTTGTTGTTGTTGTTGTTTTTGTTGTTGTTATTGTTGGTGTTGTTGTTGTTTATTTGACGTTGTTGTTGTTGTTTATTTGACATTGTTGTTGTTGTTGTTTATTTGATGTTGTTGGTGTTGTTTATTTGACGTTGTTGTTGTTGTTGTTTATTTGACGTTGTTGTTGTTTATTTGACATTGTTATTGTTGTTGTTGACGTTGTTGTTGTAGTTGTTTATTTGACGTTGTTGTTGTTGTTGTTTATTTGATATTGTTTTAGTTGTTGTTGTTTATTTGACGTTGTTGTTGTTTTTTATTTGACGTTGTTGTTGTTGACATTGTTGTTGTTGTTATTTATTTGACGTTGTTGTTGTTGTTGTTTATTTGACGTAGTTGTTATTATTGACGTTGTTGTTGTTGTTTATTTGACGTTTTTGTTGTTGTTGATGTTATTGTTGTTGTTGTTTTTTATTTGACGTTGTTGTTGTTATTGTTTATTTGACGTTGTTGTTGTTGTTGTTGTTTATTTGACGTTGTTGTTGTTGTTTATTTGATGTTGTTGTTGTTGTTGTTTATGTGACGTTGTTATTGTTGTTATTTATTTGACGTTGTAGTTATTGTTTATTTGACATTGTTGTTGTTATTGATGTTTATTTGACGTTGTTATTGTTATTTATTTAATGTTGTTTTTGTCATTTGACGTTGTTGTTGTTGTATTTGTAGTTGTTGTTGTTGTTGTTGTTGCTTATTTGACGTTGTTGTTATTGTTGCTATTTATTTGACGTTGTTGTTGTTGTTGTTTATTTGACGTTGTTGTTGTTGTTGTTTATTTGATGTTGTTGTTATTGTTGACGTTGTTGTTGTTGTTTATTTGATGTTGTTGTTGTTGTTGTTGACATAGTTGTTGTTGTTTATTTGACGTTGTTGTTGTTGTTGACGTTGTTGTTTATTTGACGTTGTTGTTGTTTATTTGACGTTGTTGTTGTTGTTGTTGACGTTGTTGTTGTTGTTGTTTATTGGACGTTGTTGTTGTTGTTTATTTGACATTGTTGTTGTTGACCGTGTTGTTCTTGTTGTTTATTTGACATTGTTGTTGTTGTTGTTGTTATTTATTTGACGTTGTTGTTGTTGTTTATTTGACGTTGTTGTTGTTGTTTATTTGACGTTGTTGTTTATTTGACGTTTTTGTTGTTATTTGAAGTTGTTGTTGTTGTTGTATTTGTTGTTGTTGTTGTTGTTTATTTGACGTTGTTGTTGTTGTTGTTGTTTATTTGACGTTATTGTTGTTGTTTATTTGACGTTGTTATTGTTGTTGTTGTTGTTGTTTATTTGACGTTGTTGTTGACGTTATTGTTGTTGTTGTTTATTTGACGTTGTTGTTGTTGTTGTTTATTTGACATTGTTAAAGTTGTTGACATTGTTGTTGTTGTTTTCGTTGTTTATTTGACGTTGTTGTTGTTGTTGTTGTTGTTATTGTTGGTGTTGTTGTTGTTTATTTGACGTTGTTGTTGTTGTTTCTTTATTTGACATTGTTGTTGTTGTTGTTTATTTGACGTTGTTGTTGTTTATTTGACGTTGTTGTTGTTGTTGTTGTTTATTTGACGTTGTTGTTGTTTATTTGACATTGTTGTTGTTGTTTATTTGACATTGTTGTTGTTGTTGTTTATTTGACGTTGTTGTTGTTTATTTGACGTTGTTGTTGTTGTTGTTGTTTATTTGACGTTGTTGTTGTTTATTTGACGTTGTTGTTGTTTATTTGACATTGTTGTTCTTGTTGTTGACGTTGTTGTTGTAGTTGTTTATTTGACGTTGTTGTTGTTTTTTATTTGACGTTGTTGTTGTTGACATTGTTGTTGTTGTTATTTATTTGATGTTGTTGTTGTTGTTATTTATTTGACGTAGTTGTTATTATTGACGTTGTTGTTGTTGTTTATTTGACGTTTTTATTGTTGTTGATGTAATTGTTGTTGTTGTTTTTTATTTGACGTTGTTGTTGTTATTGTTTATTTGACGTTGTTGTTGTTGTTGTTTATTTAACGTTGTAGTTGTTTATTTGATGTTGTTGTTGTTGTTGTTTATGTGACGTTGTTATTGTTGTTATTTATTTGACGTTGTTGTTATTGTTTATTTGGCATTGTTGTTGTTGTTGATGTTTATTTGACGTTGTTATTGTTATTTATTTAACGTTGTGTTTGTTATTTGACGTTGTTGTTGTTGTATTTGTTGTTGTTGTTGTTGTTGTTGTTGCTTATTTGACGTTGTTGTTATTGTTGCTATTTATTTGACTTTGTTGTTGTTGTTGTTGTTTATTTGACGTTGTTGTTATTTATTTGACGTTGTTGTTTTTGTTGTTGTTTATTTGACGTTGTTGTTGACGTTGTTGTTGTTTATTTGACGTTGTTGTTTATTTGACGTTGTTGTTGTTTATTTGACATTGTTGTTGTTATTTGACGTTGTTGTTGTTGTTGTTGTTGTTGTATTTGTTGTTGTTGTTGTTGTTGTTTAATTAACGTTGTTGTTGTTGTTGTTTATTTGACGTTATTGTTGGTGTTTATTTGACGTTGTTATTGTTGTTGTTGTTGTTGTTGTTTATTTGACGTTGTTGTTGTTGTTGACGTTGTTGTTGTTGTTGTTGTTTATTTGACGTTGTTGTTGTTGTTGTTGTTGTTTATTTGACGTTGTTAATGTTGTTGACATTGTTGTTGTTGTTTTTGTTGTTTATTTGACGTTGTTGTTGTTGTTGTTGTTTTTGTTGTAATTGTTGGTGTTGTTGTTGTTTATTTGACATTGTTGTTGTTGTTGTTTATTTGACGTTGTTGTTGTTGTTTATTTGACGTTGTTGTTGTTGTTGTTAATTTGACGTTGTTGTTAATTTGTCGTTGTTGTTGTTGTTTATTTGACGTTGTTGTTGTTGTTGTTTATTTGACATTGTTGTTGTTGTTGTTTATTTGACATTATTGTTGTTGTTGTTGTTTATTTCATGTTGTTTTAGTTGTTGTTGTTTATTTGACGTTGTTGTTGTTTTTTATTTGACGTTGTTGTTGTTGACATTGTTGTTGTTGTTGTTTATTTGACGTTGTTGTTGTTGTTTATTTGACGTAGTTGTTGTTATTGACGTTGTTGTTGTTGTTGTTGTTGTTGTTTATTTGACGTTTTTGTTGTTGATGATGTTGTTGTTGTTGTTTTTTATTTGACATTGTTGTTGTTTATTTGACGTTGTTGTTGTTGTTGTTGTTGTTTATTTGATGTAGTTTTAGTTGTTGTTGTTTATTTGACGTTGTTGTTGTTTTTTTTTGACGTAGTTGTTGTTGACATTGTTGTTGTTGTTGTTGTTGTTGTTTATTTGACGATGTTGTTGTTGTTGTTTATTTGACGTAGTTGTTGTTATTGACGTTGTTGTTGTTGTTGTTGTTTATTTGACGTTGATGTTGTTGTTGATGTTGTTGTTGTTGTTGTTGTTTTTTATTTGACGTTGTTGTTGTTGTTTATTTGACGTTGTTGTTGTTGTTATTATTGTTTTTGTCGTTGTTAATTTGACGTTGTTGTTGTTGTTTATTTGACGTTGTTGTTGTTGTTGTTTATTTGACGTTGTTGTTGTTGTTGTTTATTTGATGTTGTTGTTGTTGTTATTTATTTGACGTTGTTTTTGTTGTTATTGTTTATTTGACGTTGTTGTTGTTGTTGTTTATTTGACGTTGTTATCGTTGTTTATTTGACGTTGTTTTTGTTATTTTACGTTGTTGTTGTTGTTGTTGTATTTGTTGTTGTTGTTGTTATTGTTGCTTATTTGACGTTGTTGTTATTGTTGCTATTTATTTGACGTTGTTGTTGTTGTTTATTTGACGTTGTTGTTGTTTATTTGACGTTGTTGTTGTTGTTTATTTGACGTTGTTGTTGTTGTTGTATTTGTTAATGTTGTTATTGTTGTTATTGTTGTTGCTTATTTGAAGTTGTTGTTATTGTTGTTGTTTATTTGACGTTGTTGTTGTTGTTATTCATTTGACGTTGTTGTTGTTGTTGTTTATTTCACGATGTTGTTGTTGTTGTTCTTTATTTGACGTTGCTGTTGTCGTTGTTTTTGTTGTTTATTTGACGTTGTTGTTGTTATTTATTTGACGTTGTCGTTGTTGTTTATTTGACGTTGTTGTTGTTGTTTATTTGACGTTGTTGTTGTTGTTTATTTGACGTTGTTGTTGTTGTTTATTTGACGTTGTTGTTGTTATTGTTGTTGTTGTTATTGTTGTTGTTTATTTGACGTTGTTGTTGTTGTTTATTTGACGTTGTTGTTGTTTATTTGACATTGTTGTTGTTGTTGTTGACGTTGTTGTTGTAGTTGTTTATTTGACGTTGTTGTTGTTGTTTATTTGATGTTGTTTTAGTTTTTGTTGTTTATTTGACGTTGTTTTTTTTTATTTGACATTGTTGTTGTTGACATTGTTGATGTTTATTTGACGTTGTTGTTGTTGTTATTGTTTATTTGACGTTGTTGTTGTTGTTGTTGATGTTTATTTGACGTTGTTATTGTTATTTATTTAACGTTGTTTTTGTTATTTGACGTTGTTGTTGTTGTATTTGTTGTTGTTGTTGTTGTTGTTGCTTATTTGACGTTGTTGTTATTGTTGCTATTTAGTTGACGTTGTTGTTGTTGTTGTTGTTTATTTGACGTTGTTGTTATTTATTTGACGTTGTGGTTTTTGTTGTTGTTTATTTGACGTTGTTGTTGACGTTGTTGTTGTCGTTGTTGTTTATTTGACGTTGTTGTTGTTGTTGTATTTGTTGTTGTTGTTGTTGTTTAATTAACGGTTTTGTTGTTGTTGTTTATTTGACTTTATTGTTGTTGTTTATTTGACGTTGTTATTGTTGTTGTTGTTGTTGTTTATTTGACGTTGTTGTTGTTGTTGTTGTTGTTGTTTATTTGACGTTGTTGTTGTTGTTGTTGTTGTTTATTTGACGTTGTTAATGTTGTTAACATTGTTGTTGTTGTTTTTGTTGTTTATTTGACGTTGTTGTTGTTGTTGTTGTTGTTGTTATTTTTGTTGTTATTCTTGGTGTTGTTGTTGTTTATTTGACGTTGTTGTTGTTGTTGTTTATTTGACGTTGTTGTTGTTATTTATTTGACGTTGTTGTTGTTGTTGTTAATTTGACGTTGTTGTTGTTGTTGTTGTTTATTTGAAGTTGTTGTTGTTGTTTATTTGACATTGTGGTTGTTGACGTTGTTGTTCTTGTTGTTGTTTATTTGACGTTGTTGTTGTTGTTGTTGTTTATTTCATGTTGTTTTAGTTGTTGTTGTTTATTTGAAATTGTTGTTGTTTTTTATTTGACGTTGTTGTTGTTGACATTATTGTTGTTTTTTATTTGACGTTGTTGTTGTTGTTTATTTGACGTAGTTGTTGTTATTGACGTTGTTGTTGTTGTTATTTATTTGACGTTTTTATTGTTGTTGATGTTGTTGTTGTTTTTTATTTGACGTTGTTGTTGTTTATTTGACGTTGTTGTTGTTGTTGTTATTTATTTGACGTTGTTGTTGTTGTTGTTGTTGTTTATTTGACGTTGTTGTTGTTGTTCACGTTGTTGTTGTTGTTGTTGTTTATTTGATGTTGTTGTTGCTGTTGTTGACATAGTTGATGTTGTTTATTTAATGTTGTTGTTGTTGTTGTTCTTGTTGACGTTGTTGTTTATGTGACGTTGTTATTGTTGTTTATTTGACGTTGTTGTTGTTGTTGACGTTGTTGTTGTTGTTGTTGTTTATTGGACGTTGTTGTTGTTGTTTATTTGACATTGTTGTTGTTGTTGACCGTGTTGTTGTTGTTGTTGTTTATTTGACATTGTTGTTGTTGTTATTTATTTGACGTTGTTGTTGTTGTTTATTTGACGTTGTTGTTGTTGTTGTTTATTTGACGTTGTTGTTTATTTGACGTTGTAGTTGTTGTTTATTTGACGTTGTTGTTGTTATTTGAAGTTGTTGTTGTTGTTGTATTTGTTGTTGTTGTTGTTGTTGTTTATTTGACATTGTTGTTGTTGTTGTTTATTTGACGTTATTGTTGTTGTTTATTTGACGTTGTTATTGTTGTTGTTGTTGTTATTTATTTGACATTGTTGTTGTGATTGACGTTATTGTTGTTGTTATTTATTTGACGTTGTTGTTGTTGTTGTTTATTTGACGTTGTTGTTGTTTATTTGACGTAGTTGTTGTTATTGACGTTGTTGTTGTTGTTGTTGTTGTTTATTTGACGTTTTTGTTGTTGATGATGTTGTTGTTGTTGTTTTTTATTTGACGTTGTTGTTGTTTATTTGACGTTGTTGTTGTTGTTGTTGTTGTTGTTGTTTATTTGATGTAGTTTTAGTTGTTGTTGTTTATTTGACGTTGTTGTTGTTTTTTATTTGACGTTGTTGTTGTTGACATTGTTGTTGTTGTTGTTGTTGTTTATTTGACGATGTTGTTGTTGTTGTTTATTTGACATAGTTGTTGTTATTGACGTTGTTGTTGTTGTTGTTTATTTGACGTTTATGTTGTTGTTGATGTTGTTGTTGTTGTTGTTTTTTATTTGACGTTGTTGTTGTTGTTTATTTGACGTTGTTGTTGTTGTTATTATTGTTTTTGTTGTTGTTAATTTGACGTTGTTGTTGTTGTTGTTTATTTGACGTTGTTGTTGTTGTTTATTTGACGTTGTTGTTGTTGTTGTTTATTTGATGTTGTTGTTGTTGTTATTTATTTGACGTTGTTTTTGTTGTTATTGTTTATTTGACGTTGTTGTTGTTGTTGTATTTGACGTTGTTATCGTTGTTTATTTGATGTTGTTGTTGTTGTATTTGTTGTTGTTGTTGTTATTGTTGCTTATTTGACGTTGTTGTTATTGTTGTTATTTATTTGACGTTGTTGTTGTTGTTTATTTGACGTTGTTGTTGTTGTTTATTTGACGTTGTTGTTGTTGTTTATTTGACGTTGTTGTTGTTGTTGTTGTTGTTGTATTTGTTATTGTTGTTATTGTTGTTGCTTATTTGAAGTTGTTGTTATTGTTGTTGTTTATTTGACGTTGTTGTTGTTATTCATTTGACGTTGTTGTTGTTGTTGTTGTTCTTTATTTGACGTTGCTGTTGTCGTTGTTTTTGTTGTTTATTTGACGTTGTTGTTGTTATTTATTTGACGTTGTCGTTGTTGTTTATTTGACGTTGTTGTTGTTGTTTATTTGACGTTGTTGTTGTTGTTTATTTGACGTTGTTGTTGTTGTTGTTGTTGTTTATTTGACGTTGTTGTTGTTATTGTTGTTGTTTATTTGACGTTGTTATCGTTGTTTATTTGACGTTGTTTTTGTTATTTTACGTTGTTGTTGTTGTTGTTGTATTTGTTGTTGTTGTTGTTATTGTTGCTTATTTGACGTTGTTGTTATTGTTGCTATTTATTTGACGTTGTTGTTGTTGTTTATTTGACGTTGTTGTTGTTTATTTGACGTTGTTGTTGTTGTTTATTTGACGTTGTTGTTGTTGTTGTATTTGTTAATGTTGTTATTGTTGTTATTGTTGTTGCTTATTTGAAGTTGTTGTTATTGTTGTTGTTTATTTGACGTTGTTGTTGTTGTTATTCATTTGACGTTGTTGTTGTTGTTGTTTATTTCACGATGTTGTTGTTGTTGTTCTTTATTTGACGTTGCTGTTGTCGTTGTTTTTGTTGTTTATTTGACGTTGTTGTTGTTATTTATTTGACGTTGTCGTTGTTGTTTATTTGACGTTGTTGTTGTTGTTTATTTGACGTTGTTGTTGTTGTTTATTTGACGTTGTTGTTGTTGTTTATTTGACGTTGTTGTTGTTATTGTTGTTGTTGTTATTGTTGTTGTTTATTTGACGTTGTTGTTGTTGTTTATTTGACGTTGTTGTTGTTTATTTGACATTGTTGTTGTTGTTGTTGACGTTGTTGTTGTAGTTGTTTATTTGACGTTGTTGTTGTTGTTTATTTGATGTTGTTTTAGTTTTTGTTGTTTATTTGACGTTGTTTTTTTTTATTTGACATTGTTGTTGTTGACATTGTTGATGTTTATTTGACGTTGTTGTTGTTGTTATTGTTTATTTGACGTTGTTGTTGTTGTTGTTGATGTTTATTTGACGTTGTTATTGTTATTTATTTAACGTTGTTTTTGTTATTTGACGTTGTTGTTGTTGTATTTGTTGTTGTTGTTGTTGTTGTTGCTTATTTGACGTTGTTGTTATTGTTGCTATTTAGTTGACGTTGTTGTTGTTGTTGTTGTTTATTTGACGTTGTTGTTATTTATTTGACGTTGTGGTTTTTGTTGTTGTTTATTTGACGTTGTTGTTGACGTTGTTGTTGTCGTTGTTGTTTATTTGACGTTGTTGTTGTTGTTGTATTTGTTGTTGTTGTTGTTGTTTAATTAACGGTTTTGTTGTTGTTGTTTATTTGACTTTATTGTTGTTGTTTATTTGACGTTGTTATTGTTGTTGTTGTTGTTGTTTATTTGACGTTGTTGTTGTTGTTGTTGTTGTTGTTTATTTGACGTTGTTGTTGTTGTTGTTGTTGTTTATTTGACGTTGTTAATGTTGTTAACATTGTTGTTGTTGTTTTTGTTGTTTATTTGACGTTGTTGTTGTTGTTGTTGTTGTTGTTATTTTTGTTGTTATTCTTGGTGTTGTTGTTGTTTATTTGACGTTGTTGTTGTTGTTGTTTATTTGACGTTGTTGTTGTTATTTATTTGACGTTGTTGTTGTTGTTGTTAATTTGACGTTGTTGTTGTTGTTGTTGTTTATTTGAAGTTGTTGTTGTTGTTTATTTGACATTGTGGTTGTTGACGTTGTTGTTCTTGTTGTTGTTTATTTGACGTTGTTGTTGTTGTTGTTGTTTATTTCATGTTGTTTTAGTTGTTGTTGTTTATTTGAAATTGTTGTTGTTTTTTATTTGACGTTGTTGTTGTTGACATTATTGTTGTTTTTTATTTGACGTTGTTGTTGTTGTTTATTTGACGTAGTTGTTGTTATTGACGTTGTTGTTGTTGTTATTTATTTGACGTTTTTATTGTTGTTGATGTTGTTGTTGTTTTTTATTTGACGTTGTTGTTGTTTATTTGACGTTGTTGTTGTTGTTGTTATTTATTTGACGTTGTTGTTGTTGTTGTTGTTGTTTATTTGACGTTGTTGTTGTTGTTCACGTTGTTGTTGTTGTTGTTGTTTATTTGATGTTGTTGTTGCTGTTGTTGACATAGTTGATGTTGTTTATTTAATGTTGTTGTTGTTGTTGTTCTTGTTGACGTTGTTGTTTATGTGACGTTGTTATTGTTGTTTATTTGACGTTGTTGTTGTTGTTGACGTTGTTGTTGTTGTTGTTGTTTATTGGACGTTGTTGTTGTTGTTTATTTGACATTGTTGTTGTTGTTGACCGTGTTGTTGTTGTTGTTGTTTATTTGACATTGTTGTTGTTGTTATTTATTTGACGTTGTTGTTGTTGTTTATTTGACGTTGTTGTTGTTGTTGTTTATTTGACGTTGTTGTTTATTTGACGTTGTAGTTGTTGTTTATTTGACGTTGTTGTTGTTATTTGAAGTTGTTGTTGTTGTTGTATTTGTTGTTGTTGTTGTTGTTGTTTATTTGACATTGTTGTTGTTGTTGTTTATTTGACGTTATTGTTGTTGTTTATTTGACGTTGTTATTGTTGTTGTTGTTGTTATTTATTTGACATTGTTGTTGTGATTGACGTTATTGTTGTTGTTATTTATTTGACGTTGTTGTTGTTGTTGTTTATTTGACGTTGTTGTTGTTTATTTGACGTAGTTGTTGTTATTGACGTTGTTGTTGTTGTTGTTGTTGTTTATTTGACGTTTTTGTTGTTGATGATGTTGTTGTTGTTGTTTTTTATTTGACGTTGTTGTTGTTTATTTGACGTTGTTGTTGTTGTTGTTGTTGTTGTTGTTTATTTGATGTAGTTTTAGTTGTTGTTGTTTATTTGACGTTGTTGTTGTTTTTTATTTGACGTTGTTGTTGTTGACATTGTTGTTGTTGTTGTTGTTGTTTATTTGACGATGTTGTTGTTGTTGTTTATTTGACATAGTTGTTGTTATTGACGTTGTTGTTGTTGTTGTTTATTTGACGTTTATGTTGTTGTTGATGTTGTTGTTGTTGTTGTTTTTTATTTGACGTTGTTGTTGTTGTTTATTTGACGTTGTTGTTGTTGTTATTATTGTTTTTGTTGTTGTTAATTTGACGTTGTTGTTGTTGTTGTTTATTTGACGTTGTTGTTGTTGTTTATTTGACGTTGTTGTTGTTGTTGTTTATTTGATGTTGTTGTTGTTGTTATTTATTTGACGTTGTTTTTGTTGTTATTGTTTATTTGACGTTGTTGTTGTTGTTGTATTTGACGTTGTTATCGTTGTTTATTTGATGTTGTTGTTGTTGTATTTGTTGTTGTTGTTGTTATTGTTGCTTATTTGACGTTGTTGTTATTGTTGTTATTTATTTGACGTTGTTGTTGTTGTTTATTTGACGTTGTTGTTGTTGTTTATTTGACGTTGTTGTTGTTGTTTATTTGACGTTGTTGTTGTTGTTGTTGTTGTTGTATTTGTTATTGTTGTTATTGTTGTTGCTTATTTGAAGTTGTTGTTATTGTTGTTGTTTATTTGACGTTGTTGTTGTTATTCATTTGACGTTGTTGTTGTTGTTGTTGTTCTTTATTTGACGTTGCTGTTGTCGTTGTTTTTGTTGTTTATTTGACGTTGTTGTTGTTATTTATTTGACGTTGTCGTTGTTGTTTATTTGACGTTGTTGTTGTTGTTTATTTGACGTTGTTGTTGTTGTTTATTTGACGTTGTTGTTGTTGTTGTTGTTGTTTATTTGACGTTGTTGTTGTTATTGTTGTTGTTTATTTGACGTTGTTGTTGTTGTTGTTATTTGACGTTGTTGTTGTTGTTTATTTGACGTTGTTGTTGTTTATTTGACATTGTTGTTGTTGTTGTTAACGTTGTTGTTGTAGTTGTTTATTTGACGTTGTTGTTGTTGTTGTTTATTTGATGTTGTTTTAGTTGTTGTTGTTTATTTGACGTTGTTGTTTTTTATTTGACATTGTTGTTGTTGACATTGTTGATGTTTATTTGACGTTGTTGTTGTTGTTATTGTTTATTTGACGTTGTTGTTGTTGTTATTGATGTTTATTTGACGTTGTTATTGTTATTTATTTAACGTTGTTTTTGTTATTTGACGTTGTTGTTGTTGATGTTGTTGTTGTTGTTGTTTAATTAACGTTGTTGTTGTTGTTGTTGTTGTTGTTGTTTATTTGACGTTATTGTTGTTGTTTATTTGACGTTGTTATTGTTGTTGTTGTTGTTGTTGTTGTTATTTGAAGTTGTTGTTGTTGTTGTATTTGTTGTTGTTGTTGTTTATTTGACGTTGTTGTTGTTGTTGTTGTTGTTTATTTGACGTTGTTGTTGTTGTTATTTATTTGACGTTTTTGTTGTTGTTGATGTTGTTGTTGTTGTTGTTTATTTGACGTTGTTGTTGTTGTTGTTTATTTGACGTTGTTGTTGTTGTTGTTGTTTATTTGACGTTGTTGTTGTTGTTCACGTTGCTGTTGTTATTGTTTATTTGATGTTGTTGTCGCTGTTGTTGACATAGTTGATGTTGTTTATTTGATGTTGTTGTTGTTTTTGTTGTTGACGTTGTTTTTTATTTGACGTTGTTATTGTTGTTTATTTGACGTTGTTGTTGTTGTTATTTATTGGACGTTGTTGTTGTTGTTTATTTAACATTGTTGTTGTTGTTGACCGTGTTGTTGTTGTTGTTTATTTGACATTGTTGTTGTTGTTATTTATTTGACGTTGTTGTTGTTGTTTATTTGACGTTGTTGTTGTTATTTGAAGTTGTTGTTGTTGTTGTATTTGTTGTTGTTGTTGTTGTTGTTGTTTATTTGACATTGTTGTTGTTGTTGTTTATTTGACGTTATTGTTGTTGTTTATTTGACGTTGTTATTATTGTTGTTGTTTATTTGACGTTGTTGTTGTTGACATTGTTGTTGTTGTTTTTGTTGTTTATTTGACATTGTTGTTGTTGTTGTTGTTGTTGTTGTTTTTGTTGTTGTTATTGTTGGTGTTGTTGTTGTTGTTGTTGTTGTTGTTTATTTGACATTGTTGTTGTTGTTCTTTATTTGACGTTGTTGTTGTTGTTTATTTGACGTTGTTGTTGTTGTTTATTTGACGTTGTTGTTGTTGTTGTTGTTTATTTGACGTTGTTGTTGTTGTTGTTGTTTATTTGACGTTGTTGTTGTTGTTCACGTTGCTGTTGTTATTGTTTATTTGATGTTGTTGTTGCTGTTGTTGACATAGTTGATGTTGTTTATTTGATGTTGTTGTTGTTGTTGTTGACGTTGTTGTTTATTTGACGTTGTTATTGTTGTTTATTTGACGTTGTTGTTGTTGTTGTTTATTGGACGTTGTTGTTGTTGTTTATTTAACATTGTTGTTGTTGTTGACCGTGTTGTTGTTGTTGTTTATTTGACATTGTTGTTGTTGTTATTTATTTGACGTTGTTGTTGTTTATTTGACGTTGTTGTTGTTATTTGAAGTTGTTGTTATTGTTGTATTTGTTGTTGTTGTTGTTGTTGTTTATTTGACATTGTTGTTGTTGTTGTTTATTTGACGTTATTGTTGTTGTTTATTTGACGTTGTTATTATTGTTGTTGTTTATTTGACGTTGTTGTTGTTGACATTGTTGTTGTTGTTTTTGTTGTTTATTTGACATTGTTGTTGTTGTTGTTGTTGTTGTTTTTGTTGTTGTTATTGTTGGTGTTGTTGTTGTTGTTGTTGTTTATTTGACATTGTTGTTGTTGTTCTTTATTTGACGTTGTTGTTGTTGTTTATTTGACGTTGTTGTTGTTGTTTATTTGACGTTGTTGTTGTTTATTTGACATTGTTGTTGTTGTTGTTATTGGCGTTATTGTTGTAGTTGTTTATTTGACGTTGTTGTTGTTGTTTATTTGATGTTGTTTTAGTTGTTGTTGTTTATTTGACGTTGTTGTTGTTTTTTATTTGAAGTTGTTGTTGTTGACATTGTTGTTGTTGTTATTTATTTGACGTTGTTGTTGTTGTTGTTTATTTGACGTAGTTGTTATTATTGACGTTGTTGTTGTTGTTGTTTATTTGACGTTTTTGTTGTTGTTGATGTTATTGTTGTTGTTGTTTTTTATTTGATGTTGTTGTTGTTATTGTTTATTTGACGTTGTTGTTGTTGTTGTTTATTTGACGTTGTTGTTGTTGTTTATTTGATGTTGTTGTTGTTGTTGTTTATGTGACGTTGTTATTGTTGTTATTTATTTGACGTTGTTGTTGTTGTTGTTATTGTTTATTTGACATTGTTGTTGTTGTTGATGTTTATTTGACGTTGTTATTGTTATTTATTTAACGTTGTTTTTGTTATTTGACGTTGTTGTTGTTGTATTTGTTGTTGTTGTTGTTTTTGCTTATTTGACATTGTTGTTATTGTTGCTATTTATTTGACGTTGTTGTTGTTGTTGTTGTTTATTTGACGTTGTTGTTATTTATTTGACGTTGTTTTTTTTTGTTGTTGTTTATTTAACGTTGTTGTTGACGTTGTTGTTGTTGTTTATTTGACGTTGTTGTTTATTTGATGTTGTTGTTGTTTATTTGACATTGTTGTTGTTGTTGTTATTGGCGTTGTTATTGTAGTTGTTTATTTGACGTTGTTGTTGTTGTTTATTTGATGTTGTTTTAGTTGTTGTTGTTTATTTGACGTTGTTGTTGTTTTTTATTTGAAGTTGTTGTTGTTGACATTGTTGTTGCTGTTATTTATTTGACGTTGTTGTTGTTGTTGTTTATTTGACGTAGTTGTTATTATTGACGTTGTTGTTGTTGTTTATTTGACGTTTTTGTTGTTGTTGATGTTATTGTTGTTGTTGTTTTTTATTTGATGTTGTTGTTGTTATTGTTTATTTGACGTTGTTGTTGTTGTTGTTTATTTGACGTTGGTGTTGTTGTTTATTTGATGTTGTTGTTGTTGTTTATGTGACGTTGTTATTGTTGTTATTTATTTGACGTTGTTGTTGTTGTTGTTATTGTTTATTTGACATTGTTGTTGTTGTTGATGTTTATTTGACGTTGTTATTGTTATTTATTTAATGTTGTTTTTGTTATTTGACGTTGTTGTTGTTGTATTTGTTGTTGTTGTTGTTGTTGCTTATTTGACGTTGTTGTTATTGTTGCTATTTATTTAACGTTGTTGTTGTTGTTGTTTATTTGACGTTGTTGTTATTTATTTGACGTTGTTGTTTTTGTTGTTGTTTATTTAACGTTGTTGTTGTTTATTTGACGTTGTTGTTTATTTAATGTTGTTGTTGTTTATTTGACGTTGTTGTTGTTATTTGACGTTGTTGTTGTTGTTGTTGTTGTTGTATTTGTTGTTGTTGTTGTTTAATTAACGTTGTTTTTGTTGTTGTTTATTTGACGTTATTGTTGGTGTTTATTTGAGGTTGTTATTGTTGTTGTTGTTGTTGTTTATTTGACGTTATTGTTGGTGTTTATTTGACGTTGTTATTGTTGTTGTTGTTGTTTATTTGACGTTGTTGTTGTTGTTGACGTTGTTGTTATTGTTGTTTATTTGACGTTGTTGTTGTTGTTGTTTATTTGAGGTTGTTAATATTGTTGACATTGTTGTTGTTGTTTTTGTTGTTTATTTGACGTTGCTGTTGTTGTTGTTGTTGTTGTTTTTGTTGTTATTGTTGGTGTTGTTGTTGCTTATTTGACGTTGTTGTTATTGTTGCTATTTATTTGACGTTGTTGTTGTTGTTGTTTATTTGACGTTGTTGTTATTTATTTGACGTTGTTGTTTTTTTTGTTGTTTATTTAACGTTGTTGTGGACGTTGTTGTTGTTTATTTGACGTTGTTGTTTATTTGATGTTGTTGTTGTTTATTTGACATTGTTGTTGTTGTTGTTATTGGCGTTGTTGTTGTAGTTGTTTATTTGACGTTGTTGTTGTTGTTTATTTGATTTTGTTTTAGTTGTTGTTGTTTATTCGACGTTGTTGTTGTTTTTTATTTGAAGTTGTTGTTGTTGACATTGTTGTTGTTGTTATTTATTTGACGTTGTTGTTGTTGTTGTTGTTTATTTGACGTAGTTGTTATTATTGACGTTGTTGTTGTTGTTGTTTATTTGACGTTTTTGTTGTTGTTGGTGTTATTGTTGTTGTTGTTTTTTATTTGATGTTGTTGTTGTTATTGTTTATTTGACGTTGTTGTTGTTGTTGTTGTTGTTTATTTGACGTTGTTGTTGTTGTTGTTGTTTATTTGATGTTGTTGTTGTTGTTGTTTATGTGACGTTGTTATTGGTGTTATTTATTTGACGTTGTTGTTGTTGTTGTTATTGTTTATTTGACATTGTTGTTGTTGTTGATGTTTATTTGACGTTGTTATTGTTATTTATTTAACGTTGTTTTTGTTATTTGACGTTGTTGTTGTATTTGTTGTTGTTGTTGTTTTTGCTTATTTGACGTTGTTGTTATTGTTGCTATTTATTTGACGTTGTTGTTGTTGTTGTTTATTTGACGTTGTTGTTATTTATTTGACGTTGTTGTTTTTGTTGTTTCTTTATTTAACGTTGTTGTTGATGTTGTTGTTGTTTATTTGACGTTGTTGTTTATTTGATGTTGTTGTTGTTTATTTGACGTTGTTGTTGTTATTTGACGTTGTTGTTGTTGTTGTATTTGTTGTTGTTGTTGTTGTTTAATTAACGTTGTTGTTGTTGTTTATTTGACGGTATTGTTGGTGTTTATTTGAGGTTGTTATTGTTGTTGTTGTTGTTGTTTATTTGACGTTATTGTTGGTGTTTATTTGACGTTGTTATTGTTGTTGTTGTTGTTTATTTGACGTTGTTATTGTTGTTGACGTTGTTGTTATTGTTGTTTATTTGACGTTGTTGTTGTTGTTGTTTATTTGACGTTGTTAATGTTGTTGACATTGTTGTTGTTGTTTTTGTTGTTTATTTGACGTTGTTGTTGTTGTTGTTGTTGTTTTTGTTGTTATTGTTGGTGTTGTTGTTGTTTATTTGACGTTGTTGTTGTTGTTGTTGTTTATTTGACGTTGTTGTTGTTGTTTATATGATGTTGTTGTTGTTGTTGTTGTTGTTAATTTGACGTTATTGTTGTTGTTGTTTATTTGACGTTGTTGTTGTTGTTATTGTTTATTTGACATTGTTGTTGTTGTTGTTGACGTTGTTGTTGTTTATTTGACGTTGTTGTTGTTGTTGTTGTTTATTTCATGTTGTTTTAGTTGTTGTTGTTTATTTGACGTTGTTGTTGTTGACATTGTTGTTGTTGTTGTTTATTTGACGTTGTTGTTGTTTTTTGTTTGACGTAGTTGTTGTTATTGGCTTTGTTGTTGTTATTGTTGTTTATTTGACGTTTTTGTTGTTTATTTGACGTTGTTGTTATTGTTTATTTGATGTAGTTTTAGTTGTTGTTGTTTATTTGACGTTGTTGTTGTTTTTTATTTGACGTTGTTGTTGTTGACATTGTTGTTGTTGTTGTTTATTTGACGATGTTGTTGTTGTTGCTTATTTGACGTAGTTGTTGTTATTGATGTTGTTGTTGTTGTTGTTGTTGTTTATTTGACGTTTTTGTTATTGTTGATGTTGTTGTTGTTGTTGTTTTTTATTTGACGTTGTTGTTGTTGTTTATTTGACGTTGTTGTTGTTGTTGTTATTATTGTTGTTGTTGTTAATTTGACGTTGTTGTTGTTGTTTATTTGACGTTGTTGTTGTTGTTTATTTGACGTTGTTGTTGTTGTTGTTGTTTATTTGACGTTGTTGTTGTTGTTATTTATTTGACGTTGTTTTTGTTGTTATTGTTGTTGTTGTTGTTGTTTATTTGACGTTGTTGTTGTTGTTTATTTGACGTTGTTGTTGTTGTTGTTGTTGTTTATTTGACGTTGTTGTTGTTATTTATTTGACGTTGTTTTTGTTGTTATTGTTTATTTGACGTTGTTCTTGTTGTTGTTTATTTGACGTTGTTATTGTTGTTTATTTGACGTTGTTATTGTTGTTTATTTAACGTTGTTTTTGTTATTTTACGTTGTTGTTGTTGTTGTTGTATTTGTTGTTGTTGTTGTTGTAGTTGCTTATTTGACGTTGTTGTAATTGTTGCTATTTATTTGACGTTGTTGTTGTTGTTGTTGTTTATATGACGTTGTTGTTGTTGTTTATTTGACGTTGTTGTTGTTGTTGTTTATTTGACGTTGTTGTTGTTGTTGTTGTATTTGTTATTGTTGTTATTGTTGTTGCTTATTTGACGTTGTTGTTATTGTTGTTGTTTATTTGACGTTGTTGTTATTGTTATTCATTTGACGTTGTTGTTGTTGTTGTTGTTTATTTGACGATGTTGTTGTTGTTGTTGTTGTTGTTCTTTATTTGACGTTGATGTTGTCGTTGTTTTTGTTGTTTATTTGACGTTGTTGTTGTTATTTATTTGACGTTGTTGTTGTTGTTGTTGTCTATTTGACGTTGTTGTTGTTGTTGATGTATATTTGACGTTGTTATTGTTATTTATTTAACGTTGTTTTTGTTATTTGACGTTGTTGTTGTTGTTATTGTCTATTTGACATTGTTGTTGTTGTTGATGTTTATTTGACGTTGTTCTTATTATTTATTTAACGTTGTTTTTGTTATTTGACGTTGTTGTTGTTGTTTATTTGACGTAGTTGTTATTATTGACGTTGTTGTTGTTGTTGTTTATTTGACGTTTTTGTTGTTGTTGATGTTATTGTTGTTGTTGTTTTTTATTTGACGTTGTTGTTGTTATTGTTTATTTGACGTTGTTATTGTTGTTGTTTATTTGACGTTGTTGTTGTTGTTTATTTGATGTTGTTGTTGTTGTTTATGTGACGTTGTTATTGTTGTTATTTATTTGACGTTGTTGTTGTTGTTGTTGTTTATTTGACATTGTTGTTGTTGATGTTTATTTGACTTTGTTATTGTTATTTATTTAACGTTGTTTTTGTTATTTGACGTTGTTGTTGTTGGTGTTGTTGCTTATTTGACATTGTTGTTATTGTTGCTATTTATTTGACGTGGTTGTTGTTGTTGTTTATTTGACGTTGTTGTTATTTATTGTTGCTATTTATTTGACATTTTTGTTGTTGTTTATTTGACAGTGTTATTGACGTTGTTGTTGTTTATTTGACATTGTTGTTGTTGTTGTTTATTTGACGTAGTTGTTGTTATTGACGTTGTTGTTATTGACGTTGTTGTTGTTTATTTGACGTTTTTGTTGTTGTTGTTGTTTATGTGACGTTGTTATTGTTGTTATTTATTTGACGTTGTTGTTGTTGTTGTGTATTTGACATTGTTGTTGTTGATGTTTATTTGACGTTGTTATTGTTATTTATTTAACGTTGTTTTTGTTATTTGACGTTGTTGTTGTTGTTGTTGCTTATTTGACGTTGTTGTTATTGTTGCTATTTATTTGACGTTGTTGTTGTTGTTGTTTATTTGACGTTGTTGTTATTTATTGTTGCTATTTATTTGACGTTTTTGTTGTTGTTTATTTGACGTTGTTATTGACGTTGTTGTTGTTTATTTGACATTGTTGTTGTTGTTGTTTATTTGACGTAGTTGTTGTTATTGACGTTGTTGTTGTTGTTGTTGTTTATTTGACGTTTTTGTTTTTGTTGTTGTTGTTGTTGTTTATTTGACGTTGTTGTTGTTGTTTATTTGACGTTGTTGTTGTTGTTGTTTATTTGACGTTGTTGTTGTTGTTATTTATTTGACGTTGTTTTTGTTGTTATTGTTTATTTGACGTTGTTGTTGTTGTTGTTTATTTGACGTTGTTATCGTTGTTTATTTGACGTTGTTTTTTTTATTTTACGTTGTTGTTGTTGTTTTTGTTGATGTTGTTGTTGTTGTTGCTTATTTGACGTTGTTGTTATTATTGCTATTTATTTGACGTTGTTGTTGTTGTTGTTTATTTGTCGTTGTTGTTGTTGTTGTTTATTTGACGTTGTTGTTGTTGTTGTTTATTTGACGTTGTTGTTGTTGTTGTATTTGTTATTGTTGTTATTGTTGTTGCTTATTTGACGTTGTTGTTATTGTTGTTGTTTATTTGACGTTGTTGTTGTTGTTGTTATTCATTTGACGTTGTTGTTGTTGTTGTTTATTTGACGATGTTGTTGTTGTTGTTGTTCTTTATTTGACGTTGCTATTATCGTTGTTTTTGTTGTTTATTTGACGTTGTTGTTGTTATTTATTTGACGTTGTTGTTGTTGTTTATTTGACGTTGTTGTTGTGGTTTATTTGACGTTGTTGTTGTTGTTGTTTATTTGACGTTGTTGTTGTTGTTTATTTGACGCTGTTGTTGTTGTTGTTTATTTGACGTTGTTGTTGTTTATTTGACATTGTTATTGTTGTTGTTGTTAACGTTGTTGTTGTAGGTGTTTATTTGACGTTGTTGTTGTTGTTGTGTATTTGATGTTGTTTTAGTTGTTGTTGTTTATTTGACGTTGTTGTAGTTTTTTATTTGACATTGTTGTTGTTGTTGTTGTTTATTTGACGTTGTTGTTGTTGTTGTTTATTTGACGTTGTTGTTGTTGTTGTTATTGTTTATTTGATGTTGTTGTTGTTGTTGATGTTTATTTGACGTTGTTGTAGTTTTTTATTTGACATTGTTGTTGTTGTTGTTGTTTATTTGACGTTGTTGTTGTTGTTGTTTATTTGACGTTGTTGTTGTTGTTGTTATTGTTTATTTGACGTTGTTGTTGTTGTTTATTTGATGTTGTTGTTGTTGTTGTTTATGTGACGTTGTTATTGTTGTTATTTATTTGACGTTGTTGTTGTTGTTGTTATTGTTTATTTGACATTGTTGTTGTTGTTGATGTTTATTTGACGTTGTTATTGTTATTTATTTAACGTTGTTTTTGTTATTTGACGTTGTTGTTGTATTTGTTGTTGTTGTTGTTGTTGCTTATTTGACGTTGTTGTTATTGTTGCTATTTATTTGACGTTGTTGTTGTTGTTGTTGTTTATTTGACGTTGTTGTAATTTATTTGACGTTGTTGTTTTTGTTGTTGTTTATTTAACGTTGTTGTTGACGTTGTTGTTGTTTATTTGACGTTGTTGTTTATTTGATGTTGTTGTCGATTATTTGACGTTGTTGTTGTTATTTGACGTTGTTGTTGTTGTTGTTGTTGTATTTGTTGTTGTTGTTGTTGTTTAATTAACGTTGTTGTTGTTGTTTATTTGACGGTATTGTTGGTGTTTATTTGAGGTTGTTATTATTGTTGTTGTTGTTGTTTATTTGACGTTATTGTTGGT